>OY039066.1:10845000-11455000 GCA_955850985.1 Elophila nymphaeata
TTATAATCCTGTCTCTGTTAGCCCATAGTTACATTTTTGTAACTTGCAATGTTTTTTTTTTTTACAGTTTTATTATTATTACTATTTAATATATATATTTTTTTAAATTAAACTACGCTTCAAAGTACAGCACCTAATTTTTGAGTGTTCCCAATTTTAACTAACTTATTTCCAATATAATACTCATTTTTATCTTAATACTAATGTGTTGCCTATGTGTTTTGCAAAGGTGACTAAGAGGTTAAAACCTCAGCTATTTGGATAGATTCTCCTAACACTTAAAACTAAAATCTTGAGATTACTCTACAATTTCATCTCGGAACTATTGAATAAATCCAAATGCTACAAAATTTACAGTGTCATGTATGTGTTATATACCCCAATATATATATATAATATAACTTAATATCTATTTAACTATAACTAATGGGTTCTTTCCTTGGTGTAATGATTTACGTTATCCTCTTTTAGAGTAATAAATCATTAATTTATACCTAGCCTTAATATCTATAAAATATACGTAGTTCAATCCACTACTCTTACACAATTTAAGTAAAAATAATTACAATAAAATAATTTATGTCAAATGACTTGCTAATAAAACCTAACAAAACAAAATAATATTAATTTCCACGAGATTTGAACCGTGGTGGCTTTGAAATAAAAGAATAGGCAAAGTAATTTCGCGGACTGAACAAATATACCGCCACCCTTAAATCTAAGCCCAATGATAAATGAGTATTATATTTGGAATAACACAGAACATAAAACACAATAAACAACAAATACAAGAAAAGAAAGAAAAATTGAAATAAAATGTCAATAATTGATCCATTTCAAATTTAGTTGAATTTCGTAACCGAATTGAAAATAGATCAGTCACTAACAAGCAAATATTAAAAAAAAACAAACAAAGAAAAAAAAAAAAATAAAAAAAATATTTAATTGAAAAAGAATTAATAAAAGAAAATTTAAATTTGAAGAAAACTATTTTTAAAAAAGTTACTGATGTGCAAATAAAACCTTTAAAATAATCCTCTAAAATTTGTGATAAATTATTTAAACGAGATATATTATTTAACTGAAAAGAATTTATAAAAGTATATTTTAATTCAATGAAAACTATAATTTTAAAGAACCGTGTTTGTATCAAATTAAAGTAATTCTCTAAATTTTCTAATGAACTATTTAAATAAATTAAATTTAAGTTAATCATTAATTGCAAGAAATTTTACTCAACATTAAAATATACTAAAGAAACCAAGATATTTAATTCTCCGCAAAATAAAAACACATTTAATAATTTATGCAAGAAACAAACAGAAAAGTGAAAAGTAAAAAAAATGACTTACCGATGCTGGCCGCCTTGACACCGACCACTACACTCAAAATTTCTTCCAAGACTGCCGCTGCGCTCGCGGCTTTCGCTTTCACATCGTCCTAACCCCCCTCACCCCTTTAGCTCAATTATGGGCGTATGCATACATCATAATCTACAATTATAAACCTTAATGCTTGTTAAAACGAGAGAAATTTGCTAATCACATTCCTACTTACCTCAAACAAACACACAAAAAAATTACCACGCGGGGTTTTTCCCAAAAAAATATTAACTATTGCACATTCGTTCCTTACGTTCAACAATTTAAGGTTCATTTCTATTTAATCTGGCCTGAGACTGAATTCCATGGGAACGCTGTCGTAAAACTATTGTCTTTTTTTTTGTGGAATCTTCCAGATATTATTCTGTAGCCTACTACACTATCGAAATGAATTTAAAATATTATTTTCCTTATACTTGTTAATTTACTTAATATTATGATTTTTATATGCATACAGTATTGTCTAATTGATTAATTTGCTTATATCTATAACTAATAATAGAGGCTTGTCCGTTACAATCACCCCCAAAATTTTTGTTTGGTGAAAGCGAATGATTTCAGCCAAATAAAATTTTTCCTTATATACATCGTAGCAAGTAACATATGGCAGTAAAAGAAAAAAATGGTCTTACTGATTCAAGAATATATATGTTAAGAGAGAAAATTAATTATCGTTCACTTATACATGCCATGGCCAAATTTTAATAAACTATATAGAATACAAAGTATTCCTAAACTCACAGCGAACCTAATTACTAATTACTACATTTTATATGAATTAACGTTATTTGTTTTTTTTCTAAACAGCTGCCCACTTCCAAGGAGACATGACAAATATAATACTGAATATGATGATTCGATCATTTCGATTAAAACTTTGAGCAAAAATAACAATATGTCAAACACGCGAGTTAAATCTGTAAAAGTCGTTTTATTGACAATGACAATTCAACTTTATTTAATTATAAAAATATGTATTTAGTAAGTTAAAAGAACATATTTCAGAATTTCCTATCACTCATTATTTGCTACTAATTTAATCATAAACCGCACCCCCGATTCTCTTAGCCGCCCAATTAAATTCACTCTCCTAATTCTCTCCATTTCACGGACAACAAATTGTAGGCCATTCAAGCCTACTGTGTTAATTTATATTCTGTCATTACTAATTTTTTTATTTAATTAATCCTGGTCACTACGGCACCAAATTGTAACTGAACCCCCCTTTCAAACAATATATTTTAATATATGAATACTTATATAAAATTTATACAAGACAGAATATAAGTAATTTGTTTCCAGGAATTAGAATTTCCTAAGGCCAATATCGTCTAGCGTCTAGTACCCATGTTGTGTAGTAGTAAACCAAAATTCTTTTAGAATGTAGGGAATGAAATATGGACAGCATAAGAGAACTTATAACGTCGAAATTTAATAACGTTCTTTAGTAATTGCATAAAAAATAAATAAGGAAGTTGAAGCTCCGCCCTCGCTTCAATCGGTGAGTGACAAGGCCAATGTCAATCCACTCCCCCCTTCCAAAACCACAGGAAGTTCCTCATTAAGAAAACCTAAATTATAAATATAGAAACGCTTGCCAACTCTTTGCCATGGATTGTGAATGTGGTGTGATTTTAAACCAAAATGTAAGGTTGCAATTGATTAAGATTGAGTTCACCAAACTTCTGACATCCTAAGTTTGAATGAAAATTATTCCAACCAAGAATATTTAAATTCTGAAAAGGAACTGAGTTGTGAATTCAGTCAGCGCTATTCGCAATGTATTGTTTGTGTTGCAATACATCCCTTCCTTAATCTAAATAGTTCCGTTTTTTTGTTTGAATTAGATCCATTCTGATCGTGTCGCGATCACCGTAATGTATCGTTCAGAGAACTCGCACAAAACAATCACTCGCTTAATTTTGGAGCATGTGGAGTGTATTTAGTCATAGTCTCAGCTGCGTGTAGAGTATTGGTTTTATTTTGGTACGCAAAGTCGTTCATTTAAACTGACTTATTTAACCTATGCCCAAACTAAAACCAGGTGTATATCCATAACGAAATGTTTCCAAACTGTCCCATACTTACAATGTTATTAAAGAAAATATAAAATTACATAGTTTAATTTCGTCAGTTATAATTTCTTGAAATATGAGTTTATTTGAAAGTTGTTCTTCATAAGAATATTAAAGAATTTATAACTAATTATCATGAAGCAGTCATAAAGCAAATTCTCAAATGATCTGAAATTTATAGTAGATAAATTGGGTAATAGTAGTTTAAGTATAGTTTTTAGAATAATCTGGAATTCACAGTAGGTAAATTGGGTTTTAAGGGTTGAAGTATAGTTTTTAGAATAATCTGGAATTGACAGTAGGTAAATTGAGTTATAAAGGTTGAAGTATAGTTTTTAGAATAATCTGGAATTCACAGTAGGTAAATTGAGATATAAAGGTTTAAGTATAGAGTTAAAATTATAGTTTAGATTATTTCAATATTATAATAGTAAAGATTCAATAAAAGTTTTGGTGTAAAATTCAAGTTAATAAGTTCTACTTTATTTTGTTACAGGGTTAATGTAATCACAATTAATATCTAATTATATTTTATGTCGTTTAGATTTATCCTAACCATATTGTCCTTTTACGCGTAACGAATACTATCTTCCTACAACCTAAACCAAATAAAATATTGATATTAAAGTTCGGTATGAAATAAACTCAAAACGTGAACCAACTGAACCGAATAACTTTTTGTTGGTTTATCACGACGGTACACATACGCCCATAAAACTACAAAACATCACATATTACGAAATTTATCGAATAATCCGGAATAAAAAGACAAAAAAAGAAACACATAATACATGCAACAGAAGACATCAATACTAATGAAAGCAAAAAGAAAATAAATTAAATAGTCATTTTAAATTGAGTAATTAAATATTTACTATGTCATAAAATAAAACTCAAAATCACTCAATTTTGAAATGACCTGACTTGCTTGGTTCCGAATATATATTTTATATTACTGTATATTTTCAAATGACAATCATAATTGTCAATATAATTATGAAATAATAGAACTGCAATGTTTCAGACCAAACTAGTCTAAATAAAAGGCACAAACCTACGTAGTCTTCTCGATCTTGGGTCTCCAGCTATGTCTGAAAGAAAATAGCTAAATAAATACACCCCCCCAAATTAACTACCTAATAACCCATAAGCATGGAGACCCCAGATCTATCTGGATCATCGGGAACATTTCCTTGAATCTGTAAGAAGCATAATTATTTCCCAACACCTTTCCTAACGTTTACGATTAAATTTACTTATAACTAAGTCTAATCGCGAAATGGTATGAAGTGGTATTAAGGATTACCGGATCACTAATGAATGGTGCTTCTAATTACTAAATTTTCCTTAACCTAAGTTAATATTTAAAATTACACGTAGAGCTGAAAGAAAATGAAATTAGTTTTTTTTTAGTACTTAAATCTACACCAAACTATCCTCGGCACGCTATCCCAACCACAATTGATTTATCTTTTTTTGTCCATACCATTTTTATTCACACAAATAAATAAAGGACTACTTAGCCGCTACTTGACGGTATATACATATATATTTTAAAATAGACTATCCCTCAATTCCCCTTGAGTTTTGCCTTTCGCTAAACTAAAGTAGCCTTCATTAAATGTGTTTTAATAGTTTCGAGCAAAATTTTAAAATCGAAATAAACCAAAATGGCAAATCGCGAACTGTACTTTTCAAAGAAAAGTTTAATAAAATGAAATAAATACTAAAATAGGCTTCCAACACAAAAAACAGCCTTAACATTTAAGAAGTGCCATCTTTCTTGCAGAGATAGTATTATTTTATAAATTTATAATCCTGTCTCTGTTAGCCCATAGTTACATTTTTGTAACTTGCAATGTTTTTTTTTTTTACAGTTTTATTATTATTACTATTTAATATATATATTTTTTTAAATTAAACTACGCTTCAAAGTACAGCACCTAATTTTTGAGTGTTCCCAATTTTAACTAACTTATTTCCAATATAATACTCATTTTTATCTTAATACTAATGTGTTGCCTATGTGTTTTGCAAAGGTGACTAAGAGGTTAAAACCTCAGCTATTTGGATAGATTCTCCTAACACTTAAAACTAAAATCTTGAGATTACTCTACAATTTCATCTCGGAACTATTGAATAAATCCAAATGCTACAAAATTTACAGTGTCATGTATGTGTTATATACCCCAATATATATATATAATATAACTTAATATCTATTTAACTATAACTAATGGGTTCTTTCCTTGGTGTAATGATTTACGTTATCCTCTTTTAGAGTAATAAATCATTAATTTATACCTAGCCTTAATATCTATAAAATATACGTAGTTCAATCCACTACTCTTACACAATTTAAGTAAAAATAATTACAATAAAATAATTTATGTCAAATGACTTGCTAATAAAACCTAACAAAACAAAATAATATTAATTTCCACGAGATTTGAACCGTGGTGGCTTTGAAATAAAAGAATAGGCAAAGTAATTTCGCGGACTGAACAAATATACCGCCACCCTTAAATCTAAGCCCAATGATAAATGAGTATTATATTTGGAATAACACAGAACATAAAACACAATAAACAACAAATACAAGAAAAGAAAGAAAAATTGAAATAAAATGTCAATAATTGATCCATTTCAAATTTAGTTGAATTTCGTAACCGAATTGAAAATAGATCAGTCACTAACAAGCAAATATTAAAAAAAAACAAACAAAGAAAAAAAAAAAATAAAAAAAATATTTAATTGAAAAAGAATTAATAAAAGAAAATTTAAATTTGAAGAAAACTATTTTTAAAAAAGTTACTGATGTGCAAATAAAACCTTTAAAATAATCCTCTAAAATTTGTGATAAATTATTTAAACGAGATATATTATTTAACTGAAAAGAATTTATAAAAGTATATTTTAATTCAATGAAAACTATAATTTTAAAGAACCGTGTTTGTATCAAATTAAAGTAATTCTCTAAATTTTCTAATGAACTATTTAAATAAATTAAATTTAAGTTAATCATTAATTGCAAGAAATTTTACTCAACATTAAAATATACTAAAGAAACCAAGATATTTAATTCTCCGCAAAATAAAAACACATTTAATAATTTATGCAAGAAACAAACAGAAAAGTGAAAAGTAAAAAAAATGACTTACCGATGCTGGCCGCCTTGACACCGACCACTACACTCAAAATTTCTTCCAAGACTGCCGCTGCGCTCGCGGCTTTCGCTTTCACATCGTCCTAACCCCCCTCACCCCTTTAGCTCAATTATGGGCGTATGCATACATCATAATCTACAATTATAAACCTTAATGCTTGTTAAAACGAGAGAAATTTGCTAATCACATTCCTACTTACCTCAAACAAACACACAAAAAAATTACCACGCGGGGTTTTTCCCAAAAAAATATTAACTATTGCACATTCGTTCCTTACGTTCAACAATTTAAGGTTCATTTCTATTTAATCTGGCCTGAGACTGAATTCCATGGGAACGCTGTCGTAAAACTATTGTCTTTTTTTTTGTGGAATCTTCCAGATATTATTCTGTAGCCTACTACACTATCGAAATGAATTTAAAATATTATTTTCCTTATACTTGTTAATTTACTTAATATTATGATTTTTATATGCATACAGTATTGTCTAATTGATTAATTTGCTTATATCTATAACTAATAATAGAGGCTTGTCCGTTACACCGCTTATAGTACAGATCGGAAATTTCAAAGTAAAATCCACAAAAATTGGTATATGGCCGTTCGGTTAAAAATTAAGAAACAGACATTTTTCAAAATTCAGCCCCTTAGGGGGTATAATAGGGGATGAAGCTTTGTATGGACATCCGTTATTTTTGAAAAATTGGTAAGAACTTTCAGTTAAAAATAAAGAAAGATATTTTAAGATTTCTCGAAATCCTAAGGGTTTTAGAATAGGGACAAATGGTAATGAAAGTCCAAATAAATCTATTTATGTTTATTATCATAATCACAGTGGAAATATGTGTATGATTAGTAAAAAAAAATAAGTATCAAAAATAAAAATGCTTCTCAAATTAACAATAAGAAAAAAAAGAAATAAATTTATTACAAAAATCCACCTCTTTTATATTCCCCTAATTTTGGCGGTGTATGTATTTCACGGGGACGAAGTCACAATCAAAAGCTCGTTTTCTTTAAAGAACATCAACAATTACTATTTTTTTTAACGAAGTCGTAAGATAAAGATGGTTACAAGTTGTAGCTTAACTTTCCACTTCGTTAAAATTTTTTGTTATTATGCTTATAAATATTCAAAGGATAGGTAACCTTTAAAATTAAATCAGCTGCTTTCTCAAGATTTTACACTCCAGCGCGTCAGATTAATATTCATTTCGCATTCTGATAGAATCTGCGAACTCTGGTGTAGCTACTATTTTATGTGGCTTAGTTTTATTTTTATCACAATAATTAAGTTAAACCCATTGTCTCCGACAAAAACGAATGATGTTTCATTTACTCTACAATCACCCCACCGATCACATTAAGGAATATCTGATAATTTCATTACGAACAGATGTTCGATATCGAAAATGTATTTTTATGGTTTATGGTTTAAGCATTTACCGCCCGCTGTGAGTTGTTTGTGATGAAAATATTAGTATTCTATTAGAAGCTCTTAATTGTAAAATACCTAAAGTGCATTATTGTCAAATAGTCAATTTAACACCGGACAACGAAGTTGATTTTTTTTTTCGTAGCGCTATTTATTTAAAATATAACGGAATATGGCCCGACGGAAAATTATGGTAAGTTTATAGATCTAAGCTATCTTAGAGCGTCTACACATTGCGACTTTCACCATATTCACAAACATTACTATGAGGACTCACTGTGCGCGTGGACGCACAGGGTCGTAAACACTTAATCATAGACAATTCTTGAGCGGGGATCGGCACTATGTTTACTTTAACAAGAACGCACAGCTAAGGTAGCTATCTAAGAATATTACGCAACTACTAGGTGGTAGACCCATATGTAGGGTCGTCTGGGTAGGTACCACCGCCTTTCTTATTTCTGCCGTGAAGCAGTTCGCTGTGTTTCGGATTGAAGGGAAAGGTAGCCAGTGTAATTACTGGGCATGGAGGGCATATCATCTTAGTCCCCAGGATGGCAAACGCACTTGCGGTGTTAAGTGATTTACACTTTGCAAGTGTCTATAGGCGGCGGTGACCACAGACCACTTAACATCAGGTGGGCCGCAAGCTTGTTTGCCATCTCATAACATAAAAAAAAAACTTACAGGTTCGAGATATCAAAAGCAAAGTCCAGAAGTCAAGTTTAAGGCTTGAAGCAATAAAACGTCAACCGATTTAAGTAGCAAAGAAGTTAACTGAAGTTAACAGAAACGAACCAATTACAGAGCTCTATGCAACGCAATGCGTTTTCTGATCCAAGAGCCGTTTGAGTATTGTTTATGAATGAAAAGGCGTGCCATATGGAATGAAAATAAAATGATATGCCTATTACTTCGCATAGTATTGTTATTTTACATGGATAATTGTTTGTGGCTACGGGCATTAGTAGCGACTTCGTCGCGTTTTCTAGGTATGTACATATTTTATAAAATTATATAAAGGCCACTAAATATGTGAAATGCCTGGTGATTAATGACGAGAACTACTTAAAGATATATAAATGCATGGTATCACATTGCTAGGCGCATAACATGAGGCAATAAGACAGAATAGATAATTAATAAATAAAGAAATACAAATATGCCTAAAGAACTAGAAAAAAACTAACCAGAACGCAACTATGATCATTCATTGTTTGCTGTTTTGTGGAACAAATAAAAATAGTTATATTATTGGATCCTTCTAATATCACATACAAATACAAATAAGTTCAAGTCCCGTCTCAGCACTTATCCATGACAGGATTTTTTTTCCATGTTTTTCGTTTTCTATTTATTTTGGTATCAATTTCAATGATAACTAAACTTGCCAAATAAAAAAATAAAAACAATATTATACGTAATTTTAAAGCTAGTAAAGTCATAACATTTGGCAGCTATTTCTATTATGATTTAGAAGCATCTAAGTTCTTGTGAAATAACTTTGTACAAAGTATGTGCTTGTTTCAGATGAAAAGCGTTATACATACTACGCATATGCTTAGAAGGCCCACATTTCACATAAATCAATCTGTACTCTACTGAGTTATTAATGCTTGCGTCCAAGTCTTTGCCTAGGTACTATTTTACTATTTATTATATTTTATTAGTAATTGTAATTAAGGCATTTCTCTAAATATGGTATTAAATTTTATTACCTAATAGTATTATCCTTTTTTCCATCTAGAATGAGCACGTTTTGAAAATATTATTGTATTTCCAGGAGAACCTTTAACAACCGTTTCGACCTACAATGCTACCTTAACACAAGTATGAATTACACCCCTTATTTACATTACGATTTACCCCAAGTCACGATCGTGGAAAGATATCTAACTCTACGCAAAATGTCTCCGACAATTTACCAATTTCACGACAGCAAAAAGTATGTAGCCGCATTGAAATTCGGGTGCCGATAAAATGACCCTTGATAATTATTATTACACCATAAGGCCGCGTCCACACTAGCGGCACGGCACGCGCGCAGATTTATCAGCGGTAATTAAAAGGCAGCACATTACCGTATGAATGCGCGGCGAGTGCGTGCGCCGCGCCGCAGCTGTCGCGAGATGTCACTACAGGCGAAAGAACTTGATACTTTGGGGCTCATTGTAGAGTTTTGAAATGATTATTACATCATATTAATCTAGAGCTTGTATATAGCCCAATGCCTACTGCACAAGCAAGGTTTCTCAGTACAATACAGGTTCACCATCAACTCGCTTATTGGTGGATAGAAACTGTAGAAGTAACAATAGGGACTAATAGTCAAACAAGGTTACATTATGGTGAAATAGCGAACAACATTTTCGCGACAAATTAGACATTAATAATGTTAGAAAGCACTCTTCATATAAATTAAATGGTAACTACTAACTTGTATTGTGGTGGAAGTCGCTTGTAATATCTACTGTATCACACTCTAATAATTTACTCTATTCTCTATTGTTGTTATTCTTAACGAATTTGTCATATATTAAAACCAATACAAAAATATTGTATGACGACGAGCTTTGGTATTCCCTGCGAACAATAAGAAAACCTAATTGCTTACTTTTCAATTTATTTTAATTGAGTTTTCATTGCGTAAAGTATCAAGACCGAGGCATCGCGTACACAAATCGCGTGACGTATCGTGATTGTCTAAACGCCGACAGATGTGTGCCGGAATGTAATTGTTTGGCCGAAGCTTTACAAGCGGAGTACATTTTATATCACTCGGGAAGCACCCCAGCGAGGATTCATTCACCTCGTCAGATGTTCAATGGGCCGAGGGTCGGAAGTAAGCTTTTTTGAAGAGAAAGTGTTTTTTTTTAATTTGATTTAGTGGTAACGGCTCAATGTGTTTTCTTTCAGTACGTATCAAATTTTTAGGGTGATGTCAAATTGATAGGATGTTTTACATTTGCTTTTGTATTACTCCTTCTAGTGAAATATTTTTTAATTCTAAGTAGTTATATCATTATAAGTGCATATATGATTTTGATACAACTGAACCCTTAGCGTTAAGCGTCGGTAGCGTAGTGCGTAAGGGCGTTGTCTTCCACCCGGGAGGCACCGGTTCGAATCCCGCCACGTACCAATGTGTTTTCAAATTTTGAATTCATATTATTCGACACTTTGGCGGTGAAGGAAAAAAACGATAGGAAACCTGCACACACCTATGAAGAAATTTTTAGGTTGTGTCTGAAGTCGACCAACCCGCACTTGGCCAGCGTGCTTGACTAAGCCTCTCTCCGACTCGAGCCTCTCGGTGGGGACATTATATGAGCTGTTGATGAGGAACCCTTAAAACTCTAAAGATTTTCCAACATTATCTTAGTAGGTACATTTTTATAAATCTAATTCCGTATAAACAGTCGATAACTTATAATTATGCTTTTTACTGATAATATCAATGTATTCTTCCATAAGATTATTTAAAAGTTTTTCAAGGTTCGGTAAGATTTTCAATATGAAGCTGACGCGAAAATATTTAAAATCTGTAATAATAATGGACGATAACCAATTTTACAATTATAGTGGTGATAAATTTATAATATGTAGGTAAGTACTAGATAGTTTAAGGGCACTTTTACTTAGTTTCTCAGTTGATCAATTAACATCAAATGAAATGAAGACCTATTATTGCGCATTTGACTCATTTCGAAACTTTACTAAATATTGAGTTAAGCTTCTTTCATCAATATTTGGTGCTTACAAAATATTATTTTCGGCAAAATTACATCTTCAGCCGCGTAATTTATCCGTAACTTTAAGAAGTGTGCTTCGGCTAACTTGTTGAAGTAGGAAGCTTTTGAAGTACCTCGCAGCCAGAAACTGATATCTGTCTCAAAAAGTAATTGAATTCTGTAGAGTTGAAACATATTTGATGTAATAAATAATGGAATATAAAATGAATTGTTTCAATAATGAATCGGAATACTAAGTGATACTAGAAATATCTTGGTACTGGTTTTTTGGTTGCTGTAACACTTTCGGCGACTAACTATGTATTTGCTTATGTCTTGAAGATATTCGTAAATATTTTTCAATAATAATACTCGCAAATACGGAAAAGTTGCAAGTATTTTAATGCCAAAATTTTGTAATTAATTCCTTATTTTCATACGAGTACCATAATATTTGTTAAATTCTTAAGCTAAATTATTATTGTTTGTATTTACTTTACATTTAACATGTTGTTGTTATTGCCCGACGTTTCGTAACACTTTGCAACAACATGTAAAATCTAATTACATGCGAGTTAAATCCGTAAAAGTTGTTTTCTTTACAATGTGTAGTGCTCTATCGCATAGGAATATGAATAAAAAATAAAAAATATAAAATATTCCTGGACTGTTATATAAGATGCATTGGAGTCTAAAATCTGGGCTGGTTTTGGGCTTCGAACCTATGTATGTAAATATAAAATAGACACAGATTTTTTAAAAAGCTCTGTCTTCGTTCGTGTAGAACATAACCGCAACCTTTGACATTTGGTGCCATACTTCATCCTGTGTACACGTGCACAGCTGTGTGGCTAATTATGATAATAGGTTGACTTTACAAGCTTCCGGCTGGCGTGGTCGATGTTATGTTGCTAACTCTATTGCAGATATATTAGAGGGAGAAACAGAATTACTAATTTAAAACCAAACTTTCATTACCTATAGGAAACTATACTAAAGGGGCGATTATTGTAAATTTGAATTATTATTGTTTTGCTGGTTTGTAACTTGCTTTCACAGACAACATTATTTTATTGCAATTTTTGGAGTAATTTGAGAAAGTACAGAATTAAATTTTAAAACGAAGAAAGATAGAAAATTAACTAGAAGAAAATATTTCTAAGAAAAGCTTTTATATAAATTAAATGCACTAAAATTATAAAAATTAACTTTAAATAGCTTGTCGCGAGATTTAGTTGTGATTAAGATAAACGGTAGAACAAAGTTTTTTTTTATCTTTTTAGTCAATATTCATAATCTTCAGTAAACCCTTTCATTTGATACCCATAATGTAGAAATGCATTAAAAATAACTATTACGCCATCTTGGGTGGTCCGCCATATTGGACTTAGAATCACGTCACATAGCTTATTGTGTATTGTCATCCAAACTAAACGTGTATACAAAATTTCAGCTCAATCGGTTGAAGAAATCTGATTCAAAATTGAATTGCAAGATTCCACCTGAACAAACATACATTGCAAGTTAAATAAAAGCTTTTAAAATAATATCCTGTCGTGATCAGGTAAGTTATATTTTTTTATGTTGTGGTTGTCAGATAAGCATACGGCCTGCCTGGTGGTAAGCAGCCCCTCGCACGCTGCCAACTCTAGTCTCCTTCCCTACCCCATGGATCTCTGGCGACCTTACTCACTAACAGAAACACATCACCACAAAAATGTAGTGTTATTTGATTGTAGTCTTCTGTAAGGTGGAGGTACTACCCCAGTTCAGGCTACTCCAAATTCAAGCGGCTAGTTCGCTGTGCCCTACCTCGACCAGAACGTATTACACAGTCGTGAGAATATACCAGTATCTCACAGTCGTGAGAACATGCGTAATAATAATAGATTACTATGTAACACACATCATATATACTCACACACTTCCATATTCACATATACAGACAGAAAATTATAATTCACGCACAATTAATAAATACGTATACTATAATAATAATTTAGACTGTAACTTAATGCATGCTATGTTCACCTTTAAATAGTTGTGCGTTAAATTAAATACATTATAAGTAGTACTATTTAAGTGTCATAATGTAACAACTGTTGGTGATCCAAATAAATAGAAAAAAAATACATTCAAATTGCTACATCGCAATCATCAGGTAGCCTAGAAGAGATCGCTCTCAGCAATAAAGTCGCCCATTTTACGACGATGTGTAATTAAAGTTCCACGTGCGTCGGCCCTTATACAGCTGCATCGGTGAATGACAAACTTCAGCTGTTTAGAGCATCTTTAAAAAATAATTTTTTTTTTTATTTAGGTAAGCTTACAGCCAAACACATACAAACAATTTACAGAACATTTCAAATTATAATCGTACATATGCGCTGGCCATTTAGGGGCTTACACAGCATTCTTTATTCAAAGTCTAGTTTTAAGTCTATCATTACATAAAATCTATATTATTTTAACTATTAGCTATTTATGAGATCTGATGAGTAGGTACATATTTTAATTAATGTGTCGACATACATCTAAATTTGAAAGAGAATGTTCATTAACGTTTTTGTTTGCTTTCCCATTGAGGGTCCACATTGGAATTGTAAGCTTTTGAATGCCTGTAGTAAAAGTTCTCAAACATTTGCAAATTCAATCTCTCATTTAGATGTGTTCCTCGTTATTACCTTGGTCTAGTGGTCGTTTATGTGGTACACTCGTGACGCCATAAAGTAGGTCTTTTGAGGGTCTCAGACTATCTACGTACCAAATTTCATCTAAATCAGTATAGCGGTTTAAGTATGAAACTTTCGTGTGAATTTCAATAATTGAAATCTGATTTTATACTGTAACAAAGTCATTTGACAAAAATCTCCAGTGTATAACTAACTTATTTCAAGGGACACGCGTAATAACATAATGAATAAAAATTACTGTACTTATAATAAACATTTATCATATTAGCGCTTTTTATCAATATGCCACGACACAGTGACCCCTTCGAACACCATATGTCTAATTATAAGTAACTCGAACACAGATATAGTTATAAGTTTTTAAAATGTACTAAACTTTGATTATTATTGCAGTCTAAAGCACTGGTAATAGTCTTAATTTATTCTGTCATCAAAATTGCTTTAGGTTAAAAAAAAACCCATACTTTGTCTTGCTCTTAGAATTTCTAGATAATCCTCGGCCTCAGTCAAATCATTCGGTAACTCAAAACATCGTGGGAGCGGGACAGATAATTTTCTATGTGTACCGAAACAGTCTCTGTCTTGCTCTTTACACTCTTTTCTTATTCACTCAATAATCACTTTTCCTCAAATGGCGTTTAGGTTTGACTTTGAATAGTGATTTAACATTACCAAATCAAAAATATACATGTGTTGTTATAATCTGACAACCTGACCTTGATTAATGTTTAATAATTTTCGAGAAAGAATAACTGAGTACTTAATAAGACTTGAGATGCGTACAATACTTATACCCATACATACAATGAAGTAATTTTAAGTACCTACGTTATTCTTTTAAACTCAATCATTTAATTTGTAAGTAGCTACGTATTTGGGTTTCACATTTTGTTATGTCTTTTCGTGTCAATGTTCCCATATTATTCATTATAAGTAATGCCACTTCCAGTAATTAGTTCAGGATCTGCGTTCGTAAGGCGTCCCTTCAAGAAACAGGTCAAGGCGCTACAACCTGTTGCACCCCACTTTAAAGGGAACCCATTATGAGGAATTAGGGGAGCCGATATTATGACAAGTTCAACTGTGGATTCTTTGATAGCTATTAACAAGTTGAAGAAAGGGGCCACCTGTTTGATGGAGCTGATGAAGAAAAGAATGTTTGACGTATGTTGTTTATTGCGAAATAAGTTTTTTTCGTTGATTTTGATGCGAAGGTAAGCAGTAAGTACTAGCGTTACCTGTTGATTTCATTTTATCGCTACTAACTTATGCAGATATTTTTTTATAATTGGGTGACCGAATCTGAGGAACAAATTGTGTTGTATTCCGTAGTTTTATCATATATAAAACTTGCTACCGCAAAGTGACCACTTTTTGGGTGTGGTTTATGAGTAAACTACAGAATGTTCAGTAGTGTGCAGTGCTTGTATAAATATTATAGGTGTTTTCCTAATGGACCTGTGGCCGCAGTGTTATTTTTTTAATATCAATAACGTAACTACACTTACGTGCAATAAAATTTACTCACCGGTACGTTTTGGTTCAGAACTCCCTAATCAAAATCTACAATTAGTACCTAAATAATAATGTTTAACCCCGTGCGTTAAACAAGAACCTAAACTTACATTAGACCAGTTTTTACTGTGATAGATTTTGGTTTATTGTATTTACAAATTGAAAACCAAATACAGTTAAAAGAGCTAAAAGTTTTGGGGAAATCAGCTGAATTTTAATAATAAAATGAGTTGCTAACACATTAATATTAATCCTGTTAACCACTTCAACTAAGGTAATGCGCTTGTGCTATGATTGGGTTCACGTCAGTAGTCTAACGGCGGCCGGGATTGATCTCCGTTCACACAGAAACTGAGTCCACTTGCCTGCGCGTTCGGCTACCGACGCTTCATAAACACTTTGTATAGGAAATGTCAATAGCACGTCTAGCGGAAAGAAACTCAAATCAAGTTTTCCATGTAAATAGAGCTCTTAAAGCAACTTAAATAGCTTAGATTAAAGGAAAGACTATATAATACTCCGTGGATTAAAGCAATAGGGAAGATACGGCATCCTCCTTATCGCATCTTTCAAAAAGCAGGTCTCGTCACTACATAGACAAACTATGCTGAACGTGTCGCTCTCGCACGACTCTTGCATTTATCTCGCTCACCTAACAATGCAGCTGAGACGTAGTAGGGCCATTAGTCTCAGTTTTGTAGGCACACGCGCGTTACACGGGTAACGTATCTTCCCTTTTTTGCTTTAATATAAGTTAAATAGTTACTTTACACTAAAAAACTTACACTACTGCTGCTGGTCGCCGTATAAACTAAAAAAACATGTAACTAGCAACTAGGGCCAATAAGAGATCGCCATGAGTAAAACTAACATACCTTATGTTATTCTATATCATTACGTATGTCATTATAGTAGAAGATCCGAACCTATATCGACCTTCACCGAGCTGATAATAGAATGAAACATATTTTATTATTAATTTAGTATACTTATTAGAAAATATATTAAAAATGGGTTGTCTAAAAAAATCCTGGACAGACTATTTTTAATTATTTTTTGAAAAATGATTTTTAAAAAAAAATGAATAAAATATTGCAACATCAAGATAATAAGAAAATTTTGTCCTGACTGATAGTAGAAACCGTATAGAATGTGCAGGCATTGGGTTGTCTATTATTTACCTGCGCGAACTACTGGGTTGTCAGGTATGAACAACAGGTATGTCGATATCAGTTACTTTCACTCGATTGGATAATAGAAAAAAATTTATATCATCATAAGCGCGCGACAAAATTTTCTTATTATCTTGATGTTGCAATATTTTATTAAAAATCATTTTTCAAAAAATAATTAAAAATAGTCTGTCCAGGATTTTTTTAGACAACCCATTTTTAATATATTTTCTAATATACTAAATTAATAATAAAATATGTTTCATTCTATTATCAGCTCGGTGAAGGTCGATTTAGGTTCGGATCTTAGACTATTACGCATTACTTAGAATACAATAAATAAAAATAAATTAATACATCGGCATATTATAATAATGCAAAATAATATGATTTGAGTGAATACATAACATTACAATATAAGAATTATTTTTCAAATTGAAAAAAAAGTGTGTTATAATTGTAAAATAAGTATCTGTGAGAAATCCTAGTACGAGATAAGAGCGTCAGCCCTTTACAACTTCGAAGTATCAAGGTGTATTGATTTTATGAAGTAACTACTAACTATTTTTAAACGTAATATTGCTTACGTAAAATCAATAACGGAATTTCTTATTGCAATGCAAAGCACGTCGGAAGCTAAATGTTGGGAGGTGGAGAATTGTGTCATATTACTGGTAATACTTTATCTCTTGGTATCACGATGGGTAAAATATAAGCTTCTTACTTGGTATCTTGGTATTGACCTGTATTAACAATGACAAATACATGCTTATCAAGCACCTGCACAAAATGCATTTTTCGTTCATTATCTAAAAAGAAAAGACCGTATATCAATAAATCGCTTATTGCAGATGCGTTGTCATCGTGAGGTCTTTCTCTTCAATCCGAAATACAGCAAACTGTTTCATGGCTGAAATAGGAAAAGCGGCGGTACTTACCTAGACGACCCTACATACAGGCCTTGTTTTTTTTTTGTCAGGGAGATCAAATGCATTTACGCATCGTCCCTGCGGGGTGGTGCCAACCGCAGGGGATATGTGGGACTCGAGGTAAAGGCGTTCCCTCCATACCCACTAAACATCCTGCCCGGCCTGACCTCCAGTGCGCTATTGCGGGACGGCTCGGGATCTGCGCACGTGAGCGCAACTACACCGAGACCGTCCCGACGCTACCCGTCTAGGCCCTCCTTGTGCACCAATTGGTGGCCAGCAGTCCACAGGCGCTACCGACTAACGCCAGCCCCTGTGGGCCGCTGGCCGACGCCGGTCTTGTAGGCCGCCTCCTCACCGACGGATGCTCAACCTGGCGCGTCCTCCTGACGACAACACCGGGAGCAGCCATCGGACCGCACCCGGGGGACTTCGGGCGCGGTCGTGGCCCTGAAAAGGGCCGTTCGGAACTAGCCGTGGTGGGATAACAAAAACAACTCGACGATGGCATGTGACTTCGAATGCCAATCCAACATCAGAAGCCACACACCCACCAAGAAAGTTTCCCCACCACGTTACCAGGATCCGCCACGAGGAGGCTCCCGGACGTGGACTCCACGAGGCCTACCACCTAGTTATTTTTTATTTAGATTATTTTGACACCGAATATAAAACATTCAGAGTTCAATACCGAAACGCCTACGGGCTACAAAAAGTCACTCGAAATGAAATCTAACAAAATTGTCAACAACAGTAGTCAAAAAAACTCGCTGCAATTATCGGAGCTACAATAAGTAGTACGTGGGTGAGCTCCCTAATACTTGATATACCTCTCCTGCTCTATAAAATAGGTATCGATTCCGAATGACATACGTCCAGAACAACCATTAACGAGAGGGGATGCATCACAACAGTATCAAGTTTCTGGAGTGCATTTACGCATGTTTACACCATAGAGGTTGTGGATGGCTGCAGCCTTTTTTAATAATAAAAGGAATGGCGAACTACTCGTGTTATGAATCTGTAATCTGCCGAAAGATCATAGACTTAATTGTGCTTTTAGAGGTTTTTAACAAACGCCTTCAAAACTCATCATAGTTTTATAATTTGACCCACTGCTGGAACACAAGGCCTCTCCTTATCATCGAAGGAGGTTTAGGCAGTAGTCCACCACGTTTGCCCAATGCGGATTGGGATATTTTTTTATAAAAAAAAATATTTTTTGCTTTTTAGTGTTGTAGGTAAGTAAGTATATAATTTTTCAGGAAACTATCTCGAGATCTTTTTGATAAGCAAGTAATAAAATGAGAACGATATCATCGATATCAACTAAATACGCAATAATAGGGATAATTCAAAAACTACCTGTCAGGTGTCGCTCAAATTTAAATGGGACCACATGATAAGCACCAGTTCCTTACGTAAAAAGAATCATTAAAATCGGTACACCAAGTAAACAGTTATAAGGTAACACAATAAAGCTGAATTGAGAACCTCCTCCTTTCGAAGTCGGTTAAAAATACTTAAAGTAAATACTGAAATTAACATCCGACAGTCTAAACTTAAAAAAAAATTAGCCAATTGTAATAATTTGATTTAACCGTAACTGTCACTACACTTTGAAATCATGAAGCGCGCATTCTGCCATCACAATACCAACTCAATTGCGTGTACGCACAATAGTTGAGAGCCCGCATTTCACTCGGTCCAATGGGTCCCGATAAGTGTGCAACTAGCAATGTACTACGGGCATTATTTGTAAAGAAATGCGATTTACCTCTTGATAATATATTTCTGTTATTCATACGTTGCACATTTCTGCATACCTGTTTTTATGATTTTTACTATGACTAACCGTCTTGTAGCCGTCGTAAAGAATACTGCTACCTCTTGTAAGCGCACTGACGAGCTACTGAAGCTCAATAGTGACAGCCTGAGCGTGATGGTTAGGGCTCTATTGACTACTGCAAGCTAAACACACTAAGACTAAAACAGACTGATGATTGCCGATTCTGCGGACAAGAGCGCGAAACACCAATACACCTTTTGTGCTTTTGTGAACCTCTCATTCTCATGCTTTGTTATCAAAAGAAACCGACATTTGGGGAAACACATTATTGACCCAGATGACATCAAAACGATCCAAGTTGAGAAGATCTTATCATTTTTAAGCAGTGCCCAGCTAAAGGAGTAAGGGAGAGTCCCCAAGTATCGATCAGATGAAATTTCTATAGTCCGGTGAAATGTATATTCTGAAAAAATTACAAAAATAGAAAACTATTTCTAGGGTATTTATTTAAGACTTCCATAAAATTAACCCATTAATAATAGAATAAATTTGTCAGCAAACATGACATACGGTAGCGGCGTAACTAAAATCTTTATTGTAAAACCTGTACACACTGTACAATAGGAGAGAAAAAACGGAGCACGCTCGCTCCCCTGCTCAGTTACGGTGTACACCTGCCCTAACACGGCTGCAAGAGTGAGCAACCAGGCCAGCTGCTGATGGGCATTATGAATTTGAAAAAAGATTGAACATTGTTTATAGAATCAATGCGTTTTATAAAGTTGTCAAAAAAAGTTTTTTTTAATAAATCTCCCAAATATTTCTTTATCATAATAATTTTAGTTATTTCCATTCAAAGGCTGCCTAATATAATGGAAGGTGCCATAGAAATAATAAAAAGATACTTAGGACGTTGACAGATATGTCTGAACAAAAGAGTCGTCAAAAAGTGGAGACTCTTTTATTCAATCATATTTAATTTAACACATTTTACACATAAATTTTATTTTTCTGCATTTTTTCTTGATATGGACTTTAATTATGCCAAATCTCACCATTCTCTGTGCGCGCAATATATATAAAAGGGGGTACAAAGTTGTTGTTTTCACGTATTAGTAAATCTGTTTTTACTCTTGGTAGGTACACATTAAAAATAGAATATTTAGTAGAAAAAGACGAAAGGACATGACGCAACGTCATAGTTTATCCCGTATGGTAGAGTGTATCCATCAACATAGCATGCCCAAGGACGTCTGATATCTGATAGGTTACCGATCGTAAAACTTTCCACTAATTTTTGACGTGACAACGTCTTATAATTCGATAGAGCCGGCTGCACGCACGAAAAAACATGACGTCATGCGGCGTTACCTCGCTCTGAATCTAATTCTCTAATTTGAATTTGGAATTATGTTCTTTAAAATTTAAACTTTCAATGATACCAAAACCAGCCAGATACAAATAGTATAGCCAAAGATATTTTATTACAAGTTTATTCATACTATAATGCGAAATCTATTAAACAAATGAAATGAAATTTTTCTTTTGAAAAATGCTACCATTCATCAGTATTTTCTTAAGACGTTGTCACGTTCAACTATCGTCAGTAAACCGACTTTACAGACAACCAATTTTTTTTTCTTAGTAATATGCGGTAAGACAACATAGTATGGGGGCTACAAATGAACTTGGAACTACTTATATAGAAGAAAAATCGGGAGTGGTCTCCCCTTGACTTTCTCGTATAAGTACAGCAATCGACTCAAAAGTTGATAGAAACCTTATATTTTGATGTCATACATGCATGTCAAATTTGATTGCAATAAGTTAATATACATACTCGAGTTATCGTGCCAACGCACAGACACACACACACGAACACACAGACAATTCCAAAAACGGTATTTTTGGACTCAGGGAGGTCCAAAACGTGTAAATCCATCAAAATCTCGAGGTCGAATTTTTTGAGGATTACACTCCGTATACGAGAAAAAACTGTAAAGCTAAGTTACTGTTATTTCAATAAGTCTGTATTACCTCGGTATTATCGGTACACCTGCCCGCTGCGAAGGAGTCACGCCGCAGCTGCGTCTGTCAACTTTGACATTTATCTTTACCATCCAGTTATGCGATAAAGGGTTAAAAGGCGCTTCTTTTGTCATTTTTCGCATTCAACCCGTTGAAAGTTGATTGTGGGCTCGATGTATGTTCATTTAGTGAAGTGATGCGGTTCTATTCTTATGGAAATTACTGGTCATCTTTTGTTATAATCATTGAACTATTCTTTGTATGTTGCCCTTATTGTCTTGAAGTTAAGGGTCACTTTTGAAAAGTCCATAACGTTAACCTATACGATGCTTGTATTATTCGAATAATAAAGATAATAAAAAAATAAAGCTTTTGTACAGCTATCTTTTATTCATGTTTTAGTACATTGTGAATCAGGGCAATTGTTGCAAATCCTTCCGGATAAATGCATCATGATAGCCAAATTGCAATACAAATCTATTTAATGTTCCTAATAATTTCTATTTTCATTATCAAGAAAGGATAAAAGGCAAGGCCTTAGGTTATATAAAGGATAAAAGTTTAAAGGCTAGGTCTTTAGTAAGCAAAGAACAAAAGTCAGTCCAGTCATCAGCTTGTATTTATCTACTGATGAATGTTAGCCTCCTTCAAATACGCCACAATTATTGATCCTGGAATTCCAGCATCCAGCCACTGGCAACATTCCTCCTTAGGTCATCAATACAATGAGTCTCAGGATGTATTATTATAAGCTTGCCCATATGCGGTCGCCACTCCAATACTCATCCACTCCAATGATTGTCATTTCTCTGGCAGACTTGACTATAATTAAACATATTTAATTTATAAACCACTGGTATTATAAAATATTTTTGCTAGTAACATTTTTTTTATTTGTATGTGAGGAATACGGGCCACTTTGTCATATCCTCTTGAAAATGTACTCACATTTCAGTGAACATTCTAAGAGAAATGTAAAACCATTAAACAGATTTTGTGAAAGTCTAATAAGCGAGTTATGGGCTGAAAAGTAACTAGTATAGTATATACTTTAAAGAAACAGTTTTAACCTCAAAATCTAACGCAATATTAAACAAAGATTGTGAAAAAAGATATCTTCGCATAACGCTACAGTATTTGGTATACTGCAATTCAAAATGGACCCTCAATCCTAGCACACGCTATATTTAATCCTGTGAAGACTAAATAAGTCTTTAAAAAGCTCGCCCATATTATACATTTTATGCACATTCAATTACTTATGTGCTTATAAAGAGTGAATGCTAAGCCATATCTTTATGTAGCTCAATAAAGTATAAAAATACGTTACAAAGGTGAAGCAGTATGTATAAATAGCTGTAATGTGCGTCTGTACACAAAGGGTGGTAGATTACGGACTCCAGTGAGGTGGGCTCGACCCCACGCCGAACGCGTGCTGAAAAACACAATAAAATAATCCAATGCTTTGTCGAAATTTCAAATACCGTCAGCAAGTAAATCAATGCTAATGCGTAATTTATAAATACAAAAAAAACTTTTAAAAATTTGCTTTTTAAAGATAAAAAGTAGTCAAAATTTACTGTTATTTGTTAGGTTGTCAAGTAATTTCCATTTGATATAAGTACCATAATTTCTGGTCCAAAATTATACACTGGATGTTGAATTAAACAATATAGAGCATTGTTTAATTCCCTGAAAACAAAGATTTTCACTTTGATGTCGTCTCTATCTACTCCAAATATCGCGTAAAAATTTACTGTCTTTGTTTAACAATAAAATATTAATAAAAGACTATATTCGTCTCACTGCTGGGTAGAGGCTTGCTATAAAAGAAATATGCCATACGTAGATTTATACACGACGCACGGCTTAACATGGTCTTAGTATAACATAGCTGATATTAAAAATTTCATAAAAAAATTAACATACATTACAAAAAAAACATTGTTTTTTTTGTTATTAATCACATTTAACTTCCTTTTTTGCAGACGTTAGCAAGGTGCACGTCGCGCTAGGCGCGGCGCGTGCCATACGCGTGCGCACGCGCCGCTGCCAGCGCCGCGTATCTGCACTGTCATGGCGGATATTTCCACGAGCTTTTATATTTTTTTCTTTTATTTTTTCATGCAATCGACTATGGATCTCGTAAATTGCTGCACTATTGTGCCGGTTCGAGGGGACGGAACAGAATCCATTCTTGTTTACGCATTTTCTGTGACTGCATGGGGTGCTAAGATTTAATGAATTGAGTTAAGAGCGTATTTTCTCTATTATTACGTTCACCTAGTGAACTTAGCCTAGTTATTGATGCTTTTGTTTTCGTGAATCCCCTCAATGAAGGCGTGTTGGTAATTGGCGAGAGATTTGATTTCTAGTCTTTTATTTTAATTAACAAGTCAGGTTATTTATCACAGTCAGCGTCAAATCAACATGCTAAGTGGTAAATACTATTGATACATCTACAGTAATTTTTTTTTTTTTTTTTTTATTTGTCTATTAAATTACAATGAATTTTACACAGTACTATAAACTACACTTAAGTTTTTCTATATACCGTAGATCGTCGATAGACACCAGTTTGACAAAAAAAATATATATAAATATTAAGGTAGATACATACAAATATGTGCATATATGTGGGTACATGACAAAAAAAAATAAATATAATGTGTTATTTGTGTGAATAGCGAGGGTCACGATTAACAAAGACAAAGGTAGCGATGTAATGTAACGAGTGTAGATGTGTGCGTTACCGCTGCCACCGCCACAATAATCATGTAATATACAGCGTGTTAGCAAAATACTGCGGCGACTATTTTTATTGCATGCACATTGTGTTTTTAAATATATTTAAAGTAGTATTGTATATGTATGAAACAAGATGGGATTAGGGATAAAAGCTCCTCAGCTCACTCACCACGGTATAGAATAAACGCACTTAATTAATGTATTATTAACGCACTGAATAATTTATGCATTAGATAAATGATATAATTTTAGTTTACAATATTTTTACAAATATATTATATTAATATTTATTCATTTTAATTAGATATGCCATTATCTATGATATACAATTCCCGTGTCACGATGTTTGTCCGAGATGAACTCCGAAACTAACAATCCGATTTTAAAGTTTTTGTTAAATGTGTGTTTTTCGTTCCAATTTGAGAGATAGGATAGTTTTATCTTGATAAATAGTCCTAATTTTTTCATATATGATTACTAGCTATCCCGGCCACGCGTTGCTGTGGTAATTTCATACTACTGTCCTATAACAATGATTTTGTAGTAAAAAAAAATTAGGACTATTTATCAAGATAAAACTATCCTATCTCTCAAATTGGAACGAAAAACACACATTTAACAAAAACTTTAAAATCGGATTGTTAGTTTCGGAGTTCAGTAATTATATGAATTAAAAGCTTACCTACCTTAAGGGGTTAACAAACTCTATAACTTCCAAACCGGACTAATTTAAAAATGTCGAACTTCTACATAAATAATACCTTTTTAAATACGTATATAATTTATTGACTGTCATACCCTCGTCATGCCACTGATTTTCATTCTTCCGTTTAGTTTCAAACTAGCTTTTATCTATATGTGGCCACTTTTGACTTAAACCCATTATACATATAACTTAATGAAAGAAAGAAAACGTGTGGACAGTCATTCTTTAGAGTGAATGTGGCGATTTTATATATTTTTTGATTAATGCCTTGACGGCTGACGCCGTAGTGGTGGAGTGGTCAGTAACGCAGCCTACACATCTAGCGGTCCGGGTTCGAGTCCTGGTAGTGGCAAATGTTAGTGTGATGAACACGAATATTTGTTCACGAGTCATGGTTGTTTATATATTTATTTAAGTTTATTTATGAAATATCTAGATTATTATATATATTTGTCCATTATCTACACATACGTGCAATAAAATCGACTCACCTCGTAGGCTTCGATTCTTAATATATCGGTATATAAAAATAAGATTAGATAAACAAAACCTGTAAATATAATTTGAATGTACATTTCATAAGCTTTATTTAATCTACTCTTAACACCGATAAACGAAGTATTGGCGACAATAGACTCATTTCTTTGGAAACGCTGGTTTCTCATTCGCCCCTAAAATTCAGCTGATTTCCCCAAAAAATTTAGCTAAAAGAGCAAAATTTTTTGTATTCGTTTTTTATTTTTTGTAGTCAATAAAACAAAATCTATCCCAGTAAAAACTGGTCTAATTTAAGCTTAGGTTCTTGTTTAACACACGGGGACAACAATTATTATTTACTAATTGTAGATTTTGATTAGGGAGTTCTGAACCAAAGCGTGCCGGTGAGTCGATTTCATTGCTCGTAAGTGTAGTATCCATAAGACGAGTTCTTAATTATACTTAATTGGGGCTAGATAATTGGTGTGAGCGTGGAAACATATTATTATTATATGATTTAGAAATAAAAAAAACGATAGTTATCTAATGTCAGTCCCTTAAAGAAGACGCCATCAAATAAAACGGTTAAAGGTACAACAAAATAGTTGCGTACATCCACCTTGGACCCCGCACATCACCGTCACCCCATGTTTTAGTGCATTACGTGGGTCCAATCAGTTGATTAAATCCTATGCACACCTGTACTCGGACCGCGAGGGTGCGTCGCGCAGCAACCAGCTGATAAACATTTTTTGAAATAACGTGCACTGTGCAATAGCCCCTAATTGTGGAGGGTGGGACTTAAAATTAAATGTTATTATCAATATTATTCACAATACAAATTATGAACACATCTTGTTTAATAATCTTACCAATATTTCATATTTTCTGACCATAGGTAGGTACTCGTTGGATATAGTACCTAATCAATATTAGCATCAACCCATACGAAAGTATAGGAAGTAGCCATATGATGCCGGCAGAGTAGAATAGCATCACCCCATATCCTCAAATGGGAATGAATATTGATCACTTTATACTCCGTCCATCAATCTGCATTGGGTAAGCGGACTACTGCCTAAACCTCCTTCGTTGACATTAAGGAGAAGCCTTGTGTTCCAGCAGTGGGTCGAATTATAAAGGCTGTTATGATAATGATACGAAATTAAGGAGAGAATAACTGTTTTGTATAAAACAGTCCTTACTTTTAAACATAGGAGAGAAATTAAGATTATTGACTTAGTGACGACTTGGACACAAAATACATATTGGGACACTGTGTACGAATTGTCAGTTTTTATTTTAATGTTTATTTCATTGACGATTCGGACACCATCAAACTTTCGTTTTTTCATCCATTAAACCATTTTTTATCGGAAAACTCTCGGCCTTCATCTCGCCTGCTGTTATGTGATGATAATACAAACACACAAATCTTTAGGTTGAATATGGGAACACAACAACTTTTGGTAAAATTAATGGCCAATTTTTAAAAGCTTTCCTAACGGCATCCGCACTGCAGATATTCGGCTCATGTGCTCTCACGGCACCCCAGCATTATCGATAACAATAGCGGTATTACAATGCCGCTCGCGCATCTGCCACGGCGAGCGCTCCTATTGGCCGACGCGCGCGCACCCCAACAGTGATTTTCACGCGTTGTCCGAATCGATACCGAAATTTGATATAACGGCGTTTTCGAATGTCAATACTGTTGAAAAAGAGTGTTGATATTTCGAAGTATAGGGACGGTGCCGGTGGTCCGAATGATTACACACTTAGTACATTTATAAACTAGGACAGTAAAACAATTATGTATGTCTCAGATCGCAAGTATTTGACGATAGGGCGATTAATAAGTGATCTGAAGCTTTCTTTTTTACGGCTCGAGGTAAATACAAAATTTTGTCACCCTATGACCAGGAAATGGGATTTTCCTTACGCGTAGCGGGCGGACACTGCTACTTTCTAGTCAGGTGTGGTATAAAATACATTAACTTCTCGTAAGTTTATTTATGCTTCTCTCGAGTTTTCCCGATGTACACATGGTTTTCGAGAGACCCATATTATGTAGGGTCGTCTGGGTAGGTACCACCGCCTTTCTTATTTCTGCCGTGAAGCATTTCGATGTATTTCAGTGTAATTACTGGGCATGGAAGGCATATCTTCTTAGTACCCAGGATGGCGACGCACTTGTAGTGTTAAGTGATTTACTCTTAATAGGCGACGGTAACCACTTAACACCAGGTGGGTAAGCTTGTTTGCTATTTCATAATATAAAAAAACATGTTTGAGTATCGAAAATCATTATACCTATCTACAGAAAAGTATCTGGGTATATTCAAAATATCGAACATTTTTTTGTTTTCCTGTAATAAAGTTCTTAAGACGACAAGGGAGTACCTACCTTGTGCTCGGGTGGTGGTAAGACTTTTTTGAGTCCGCCGCTAACTACTACCATTTTACCGAAATCTGTCGCCATAGCAATGTTTACAGCATTATTGTGTTCCGACAATTAATGATAGGATAGCTTGTTCCTCTTTGGTTGAGGGTTTCAGGTGAAGCTCGGTTCTATTCGGCCTTATTATAGGTAACTTAACATCGTGAGCGTAACTAATTCATGTTATGATGAAGCGTCGGTGGCGTAGTGCGTAAGAGCGTCGTCTCCCACCCGGGAGGCACTGGTTCGATCCCCGCCACGTACCAATGTGATTTCAAATTTTGAATTCATATGTACGTTTAATCGACGCTTTTACGGTGAAGGAAAACTTCGTGAGGAAACCTGCACACACCTATGAAGAAATTCTTAGGTGTGTGTGAAGTCGCCCAACCCGCACTTGGCCAGCGTGGTTGACTAAGGCCTAATCTCCCCTAATGTGGGGCAGGCTCGAGCCCCTTGTTGGTGGTTATATGAGCTGTTGATGATGATGATGATAACATCGTGAAATGAAAGCAAAGAATTTCCCTGTCAGGTATAAAAAAGACAAAACATTTTCGTGTCAATACCACGTTCAGTAACCCTAGTCCAGGTGACCAGAGGAAACAATTACAAAGGTGCGACACTCGAGCGCTCGGCACACATCCTTCCATCCTTCCTACTCACTAATATTCCCATGGGAACACGTGTCTATTGTAACTAGCTAACGTCTCTTTTCCTATCATTATAAAAAGATTTCACTATTCTAAAACTGAACTTATATACGAGTACTAACACCGTATTTCTGACAATATACATTAACTTTGCAAAATACTTTTATAGGCTAATAATATCTCTCAAAAGTGCATTACAAAGCTTAGTTTATAATTTATTTGCAATTTTATTAATTTTTCAAAAACTATTGGCTGATGTGGGCGAGAAGACTGCCAAGTTGAAATACGATTGGGCTAGCTACGTTTGCAGAATGCTTCCAAAAGTCGACCCGAATGTTACACACGGGTACCCTCAGACGACTGTCGTCGACGAGGCATACCTAAGAAAGAAAGATGAACGAAATGATGATGATGAACGATGTGACGAAATAAATTGGTACAAAAACGACTGGGAAAATCTGTCACAAGAAAGGTGAAAAGGTTTGGGGGGGGGGGCTTTCCATTAGCAGTGGGATGGCATAGACCAGTGGTCGGCAAGCTTATTAGCCAAAGAGCCAAATATGAACATTACAACAATAAAAAAAATTGGGAGCCAAATCTCCCCCACTGCTTTAGACAAAGTATCCACGCGTATGCTTGTGGTGCCTTTGTATTACACCGGAGTGTAATTTTTTTGATGTTATTTTTTCTTTTAATGAAAATATTATTGCGCCTTCCGTGGTTATTTGTGCCCCACTTATGGCGCCAAATTAGAGCCACATTTTGCCGACCAGTGGCATAGGCTAACAAAAAAATAATTTGCTTGTGTAGAGTGTAAGGCACGTATTATAGAATGAGTTGATCCTCATACGTCTCTATGACTTTGTGCTTGTGAGAAAGTGACAATCGATTCTCAAGACATGATTGATTTCTGAGTGTCATTCTATAATTCGGGCCTAAGAGAGATACATATCTGTGCTATGTTGCAGTTGAGTGCAATCAAATCATTCAAAAATTGCATTTGGATAAGGGATAAAGAGTGATACATAATATGTAATTGTGCTACATTCAAGCGTTTACTTTGGAATAAAAATTTATAAATAAAATTTTGCCTTTTATGGAAACCATAATGTAATATCATTACCTAATTTGATGGTCTGAAAAACACTCAGACCAATGATATTGGTCTGAGGAAAAACAGGTGTGCATAGAGGAAAGTAGTTTTTTTTATACAACTAGATGTCACACAAGCTGACGGCCCGGCTGGTGGTGAGTTGACCAATTATGGAATATTATCCCATTTTTAAATGAAAATAGTTAAAAGGGCGTTGTTAAATGTACCACGAGCGCACATGACATCGTTGTAATCGATAGGTATTAGAATATAAAACATTATTGTCATTTTCAGTCGCCGAGTGAATCGCAATAAATATGGTCGCTTGAAGAAATAAGTTGTTTAAATAATCCCGCACTGATAGCTGTTAGGTCGCCACATTAAATAACCTAATATATTCTTCAATATTTGCTGAAAGGTCTGCTATGCAGTTCTGAGGTGATCAGTTGGTTTGGACATCGGGAGATCAACACTAAAAGCGTCGTTTACCAAGTGTTTTTTAAAGTTCATACTAACTACGACATAGTTAATTGTTTCATACAGTAAATTTTGTTTTAAAACAACATTCTCGTCTTATCTCGAATGGAGAGTGTTCCCTTGTTTTGCGGGTAGAAATAGAATATTTGGTTCTTGTATTTTTCTCGAATATTATTGTTTCAACGACTATTCACTTGAATGAAATATATTTCACACAAAATGAGGGATAAGTGAGTGGTAGGTAGGGTTATTTTTATGACCAGGCGGAGTTTACTGTTTTTGAGAGAATCTAGGGCGTTATGTACCTACCTACACGGCTGAATGATAACACGAGATTTTTTTTTATTGAAACGAAATTCTATGAAACCATTATCTATTAAACGTACAACCATCGAATGATCATCAAATTTAATCCAACAATGAATGCAACGGAAAAACCAGCCCTCACTTCAGTATAACACTCGAATCGCATGCCTAAATCATCGATCTCTCACGCCGATCAATACAAAAGGTGCGACGCCCCCTCTGGGAATAACACAAGTGTTCTCTAACACGATGACGAGGTACATCAATTGCCGTGGCTACCTCAGCGTTCCCACACCACCTCATCAGGGGTGAGACTTAATTAGTCATCAATTTAAGCGCACCTTTCTCGGCTATTGATAACATCTATGTCATGAGGATGCTTTGATGATGCGTGAGAAACAGTTATCTCAAATTGCCACAACATTGCCCTGTATAGCAACTATACAGTTGTGGTCATATAATTAAAGATAACGATAGGGTATTGAAATTATTTTTAGCTCACTAAAAAAAAGGTTTTCGATCATAGAGCAATTTAATGGCAACCAAAATTCGTTGATGGCAACAGACTAAATGAAGTCTATTCTGCTTGGTCTGTCATACAGAAAAATCTTAATTTTTATGACAATAAAGATTTTTCTGTATGACAAACCAAGCACAATACACTTCCTAGTAGGCGAATCGCAACTCTTTTTCTTTAATTGGTAAAAAATGTGAACTGGTGTTTTCGAGAAAAGAGTAGGCAGGTGGTTGTTTTATCGACGCTTTACATTCATAGACATAGACATTCAATTTCCCGGAACTAGGCGGACAGGACAGAACCTATCGATGATTCACGTAGGTAAAGTGTGTAATTGAAGCCACATACCACTTCTGTTGAGTAATCGATACAACGTCGAGTACACTTATTCGATTACAGACGACACCGGGCCCTGCGCCCGCGCATTCTTCCGGCGCGTGCGCGAGTGGGGCTTCTCTGTTCCGCTCTAGGCATACTTACGATCTTACCTTTTATTGCAGTTCAAATGAGACAATTTAGACTTTATTTCTTTGCAAATAAAGTTTGAAATAAAAGAACAACCAAAGTTCACAGTTTACTCAGCTTTTTACAGTTAATAACAGTTAATTTGAACTCTATTTTCTGGTAATAAACGTGTTACGGGTTGCAAAATGATTTCAAAGAAACTTGTAGGTATAGGATTTAGGAAATGCGGCCCTAAGTAAGATACCTGAGACTTTTGGTTTAATTAATTTGGTATACGTGTTTGAGGTTAATGCCTACTTACTGAGCAAATAATGTCTTTATTTTATTCTTCATCTAGGCAGCGTTAAGCCTTCGTCTCATCAGCTGTTGGCAAGATACGGCCGAAGGTGTAAGCAAACATCACCAGGTATCCTCAACAGACTAGGGTACTTGTAAATTAATCACAATCATCAACAGCCTATATAATGTCCCCACCGAGGGGCTCGAGCTCTATGGGAGGTAGGCATATCAAAAAACAAACAATATTATTGTTTTATGTTATGTTACTTAGTATGTGATTTTCTTTAGTCAAATTAATTATGTTAGGTTTAATGGTTAGAAGTGTAAAAGCTTTCACACCTTTGATTTCAACAGAAGTAAAATCGGATTTTGATGTTCTAGCTATACTATTCTTAATTGATGGCGTCGCAACGCATTATACGTACGCATTAGGCTTATCATCAAGTGAATTGAAGGCCTAGGACCTTCCCTGTAGTATTATATAAAATCGGGAGTGGTCTCCCCTTGACTTTCGTACACCTGAAACGACTCAAAAGTCGATAGGAACTTATTTGATATTTTGATGTCATACATGCATGTTAAATTTTGGTCACCATTCTGAGTACCGACCGCGCACTTGGTTGCTTAACTTTCGTGATCGATGAGTCAAAAGTTGAAAGAAACCTTATATTTTGATGTCATACACGCATGTTAAATTTGGTTGCAATAAGTTAAAGCATACTCGAGTTATCGTGCTAACGCACAGTCACACAGACACACACACAGACAATTCCAAAAATGATATTTTAGTACTCAGGGAAGTTCAAAACGTGTAAATCCGTCAAAATCTCGATGTCGAATTTTTTGACGATTACAAGACTTCCTCTATACTACTTAGGTATACGGGTGAGTAAAAAGTGGTCTCGTTGACATTGACATATCATGTTTAATGGACTATTACGTCACTTTTTCTCGTCAAGTTTCAAATATTTGAATTTCCACAGTTTGTTCGCACATTTCAGTAATTAATTTCCAACACAAAAAAAAATTAATAAAATATAGTTGGAGGGACCATTGTATAGTACCTAATAGAGTGGAGGGACAATTCTATAGTAATAGAGATTATATAAAAAAAATTGAGACCTATATGAATTACATACAAATTCCGTATCGAAGTAATACATGATACTTATTTATCCCGGTGACTGACAAGTTATATACGAAAAATAGACAGTAGTACTTTTGCTGCCTTCTTCTGTCGCAGTTCAGTCCGAGACTCATATTATAAAGACACCCTCACATAATGATGCAATTTTGGCACTAAATATCGAAGCATAACAATGCTGGTGTCACTATTGTTATGTTGATTTATGTATTAATTGCCAAACCGAACTTTGCTTTAAGCTATATACTTTTTTAAACTAGTCTGAGAAATACTAGAAAAATGCTCTGAAAAAAAAATCGACTTGCCTCAGGCGGGATTGTGGAAGATGCGGGTTCGAGTCCCGCCTGAGTCAAGTCGATTTTTTTTCAGTGCATTTTTCTAGTATTAATATTTACGCGTTTGTAAACGCAAAAATAAAATTATTCCATAGTCTAAGAAATATTCCTGCTAATTAAATTAACAAAGGCACTAAAGTTCTTCCTTCAGCACTGCAGGAATTAATAAGTTTATCTCGTACGAAGTTACATTATTTGCTTACAACATTCAAGTTGTAAGCACGTTAATCCAAAGCGTGCAGTAGCAAAACAAACGACCGAGACTCTCGCTAATGCGTCTACAAACCCGTTTATTAAGCATACGACGGCTTCTGTGTACTATTAATTGAATACTCTGGCGTGATGATTGAATTACTTTCAATTATTTGGTCCACGCTGGGCGGCTTGGTGGGCGGGGTCGAAGCGGATTGGGCGGCGCGCGAGGGCGGGCGGCGCGGAATACCGCCCAATCCCGCTCAATCCACGCTCTTTGTTGAGATAAATGTTTTGGAATCTTTGTTTTTTAATGCATTTAAACTACAACGCAGATTTTAAAATTGTTAATTCTTTTTTTTAAAAAGTAGAGTATTCTTATTTTAGTTTTAAATTTAAATGGCGTACTATGTAAATTTTAGGAACAAAAACATTTTTTTATTATTTTTGTTCAATTTACTTTTTTTTTTGAACCGCTGAAACTATATCAATTGTAATGAAACTGTTTACGTTAACATATGTAAAAATATGTAAGTTACGTAATTGTGATAAAAAGTTACCTTGACTTTAGTCATAGGGGTACCAATTGAATACTTGTAAAGTCTCGCAGTGAATTGAAATTAAATAAATTAAACAATAAAATTAACATTATATTTAAAAATGGAACAACTCATTCCTATGAATTAAGTTGACATTTAAGTTACTTTTTGCGAAAATGTATAACGTAAAACTTGGGGCAACTGGCCGTAAAACTATTCCGTATTTATAATAATTTGTTATGATTAGTTGTAGGACGTGACTCTTTTATCTTTAACAGATAAGTTCTTGACCTTCATCTCACCTGATGGTAAACTGTAATAAGTATGAAGGTGGAAGTCAGAATCCGGAACCTCAACCACAATAAAGACTTGTTATCTTATTAACTGTCGGAACACAATAATGCTGTTAACACTATTACGCAAAAGTCTTTGATAAGAATGTGGTAGCTAGATGGATATTAAATTAATCCTAATACCATACTAATAGAGCACAAATTCGTACTTCCCTGCGATCGAGACCAAGACCTCTCGATCTAATTTCGATGGGAAAACCACAGCAGTCCGCGAAGGTAGTAAAAACTCTGTCTGTACGAAATAATATTTAAACTATGTTACAATGTTCAGTTTCATAAACATACATAGGTACATATAACCACGATCGTGATCCCAAAAGGGGTCTGCTTAGGTAACATTCAGTTACACCTAAAGCCACAGTATGCGCCTAATGCCTCCAATAGTGACAGGTTGCCAGCCTGTCACTATTGGAGGCATTTGGTTAAAATGTAATTATGAATATTTGCCATTTTAGATGACTAATCTGTGTTCCTTTCAACGAAATCAATTTGAATAAAAAGTGAAAATGAAACAATAACTTTCATACTTCTTCTTACGTATTAATTCCTTTTAAACAATACTATTTTTTTAAAATATCTATTTATATTGTAGGATTTCATAAAGATAAAAAAAATTACCTACTTTGGGACAGGCAGGGAAATGGTTATGGCTTTAAAGCATAAAACTACATACATACCATACTGCGAACACATTATGTATATGTGTTCGCAGATACCATAGAAGTAATAATTATTATTTCTGTGATACATACTAGTCCCGAGAGTGATTAAGCAGAGCCTTAGGAAAGACTAAATTACACATTACACATAAAGCTACATATGGCAGTATTGGTCATGCAGTGCCTCCAAATGGTGACAGTTTGCCAGTCTGTCGCCTGTATAAAAGGGGCACCAAACCCAAAAATACCAGTTCTTCAGTAAATAAATAAACAAATGCAAAGAACCAGGACAGATGATAGAATCGAAATCATCTCAACAGTCCTGGCAAAAATAGGCGGTGTAAAATGCTGTCAAAAGTTGCTCCGGAATTGTTAATAAATTAATCTTCTGTGATAACAAAAAAAACTGCTGTACAATGATTCATATTAAACTTATAAATTAAACTAAATTTTTCGATGTAGTACATAAAGTTAAGTTTTCTTACAAAGTTAAATACGAATTATTTAAATTATATTTAGATTACACTAGCTTTTGACCAAGACTCGTTAATGTGCAGATCTGGATTAAATTATCCCACGGGATCCATACATTTTTCAGGGATAAATAGTAGCCAAGTAGCTATTCCAGACTCTAATCTATATCTGAGTCAATTTTCATTTAGAATCGTTCAATCTTTCTGGTGTGATTGCAACAAACATCCATCCAAACCCTTGCATATAAGTAGTAAGATAAACCATGACTTCGATAGTTAAAATTCTGTGAACTTTTAGATTATATTTAGATTATAACATAGGTATTTTAGCAAGGTTTTTACATAACTTTTTTATACTATGAGTACCTGTATTTGGAAGCGATAATAGTTCATTAACAAGGTGCTACTGCGTCAGATGCGGGTCTTATCGAACATCTGCGAATGTCGACGAATACTAAAGCTATACGCTGTAGAGGTACGCCACAAAAATCCTCACGAGCACTTGCGCAGTGCATGTGGGCATACTGTACGAGGCATAAGGGGTGATCTAAAAAGAGAGCGTAGAGAAATTTTAAGGTATTGCTATGTTGGCATTAGGTGTGGACATTGTATTTATAAGGTAAAGAGTATTGATTAAAATATTTTTAAGCAGATACTTAATTTTTATTTATTTTGTTTGCTTATTAATGTGCGCTTAATTTAACGTGATTGTGTTTCCAAATGAAAAAAGAAATATTTGTTTTTAAAACTACATTAGCCTTTCAAAAAACTTCGTAGATATTCTAAAATTTTATTTAATATTATTTAATCAACGTAACAAAAAGTATAAAAATCGATGCAACTCTCCCGGACCAAATAATTATAGCACAAAAGTTGTTTATGCACTGCTAAAGAAACGCGAAACTCTTACAAGAAATGTAACCTTCCAAACGTGTTTATTATTTGTGTTTACAGATTGCCGATAAGAACACCTTTTTCAATAAGACGCTACACGTGCTACGCCAGGTGTTCTAAACCTGTGACGAATGCAACTTTAAACACGATTTAAAATGTTTCGCACCCCACCGAATTGGAGCACCATATACGGGGGCCGGCCCGTGCCACCGCACGCGCCAGGGTGCGCACCCTGTTACAGGCCGCCAGTCCTGTCCCGACCGCCCTGCCGAGCGGACAGCCGCGCACCCCAACTACCCTGCCGACAAATCGAACTTTCCGAAACAAAATTAAATTCAAACTTCAATCAATATAAATTCAAATTTGGTAAATCAGTTTTGACAGTTTACTTTTTCATAAGTTTTCGTGCAAGAGGACGGGGTGTCGCGGAGCCAGGAGAGGATCAGACCCAGGTATGACTCACTTATTCTCTTGCCATAGTAACACCCTACGTGCGCACCTGCAATGAATGCGAAAGCGCAGCGGGACCAACCCCACTGTGATTTGTCCGTTAATTAACAAAAATAATTAATTTTTATTCTTGTATATGTTCTATTGTTATTATACATCTCAAAAAATATAAAATTTGGGATATAAATGTTGTGTCTAAGTCCTGTTCTTTTTTAAATTTGCTTAATTTAAATTAAACATAAAAGCTAAGTAATTTCAAACGTTGATTATAAAATGCAACGTATTTTTGCAACAAACAAAAACTTTCTGTAAATTTATATTTGGCGTGCACTTAATTATTTGTTAAACTTTAAAACAGCTGAATAACTTCTTGAATATTTAAGTACGTAGTACAGAAATTTTAACTTTGCATTTTGGTGTGTAGATTCGTTTGTTTAGTAAACGCCAAAAATAATTGCAAGAAATAAAAGCCTGACAAGAGTGTTCTAAACTTTGGGAACTAATTATACGTTACAATATTTAAAACAGTTTTATAGTAGGATGAACTAAACACTTAACAAAACTTTATCTAAACTTTGCATTGAAGTATCGGTTTACCTGATCATAGTTATCGTCCAGTGCACGTCTCAGGGAGAAGTTTGGGAAGCCGGACGCTGTAGCCAACTTACACACGATACTGCAGTCTAAATTGTAACAGCTTTAACATATTCAATGACAGTGCAAAACTTATCCATACTTTTTCATATATAAACTAGCGGACCTTAGACGTTGTCCTGGTAAAAACCATTTTCTATCGGATCACATTGTGAATCTAAGCCATTTTTGTGTCTGCGTAAACATAGAGTAAAAAAATCTTCTAAACAATTCCAACCGTTTAGGATTTAGGATGACTACAGTAATAAACACACGGACAGAAGCATTATTTAAAACGTTGGTAAATTATGTACTATTCTATTCTTAATTAATGGGGTCGCGTCGCATTAAGCGTACCTACGCATTTTGCCAATGTCAAGTGAAAATGTAACTAAAGTAAGAAAAATAATTGTACGGTTGATTGAGGTTAAAAATGGAGTGGGAGACTCCACTCCACACGTGTTTTTACAACAAGAACTCGGGAGAAACTCCGTAAATTATGTAATTCGACAAAGTATTCGTGGCGACGCGTAGCATAGATAATAGTTATTTATTATACAAGAGTGGAAAGTTCCTTTTTAACCGCGTGCTCGATTTGGATGACCGAGCAAGCGAAGGATTCTAAAGTTGAATCACGAGCGCAGCGAGTGATTCTAAATTAGAATCCTGAGCGTCAGCGAGGGAAACAAACGAGCACAAGGTGAAAAATCTTTCCACTCGAATGCAATACGTAACTTTTCATCCCACCTCAGCGAGGAAATGACAAAATGAAAAAGAATTTTTTCACAATTTAAAAAGTTCTAATCATAAATTTGGCACCATAGAGGTTACATTAAATAGGTTTAATGACGTTTTGAATTTACAATTATATTGAGTACTCATTATATGTGATGTTCTAAATTCAAATCTACTTTGCCACTCAAGCGAATAAAATAGAATTTTCCAGCCAGATTTCGAAGCGCAAAATTACACTTTCCGAGGTGGTGGGATGAAAAAGATATTGTTTGCTGATTCGATGATTGGTTTGCACTTTAGAGAATGAAGAAATTAACCGAAATGTCGCCTCGTCGTTCAGTTACAATTTTACTCGTTTTTTTTTTGTTTCTTTCTTCCTCTTGAATCACTCTTATCTATTGCTGAAAACCGCATTGAACTCCATTGCGTAGTTTAAGTGCTAAGCTAATAATGCTTAAGCTCTAAGTGTACATACAGAAAGGGCGCCTTTATTTTATACTATGTATGTATAGAAGTAGCAGAGCAGATAAAATCACTTAATACTTAGCAAAGCAGGTGTGATTTGATTGAGTGAAGTAATTGAGTGACTTTTTTGCGGAAATATACAACTAAAATATGTACGAAATTTGTTCGGGCGCCGTCGTGGTAGAGCGGTCAGTAAAGGTTGTAGCACACTTATTGCTATATGAGGAAGCTTGTAATTAGCGTATAGAAAATTATAATATGTACTTATATTGTGAATAAGACTGTAAGCTTTCCAAATAAAATTATCAGCTAACCGTATCGCCTCTTCTTATTCTTACTATGGAAAAGAGGCAATGAGCTACGATCCGTAGTCGTTTTGTAGCCGTCGTTCCCTAGCGTTCATAGTAAAAAAGACGTTCCCTTTCAGAGCTGATAAGTGTGCTAAGACCTTAACGATGCCTACCTACACATCCAGCGGCTCGGGTTCGAATTCTAGTAGGGACAAATTTTAATGTAAGTGAGATTGAACTCATTGAGATCGAAAATATTAGCTTTTTTTAACTTTACGAAGTTGTTATTGACTACCATTTAACATGTGGAGGCGAGATTTACCCGGAACCGGAACCCATCATGGGACTAGCAATCTTATCACTAGTAGACATAAAAATGCACATCATTGTTAAAACGACAGCTAAATACCAAAAACTTTTTTTCATATTGAACGATTTCTAGTTTTTTTTATGTTATGTGGTTGGCAGACAAATATACGACCAGAGAGCCTAGCCAAGTGACCAAGAAGCTTATATTCAAGTGACCAATCGGTTTCGTTGAACGTCTAACGAAAAGAACATTATGTATGAAACTGACGTATTACTGAGAAAGCTCTATGGCGACCGTCGTATCAAATGTATGAGTAGTAGTAAAAAAAAATATATTTTTTTTTATTATTATTTATTTACATATTTTGAGGATATCTAACAGCTAACATCATACATACTTAAAGCTATTGATAAGCTACCACATATAGAATTTATTATCGTTCGATAGAAACGTTGTATCGCTTGCCACTCGTCTAGGCCCTCTGTCTGGTAGGGAGCAGTCACCGTAGCATAAAGACGCTTTTAACACTGAAGTGACAAATTTTAATTTTTTCATGCAACTAGATTACAAAAAAGCTGTCTGCCCACTTTGTGGTAAGTGGATACCGTCCCCTGCAATAACAAGGAAAAAATCACTTGGTCTTGCAGGTGCGTTGCCATCCTGGGGACTAAGATGAAATGCCTTCCATGCCCAGTAATAACACTGGCTACCTCTCAATCCGAAACACAGCAAACTGTTTCACGGCTGAAATAGGAAAAGCGGTGGTACCTACCCAGACGACCCAACATACAGGCCTGTCACCTAGTACCCTAGTACCCATTCGCGCATTAGTAGCTACCCTCTCACTCGGGGCGCCTACGGAAGACCAGCGTCAGGGCGTCCTTTGACACCTCGACACATGCTGAGTGTGTGCCTCTTCAGTGATCCGTTCTAATTATAAATTAATTGTAAACTGGTTTTTGTTCACAGAATAAATAAGTTTTCTTTTTACCTCGTGGAGTTCTGGCTCTGATTTCTACCTATCTTTTTAAAACCACGCTCAAACTAATTACCAAACCCAAACTAAGTATCATTAATAATTTGTATTGATGATACTAGATAATAATAAGCATACCTGAGTGGTCACTTACAATACTAGAATCCTACTTACCACCATTGTTTACATAGACCTTCACGAATCATGTCACGGAATGTTATGGAATAATCACGTCCGTAATATTATGATCGTAGGCGCCACAATGAATGGAACACGCGAGTTTGTGGAAATCGCGTAAACAAGGAACTATGGTCTAGAAGTTTCGAAACTTAGGTGCTCCTCCTTATTGCAAAACGTGAAGTATGTCGTGGCTTAAAACTGATGCTAACTCTGTCTTTCATTCAGCAAATAAAAGTGACAACATCAGTTTTTTTTATTTGGTTTGTCAACAGTTGTTACAATAAAACATAACAAAAGATCAAAGCCTAGTTAACTTAAAACTAATTGCACAACCTATTACAGAAAAACACAGCATGCAATTGTGTTTTACAGTGGTAAAGTAACATCTTAAGATTACTCAAATACCTACTCTTACAATTATCACAACAATATTGCTATATATTTTGAACAGAATGCAAAGATTTTCCTTTAACTTTTTACGTATCTGATTTAGTTGCGTGCGCAAAAATTTGCCTACGGTTTTTACTGAACCATGACTTAGTTAAGTCCATGTTATAATAAGAGGAAAAGGTGTTGCATTATTAGCGCGTTCGTAAGATTATTAGAATATTTTTTTCGCCCACCAAAATCACATTCAGAGGTGCCGCCGGGATTGACCAGCCAAAATGCTCAGTCCGGTTGGTTAATATAGCAATTGTTTTAAACCACCTTCTTTTCAACTCTGTCGGCATAATATATTATAATAATATTAACAGCATTATTAAGTTCCGACAATAACGGTAAAATAGCCAATTCCTCAATAATTGAGGGTTCTGGATGAAGCTCACTCCCTTCTCCGTTTCCCCGTTAAAGATAAAAGATAAATATTCACCAAAAGCAACTAACATTGTAAATAATAAGTACTAGACATCAAACTAATACTTCGAATAATAACCCTCGGTGCTAAGGGATAGTCTCCACTAGCGAGAGAATCGCGACGATCTATACAAAAAAACGTCGCGATAATATCGCCATGTGGAGATACTTAAATGTACTCACTTAGTAGAATTTAGTAGCACGATCATAATATAACAACTACGATTGAATCGCTCGTGGAGGTGACACCTAAAATAATAAATAAAGGTAATAATATTTGAAGATTACCAAATGTCTTATCCAAAATTACAGGGCGTATTTGAGTCTTCGCCACAATTAACACCTTTCATTTTAATTCATTGAAGGCACACACCCCAGCTCGCGTTGTTCAGGGCGTACACAATTAAGTATTCACGAGCTATCGCAATCTAAGCCGTAATTAGTAATTGCCACCTTAATTCCCTATAATAAGGTCTCTTTAATGAAGTTGAATGATTTGTTAATTGGTTCAAATTATTTATTCAAAAAGAAATCTAAGTTGCGACGATGTGGTGGCGTTGTTAGTAACGCAAACCCTGAAAGTAGTTTGCTTGGAATCGGCTGATAAGTGTGCTACGACCTTATATCATCGCAATTAAAATAAAATGGGACAAACAATTTACCCAAAAATAATTAAAATATCCCTGACTTAAATAATTTGACAACTAAAATTGAGTTTTATTTAATGGTAATATAATTTAAGACTTCTACCGTCTGCTTTATCATCACTTACGACGTGAGATGAAGGCCACGAACCCGATGGTTCAGAATGTGTTTTCACATTCTAAGGCCCGTATTACAGAAGAACACTCAGAAATCAATCATGTCTTGAGAATCGTTTGTCACTTTCTATCAAACACAAATAGATAGAGACGTATGACGCTCAGTACGGCGTTGATCCTTCTTGAGACTCATTCTATAATACGAACATAAAAAGCCCCTATTCAGCATTCAAACCCAGAATCACTCATTGGCAGTTGACTGACTATAGGGATGATAACTGAAAAAAACCGTTTAGTCCGTAAGATAGAAAACGAAACATTATTGAACACGTATTTTTTTTATCTCGTAAATAAATAATGACGCTTTTGTATACTTTTTGCTGAAAAGTGACATCACAATTAGACGCTCTATAACTTTTTGAGCATTACTGATTTGATTACGGACGAGGTATCTAATGTTTTTTATCACTCTTAGAGTATCTAACGGACTCATTATATATTTATTCATTCATTAGCCCTATTACTACATTAGTGATACGAAAAAGTATTCCAATTTTTTAAAACAATGAAATATTAAACGAGCAATGGATGTCGAAGTTGATAAAGAAAAACAATATTTGTGCTTATTTGTTTTTCGTGATATAATGTATTTACTATAGTCCTCCTTTCAACAATAGGAGCTCTTAATATGATACTAATATAAGTATAGTATTACTTATTCAGAGTACATAAGCCGGGAAATGACAGCTTAAACCCCGCCTCCTCGCGCCGCCCGCCCTGTTGCCGAAATTATTCATTCCGCCCAATATTCGAAAGTCTCTCGATATTAAGTTATACATATGTTTATTTATTTGTTCTTTTTTACCAATATTTTGAAAATATACATAAGAGAAAATTAATAATTTTAATAATTCATTAATGGAACAGGAAAGTAGGTATTTAATGCCCGTTTGGAATAATTGACAAGCTCGATTTTTACTTACGCGCTAAAGAATAATATTAATGTGCTGGTACACATTAATATTAATACTGTTAACCCATCCAAGATGCGTTTGTGCTAGGAGTGGGATCACGTCGGTAGTTTAACGGCGACCGGAGATCGATCTCCGTTCACACAGAAACTGGGTCCAGACTCCAGCGCGCACGGCCACCGACGCCTCAAATATTGAATAAAGACTATATATCCTCTATCTTTAGTAATCTTTGTAATTCTAGTGTTTCTAACGTAAATAAAATATTTTGAAATTTAAGTATTTTCTCTTCACAAAATCAATCGAGATGACAGAAAGAAAAAAAGTAACAATTTTGTTTAAATTATTGAGTTTATATTAGCGATATAAACTCGTAGCGGTAAATAGTCTTTTTTCAATGTCTTTCATTATACCAAAAACTAAAAAAATGTACATTAAAGTTTTAAGGGAAAAAAAATCAAAAGGTATTACTTACTTACTACTAAATACTATTTGGAATAAATTACCAACCTAGTTGCCGACTGATGTAGTTATTAAAATCAACGAAATAATTTCATTTAACCATTTACCAATCTATTATAATGTTAGCAAAATACATTCAATTTCAAGTCATATGCCAGCAAATTGATTTGCAAGAAGCCATTATAGCAAAAAAGTTAGCTATTACCGTTCAATGCATAATTTATTCATAGCAACCTCTCGAAATATGACAGAGTAAACACTCCCCAGAACGGGGGTGACAGCAAGGGGAGCGTGGGAGCGCGATCTCGCCTGTAATTAGCTAACGTGGGCTATCCCTGGCTACCCTCCTAGATTACATTCGCACAAGCTTGTTAAAAATTATTTATTTAGTTGAAATAAATTATGAAACGTCCCCAATAAATAGTACATTTTCTTGGGAAAAATTACAGTAAACTAGGCCTAGGTAAATTTTTTACAATAACTTTCTATCGAAGTAAATTTAAATAATAAAAAATAAATAAAAAATTTATATAAGTAAATATTGTTGAAAGATGGAATATTAAGTCCCCTTTTCTACAATATCTCTTGTTCATCTGTTAGCGTGAACGATTTAGACCGACTATTTATGGTCCCACTGAAAATCAGCGCCGAGGCATTTTAATGTCGCGGCATAAAGCTGAGTGGTGACCATTTAGTTGCATTATTACCATATCGATTTTATGTGTTTGTATGTGTGTGTTATGCTTCTTATAAATAAGTTTTCTTTCTGTCTTTTCTTTCTATTTATATTTATAGGAAAGTTGGGTAAATAACTGAATAATTTTGTTTGCAGTACTTACATAATTATTTTTATAATTTTCGGTTTAATTTTTTTTTTGTAATTACGTCACATGCCATTAATAATAAATAAAAAATCTCTACAGATTATTAAAAATAAAGTAATATGATGTCTTAAAATTACATAATTCATTGCTATATATTTTTTTAAATACTTTTTATTGACATTCGCACAAGCTTGTTCGCTTATTTAAAAATATGAGAATATAATAAAATATACACCTAAATAAATAAAAGGCACCACTATCTAACCAATATTTATGGATTTAAAATAATTGCTAGACCACGGACCCTTGTTGACAAAACTCTTGTTAAAGAAATGAGGTCTTATAATCTCTACGATAATTCTTTTTGCGTTAATATGCTAACCATACACAGTGGAATCTCTTGGGGGTTGAATGAGTACGGATTACTTTCATAGGGTTTATTCTTCAAAGCAGAAATAATATTTGCTTTATAAAACAGGAGAAGCCAGTTGATAAATACTACGTAATTAACAATTTAGGTAATTAACACTGAAATAATCTTATTACCCCAGAATCAAATTGTGCATCCCAAAGTTACTGTAATATGTACCTGCTTTAGTGCGAAATATTCCTTTTGTAATAGTATTTCCCTGGTTGATAACCTGGTCAATGAACTTATATATTATTATTTTAAATTGAAACATCCATCCATTTAGAAGTGTTTCATCAGGAGATTGCTCTACTAAAGATTGAACTTCAACACCATTCAATCGAATCTATAACGCTTGGACATTTCTTTCTTTTACATTGTTGTCCAATACAAAGGGTGCACTTTGACAAATTATTTTAGAAACGCTCTTTTGTTGCAGGTACAAATTTATTGCAAGAGAAATACGAGAAAATGAAATGAACAAATCAATATTAAACACCGAAGAACATGGAAGCAGCATTACCGCAGTTTCATCGACTCAGTTCCTCCCGATTCTATCAACATTATGCCTCTCCCCATGTTCGACTATCCACAGACTATTTTCACGACCTCATTCCTCAACAACATCCTACTCTTCTACAACAGTATTTAGCTTATTACAATGAACCTTTAGTGCCTCTTGACTTATCTCTTAAATCCACCACACCAATCACACCACCATGTACACCTCCACCGTCCCAAAAAAGAAAAGCTAGCGATGACAAACCTTCAAAATCCCCTAAAATATTTCGGCATTTCGAAGAACCAGTTGAAAAAGATTCAGAACCTGAAAACGCTGGTGAAAAGAGAAAAATTGACGATGACAATTCAAATGATAGCGACAGTCCAGAAGCAAAAAAACTTAAATTTACAAAACAGTTCTTTGAAGAACTGAAAACATGTTTGCCGCCAGAAACAGATACACCGTCAAAGAGTGGAAGGAGTTCTCCTGAGGTTGTCGAAGTTAAAGATGTAGAAGAACGCCCCAAGAAATCTCCAAAGCCTACATCACAACCTGTTAAAAAGAGTAAAGCAGTTAGGAGACTGATGTTCGATGAAGACAAAACGTCACCGGTATCTGGCACTATAATACGAGATCTAGCTGAAGACGAAACTCTAGTAGTAAGAAAGGTAAGGGATATTACAGAAAGAAAGTTGATATCGCGCGCAAGTCAAATTCCTGTCACACTTCAAATATAAAAGCTTAAGCGGCATAGGAACTATTAATTAGAAGTCCTTACTTTACTATTATTACGGGTGGAAATGCGACTTTTCTTATCGCGCTGGCAATTAAACTAGTATGAAATCGTGTATTGTGTTGTGTTTTTGCGCTAATAACAGGTTTAAGGGTAAACCGCAACGGCTACTGAAGGGGGCGGGCCCCCAGGACATTAACTACAAAATAAATCGCCGTTTCAATTCTCCTGCCCCAATACATTTTCTTCGAATTGTGATAGTGGGCTGTAACGTTTAATTTGGCTGCAATAAAAATGAATTAACCAAGACTATTACTTAATTGTTGTAATAGCGATAAGGATTTATATCTTGGATTGCATGTTAAGTTTGTTACTTTTTTAGGGCGACATAGATCCAGCTTTCAACGTGGTGGAAGTGACGGAAGAGGCGAAAGCGTTGATTGCGTCTATAGAGAATCGATTGGGGCGTTACATTTGCCGGCTATGTCGAAGGCTATATAGCGACGCATTTGCACTGGCTCAACATCGATGTTCCAGAATTGTGCATATTGAATACCGCTGCCCGGAATGTGACAAGGTAACAAACCCTTTGATTTTTTGGAATGATTCTTTCAGAAATAATTTCCAATAACGAATAGTGTGGTATTTATTTATTATAATTAGCAGTCATTAAGTTTTTATCTCCCCTTAAAATTAGAAACATTATAGATGAAATTGGGAGACAATTTTGTAAAATTCGATAAAGTTTTTAGATGTGCCGTATCTGACGGTTTGTGTGGGAACTGTGGGGTTGCATTTGGACAAAACATTTGGTGTTTTTCCATGGGAAGCGCCAACAAGTGGCGACTGAATGTTTGTGTTTGTTAATTGACACGTTGCATGGTGCGTGACCGGAGATATTAACAAGCATATCTATTAAAGCTTTGCTCGTAAATTTGAAATTGCATAACAATAGAACAGAAACAATAAAAGCGGGACGTAAAGTAACTCCTAATAACCAATATTATAACATGAGTCTCTATTTTACCTTTGATGTTCAAAAAGAAATCGAGAAAATGGAAAATATTACTTATATAAATTGCTTATACTAAAAACATAACTTATGTCCCGTCCTGGCTGTAGCAAAATAATAATGTTTAAAAATTTGCTACTACTCTACAGAGAAGAGGATTCGGACTGGGTACCTTTGGTTTAATATTATGGTGTTATAATTTGACTCTAGCTGTCTGTGCATTGAATAGAAAAGCAAGGTGTAAAACTCTACTTCCTTGCAGGTGTTCAATTGTCCAGCGAATCTCGCGTCCCATCGTCGCTGGCACAAACCTCGAGTGCCTGGCGCTACCAAACGCAGGGACCCTCCATCGTCAGACGGAGGAAGGTTTCCATGCCAGCGGTGCGGCAAGGTCTTTAGGAGGCAGGCGTATCTTCGGAAGCATCTTTTGGCTCATGACCAGCCAGAAAATGATGATAAGGAACCGTCTGCCTTCAGGCAGGTTCATGCGGAATACCCAGCTTATCCAACGGTAAGATATCTACTGATGATGAGTCAGTTTATATTCTTAGGGTTAGTGATTAACTGGCGGCTTTTTATATATTTTAAATCAACTCTTTTCGGTTAAAATTATATTTAGTGTCATTTATAGTTAAATTTAAATCCTTTTACGTCTTCTTGAATTAATGTGGACAGTAAATTTTTGTTTCAAAATATTTTATTTACGTGATATTTGGGACGCTGATATTATATTAAGATGTTCGTTAGGACTATTTAAATTTTTTGCAGATCATATTATTATATAGAATTTTATATTCCTTATATTCTACAATACCTTTCTTTCGTTCGTATTTGTTTAGTTTGTTGATCGAAAACATTGTCTTAAAGTTTGGTAGACCATTCTTCTTATAGAATCATTGTTTTCAGGAAACACTGCGTGATAACAACTTTAATACATTCTGGAACAAAATTCCGCCCCCACAGCAGGAGCTCTCCTGGGAGGGCGTGGCCACTCGCTGCGCCTCATCCTGTTCATCTGAGGACTCTCGCAGCTTGGATGTGACGGGCTCCGAGGATGAAGGTGGTGGGAGTGGGGCGGGAGGGGGGGAGGGGTGACGGCGAGTATTGCGGCCAGTGCCGCGATTCCCAACTTACGCACCGTTGTCGACGTCCATATATTACAATTACGGACACGACAGTTCGCATCTCTACTTCTCCTAGATCACAGAGTTGTTGGAGATTTGTCTGATACAATACGAAAGTAATGGTCGACCAGCAACCTATTTGAGAATTCAGTCTCAACTTCACAAATCACGATATGTAGCAGTATATACGATTCATCTGTTATTGTTCCAAACATCAACGAAGGGCAATCTTAACAAGTCGCGTTATAATTTTCTTCTTAGCATACAATATTCTGAAAAATTCGGAGTATAATTCAAAAAAGGATGTTTTATGGCTAAAAGGGCTGGGAAAAGGATTAATATCAAGACAATCTTTGTCATATTTACTGATCTTTGTAATAAAAAAAAATTAAAATATAATTATAATAAAATTCATTCTTCAATTTTGATCTCGTATTTAGTTGGTATATACTAATGTTTAAATTAATAGCACCTTGTACATTAATTGACCACATATCATTGTAGTTATAGAGAATTGGACGTAGATTTTAAGGCTATTTACATTGTGAAGATTTAAACTTTCTTGTTAGTAAAATAATTTAAAGTTTATTACGTGTCGTTACAGTATTTTGAGCAAAATAGCCAAGCCTGTGTGTATATAAATGTCCATGCATGGATATTTTCCGTGTATGCGTTAAGGCAAATTTACACAGCGCAAGAAACTGACTTGCAAATTCGATGAAAGTGTTGACACAGTACGGACCTAGTGTACGTTGATTTAGAGTTTAGAGTCAGTCAGTACAGCGTTGTCGCGTCAAGGCTGACTTCAATATCCCCGCTTTCTGTCTGCAAACGGTGTGGTCAATTCTCTGTACCATGCGCCAGCACTGACGCCTGTTACTGGCTCTTTACTTCATCATAACTTTATAATTCGACCCACTGCTGGGACACAAGGCCTCTCCTTGTCATCGAAGGAGGTTTAGGCAGTACTTCACCAAGCTTGCCCAATGCGGATTGGTGGACGGAGAATAAGGTGATCAATACCCCTTTGCGGATACATTAGTCGTTCTAGGACACCTATTGGAGGATATGGGGTGATGTTATTCTACTCTGCACGCATCACACGGCTTTTTATTTACCTTGTGTAAATTTGCCTTTAGTGTGGCAGTGGTCAGTCTTGCTCAGTGCCGACACTAACGAACGGAGAGAATGTGCATTTATATCTACACAGTTATGGCTCACTAGCGTTCGTGAGATAAAAATAGTGCAGTCATCATCACTAGCGCATAAATTCTCATGATAATTGCTCCACAAATTACAATCTTATTATAGGCTCAATAGAGTAGATATAATGATGAAAATTTCAAGCCTCATTTTTATGTTCAGTTCTTTAGTATAGTCTTTGTAAATATAATTAATAAGTCAATTTAATATATTATTAGGTACACGTTTGTATATAATGTTAAAACATTTTGTAAATATTCACGATCTCCTACAGCAGCATTCCAAATTATAAACATAGAAGGATGTGTGACATCTCTTTTATTAGATTAGATTTATTTATTAATAATAAATATGTTAGTATAAGGAAAATTTTCGAGAAACGATATGTTCGAATTGAAGTTTAACGATCATTTAACATTTCTTTACCTTTTAAAAATCTACGGATTACAAACATCGCAGTTTTATAATAGTGTAGGATATTTGAAAATCTTAGTCAAATATTGTCAACTAAGTATTTTGTTTCCACATCGATATTATTTAAACATATTTCTTGAACAGTGGTATTTTATATTTTGGTTTTTATATAATTCTAAATTCAATTCAACTATTGTTTATTCAAAATTTATAAATAAGGTCACAATACCAGTATTTTTACATAGATTCGAACCTTAACTAATAACGCTTCAAAGGCTTCATTTATTAATAAAAAATATTGTAACTAACTAATACAAAAAATATTTTTAACTACGAAAGCTGACTTTCAGGCCCTTATTATAGAATGATAGTCAAAAAACAATCATGTCTTGAGAATCGTTTGTCACTTTCTATCAAGCACAAGTGGTAGAGACGTGCGACGCTCAAGTCGGTGTTGATTCTTGAGACTCATTCTATAATACGTGCCTAAGTTTATTTAATCTGTTACCAAAAACCAAGTAACATCGTGTAATAAAGTGGCAAATACCGTCAGTGCCATAATTCAACGAATAATTTATTATTGTTCTCAAAGACATCACAGTACAGAACAATCGACAATAGGGCAATCAAATCGATCCGGTGCATAAGCATATTTTTAGATCCCTTCGCGGTATCTCATAAAGATTTCACCGCGAACCTACATCGGAATGGCCAGGTCAGACCTAAACTAGGCCGTCTAATTTTACTACATTTGTCCTTTTATTTTCAAAATATGAACTACTCCTATACTAAATGCCGACCGAAAAATTGTGAAAAATAAAAATCATATTTTAATTAATTAATTAAAATATTTTGCCAAATGAGTAAGGCATTAACCAAATCATTGTTTTACATTTTGAGACCTGTCAGTGCTCCAAACTAATATGAGAAAATCGTTTTCGTTTCAATAATTCAATAATTCTCTAAAAATATTGATTTTTACCCGACTACGACGAAGCAAATAGGAAGGGTTATGATTTTAACAGTCTATGTATGCTTGTATTTACGTATTTTCCTCTGTAGCGCCTAAAATATTAATTTGATTTTGATGAATAATATGTCAATCGATTCGTTATTGTAGTCTTGGTAACATAGGCTATATTTTAACCGACTTTAACAATAGGAGGAGTCAGTTTTACCCCGATTTTTTACAACAAATTACTGTTTTTTACGAAAATTAATGTTATTAAATTTGGCACAACCTTTCGTTTATTATTTCACATAATTTGTTTTTCTACTATCATAATTACGAATGACAGTCACAAATTAAATCTAACCTTATTAAAATGTCATAGAATTTAAATTTAATTTTTTCTCCAGTTTTGAGCACTTATCTTTATTTAAAAAAATTACTGGATCAGACTTCAAAATGAACCCGTATTACGACTAACACTAAATACAGATTGCATTATCCTTAATTGTTTTTTTTCTCATTACATATGTTACATTAATTAATTTCTTAAATTTTGTTTATGAATAATATGAATGTGGTGACGTAAAAAAAATACTAGTCATTTTTATCTCCTAGCTTATTCTAAGTCTCCTAGTCAGATTCTAAGTCAGAATTATGTTAAATTAATGATAAAAATATGATTGCAAATAAGATTTAGACAATAATTTATAGGTATTTTATTTGATAAGCTTTACAGAGAATAATAATTAAAACGCAATCTAGTCCCAAACATAATACTATATCTAGTCTTTTTTTTATAAGGTTAGCTTAACTACATAGGTCTAGTCATGTTTTAAAAGGATCTCAGTATATTTTATCCATTTCTAGTCTTTTACATGCCTAGTCATTTTCTAGTCGTAATGAAAACACTTAAAAATAAAAAACTAATCAAAAATATATTTTTGTACTTTGAAATAACAAAATGATAAATAGATTTTTATTTACACCATTGTCGATCTCAATTAATCTAATTAATTAATCTTAATACTCTAGTCTTATTTTTCATCTAGTCATTTTAAATTATTTGTAGTTAGTAATTCTAGTCAAAATATAGCATATAAAAAGTCAAAATATTAAATATTATTAGTTACCTACCTGCAAAGTAAAGTTAAATTATAATAAGGTCGTAAAGAAACGCTAGATAGAAGTGGTAATCTATACCACTTTGAGTGAGTACATATAAAGAAAATTTAGTCATTTTGAAACAATCTAGTCCATCTAGTCATTAATAATTAAGAAAAAATAGTCACTCGCATTCATATTATTCAAACTAAGTATAAAAAATAATAATTCTTTTACCAAAATGAAGTTAATTTCGAAGTCGATTTAATTGTATTTTCTCTGCCAATAATATTTTGGGTAAAAGTAATATTTGAAGCCAAGAAGCGTTATTAAATAAAAATACTATATATTATAAATTTATACCTAACAAGCTTATAATAATGAATCTTAATATAGCTATACCAAATAAAAATTATAAACCAGTTCAGACTATTGCACTTTTTTAAAATAATTATCAATATTAGTTCGCATAGTAGTAAATTATAGATATTTACATTAAATGTAATTTATTGTTAGTCATACCAGAGGTAATATAATATAAAATATTATATACAAAATCTCTAAAGAGTGGAATCTAGTCAGTGTGTTCTTAGTAACGCGTTCCAAAGATTGTATATAAAGAAAACGCTATTTATTAATTTAAGTAAGGTTTACGAATTATTATATTATATTCGCTCTATTTTGTAAATTTATTTTTATTTTTATCGCCAATTTTAGTAGTATTTTGTTCATTTGTTTGAATTACAAATGAAAAGCATAAAACGCTTTTATATTTAAGTTACATTTACTGTTTACTTTACATATAGTATTTTCAGTATATTAAACAAAAAGTATACTTTATAAGTTTTATAGGTTATTATTTTATAATTTATTGACCAAAAAAGTATATCTTACCTACATTATTTAAAACAAAATTTAAGTTAGTCATTACATTTTTATTTCTAATATTTAAATAATTATATATTTTAGAGGATCAAGCTCTCAGACCAATGATAAATCATTTGGTCTGAGATCAAGCCAAAATTGTCAAATGACTTAACTACATTTTCTACCTTATTTCCTAGTAATGTATATCAAACTCGATTAAATGAATTTGACAGTTTGTGGTCTGTACCTATTTAGACATAATTTAATAACTTATATTTTGCAAACAATACAGTGTGTAATATTTGTTTTTTTGTAAATAATATATTTTTTTTTGTATTTAGTAACTAATAGCTTGCACATTTTAAATCATGTAAAGTTTTAAGTATTTTGTCAACTACTACCTAAATGTATTGGTTTCTTGAGTCCTTATCTATGAAATTGCCGATTAACCTTTACATACTATTAAGTTAATAACCACTATAGAAATCTCCTTTACCCTTTTAAAATTATTGCAGTAAAATGTGTATTTTTAACAATGGAAAAATTTACTCATTATTTTTTTGTGGTGATCGCATTCTTTTTGATCTTTACTAATGCTTTACTTGCCCCAGGATATAAATGTCAAATTTACAAGCAATTTTCATAATATTATCAATCGGAGTCACGGAGAGTTTCACAGGTAGGTTATGATATAAGGGCCGATTATAATGATTTCGTCCCGAAGTGGTGGTGGAACTTTTGACGATTTGAAAGTACTTAGCAAAGTCCATTTAAATAAAGAGCTATTTCATTTCAATAAACGTGGAATATATAGATTTTTATATTCAGGTTCGAAAATAAAGAAGGTATTCATTAAAAGATTCCTGATACAATCCAGCAACAGTTCCCACATCAGTTTTAAGTAAATATCCTCCTAAACTTAAAACCCATAAGAATACTAGCGACCCACACACGGTTTCTCCCCCGTGTATCCCGTTCCTATTAGTATACCAGGAAAAAGGATATCCCATGTCCACTCTGAATGTTTATTCTAAATATTGCTTAACGACCTGTCAAAATCGATTCAGTAGTTCCAGAGATTACTTCTTACAAACAAACTTACAAACTTGATCTCTGAAACCAAATATAAACGTATGTTTTACACAATAATGTTCTAATGTTAAGTACCTACATGTAAATTGTTGAAAATAATATAATTATTAAGTCACTAACATTTGTAAAATTTGGGTGTATATCTAGACTAGAATGTGTTTCTCTAATTAAATTATAGGCAATATTTAGTTATATCACTGTGTAGATATTTATTGAATCTTAAATAAAGGTGTTTAAAATAATGTTACAGTTTTTAATTGAAAACGTATTCATCTAAAATAAGTGGAATAGCTTTTTAAAGTCATTCCATCGCCTTCTACAACACACATTGAAGGATGTGGGGTGATGCTATTCTTCTCTACCGACATTTACCGAATTTTCCCATCAAATCAAGGTTGTCTAACGTAGTTACAAACCTCCCTATACTTAGATAGTAACAGGATTAATATTAATGTGTTAGAAGCACATTAATAATATTAATGTTATTATTATTTAAAAATATATATATAATCTCAGAAAATTTAGTACGGTCAGCAACAGAAGTACTTAGATGAGTAAATTGGTCCATGTCATAGCAACACGAGGACTTGTGCAGTAAGTAGGTAATAGGTATCTACTACTATTTTTATGAACGATTATTGAGACAAGGTACTAAAGTCTTAATCTACTTCTGGTGATGACCTCACAAATAGTACGATGGTATCAAAAATTCAAAATTGTAGTTTTGTTACATTTTTTTTTACTAAACTATTTATATGGAGACAATTTTACAATTTTGAATATTTGAAATCACCATATTATTTATATATGACAATGTCAGTGTGAGTAGGTGTCCGCTTTAATAGGTCGATGTAGCTGTACAAGTACCTACCTATTAGGTATTATGTTAAAATATGGGCAGGCATCGCGAATGCTTTGCCAACCCTATCTCCTCCCTCGCGAAGCTTTGTTACAAACATTAAAAAAAGAAAGGAGTGTATTGGCGTGAAGTCAAGATTTTTGTTTCGATAGTCCAAAATTATTTTGAAGTGGATTTTGTGCAGTGAAAATGGTGTTATTTAGATGCACAAGCAACTATGTTGACGAGGAGTTATGAGTAATCATTGAAATCAAGGTTTTGTGGTGTTGAGAGTTTTATAGTAGATTTCCACCTCATCAGTCGCCATCAATTAAGGTCTGTTGCCATAAAATTCACACCAAACACTCCTTACATTAATTTTTAATGCTATGAGAGAATCCAGAATGAGCGACTAAAAATACTAAAGGGCGACTAATCATCTGTTAGTCGCCTATTAATGATTTTTAGTCGCCCACTTCGTATTTGCATTGGTATAGGTTAGGTTAATCAGCTGACCAGTTAAATACGATCCATGCTATAATCAAGAAAATAATAATAATACTGGAGACATGGCTGTATGGGCTAGATTCCTTTGCCTTCCCTAAATAGGAAGAATTAAGAAGAAGGAAAGTAGTTTAATTGTGTTATATACTATAGGTAATATAAGCTCCTTGGTTATATAATAGTCACCGGAAACTTGAACCGCGCTGGCGGTTTTTCCTTTTTTTATTAAAAAAACATAAAAAAATAACTAGAACATGTAAAATACACAATTCTGTACATTTCACTCGTTTTCTTTTTGTGGTTTACATATTTTTTTTACTTTACTTTCAATGTGTTTCAAAAAGGAATAATGAGTAAATATTTCAAACGAAAACAAAAAAAGAACATTATCCGTGTCCAAAAGCAGACCGTTGGACCAGCGCGGTGTTTGGTCTTATTGACAAAGGTAAACATTTATGAGCGATAGGTAAAAATATCTAAATTCCAATAAAAACAAATGTTAGATTATTGTACACCTATAATCCGTAGATATTACCTAACGTCATCCATCACATTCGAAATTTCAGCGAATGGAGGAATTTTTCAGGTTAAAGCCTCGTTGACTGTACTCTTAGACAAAGAAGGATTCTTTGTCTAAGACTGTACTATAATAGCTAAGAGTATAATAGAAGAAGCAATATGACTTTATTCTGAAACTTAAACAAGACTTCCTCTATACTACGTAAAAAGGTCTTATACGAGAAAGTAAAAAGGTCTTATAGAGCAAAACATATCCTGTATGTGGATAATTTTAATGTGGCCATGGCCACAAAATTGAATAGCGTATTATCACTTATATTATGTTACAAACACGAAAACAATTTCACAGTTTTGATGGCGAGTAGAACGCCATCTATCGAACAAGTAAGGAATTTAACAAAAGCCCCCCCAAGTAAATTTGTAAGCACTGGCCTTGCGATGCTTTTGAACCCGTGCGAAGCTAGTTAAAATATTGCAACTCCAATTTTAACATGTTAACATCCAGAAATTTTTGTAGATGGCGGTTTAGTCATTTATCTACCAGTAATAATTGGAAGTAGCGCTTGTCCTGGGAAAATTCTTATAAATCTTATGAGCATATAATATTATAGCATGTACGTCTGGTATGTTACGCGTCTTTTTATTATCTGTCATTAAAAAATGCGAATTTTTAATGTTATTCTCTGCTAATTTTTAATTGTTTACGTCTGCTAGGTGGCGGGTCGTAACTTTCAGACTAATCTTTTCTTATGTTATTTGGTTGGCAGACAAGCATACGACCTAACTGATGGTAAGCAGTAACCGTAACGTAGCCTATAGACACTCGCATCACTGACGTCACACTCGCGCTCTGCCAACCTTAGTCCGCTCGTTACCCCGTAAGGCTTCAGTGGAGAATGAATATTGGATTTAGAGGGAGAGAAAGACCGAAAGAAAGATTAATACTCGGTGTAATTGGCAATATGAAAAAGAAGGGTTAAATGTTAAAATGACTGCTGACGAAGAAGTAAATATTACGATGAAAAGCAGAATGGAAGGCAAATGATGATGCATAAAAGGAGGCATGCATTATTGTTAATAATATTGCAATGAATTTGGACATGCAAAATCTGTATTCCGTTTGCCTAAAGTGTCGCAATCTACATGACTAACCACCTGAAGTAAATCGTCTTATACTGTCTATTAATAATACAATAGTTGTTAATTTTGTTAAGCTGGCATAGTCAGGTAACATGGTGGTGTAGAGGTTCGGTATGTAGTAGCACGATTATTTTGTATAATAAAATTCCTTCAAATGAAAACGACGAATACAAAACAAATGAATATAATAAATAATAAAACCGATTTTCAATTCTTATTAACAAAATAACGAAAACAAACAATCATTCAAAAAATTTTACTCTTCATAATATTATTAGGTAGTATAGATTCGTTTAAAATTTTCATAACGTTTACTTTGGAAAATCGAGCTAATACGAAATAAAAGCTATATTTATTTGTCACTACAGTTCTTTTATGCCAGACGATCTGCAGGTGTATAATCATCGAGAATTGCTAATTACAATTAAAAGAGATTGCGCAAGACAATCCGTTATTATTAAAAGCAATTAGATTTTGCTCATCTCACAGTTCAGTCTTCATTGCAATGCAGTCAACCGCGTTGTGCCTCGTTATTTTTCTAAGTTTCTCCAATTGTTATGTTACTACTAATTTAAAATTCGAGACTACTACTAAAAAAGCGGTGGAATCTAAGGATGAGTTTAAACCTAGTGACAGTGGTGTATTAGAGAACGATGAAAACTTCAGTGGTTATATTTATTTGGATGACGTGGTTTTCGGTTTGAAAAGCCAAAATTGGACCACGGAAGAGCTTCCGTGCCTGAATGCGACTCTGCATTTGATTAGGAGCCTGCAGAATTACACGCTTTGGGCGGTTTGGGGTAAGTGAACATATTGTTGTGTTAGAAATATAATAGAAGAGAATAAAACTTTATAACACATCTACACACTTAGACATGATTACATACAAAACTGTTGACTTTAAAATGTCCAATGGGTGGCTATATCGCTAAGGGCGATCTTCCAGGCAACCTTAGGATGGACAGGTTTTTATACAATAACATAGAGGGAAGATATCTACGCTCACACCAATTATCTAGCCCAAAGAAAATGTTATATTTTATTTATTTATTTATTTATTTCCAATACATTATTATAAAACACACATAATACATAAGCCGTACACGGAAACCTGTAAGGTTTATCTGTGTATGGCGAGTCACTAACATACACTCATATTTTCTTATAATATGGATACTAGATAACGGACAAACATACGTAATAATCGGGATACTTAATAAATAAATACCAAACCATGACTCGTAAACAAATCTTCAGGATCATCACACAAACAATTGCCACTTTTAGCAGCTTTACTGACCAGTTCTCCATCACGACGGCGGCGTTACGAATTGAATTTGTAATAGGGAGGAAACGGCGGAGAGCTGTTGAATAGAAGTATGTAGAATAGGGAGGTTGAAACAGGTGCAACTGTAGCTCAATCTAATAGTAGCGGGAGGCAGGGAACATTAGGAGGAAGTTATAGTGGGTAGTCTCTACACAATCTTGACTGTCTCATATAACCTTGCGCCATCATCAAATGCGGTCCTTAGTAACACGTAACGGGACCAAAGCCAACCTCACCTGCACACGGTACACCCTTCTCAATAACAGACAAGGCTCTCGCGCTCCCCACCAGCCAGCGCTAGCCCAGCATGGTGGGAGAAGGCCCAAACCCTTTCATGAATCTCAAATACCCAAGGGCATTGATCGGGTTAGAGATCCTGCAACATTTTGTATATTATATTCCCTTCATAAGTATAAATAAATCTACGTTTAAGTAAATTTTATTATCATCACACAACCTCATTCATTCATATCTATATTTTATTTAAGTATATTAATCTGTAGGAATAAATCACGCTTAAAATAAGAATAAAAGGGTGTTTGGCGCGAAATCATCCTCACCACAACTCTAATTTTATTAGTATGAGAACTTATACTGCCGATGATGAAAGCGGACTAAGGTTTTTTATGTCATAATATTTTTCGTGACTGAAGTAAGAAAACTCCATTATTTTAGTTGTTTTTGAAGTAAAACTTCTTTACGCACACTTGACGTGGGGAGTAAGCGGACGACTTCGAAAACACGAAATTAGATTTTTTTTAAATATAACATTTTTAAATCTCCATTTTTAAAACTAGAAAAAATACACTGAAAAAATTCGACCTGCCCCAGGCGGGAATCGAACCCAGCATCTTCCGCAATTCGGGCGGCTGCGTTAACCACTACGCTACCAGGGCATTGCTTTCGCTGTCGAAATTTGTCATGTCATTTGTCACTTATGTTTTTATGGTAAACAAACAAATCTTTGAAATTTGCACTTTAATAGTATATTATACACCGAGGGGATAATGTATCTGAAGCACTGATTGACATACAGACTTTGCACCTTTGCAGTTTTCCATTTGTCGAAATTGTTGTAGGCTTTCAGGCATTTTTCCTTTGACTTCTCTGGGAGTGGATTATGAACAATGCCTAAGGCATCCAATTAAATGGACTTGGGAGTTAAATCACTTTCGTCACTCGACATTTTTTAACAGAACTTTTCTTCTATCTATTTTGATACATTTATTTTTATAAAATCTTTGCAGTTATTACTTATATTATTGCAGCCTCGCGGCTTTTGTTTAATTTCAAATGTGTTCCATTCAGCTTGCCGTGGCCAGCTCGACTTTAGAAAAAGTTCGATTTTCAAATAAGTTCGACGCAGCGCGCCGCGGCCCCCGGCTTTCGAGTATTTGTTGATCTACTACAAGGAGCTTATATTACCTATAGAATGGAGTCATTAGTCAAATGAAAAAAGTGAGGGCAAAAATTTTGACAACCTTTGACATTTCTTGACATTTCTAGAGAGGCTCTGTCTCTTTCTAGTAGGGTGCCTATAGCAGAAAAAATAATTACGGACAATCTTGGACTTCGTTAAGTTAATAAAATTAATTAGGACTCAAAGTTTAAAATATTGTTGAGTTTACCATGACAAAGAATTAACATTCATAATAATTAGTTTTAATCTTCCGTACAACTGTCTGTTACTATAAGTAAATTTACACTTAACATTGGCGAAATATAAAAATGAAAAAGCTCATTAAATGGACTTTGCTAAGTACTTTTAAATCGTTAAAAGCCCTACCACCATTTCGGGACGAAATAATAATTATTATGCTGAGATGGAGCAGAAATGGCGAAAGACTCCGGCGAAGAACTCCACAGCTTACAATTTTGTAATGATTTCAAAACATCAAAATACAAGTCAATAAATAATTATCAATTCAATTTAAGTTACAGTTTTACATGCGTATATTTTGGGTAGTTATTAAAAATAAATAAAGTAGTAGTAGTGGTAGTTTTATAAATTCTGTAACACCCTAAGTTTATTCCTTAATAAAAACTTCATCACAAGAACTGTTCTATTTTATATCTAAACATAAATAACAATCTAAACATTCATATATTACATATGTGACTCAAGAATTTATGTAAAACAAAGTTATATATACACATAATATTGATACTTAAAAGAACAAAATCCTTTATTATTATATGATACAGTGATATCCGCAGAATATAGTTACATATTCACATAGATACTTCTAAATTACAAAATATTGACCTAAAATATATTACTTTCATATCAATCGATGTTTCATAATACTTTATAATGATTGGCAAAATAATCGATTCTGTAAAACAACTAAGAAAAAAGTTACAGCTAATTTTGTACAAGACAAACTTAAAATCGCTCTGCTATAAAGAAAGAATTATGCAGATGTGACTTTATTGTATCATGAGACCAACAATTAAAAATATGAATACCGGTAAAAAATGTAAAAGAATCATTTGTACTCGTAACTCGATTAATACTGGTTAACGTATGACAAGGTATATAACTTTGTCATGTGTTAACCAGTATTAAAAAAATATGCATAAAACTTAAATTGAACGCCCTACGTATATATATATCAACCTTCTGTACCTGTTACTCAGTTACGAAGTCAGAAGGATAAGAGCCTTGTTCTTAAAGCCGTAATAGTGTAATTTCCGCCTAGGGTCTTTCGGAAATCTAAAAAGAAAAGAAAATTTTATGTATACAGGCACTTTTAACTTGTAATTAGCATATTAAAAACTATCATTTGATAGGCTTGAATAGCACAGTCACAATTTTATTAATGCTGTGTCAATTTTACTAACCCAAATTCGAGTGAAGTTTGAGGTCACTGTGCATATTGCACTTAAAAAAATATATATATATCAATTTTGATTGCCATTTCTGAAAGGAAAAAGGTTATTATTTTATAATAATTCTGGAAATCCTAGTCACCCTAGTCAATTTGTTTACACATATTTGAATAAGTAATTTATGTATGAAAATTAATTAAATTCAGATAGTATTAAAGCCGAGTATCAGAAATTACTTTCCCCTATGGAGTTTCGCCCAATAACGATAATCATATGGAATTACATGTGAAAAACCAATTTTACTTAGGTGAACAATAATATGCAATTATAACACTTACAAGTGAAATTTCACACTGCATCCTGGATACCACTCACTTCTGCAACCACGAACTATACAGCGATGCACCATTTTGCACTATTTATAGTTATTAAAATGTAAAAAGCCGTACCAAAATCGCGAGTCGATATTTATGAATACTTCAATTACGACAATTTATGTCATGTTGAGATTTCGGGACATTGACACATGAAAAGAGTGCTGCCATTACATAAATCCTTTCATTTCCCATAAGTTATAGAAAGAATCACAATGATGATTTTCAAAATAAAATACAAACCTAAACATTAAAAGTAAATATATTATATTTATTTCTTTCATTGATAATAAATACTGATAATTGAATACAATATGTTAAGTTTTTAGCTACTTTTCTACTTTTGTTTTAGAAAGATGGCGAAATACTGGGGAAATCTTGTTTCTATGTAGTCGTGTTTAGAAAGAGATGGCGACAATTTCTAGAAAGAGAAATGTGTAATTTGAAATGTCAAGTATTGTCAAAATTTTTGCCTTCACTTTGTTACTTTGTCTAATGACTCCATTCTTTAGTATAAGCTCCTTGATCTACTATTACGAAATTAGACTATAAGGCGCTTTATTTTATCTTTAACAAGACCTAGTATAGTTCTACGTTCTGCATTTCTTCACTGTCCATCCATATAATAATTTGAAAGAGATAGCCCTAAGTTATAGGTTATCTTAAATTAAGCTCATCTGTAAGTGCCCTTTTCCAGAATGGGACTCGGTAGCTTCACAACCGCTCGGCATTTTGTCTGGCAACCGATTCCAATTAGGGAACTTCGACCAGTGTATGACGTCACCATGGAACACCAAACACCCAGAAATAAAAACGCAGTATTGCCTAGCAGAGGTCGAACTTGAAAACTACCATGTCAAGAAGAAAACATTGTACGACGTTAAACCTTATGACAACGCCTTAGATTTTATACAGGTTTGTGATTAACAAATACTTGATATCACTATAAAAGTAGTATTGATACTCACCGTACCGTGAAAACGATATCTGATATTCATAAAATATTATTTTTTTAATAATTCACATTTTTTTAGAAAGCTTAATTTTTTTTACCTGGTTAATAGGTTTCTATTTAAAGCTCAAATATATGAAGAGGGTCACCAAAAATTCACGGTGTATATTGTATAGATTACACTAGTCAAGAAATTACATGCATTATTTACCTTTATCTACTGGGTGTAAAAGACATGAGCAGTCAAACGAAAACCACGTATTCTATACATCAAAATAAGACATATTTCAAAAAAAATATTGCTGGGAAATGATTTTTATTTTTTGGTGTTACGAAAAATTGCAAATTGTACCGCGCAATGTAAAGGGCTCAACTCGCACGCAACTCGCAAAACCGCGATAATTTTGCTTGACGGCGGCCCCGTTCGTTAGTGTCCGTGCGCATCGAGTGAGCTACATTGAACGCTAACGTTTTGAAGCCATTTTTTGTTATGAAATACTAAAAAAAATGATAATGTTTCTTTAGACAATAATTAAGAAATAACGTATAGAATACGTTTTTATAAAAAAATGAAAAAAAAAATTTTGACTTTGACCTTCAATAAAATCGTAACTATCAATTTCCCAGGTATAGTCTAAAGGAAGAAAAATGTTATGACGGTGAGCAGAATACATGGTTCTCGTTTGACTGCTCATGTCTTTTACACCCTGTATATCTATAAAAGGCAATGTCCTAACTGACTAACTGATCTACGCCCAGCCCACATTTTTGGAACTAGCTAGCTGAAATTTTCCACAGAGTTTCCTGTTACGATGTAAGCAAGGGATTTCGAAATTCAACTCCTAAGGGGGTAAAATAGGGGATGACAGTTTGTACGGAGATCCGTATTTTTTGTAGTAAAATGCATAAAAATTGTATATGAACTTTCAGTTAAAAATAAAGAAAGACATTTTAAGATTTCTCGAAATCGCTCGTTATGTTCGCTCGGCTCGTGCGTATAGGTTGCAAGTCTAACCTAACCTAAGTCCTGCACCCCTTCGACACTCTTAACTGTTTTCTTGGACTGTTCAATAAATATTCTTTTTAATAATAAAGTTTAAATTATTTTAGCATCACACGCCGTTTTATCGTTCTTTGAAATATTTAACGTGGGGTGCGTGTGTGCCCGCGTCCTGTGAGCCTCGCTCTGTGGAGCGCCTGGTGGGGGCAGTGCTGGCTCGCAGCCACCTGGGTGCGGCAGGCCTGAGACCGCTTATCACTGTCAACGAAACATGCCAAGTTCCTGACCAACCGAAGAAGTTTGAGCCCTCTTTCTATGGGTTCTTGTAAGTATTAACCCTTCTTATAATACTTGTTATTTAATTTGACAATACAAACACTATATAGAAAAAATATGACACAAAGTTATGAAAATCATACTACTATTCTACCAAAATGCGCAAATTTGAATGAATGGATGTTTGTTACGTCGGTCATGACTCAAAGCAGAACGAACGGATCTTGATGAAAATTGGCATAGAGATTATCTATTAGTATGGAATAGAAAATATGATAGGTTTTGTATTATTGTTCCAAATGCGTGGGGGTAAATTCTGCCCAAATGATATTTGTACTAAGCTAAAATTATTATAAAATTAAACATAATGACTTTGAAAACGGTTTCAAAATATGTTGAAACTAAATAATTTCATTTATAAATATCTTACCAATACTCATACAAACAGATGAGATATTTTACTATAATTAAATTCATAATTGCGTTATTAACTCAAGTAATTCTCTTCTTCTTTTGTTTCAGCGCATTAACGGCATTTATGTTCGTCGTTTGTTTAATATGCACGATCTTGAATCAAATGAACAATGAGCGATGTAATCACAGAAGTACGTATAATTTTTATTACTATATTTTGTAGATAGTTATGTATTGTTTTTTTTATAATATTATTTGGCATGTTATCCTGTCATGATAAGTGCCTTAGCATTGTATGGACATGTAATAAGAAGTGATGATAATTATCTGATAAAGAAGGTGATGAACATAAATGTGGGTAGGTATAGAGGGAGAGGAAGACCGAAGAAAAGATGGATAGACTGTGTGAGAGATAATATAGCAAAGAAAGGAGTTAATGCTGAGATTACGGCTGACCGAGATGTATGGAAAAGAAAACAGTATTACGCCGACCCAAATAAAATTAGAAGCAGGGTAGGCAAATGATGATAAGTGCCTGAGACGGAATTGAAACCCGCGACCTTTCACAATCCGGGCGAATGCTCTTTGAAAAAAAAAACAAGAAAAAGCAAAAAAAAACGACAAAAATTGAAAATTTTATGTAACCCCCGACATTTATAGCTAAGAACAACATGAAACCTGTCAGCTTTCACACAAAAACCGCATCAAAATTGGTACATTCGTTTAGGTCAAACTTTATAACACGAGGGGTGTTTTGGGTTTTTGCGTCAGTGGTTAAAAAATAAAACAAATAAAAATACTTTGACTTTGACTTCCTCTAAGCTACACAGGACTGTGAGATCTGTGAGGGTTAGTGTGTGAGTGGAAGGTCCAGTAGGGAAACACGGGATAAAATATATAAGAATATAATATGGATATAAAAAGGTACACGACATTGGTAAAAAACGATTCACAGACAGCTCTGTTATTTCCAGTAACTATGGTTACCTAAAACGCATAGACACAATACGCTCCCTTTTTAGGTAACCCCTAAAACACATTAAACTAATCACAAGCACTAGTAGAGCGACCCAAGCCCAACTACACACGTGTCGTGCTTTCCTTCTACCATGAGACGTACCCATTTGCCGTACATCCCTTATGTAATGATACCGCGTGAAATACGTGTATTTCAGATCAGAAATATCGCTCCCTAGTTGCCAGCATACAATCCAACCAACAACTACTCGAACTCACCTCTGTCTACACAAACACACTCCTTCTTCACGCTCTCTTCATCATTTCATCTACACTCTATATGTAATTTACCGTTCCAGGTCGTTCTATAGTTACCTATGCTTGCTTCTTCTTAAAGTCCATAGTGTACTATATGATGTAATCCTCAGAGCTCAGCCATTACCAGCTCTTCACTATCTCTGTTATCTTTATCAGACAAGACTGGTTCAGAAGAGAATGCAGCAGCACTTACAAACATATCATCACGTTCTTCATTCACTCTTTCACTATCGTTATCATCTTGCTGCTGAACCGGCACCATGTTGTAAATTTTCCTAGGCCTACCAACTTTACCCCTATCTAAAGCTGGCCTTCCCGGTCCTCTCTTCAGCAACACATCGGTACGCGGGGCAACAACACCTTCCCCTGGTTGATAATTTACCGGAACTTCTAAATTGTCAACCACAGCCCGATCTTCTAACGTATCGTCGTCGTGAATATCGTGATTTTGACGTTCATACTCAAAGTCAACAAATGTTGGCATCTCCTTGACATCTCCTACTACATCGTGACCCTTGTTCTCATTATCTTTACTGGTTCCAACCTCATCTTGAAATCGTAAATCTCGAGCTACGATTACCTTTTTCCTTTCTGGCAACCATACTCTATAACCCTTCGTCACTCTAGGATAACCTATGAATACACCAGCAATACCTTTAGCACTAAATTTATCTCTGTTTATAGACTTATCCAGAACATGAACTTTAGTACCAAACCTTTTAAAATAATGTAACTTCACGGACCTACCGAACCACTTCTCATAGGGAACACTGCCAGACAAGGCGCTTGTAGGACAGCGATTACGTATGTGACACGCTGTCACAACAGCCTCCGACCAAAAACCTGGAGATAAGCCAGATGACAACAACATGGACCTTGCCATCTCTACCAGCGTCCTATTCATTCGTTCGGCCACACCATTCTGCTGTGGCGTATAAGGTACAGTTAACCTACGTTCGATACCATTTTCCTGCAAATATCTATCGAACTCTCTATTACAATATTCGCCGCCGTTATCCGACTGCAGATATTTAATTTTCATACCTGACTGGTTTTCGATATTGTTTTTATATAACTGAAATGCCTTCAACACGTTACTCTTTTTACTCAACAAATACACCTCACACCAACGTGTATTGTCATCGATAAACGTAACAAAATATCTCGCCCCACCGATCGACGTCATTTTCATGGGACCCACGACATCAGAATACACAATTTTTAACTTTTCGTCACATGGGCCACTCGACCTCGAGAAAGGTAAACTACATATTTTGGCTTTTGCACAAACTTCACAGTCACGCAGAACTTTCATGTCATCCTCTGTCATTCTTACATTTACACCCGACATATTCAACACCTTCACTAAATCTCTATCATTCAGATGTCCCATACGCTCGTGCCACAACAACAGATCGACATTCGTTCTACCAGACGCTACTAACACTGACGCACTGTCTTCTTGCACACAGTACAACTCACCCACACGATCCGCTCTCAACACAGTCTGTCCACTACCGTTCATGACTAACGCCATATCCTTCTTGAATACGACCCTACAGCCATGATCAGTAATCTTAGACAGTGACAAGAGATTGCAACGCAGACCAGGCACATACAGCACATTCGTCAAGTTCACAGTAGCCTTACGCTTGCCATTGTATGCTGACAACCTTACCGTACCTTTACCCTGTACATCTGTACTCACGTTTGTAGCCAAGTTCAATTTACCCGTAGTAGGCGTCATCGCTTCGAAAAATTTTCTGTCGTCATTACATAAATGGGATGTACAGCCGCTATCCAATATCCAATCTCCCCGTTTTACATCTACGACATTGCATTCATCTGTAAAACAGTTCAAAGTTAGAAAAATATTGTTATCACTTTTCGCCGCTACTGTACACCTAACATCCGGACGTTTCTTATTTTTCACCTGACACTCCGAAGCCTTATGTCCTATAGCATGACATTTATAGCATTTAAACTTAAAACCTCTCTTCTCGGCGCCATTCTGACTCTTTCTTGTCTTCTGATGTCTCTTATTTTCCACGAACAACGCTCCCTCAACATGATCTGTACTCATATGCCTTCTGGAGCTATGTTCTTCCATAATTTTTATTTTCAGCACATCGACGCTCGGCAACTCATCTCGCGTTTCTATCGCGCATCTAAAGTTTTCAAAAATCTGCGGCAGACTGTAAAGCAACATAATCGACAATAGATCGCCGTTGATATCGACTCCCATGTCTCCTAGCTTGTCTACTGCATCGAAGAACTCCGCCATGTGCACACGAATATCGCCACCCTCGTCCATTCGCTTATTATTATTTTTATTTATTATCATTTAAATATGAATAAAAAGCTATATACTATACTAGTGCCACATAAACCAATTTAGGTTTTCCCGGACACTAGAATTCACCTATGCTACTCTTATAATTATTCAAGATAACATACAAAATAAAAATAATAAGAAAATAAGACTAATAACAAAATAAAACTAATAAAAACTAGACACTTTTGTTTACGTGACTCATATTGTTCGCCTATAATTTTATTCGTCCTACCCGAATAAGAATTACAAATAAGGACTGTGAGTTCACACGGGGAGAATTATTAAGATATATTTTCGGTCGTCCTATATTTGTTTTCAGTAGTTATATTTCTTATGTTTTTTTATTTTAATATAAGTACATAAATACATAGACATTATATAATACATACTTTACTTATATACTTTAATTCAAAATAGATAAAAAATGTTCTTTAAGGTTTTTTTTAATATTTTTTTCATTGAGACTTCTCTTTATATTCGTAGGCAAGGCATTGATCAATTGAGGAATTTGATACTGCAATAATTGTTTTCCGTAGAGATTATTGTATCGGGGAATTACAAATGTAGTGTGTAGTGCACTGCGTGTTTGTTTGTTGAGTTGTTTATTAATTTTAAATTTTTCGTTGAAATAATTTTCGGAAAGTAGGTTCAGTTTTATCTGTTCATGTATTGGTAACAATTTACAATGTTTGAAAAGTAAATGCTCTTCTTCATGATATTTTTCTTTAATTTTTACTGGAACTATTGCTTTAATAATTCTGAGCTGCAATTCGTATATCGAATCCAGGTGAGTCTTAAAAGTCCTACCATAGCTACTTAAACAGTAACTTATTAAAGATTCTCCAAGTGCTTTGTACAACTGCAGAAGAGTAGCGTAGGGAATTTTGTTTTTTACCAAAATTATTTTGGCTAATATAGCTCGTAATTTATCACATACATAACTAATATGTTCTGTCCATTTAAACCTGTCATCAATTATAATACCAAGGTACCTGTGCCTACTTACCACTTCAATGTGATCGCAAGAGCAATTATAAGAATTCGCGTGAAGACATTGATGGCTGTGGGCAGTGAGTTTTCGGCTACATTTAATCCTATTTTGTGTCGAACTAATATACATTAGTTTCGTTTTATCTGCATTAAAAACAAGTCCTGCGTCGTGAGACCACTTTAGGAGAGATGTGAAATCATGCTGCAAGTCTTCAAAAGCCTTGTCAATGTTTTTATTTGCGCTCACTAAACAGGTATCATCTGCGAACTGATAAACTTCGCATCGAGTAATCAGGTTGACTGCATCGTTCACATAAGTTATGTAATGTAATGGACCTAGCACAGACCCCTGTGCTGTACCAATGGATACACCCACCTCTCGACTAAAAGCATCTGATACCCTCACGACATACGATCTATCCTGTAAGTAGTCTTTACACCAATTACTTAAGGGGCCCCGTATCCCACAGTCATTTAATTTTTCTATAAGTAAGTTATGTTTGAGTGTATCAAATGCCTTACTATAATCGATCATTGTTACCAGAACATGTTTTTTATCATTGAGGTGTTGGTTGATACTATCTGTGAACTTCGACATTAATTGTGTAGTACTTTTACCACTCTGGAACCCGAACTGACTTTCAGTAATTATATTGTGGTCTCTGTAAAATGTATAGATTTGTTTCGAAATCAACTTTTCAATAATTTTGTCACAAGTAGATAGAATTGTTATTGGACGATAGTTATTATACACATCATGCTTTCCTTTCTTATGTATTGGTCTAATTATGCCTGTTTTCAATTCATTTGGATACTTTCCTTGTTTTACACTTACATTGACAAAATGAGCTACAATATCAGCAATTTCATTCCCAATGGCTTTTAAATGACATGATCTAATACCATCGACACCTGGTGCTTTTCTATTACTCAATGCTTTTATTTCTTTGAGAACTGATTCTGAATTTACTGGTTGAAACCTACAAGTAATATTTGTTGGAATCGAAAATGTACTTTTATTCAGTAACTTAATGTTACAATCTGGCGCAATAGTTTTAACACTGTTATCGAAATAATCGGCAAAATTATTGGCTATGTCTCGTACAGTTGTACTGTTTTTATGGAACGCATTTAAAATAACAGTGTCAGCAATGACTTTTGCTCTTCCTGTTATTTTATTTAATATTTGCCATAAAGCCCTGTGATCATTTTTACACTTTATTATATCTTCTCTTAATTTTTTATTTTTCGTTTTATTAATTAATTTATTTACATAATTCCTAGACAAATTATAATTCTGTTTAATTATTTTATTTGTTGGATCAGCTAGCCATTTCATAAATAATTTATCTCTATATTGACATGCGTTTATAATTTTTTTATTTATCCAATTATTATTTATTCTTTTTTGATTTTTGGTTATTTTAATTTTTATTTCAGCTTTTTCTTGACATTTTTTAATGTTACTTAATATCATTGAATAAATTTTATGTGGGCACAGTATTAGCTTAATTGGTTGCCAGTTTATTTGTTTAAGATTGTTAAGAAGAACATCGTAATCATATTTAGTAATCGTTCGAGAATCCTCCCGTGTGTACTGCGCGCAATGGTCAACCACCGCTAATGTTATAACGCGGTGATCGGCCAGTGCAGTCCCGAGCGCCGCCGTGTACACGTCCAGTGAGTGGGATCGACAATAGATGTGATCAATACAAGTTTTGCTTAATCTATTATTTGATATTTCAACACGTGTATATTCCGTGATCCCACAAACTAGACCATGGTTGTACATAGTGGTATTGTAAAAGTTTTTCAAGGGATTATTGCACTGTAAATTAATATTTATGTCCCCTAACAGGTACAAATCTTGTTTTCTACCGATTTTATTTAACAAAGCGTCTAGTTCTTTTACAAATAGATGTTTGCTCAAATTTGGAGGTCGATACATGCAGCACAAAACCGCGGAATAATTCTTATTAATTGTTAGCTGCCCTATCAAAACTTCACTGTGTTGCATTTTATAGTGATTTATTTGGAATTTGTGCTTTTTTCTAGTGTAAACAATTATACCACCGCCTTTTCGGTTCGTTCGCAATTCTGTGTGCATGTTATAACCTCTCAGGTGATACAAATCACAAAGTGAGTCAGATATATTAACTTCTGTAAGCATTATTACATCAATGTATGTAGGTGACGAATAGATACATTGTTCGAGGGAGGCAAAATTTTTGATTATTGATCTTATATTCATATGAATACATAAAAGTTTAACGTGACTCGGGATGTTAGTGAGAAACACTTTTAAGCTGTCACAATCACTTATTTCACATATATCGTGCATAGTACTATCCATGTTTTTTTTTTTAATTATGTGAATATACAGATTTGACATTTAGAAGTTATATACTGCTTTAGCTTACTATGTATACTTATTATTGCGAGTAATGTTCGGTGCGTCACAATATTTCTTAATGTCTTCATAGGATCGAATAATTAACGGTTTTTGATCTTCTCCTTCTTTTCGTACACGCAGAACTCCCTTTTTAATCCAAATATATTGAAATTTGTCTCTTAATTCTTGCTTTGCTTGCCACAGTAGCTGTTTATTGTACGGTGTTAGGGCTTCACATACAAATATTGTTTCATTATTTGAAGAGCTGGGAACGATATCTGTCGAAGCTATTTTCGGTGTTTTTGATTTTGAGGCAGCTATCCAAGATGTTTGGGTTTGTTCATTTTTCAACTCCACTACTATTGGTCCCGATCGTTCCTTTTTAGCAGGTAAGCGCTTGACCAGCTTAATGTCTTCGACATTAAGTTTTAGTTTCCTGGCTATATTGCCTGCTATATTTATAAGGTCTTCATCATTACTTGATGGTACGTTATGAATTTCAACGGAACTAGAAAGTTTCTGCTGTTCAATATCCTGTATACGCTGTTCCAAAACACCTACCCTCAAATCCAAATTTTTGTTTCTGTTTGTGAGCTCCGTATTTTTTCTTTCTAGACTCATAATGTTACCTTTTAAGATATCGATACTTTTGATCATTTCGTCCATTTTATCAAAATTGTATTGCACTGACTGAGTAATTTCCTTCATCTCCCGTTGGATGGCTTTTTCTACTTCCTTCGAGATATCTCCCAGGAGTTTTTTAATGTCAATTTGTGAGTTAGATATCTCTGTGCAATTCTCTTCTTCATCATCGTCAGGAATAATGATAGAGCGACGTCTAGATGAGTTTTGACAATCATAACATGTCCATTCTAGATTCTCAGTAGCTCGCAATGCTGTGAGCTGCTTATTTGTTAGACCTGAACATATATTACTTAAATGCACTATTTTCTCACAACGGCTACACTCTAGGCCAGGCCTAGTTTTTGTAATATTTTTACTACAGTTATCACATTTACTATTCATACTGAGCGAAATTTAATTAAACACACTATTGATACACACGTACTACGTCTAAGAGCGCACAACGATGAATTCAGTGTCAACTGTTTCAATAGAGTCGCCTTCTTCGCAGGTCCCTTTGAAGCGTATATCGACTCAAGCTTGAGCCAGAGGTCACGCGCGGTAGCGCACCCCCTTGTATGCCTCAACTCGCCCGGACTGATCGCGAGTATCAACTCTGCTCTCGCCTTCTCATCGTGACGATCCCAATTCTTACATTCAATAGGATCCGAAGGCCTCGGCCGACTTCCATCCACAAAACACCATACATCGTTCTTTATTAGCAACGCTTGTACCTGGATTCTCCAACTATCATAGTTATCCCGACTCAGCAACTCAATCCGTACGCTACTCAGACTCGACATCTCTATTCACGTACCTTTCTTGCCGGCCCTCGATACTATTCAGTTTCTCCAACAAAACTCTCACTTCTAAATTTTACCTATGTTCCTCTGGACAACGCACATCTGGGCCCATAACCTTTGTGAGGGTTAGTGTGTGAGTGGAAGGTCCAGTAGGGAAACACGGGATAAAATATATAAGAATATAATATGGATATAAAAAGGTACACGACATTGGTAAAAAACGATTCACAGACAGCTCTGTTATTTCCAGTAACTATGGTTACCTAAAACGCATAGACACAATAAGATCACGACGAATTTATTCAAGTCTTCCGTCTCTGAGTGCGTCACATGCTGACGTATGGCTAACAATGTCGAAGATATGACATCGTCAATCATCTCCCAATCTGTCCTGGTTGCACTCAAGGTTTAGTTAGGTACTTTTTGGGTTTAAAGGCCCTTTTATGTAGGCGACACGTTGGCAAGCTGTCACTATTTTGAGGTGCTACATGGAAAATATAATCTTTACTTCTATTCACAGGGAATGCAAATTTCTGTAGCTCATTTTGCATCGTAGAGAATGCTGCGGATCTCTTGAAAATGAAAAAAGATGGCGTTGAAATAATTTATGGCATCAGATATTTGACGATTTGCTTCATTGTTATATGCCATCAAGCCGGTATAATGAACTCGGGGCCAATTAGCAACGGGATAAAAGTTGATGTGAGTACGAAATATAATAATTGCTAATATAAGTAAGGTACAAAAGGCAAACTCTTGTATGTAGTTCACTTTGATACCTACGCTAGGTCGTAATGATAGGGTTGTCAAAACTCTGATTTCCTAGGGCCCGACTATCTACGGCTCGGTGTGTTGTGTAAATACGCAGAGCCCGAGCCGTCCCGTTACAGCGCACCGATGGTCAGGCCGGGGAGTAGGTAGTGAGGGCACGACTTTACCTTGAGTCCTGCATATCCCCTGCGGTTGATACCACCCCGCAGGGACGATGCGTAAATGTATTTAAACTCCTCGCAAAAAAAACGGCCCAACTATCTAAACAATGTTTTGTAACAAAGTTAGTAAAGAAAGAAGTTAATGGAGATGCTGGATGGTGAAGACCAAAATTGAAAATGTCTAAGGTGTCATCCTAATTGACAACGATAGTATGATTACACGATGACGTATTTCTGACTGTGCTCGAAGACGCATGAGCAATTAGGATACTCTAAAAAGTTGGATCATTATTGAGCATTTTATGTGCTCACGCGATGACTTGCGAGAATAAGGATAGAAAAAATCTTGTAAGTTGAACTCATCGTGCAATGAAACGCAAGGTATCTTACGATCGTTGCGAATTAAGACGACGACGCTTTAAAGAAGGGTCAGGTCGAAAGTACTCTAGGGCACATATTACAGAATGACACTCGGAAATCAATCATGTCTTGAGAATCGTTTGTCACTTTCTATCAAGCACAAAGTGATAGACACATACGACGCTCAGTACGGTGATGATTCTTATGACTCATTCTATAATACGAACATAAGTCACCGAGTATGTAGGAGGACAGTGATGACAGTAGGTGAAGCGAAAGAAAAATGTAAATATCGGAGATTAGTAGCAAACAAAAAAAAGCGATCTCTACTTACTCCAATGGGAGAAAGGTGAATAAGTAATACCCATAAAGCTATTAATGGTTAAATTTATTTAAATCAATAACTCAACTAAATATTAATTATACGTATATTTGTAGGAATATATATACATGTTTGGGTGGATAACACTGCATGATGACTTACTTGTGGACACCTTCTTCGTGATATCAGGCCTTTTAGTTGCCAAAACCATTCTTCAATATAAGAACATGCCAAACATTTTTCTTATGGTGCTCAAAAGATATATACGGTAAGTGGATATAATTGAAGAGATTTCTTACTTCTTCTTTTACTTTCATCTTTTTAGTAATAAAATAAAAAAATACAAGAGTGCTATGCAACGTTGCTATGGATGCGTTTGATATATACAAACATAGTCATTGGTTCATATACCATTAACTGATGGAAACTAATTCAAGTAAGCGAAGTTTTTTATAAGGAAGGATTCGTGATGTGTATACGTGCTATGGATGCGAGTTATGGGTGCATGCTATGGATGCATGCTGTGGATGCGTGCTATGGATGTGTGCTCTGGATGCGTGCTATGAATGGCATTTCTTCCCTATTATCGATACATCCTATTGCCCGAGCTGCACATCTTAATCGCTCCGCTGCATAGCTTAGTATCAGTGGAAACGGTCACATTGTTTTCTTAGCTTAGCTTTTACTTTTTAGTAAAAAGTAAAAGCTTAGACTATTGTGCGCGATTCACTAGATTAGCAAGTAATTCTATCTCTTCTGATGACTACTAGCTACCTTCGCCTTACTGTCCTTAAGATTTCTCCACATCACTTTTGAAGGGCACATGTTTGTAAGAAGGAGTTATGCTAACCACATCCAAACGATTTTTACTGCTGGTTGCAGCCCTTAGGCGTCTTCAAAGTTCTTAGCTCAACCAACTCTGCCCCTTGGAATATTTTTAAGGAATACTTAACAGCGGTCGTGCATTTTACGAACGTTTATGGGCCCCATATAGGAATATAAACCCTCTAAGGAAATTCTACTTAGGGGATACAGAGTATTATTGAGTGAATTGATCAAAATCACGTAAATGAAGTATTTCTGAAATTTTAGCCATAATTCATTATTTCTCCAACCCTAATAATAATTTGCCGAGTTGCATAAAAAAAAGATCGGGAAATTCAAATTTAACCGACTTCAAAAACAGGAGGATGTTCTCAATTCGTATTTAGTTTTTATGGTAAAAATTGCCAATTGACAGACTTTAACAATAGGAGGAGTCGATTTTACCTTTAAACCCCAATTTTAATCGATTTCAATCCTTTTGTTCCGTAGTCGGGTTGCAGTTTATAAAATATTTGCTTGTTTTCGTAGTTTGCTACTTGATACTCACTTTTATAGGTTGGTAGTCGCTTTGGCTGTGACGGTCTTCTACATTGCAGCAGTGTTCCCGTACACGGGATCAGGACCTTTGTGGGAGAGATACGTGGAAGGGGAGAGTGGCACGTGCCGCCAAAACTGGTGGCTCAACATCCTCATGCTAAGCAACTACATAAATACTGAAGCTGTCGTAAGTATAATAATAATTACAAATTAGAATATATGATTTAAAAAGTTCTTGTTGTTAGATTACAAAAACAATTCGAGATAATATGCAATATTGTTTTTAAATCCGCATAAAAAATATTTTTGAATTTGACGCAGGATGATTTAAAAAACGTATTTTCACGAAAATCTTAAGAACATATTCGACTTAATAGCATATGGAAAAACGATTTTAGGTATTTTTGAAGATTTTTTTGGTAGCTTAGTGGTTAGAAAGAAAGAAATCCTGCGTGTACTTTTTTACTGTTGTACTTTTTTGAATTATGTCTGTGTGTGTGTGTGTGTGTGTGTGTGTGTGTGTGTGTGTGTATGTGTATCTGTGTGTCTGTGCGTTAGTGCGTTAGCACGATAACTTGAGTATGCCTTAACTTACTGCAACCAAATTTAACATGCGTGTATGACACAAAATATAAGGTTTCTATCAACTTTTGAGTCGTCGATCACGAAAGTTAAGCAACCAAGTGCGCGGTCGGTACTCGGATGGGTGACCAAAATTTAACATGCATGTACGACATCAAAATATAAGGTTTCTATCGACTTTTGGGTCGTTTCCAGTATACGAGAAAATCAAGGGGAGACCACTCCCGATTTTTTCTAATAACGATTTACGATATAAATAATATTTAAATTACAGACGACAGCACATCAGGTTAACCGCGTACTGAAAAAAAATCTCAATAGTCTTTGAACTTTATCGCTATGGAATAAGGTTGAATTGTTGCACAACTTTGATAGTTCTCGTCGTCGTCTGTGCATATGATATGAGGCGAACTATGAAAACTGTTTTTTGTTTTAGTGTTTGATAATTTCTTGGTACATACCGTGCGACTTCCATTTCTTCGTGATTACGGTTGTCATGTTCGCGGTGTACAAGCAATATCCGAAGATAGGAATGTTCTGCGCAGGCGTACTCTGTGTTGCCTCGGTCATCACACCAGCAGTAGTCAACTACATCCACAAGCTTAGTGCTATACAGCTTTTCACATACGAGTGAGTGCTACTTACATTTTTTAGTGGTCAACAGCGGCTTCGCTTATGTTAATGTTGGCTATTTTATAGCCTTTATCCTTCCTCGATAAATGAACTATCCAGAACAGAAATATTTTCTCAATTTGAATCAGTAGCTCTTGAGATTAGCGCGTTCAACTAACCAAACTAACAAACTTTTCAGATTTATAACATTAGTATAGATAACATACATATCGGTCCGTTTTGGAGATTTGCCCCTTGATCGCGCTATTTATAACGTTTTTACCAAAACCAAATCATTATGGTTTTCATACGTTTTGACAGCTAACCGCTGTCAAACTGTATGAAAACTGAAAACGATAACGATTTGGTATTGATAAAATCGTTGTAAATAGAATAGAATAGGATAGAATAAATATTTATTCAGCACACAAATATAAGAGTAGATACAATTATAACGATGAGAATTAATTAATATACAAATAATCTATTGTAATGCTGAATGAAAGTCCTACTCAGCATATGCCGGGCATCATGAACGCCACGACGCTGGTCTTCCGTGGACACCATATGCGCATAATAGCGCGATAAGGCCCTTGAAGTTGCCATCCAGATCACTGGATCTAACCAGACCAGACCAGACTGGTGCCAGACTTCTTCCTTTGGGGATTTTTAAAATCTCGCGTTTACCTCAACAAACAACTAACCAACTAAACTTTTGAAAGCTAACATTGAAGTAGAAATGGTCAATATGCAGCCAGTTTTTTTTTTAAATAAAGAGCTGATAAGTGTGCTATGACCTTTACCGGGCGGTCCGGCCTATCTTAAGACAGGGCCAGGGCTCTAGCTTGTCAATAGGGTATTTTACACCATAAAAAAATGCATTTTTATGATAGATATTGCAAAAAGTAAACGAGTAACATCGATATTTATTCATTAATATGCAATTTAAATTTTATTATTCAATTTTAAAAATCGATTTTTTAATCTGTTCAAATCTTTAAAACGCCTTTCGCTATATTGGAATGCGACGTAACGTCACTCCGTTAGTAAAGAAAGTAGATTTGTATCGCGCTTTGTGTTGATTTTGAAATTTTGAAATCATAGTTGTTTTGCCTACTAACAGAGTGACGTCACGGGCCGAAAAGCAGGGCGGCTAGCGTTTCCGCGCAAAAATTAAAAATCGAAAATAAAACTAAGTTTTTAAGGCATTTTTGGTGTTATAAAATTAAAATTAAAATTCTACTGGTTAATTACGACCTCAGGAGTGATTTGAAATAGTTTTCAAAAAATGATGTAATACTATTGCGCTTCGAATCTTCTGAACAATATAAACGTATCTTGGTTATTTTCCATGTTTAAGTTGCGTGTTTGACCTATTGTTTTGCACTTCGTAATAATTTGCCTATGCTTTCAATAAACCAATCAAACAAGATCATTAATCAATAATTAAAGTTTTTTTTTGTTATTGACACACTGTGCTAGATCATTTACCCACAAGTCAACCAACCGTAAACATAACGCTATTTATATGTACCTGAAACTGTACATATATTATGCCATACTTAAATGCGCTTAGATGTAAGAAGTGCTTGGCGAGAAATGTATGGAAACAGAACTCACGATGGCGACTGATAAAATGGTGCAAAATATACAAAATCCTCGTTATTATTAAATTGTTTTGTTACAAAGAACCTTTCTGTCAATGATTTATCCTAATGGATCGTTATACAAAAACTCAGAGTAATTTACTCTGAGTACAAAAAACATACAGCTTAATTGAGAACCTCCTCCTTTTTGAAATCAGTTGAAAAGTGAAGAAAATATTGCAAAAAGTAGTGAACTGTTCCAAATTCAAATAATAATTAATAAACATTTTACATTATTTCAAATTGCAATCAAAAATGGTTTGTTCAAATAGTATAATAATCATTACTGTTTTAGTAAGTTAATTGCTTAATAGAAGGCGATTTGATAACTGACAAACACGCAACGACTTTTAATTACAACTATCAAGAGTAGGATAAATCCTTTGAATAGCCATCTTCAATACAAATCGAAATCTAATGTTTGCAGGTTAGGTAAACAAATTACTTCATACGCAAAGAGTGATAGAGAGTTAAAAGTAAAGGGAGAAGTAAAAGAGAGGAGGAGTAAGTTTAAGAGTTTAAGTACGCCGTCGAGTATAAAGTAATTTGTTTACCGGACCTGCAAGCAATTACCTTCAGATAATTTCTTCATTCGCGTTTATCTGACAGATATTCCATACAAAACTGGCAATATAACTGCCACATATCGTTTAAGCATAACATGTGTAACCGGCCATAGTACTAACTAATTTATGTTAAAACTAGCTCTGCCCGTGACTTCGTCCGCGTAGAATTTACCAAAAGAAAAAAAAAGTAGCCTAAGTTACTCCTTATTACACCAGCTACCTGCCAAAAAAAGTCCCGTCAAAATCGGTCCAGCCGTTTCAGAGATTAGCGGGAACAAACAGACAGACAGACAGACAAAAATTGTAAAAAAAATTATTTTGGTGTATGTACCTTATTTATATTCATATGCATGTAGTAAAAACGGTTATTTCAATATTACAAACAGACACTCCAATTTTATTTATATGTATGCATGTATATATGTATGTATGTATAGAGTATCGATGTATAGATTAATAACATCCATTTGCTTGATACGTTTATTTATTTATAAAGCAACACCAGTACTTGTTTACACAAATAAATATTATAGAAACAAAAACTAAACAATGGCTAAGTGTTTCAAACAATTAAGGTGAATACAGGTTCGTATCAAATCCTCGAGGAAATGTGGAATTCCAAAAGATGTACATCAAGAGCCACACGAGAGCCGCCGCGTACGCCGTCGGCTTCTTCGCTGGCTGCTTCTTGGTGAACTTTAAGCCGAAAAACAACAGACTCTCGCTGGTTAGTCAACTCTACTCAGACGAATCTTCGTCCTACCCTCATTTATTTTTGATCAGTGCAATATGTTAGTTTGAACCCACATGCTGTATGTTCGATGGCGACGCGGTCGTGCGTTCTTCGTAACAATCATGAAAGCTGGGCTATCAAGTGCACGATCGGTACTCGGATGGGTGACCGAAAATTTTTCAACTCGATTTTCCTTCGTGCTTCGGAAGGCACGTTAAGCTGATGGTCCCGGGTGCCGTCGAAAGACAGCAGCCGTTCCCAAGAAGGGTAGATGTCAGACAGATACACGGCCCTAAAAATCTAATGCCATATCCTATGGAAGAATTGTCAATATCAATACATACTCTCTTTAGCCTCCTCTCGTTTGACCCTTTTCCCATAAAAAATGGAACCCATTGAAGTATTTGTTACCAACTCGCTTTCTTTGTGGCCCAGTGTTTGATTCTGCAGTTTCTTATAAATCCTATTCGTCAATTCAAAGCAAATTAAAAGTTAATGAAATCAGACACTTAACACAGGGTTAGTAACTCGTTAATAGGTAGGTACTTTCATCCCAGAGTTTTGCACAAGTTGTTTTAACATTATTATGTATTTCTTTCAGAATAAATCCGTCATCGGCTTCTGTATTGCCGTCGCCGTCATGGTGCTAGTGACAATGTTAGGTGTATCATATCACTACAGAAGCTATTCACAAATAGAAGGTGCGTTTTATGCTTCGCTGAATAGACCAGTGTGGGCTGCTGGAGTTGTCCTGATGATATTCTGTTGCGTCTATGGGACAGTTCGTAAGTATTGAGTATTATCTATATACCCTGTATACTACCTAATCGTGCCATAAATTCCGTCCCTTATATAAACATGTCTAGTGTAGTGAAAAAAATGGATGTATTTTATACGTTTGATTATGTCATCATCATCATCATTTCAGCCACATGACGTCCACTGCTGAACATAGGCCTCCCCCAAAGAACGCCACAACGACCGATCCTGTGCTCCTCGCATTCAGGCGTGACCAGCAGCCTTAATCAGGTCATGAGTCCACCTTGTGGGGAGCCTACCCACACTGTGTCGTCCGGTGCGCGGTCGCCACGGGAGAACTGTTCGGTTTCATCGGCCATCCGCTCTCTGAGCAATGTGCCCCGCCCACTGCCACTTAAGTTTTGCAATTCTTTGGGCTATGTAAACTTTAGTTCTTGTACGGATCTCCTCATTCCTGATTCGATCTCGTAAAGAAACACCGAGCATAGCCCTCTCCATTGCCCTTTGGGGGCCTTGAGCTATGTTATCAGGCCCATTGTAAGAGTTTGACTATGTAGATCGTCACAATTCAAAATGACCACCTTTAGCTTTTACACATTTCTCCAAACATCATGACTATTCATCTTTGGCCGCGCCTACGACATCCAATGGCATCGAGACAGCTGTCTACACTAAGTCTGCTTTTAGCTAGTGAATATTTCAATAAGGTTTTGAGCCAAGGAATAATCCAAAGATTAAGATCAGGACTTGCAGGGCAATCTTCAGAGGCGATGAACTCCGTTAAATTCACTGCTAAACAGCGCAGGGTTGATTTCACTGCTGCCGAGTCTTATTGAAACATCCATTGTTTACCAGCGAACACAGTGTTACTAAGTGGTTTAACTCCCTTTTCTAAAACATTACTTTCGTAGTTAGTTGCTCTTGTTCACAAAAATGGAGATTTGTCACACCTTCGTAGGACACACCCCACTAAACCATCACAGATGGTGGATGGTGGGCTCTTTTGATTATCTCAGTAGTTTCTCAGGAGCTATGTGCATATACCCTATCGTTTAGACGATTAAACTTCTCTTCAACACAAAAAAATATTCCACACCTGACCAGAAAATGGCATTCCTGGTCAGGGGTGACATTACATTTTGTATTTACCTCTGGCGGTAAAAAAGAAAGCCTTAGATCGCATTTTAATCGCCAAATACCTGCGACTAGCTACTTCATCCGTAAAGAGAATTTTCCGGTGGCCACTGTCTGCGTGTCTCTGCAACAACTTGTTAGCTCTCATCGTTTGTGACGAAGGGCTGCTGTCAAAAGTTGTCAAAGTCTTTCTTGATAAGCTCTAAGATTAAGCTCTTCTTTTAAGATACCTACAGGATATTGACCTAGTGGGAATTTTCACTTCCTTAGCCATTATTTTCTGTTTACGGATCGAATTTATTCGGATTCATTCTCTCTCTCTCTGATGGCTTTGATATCTGCTGGTGTCCTGGTTGTTCGAGTCGACCGGCCCTTGGACTATCATCGATAGAAGACAACTTATTGTTACGCTTGATGGTCCAGTAAAGAAATTTCTACATTAGTTTTATTCGTTTTAGCAAGTTAAAAATCTCAACTGGTGCTTTCTTACATTTGTGTAAATTAATGACTGCGGTTCAATTCTCTGTGGTATGCTACTTGTACGGCTATGTGTTAGATCGAAATGAATAGTATAAAACCTACATAATATAACGATATAAAATAATAGTACTACAGTCATATTATTTCTTATAAAATACCCTCATTTAAGTTGGGACCGAACTTATGGCAAGACTAGGTGTTTCTACATAAACTTCAATTATGCTATATAAAAATAAACATTCTTGTCTTTACAGCACTTATAAACACCTTCCTAAGTTGGTATCCGTGGGTTCCATTAAGCAGGTTGGCCTATGGAGTATACCTAATACATTCTGTTATTATTACAAGAAACGTAGCTGTCACAAGAAACCCTGTCCATTATGATAGTTTTACAGTAGTAAGTATTCTTACTTCTTTATTATTATTATTTATTTAAGTAACCATAACTAAATACCAAAAAAAAATATTATTGCTAAAATCTGTATACAAGTCATCTACGCTCCATCCTAGCTAATATTGGACGAAGTGATTAAAAGGCAGGAGACAAAAAAAAATCTCTAGTGTTAAACATACAACTTTTCTCCTCTCAAAATGTTATATGTGGGAAAAACAAGACAACATTTAATATTTATTTGTTCAACAAGTGAGCAAAGATATTATTGGCTGCGAGTGCCGATATTAAATCACGAACCAACGAAGTAGTCTAAACTTCATACTACTGAGCGCAGTGGGTGATTTAAAGGCTCGACAGAAAAAAAATTTGCTCTCATGTGAAACATACAACTTTTCACCTCTCCGGAGAGATAATTGTTACAGGTGAAAAAAACAAGTCAATACTTTAATACACGTTTATTATCTTATAAATACTTATTGAAAATTAAAGATAGATTACTAAATTTATTTATATTAAACGTAACGTCTTGTTCAGAGCTCTCAGCAAAAAGTGTTTTTCCTTCAAGATTTTACGAAGCAAAAGAGGTGAAAATACACATTAACGATAGTGAAGTAGAAAACACAAGCTATTATGTGTCCCCTCGTATAGAACTTTTGGCTCTTTGATTGCAGTCGTAACGGGATGAAGTCAAAGTACGAAATCGGTATCTTAGTTTGATCACGAACAATGAAAACGTAGACCAATATACTCGTGAGCAAAAAAATTATATCAATTTTGCGATTTTCAACTAAAAAGTTTTTCTAACTAAAAATATCTTGATAGGTAATTTATTAGAATCACGTATTCAACGTTATACATTTTAAAAAGTGTCATATGTTTCCTAATGACAATATTATGGAAGCCATTTTCATACAAATAAAAATTTAAAGGATATTTATTCGGTCTGTTATGATCATAAGGTAATAGAGCGTAAATTTCTAATAAAAAGGAATCACAATAATCTTCGTCATCTCAACAATCTACCATAGATTGCGTGGAGATAACCAAGTGGTTAACCTTAACTTGACCTATCGGTTTGATGCTAAATTAACTGAAAACATGAATGACAATTAGCCCTATTTCGTCATTGTTTTACATCAATTGATTTTACAATTTCATCCTAACTATTATATTAATAAGAACGACGATGTCAATAAAACACGAATTTATCTATATAGTTTAGATTGTAGGTAATACCTTTTATATTCGATAATTCGACGAGCAGATGAAAACGTGTCTAAAATGGTCAGTTATTAAAATACGCGTGAAACATTAAAATTATATGTAGTGCAAATATTGTTTTTGCAATAATGCTCTTTTTTCATGTAATAGGTAAGATTTGTTTTCATATAATATGATTTTATGTGCTGAATATTTTGCAATAAATAGAGAAAATAACCAAATTTCATGAGCTTTGATTAAAGTTTCTCTGCAAGCAATTATGATGATTAATTTATTATTTATTATCTATACAAAGATTTTTCAATTATGTATTTATAAATACACTAGGTCTCAAAGACAAGCGGGTCGTTTACAAAAACTTCCAAAATATAGGAAGGAACTAGCTTTATGAAACAAAAACTAATAGATAGTATTATTTTTCCTATTTTAAATGCAATAAACTTTAACTTAGTTTTCATTTAAAATTTTAAGACCCTCACATTTTTATAACCAACCTGCTTTTTTACGGACCATGGAATTATTACAGCATATAAAAATAGTAAAAAAATATTTTCTGAAACACCTGAAACGATAGTAAGGTTTTTGATGATTTCAAAGTACGTACTTATAAAAGTGCATTTAATTAAAGAAAAAAGAACTTTGACATTTTAAATGTTGTATAAAATAGCTAACACTTGTTCATTTTCAGATCATGAATTCACTCAGTGTCATAGCGCTCAGCACTTTCTTGGCTCTTCTCATCTGGCTCCTGTTTGAGGCACCAGTCAACAACTTATTAATTCTGTGCTTAAAAAAGAAGTAAGTAATGGAGATAACTCTTTTTGATCGAATTTACAACCACCGGAGATTATTTTTAATACGTTTACTCACTGTCTGTGACTTCATTTCAAATCACAAGTTGACTTTTACATCCAGTCCACGCATACTTTTGGAGTCGTGTTCTTCCTTTTGATTTCAAAAGCAATTATAATTTCGTTTGACTTGGTAAGTTTAGACTTCAATTTGTTTTGGAGGACAGAGAACGTGTTTAGAATGCCAGGAAGTGCTTGTGAGAGAACTCATTTCTTTGTCGCACATACAACAACTTGAATTCCTTACCAACACATCATCACATCAACAGCTCATATAATGTCTCCACCGAGGGGCTCGAGCCTACCCCACATTAGGGGCGATTAGGTCTTAGTCAACCACGCTGGCCAAGTGCGGGTTGGTCGACTTCACGCACAATCTAAGAATTTCTTCATGTGTGTGCAGGTTTCCTCACGATGTTTTCCTTCACCGTAAAAACACATTGGTACGTGGCGAGGTTCGTACCGGTGCCTCCCGGGTGGCAGACAACGCCCTTACGCACTAAGCCACCGACGCTTCTCCTCGTTCCCTCATTCCTACAATCTTATTAAAGTAATTCAAAATAGGCGTGAAGAAGTATCTCGTAGATCGGCAAAGCGAAGATGGCTAGTGCGACGCGCATAATTATTATCTCTCCATCGCTATCTTTGTATTTGATCTCTAGTTTTGGGTCCAATTAGGAACGTAGTCCTTTACTACTGACTACTAAGAAAGCTCTTGACCTCATCTGACCTGATGGTAAGTGAGGATAAGGCCGAAGATGTAATCGATCATCACCTGGAACCCTCAACCACAGAGCCTGGCTATCTTATCATGAATGGTCGGAACACAATTAATGTTGTTAACATTATTATTAAGGCGACAGATTTTGATAAGATGCTTTACAGCAAAAGAACTGGGTGACACTGAAGGCCATTCTCTGAATCCATATTTTCTCAAAGTCATATCAATGATTCGTAATAATTGAACGTCAACACAAGCGCTGGTACATCAAAATAGCACCACTTCCACTGCATTAAATCCCACTTTAACTCCGAAACAATATTTTAATTAATAAATTATAAATGTCAGTCGTTTTGGTACTTTAAAAGCGTAGAAAACACTCTAAGATTTTTTATTACAGGCGCCCCCAGGCCACGGAATCAGACGAAACCAATGCCAGAACAACAGAAAGTGCGAAGACAACCGAAGAAAATCGAAAACGGAACACTGGATACATTGAAGAGAATTTACCAGAAACCATACATTACTCTTCCAAAATGTAGAGTCCTGGATAAAAAGCTCAAGCCGTATACAAAAGTCTCAATTCATAAAAGCCAACATCACCAGACAGATACATTCTAGATGGTCATATAATGGTTGGCTCATTGAAAATCAAACTGTTTAGTGAATGACGCTTTTAATCCTGATCCCGTCATTAGGGCTCGGTGGGGGTAACTAAGTATAAATACAAACTTTTTTCATCATTCATGCTCGTATTTAGAGAAAAGACTTTAAAAAGTTATAATTCAATTAAGGAATTTTATTAATTACCGAAGATATATTGAAGAGTTTTATCACAAATTAATGTAGAATGTGTATTTACAAATAAGATTTTAGTAGCAATCTGCTTAATGCCAGGTGCATGATCATGTAGAAACTAGTTTAACTAGGTTCTGGCGGCCTATCCGCTAACTTTTTTTAAAATTGAAGGTGATCATCCCCCAGTGAATTACATATCCATTGCTGTTTTACTAGACAAGTGCCATAATAGCGTGTCGTATAAAATAGTAATCGATTTGTAATTCACTCGGTGATTATCATTTTCATCTGTCAGAAAAAAGTTAGCGAATAGGCTTACTGGTGCAAACGTACGTGACGATTTAACATAGCTCCAGTAGTTTCAGAGTTTTGTCATTCTTTATTTTGGTAAGACCTATTTTCAAGTTTTTTTTTAATACACTAAAATGTGCAAATTTTGTAATGTTTTCGTACTGGTTTGCTGTGTAGTAGTACCTATATTTTTCAAAATATACGCTCTCATTGTTAGCACGTGGTACTCATTCGAAATTCAGTGAAAATTGCATAAGAGTAGTGAGTTTTTTATATATAAATAGGGGAAACGAGCTTAGGCATGTCAATATAATTAAATACATCTACTTAATTTCTTTCACAAGTTTGTATAATAACTAATTTATTTATTAATTTGTATAATTAATTTTGAAATAAGACATAGGTGACAGGCTCGCATTATGCCACTATTTTGGGGTAACTGTACCTACTCGCATACGTGGATTTATGTGTAACCAAATGTCACGAGCTCTGCTCAACTTTTGGTATTTTGGGATTATGAGAATAATTATTATGTATGTATTGAAATAAAACTTATGAAAATGTTGTTTTTAAAATGTTGTAAATAATTTTGTTATTTTATGTATCTAAATAAGAGTAAGTACCTGAAATGAAAACTATTGATAAATGGTTAAAACAAAGATATAAAATTTTCCAAAAAGTATGGTGTTTTTTTTGCCTAACAAATTTATCAGTTACAAAATAGTACACCTATCAATTCATTTTATAAACTTCACGCATTACACCTTACACCTACTGATAGTAGAGTAAATTATAACCAAATCATCCCAATAGTTAGATGTTACAAGACATTATTACATTTTTTGCACTAGGTTTACTTTGTTAATTAAATTTTTCTGTGCGTGTGTTTGTACGGTGGACCGATATTGGTGAAACTTTTTGTATGGTGTGCCGCGTCGTAGCACGACGTAACGTCGTATCGTGTTCTGTAAGAGTCTGAGATTCACAATACAGTCCGATATCACCATGTTTTTTAATAGTGCAAGGTCTGTCGGGGTGCAACTACTATAAAAATATTTTAAGTACCTACATACTTTCAATCATGTTGTAAATAATCGAAGGTATACCTACGAATAGACTATTACAAGCATAGATATAAGAAACTGTAGATCGGCAATGTAAAAGAGAAAGATCATACTAACGCGTATGTTAGAGCGAGATATATAGACGAGACCATTTCACGTACATACAGGGGGTCCTAAGGAGGCCTGTCAGTCACGTAGAAAAGACCGAAACTGTCAGACTGCAATATTATTTTTCATGCACACATGCGCATTACGCATACATAGGTGTATTTTTATGGTCTCACCCACCCTAGTCGATTCATTGCCAATCTGTTGCCAATCTATAAACGTCAGTAATAATAAATCTACGATTGCAAGAGTTTAATGATTTATTTCATTAACTCCATCTATTCGTAACATACTGCAATAACTTACAACAACCTTGTAGCATGAATTTAAATAGTGTAGCATGCTGAATCAGTTCGCTTTTCTGTTGGAATCGCATAGATGGCGCTTGTGTACATTTGGAAATAAGTGACTGTTTTTCTGTATTTTTCTCTTCTTTAACTTTAGTAATATAGAGTAATATGAACTATTTACGAAATTAATTATCTTAGTAACAGTAAAACTAAAAATTTCCACAAAAGTAAATAAGTATTTTATGTAATCTCCAATTATTTTAGCTTGACTCAACATGTAGAGTAGGTAAACTAATATGTGGGTAATTACTTTATAGGCATATGTTGAATACGAGTGTTGAGAGGAAATTTGGATAAAAAATAATATGAGATAACAGCAAATTGTAAATTAGTAAGTACGTACTATCTAATACGTATGACCAGCGGAATGCAAAGTAGGTATTGCAATAAAGTCTATATCATAGGAAATGTAAATTACCCAATTATGAAAGGCAAAGAATCCAAAATATCTGCTGAGTTATACCTTAAATATGCATTCACACCGCAGTTACTTTTCCGTAAGTATTGTCACGGTAATAAAATACTACCGTGGTATTGTCTAACTTTTTAAAATCGAAAATCGATAACTTTGTCAGAAAATGTTACCTCAGCAGAGCAACATATTAAATTCTGAAACGTGTGATAAGGTGCGAACAAGAACACATAGAAGTCAGTGTGTAACTCGACTGTTGCCGAAAGTTACTCTTTGTTATATTTTGTTAATTTATTTTATGGGTGGTATGGACGCGATGAGTAACATTCAACTACATTCAACAAATAGAAATAAGTAGCCACAAAAGTTACAGATAGTTACCGTGTTGCACAGAGTTGATCTACAAACGTTACTGCGGTGTGGATGCACCTTTATATTGAGATAGGAGTCTATTCTAAAAAGAAAACAATTTTTTTACTACGACGTAGTTTTTAATCGAAATTGGAACGCGTCTAACGACCTTGAAAGGCTAAGAAAGAAACATGTAATATTAATAGATTTGCATAATGTAGGTCAAAATTAGCACTTAGGTATTTCAGCCTATTTCATTTCCTAGTTCTAGCAAATATTTCAGCCATGTTGGAACAAAATCACCAGGGCCAGCGGAGCGCGACTGTGTTTGGCAACATAACAGCAGCGCGGCATAATGACATAATTGGCGGGAGGCGGGGGGAGCGGCGCGGGGCGCATGCGCGAGTTTGACGGCCAAGGTCGAGGCCGCGCGACTCAGCCGCGCACAGCCGCGCCGGCCGGTACCTCGCCTTTGCTCTCCTCGATCTGGAATCTGAGGGATAATGCGCAGTACACGCCGCGAGTGAAACACCACAACAACCCACGCGATAACAGGTAACAAACTATTTTTTTTAGCTCGTATTGTAATCGGTGTTTGAATAGCTCTACGAAGCTACACGGCCACCTATTTGCTGAACAAAACGGTTTGTTCATTACACGCGAAATTGGTCACCTTGCGCACTTCTTACCTACATGGATCACGTCATCGTTACGCTAATCGTCTGAACAAATACAAGTGCTAGTTACAACACACTTTGTTACTTATATGTATTCGATAGAAAACAGGTATGTGAAAGGGCATTCGCGAAACAACTAGTCGCGCGCCGCCCCGTCATCTTTGTTTGGCGTACCAGCATAACTTTAGATGGCAATGGTAAACCTTATTATAAAGGCTTAACGCTCATTTTTCGCGTAAAATTTTGGCATGAGCACTGATAAGAATTTCTATTGCATTCCTGTATCATGTCAGCCGCCCGTCAATTCCACCCACGTTACTTCCAGGAGCGCATATAGTTTTATTTATCAGTTTGAGTACACTCCTAACATGCTATAGCTCCTACATAGTTGGTCAATACATGGATATAAACATACATTGCACTATAGCACCGAGTTAGTCACGTATGGTATACATACATTCACCTATAAACAAAGCGAGCAACGCAGGGGAGTGTCAGTTATGAAATCATAAGGTATTCTAACTAGGTATAGGTATGATAAACCCCTGAAGTAGATTAACTCTTTATAACCATATCATGGTAACGTTAACTTCATTCATTCTTATACTGTAATAGTTAACATTGTTTACGAATAATTATTATGACACGGTACTAAAGATGCAATATAAATCTGATATCAACTGTACCCATAAGTTTTCAATATTTTTCAGTCGTTAATACCTAATAATGTCAAATGAGAATTGAAAAGCCAACTCTACGTAGAGAACCTCGTACACATCTTATACTTTTTATCCTTATAAATTGATATGGGAATTTCATTATTTACGTTCCTTTGTGTATCAAGAAAATACGTATTTTTTCGTAATAACATTATCAATAACATGGGTAGAGTAGATAGATGCTTACCTACTTGCTTATTCTTAGAAACATTTTTGTTTTGTTGTTCATGTAAAAAATGAGAAATGTGTTTTTAATTTTCAAGTAATTTATACCTCATTATTTTTATTGGATAATAGTAATTGAGTTATAAATAAATATTTTTTTTAAGATGACGTCAGACAGTTAATTGAAAAATGTGTTTACATAACTTTAACTGAAAAATGGTTGCTCGAACGTGGTTGCAGTGTTCAGGGTATTTTTCTGAAAAGAAAACAAAATGAAAAAGTGATTTTTGGGAAATTTTATTGACCGCTAGTGATTTCATATAAGAATCTATAGGAAAACAACCAGCTTAAAGTAGGAACTTTGAAACAATAGTCGCTGCAAAACAATTCAACAAAACACAATTCATATCGACTTTCCAATGATAAGTGCCCAAAAAAATATTTACATGCAGACATGGCGTATTTATCTATCACAGCCCTAAAACACGCACACAACCGCAGTCGTACATAAATTAGCCACTCTGAATAGTCGCTCCATCTGTGTGGAGCCACCCCATCTCTTATGTAGGTCAGGGGAAGCTGTGAAGGGGGAGGGGTTGTGGGGGCGGCCCATCTCTGTCTATCTATCGACCTGTCGCCAGTGTAGTCTGCGTCAGTACGTTAACTCTTCGTTGCGTATTAACTGTATTTCTCCACTTAAATTCTAAGTAGGATTTATTAGCGGTTGGATTTGTTTTTATTTTTATGTCGATGTGCAATACAGTTTCTTTCTATTCTATTCTAACAAAGACATTTTATTTACTACGAGTAGGTACTATTATAAGATATGTGAAAGTTTTTGTTTGTTACTCAATCATGGCAGAGTAACTTTACAAATCTGGATGAAATTTGGCACAGGAATAGATTTAAGTCTGGAATAGCACAAATGTTACTTTTTATCAGGTAAAAATGTACGCTTCCCGTGGGATAGAGGTGAAATGTCGAAATTTCCGAGCAAATTTCGCTGGCAACAGCTTTGTATGGATGTATGTTTGTTACTTAATCATGGCAGAGTGACTGAACGGATCTGGATGAAATTTGGCACACAGATAGATTATAGTCTGGAATGGCACATAGATAACTTTTTATCTCGGAAAAATTTACGGTTCCCGTCGGATAGACTTGACTTGTCAAAATATCCGCGCGAAGTTAACAGGGTAACAGCTAGTCTTATAACTACATTTAAAACTTATATTAATAATTACTACATTATTCAAATCTGCGTCTCATTTTATTTGTGCATAACATTAATTTTATAAGGTTATCTTTTACAAAATAATTTAAACAATTAAAAATAAAATACAATAAATATATTATTTCGAAAAACAAAGCGATAATTACATAAATGATGTTGTACCAAATTGAATTTTACCAGGAATGTACTCTTTTTGGAATTCCTACTAGCCACACCCCAAAATCGAGTAAAAAACTTATATAAAAAGACTGGACTTTTTTTAGCACTAACTTTTCTGCTTTACAATACTTATATTTCCGATTATTCTATGTTTTCCTGCTTCTACGCTGTCTTCTACAATATTTTTTTCTATCATTCTCTATTAATGGTTAAAATCTTATTTTAAACGAGATATAAATGATTAATAATCCATCCATAATTATATTCCAAAAATTCTAACAAGAAATGCTGTTATTTAATTTTTTAAACATTTTTTTTCTTTTGTTTTATGACAAAGTACTCTAATAATTGCCTTTTTACTGTACAACAGTAATCTATTTACGTTGACAGAATAATATTAATAATGCCCCTTTACATGCTTTAATATAACTTTATAAGCAACGGATCACTGACCACATAGAACTATCGTTAGCTCCATACCTTTAACAACGAAAGTAATCATTATAGAAACATAATTATCTTCTACAATCACACAATTTTTTCAAATTGTTATTTTAGTGCTACATCACTTTCCTTCTTCATTAATTTCATACTTATTCTTATTCTTATTCTTATGTGAGGGGCTGAGGCTGTCTCAGAGCACTTCGACCCTATGGGATCTTTTGTGCTTCCCCTTTCCTTATCACCCATCCCCGCCAACATCGAAAACACCTTGTATGAGTTTTACGATGTTGGCGGGAATAAGGTCTATAATGTCCTCTGGTTTAGGGTAACCTAGACCCAGGATCCTTAGTCGCCTATTGGCTAGTGCATGACAGTCACATAGTAAGTGCTCCATGCTTTCTTCCTCCTCGCCACACATTCTACAAATGGGGTCTTCAGTTTTGCCTATTGTGCACAGGTGTCTTCTAGTGGCAAAGTGGCCAGTGAGAGCACAATTTCATACTAGAATTCAAATAAAAACATATGCCTATTTCCTGCGCATAAAGTTAAATTGACTTCTGTGTTTTGTTTTTACATTTCTTACGTGCAATTTTTAACGCATACCTACTGTTGGCGACTGACTTAAGATCCCCAGCCTCTGTTATAACTACTAGCTGTTGCTCGCGACTTTGATCGCGTGGAAATTTTATGTGTTAAATCTAATCCCACGGGAACAGTACATTTTTCCGGGACAAAAAATAATCATTTGCTATTCCGGACTAATATCTATCTCTGTGTTTCTATCCAGATCCGGTCAATCGTTTTGGCTTGATTGTGTAACAAACATCTAATTTTCCGTTTTTGAAATTATGGATGAATTAGGGAATGAAAGTTTGTATGGAAATCCGTCATTTTTAAGGTAAAATCCACAATAATTAATATATGGCCGTTCGGTTAAAAAATAAGAAAAAATATTTTATAGGACTTTTCAAAATTCAACCCCTGAGGGGCTAAAATAAGGCATGAAAGTTTGTATGGAAATCCGTCACTTTTAAAGAAAAATCCATAGAAATCGGTATATCTAAGGCCTTTTAGTTAGAAATCAAGAAAGACGTATTTTAGGATTTCTCGAAATTCTATCCTTAGGGGTAGATAGACATATAAAATGGGGGAAGAAAGTGTGTATCCAAGTCCATCATTTTTAAAATAAATTTCACAAAAATTGGTTGGCTTGTCAGTTAAAAATAAAGAAAGGGATATTTTAGAATTTCTCGAAATCCTACCATTAGGCTTTTTAAAATAGGGTATAAAAGTTAATATGCAAATCCGTCATTATTAAAGTTAAATCCATAAAACTTGGTATATGATTTGACTCTTTTTTAATATTTGAATTAAAAATTAAAAAAGAGATTTTTGGTATTTCTCGAAAACTTTCCCAAACCCTATGGGTATAAAATATGGGATGAAAGTTTGTGTGGGAAAACAAGATTAATTAGGCTATTTCATCAGAAATTTCACAGGTACACTTCCAAAGATAAATGAGTTAACAAGTGTTTTGCAAAAGTCAACCCCTAAGGGGGAATGGAGTGACAAAGTCTGAAATTCAACATGGGTAGTTTTACAAAATTTTCGAAGATGAAACCTTGAATACTAATTTATTTTTTATCAAGTCCTCACTTGATAAAAAACTAAATTAGTATTTGTTTTTGCATTTATAAATTTCGTCTGACATGGGAATGAAATAGAAGATGAAAGTCCAAGCAAGCTATATTTACAAGACGTATATTATGTGTATGCTTAGTAAAAAAATAAGTAGGTACCAAAAATTAAAATGCTGCTCAAAGTAAGTATTCTACGGGGACGAAGTTGCGAGCAAAAGTCAGTTATTCATAAAACAGCTATTTACAGTTGATTTAATTACATGTAAAAAATAAATGACCTTTCGTAAGAACTTATCACGACACAAAAATGTAACAAAATACAAAATTAGAAAACATTCTTTTTCATAAATTATTAGTCATTTCTTTAGAACACATTCCAAAGATATTTATTTATGGATATAAAGATAGAAATATCAGTACAGTCACAAGTGGGCACAATATAAATCACAAACAGAACCTAACGACCTTTTGCACCAAGTAATACTTTTATAACTTCGGGAAAAATTAACATATTTTTAAATGGTACATCCCTTTCCTATGAATTAAGTTGAATTTTATGTTACTTTTTGCAAATTTGTAAAACGTGAATTTGGTGCAACTGGCATTTAGGATTAGATGATATCTATATTGTAGTTATTTTAAGAAATAGCCAAAATAGTTATAATACTCTAAGTCTGTTAACTATGACGTAGGCGTAGGTGAACGTGTTTACTGTGTACATAAGTACTAAGAAAATATAGGAACTCTTTCCGAGATACTTTTTTAATGACAGCAAGAAAACAGTGGAAAAATACTCTGCCTTTGGAAATAGAAAAATTAAAAGAAAAAAAATTGTTCTTAAATATTCAGATTTAATAATAAATCTAGTATTATTTGTAATAAGTTATTTTTATTGTTTTGTTTCTGACAAAAGAATAATCTGTTTTACATTCTCAAATCTTTGCAGTAAGAACTTAAATATTTTAGTCTTTAATTAGTCGAAGATCATCTATAACAGGTAGTAACTTACGTCGTCGACCACTAAAATCAATTATCAGATGGTTCTTTGGTATTATTAGATTATTTAGATGCAATTCTATTTAACAATTTTATTAGTATTAGACATGAAAAGAATATTTACAAATACATATTCAGAGAAAAGTAATATATTTCAACATGAGTCTAAAAAGCGACAGTAAAGATTGTATTATATAACAAATTAGAATACAACTATATAGATTTATGTAATGTTTGTAAATTAAAATACATTACGTACATATATGTATTTTAATTGATGTAGTGTTTAGTAGTTAACTCAGTCCTATCCATCCAAAGGTTGTCTGGAAGAGATCGCTCTTCGCAATTAACCAGCTGTACAACTCTGTGTAAATTGTTTTTTTTTTCTTTTTAGTGTAAACTGCGTTTTTAGATATATCCTTGAAAAAATTCTGTTTATAAAAATGTAAATGTTTGAGGTCGGTCCCAAATACAAGTAACAACGTTTAATCCAAATATTGAGGTTGGCACCGACCTCAAAAAACATTTAGATTTTTATAAACAGAATTTTTATTTCTTCGTTTTTAATTTTGAAAGCGGTTTTTTTTTATTTAAAAATAATTTTATTTTTTGCTTTTTAGTGTTTTAAGTATGTAAATTTTCAGGAAACGATCTCGAGATCTTTTAGACACACAAGTGATAAGATTACGATATCATCGATGTCAATTAAATAGGCATTATTAGGGATAATTTTAAAACTACTCGTCAGATGTCGATTAAATTTGAATGGGACCAAATGACAAGCACTTGCTTCCAATGGTCGAAAAAATCTTCATAATCGGTACACCGAGTAAAGAGTTATGAGGTAACAAACATTAAAAGAAAAAAAAACATACAGTCGAATTGATAACCTCCTCCTTCTTGAAGTCGGTTGAAAAGTACACCCGTACGCAAAGGTTTCACGGATATATCTATCTAAAAAATTTCTCTAGTAATTGCATGTGCAAAATTGCAGTACTATAAATCTAGTTGCATACAAAACACTGAGTTCTCAAATCGCAACCAAAACATTGCAAACCGAAGGCTCTGTTTACGGTAGCCCGGGCCAGCTGAGCGCGCGCTTATCGATTGACCAAGGGCAAGGCTGATTGGGGCGCGGCCCCACCGACAGCGGGTGACGAGCAAACAGAATTAGGTATATGCCTAGAATGTTTCCATGAATAAATTATACCATGTTTAGTAGAATACTTTATGAATTTCGTTTAGTTTTTATTCTACCAGGAAGTGACCTGGACTGATGTGGTTATAGTGTAATACAACTGTCCGGCTATCGGCTTTTAGTAATAAAAATAAATTTCACACTCACACGCATTATCTAGCCCAAATTAAGTTTCATTAAGAACTTGTGTTGTTTATTATAGATAGCGAACAAATAAACCTACATATTAATATATATACTTAAAAAAATATGAGAAACCTCCCTAACTCTGTCTGTCTGGTATCTTTACACGCGTAAACGACTCAATTAACTTTGAATTTTTTTTGTATAAAATTGATAGCAACTAGGAAAAGGATATAAGCTACCTTTTAAAGCGAAATTTGGGAGTGATCCCTAACGAGCGATATTTAAAAACTTTTATCGAGCCTTTTTTTATTAATTCTTATACACTATTTTTATTTGTGTACGTAGTGAGATACCCTATACTACAAGAACGTAACAAATTATTTAGTGTCCCACAAATTTTATAGATTTAAAATAAAACTTACTTATTTGGAACATTCCATACGTTTTCTCTTTACTAGGTAAACTAAAATCGGAGTATTTATTATGCCTGTATAAATTCTGGAACTATGTTGAAGAATGTAATTCCCTGAACTTTTTAAACAATATTTTAAACAAGACGATGATAATCGACTTTATGTCTCTAACAATACATGTTATGTTAATGATTTAGCGATAACTGTATATTTTCCTTACATTCATTCTTCATTTATCTTTGAATTTAAAATTGGGGTTAGTTTATTCTGGGAATAGTATTGTAATAACATGAGATTACTTGGAACAGCGGTTCAAATACAAATAAATAGCTAGTATTAATAATTATAAATAAATATTATATTAGATTGTTAAAAAAACCGTTTCAGTTGACATCAATTTTAAAATATATTTTTTGATATTTGTCTGCAAATTTTTCCCTAATCCCCTTACGACTGATTGGTTTGGTTGTTAGCAGAGATTGTTTTGTCACATTAGTGTTAGCAAGTTCCCTTAGTTATATGTTTTGATAGTTTTCGAGCTCGATCAAACGTATCGTCTCTTTTCATACATTGCCCACTGTTTGTGATAGTTTACGCTAGAGGCGCTAGTGGCCAATGTATGAAAAGAGACGATACGATTGATCGAGCTCGAATACTAAAAAAATTAATACTAGGGGTACAGTATTGTGGTGTTTCAACAGTTCGTTATATCTTACAACACTTGAAATTTGATAACAGTGGCTGAAGTTCCGAAAATCGCTTCTATTTTATAGAATACTCCGTGCTACGAGTATTCTGTAAAACAAATCACTTCGGTCTCACCTTTTTGATGTTGGCAGGCATACCAAGGATACCAAGTATACCAGGCGGCCTTCTTGTTGGTAACAGTAGCCTCTTTTACGCAAAAACTTTTCAATGAATTTTAATTAAACTTTACAATAATATAGCTGATACGTCAGAATAATTATAGGCTATAATTCCTGCGCATACAAAGTCAAGGGCAGAAGTTAGTTTTGAAAAAAAAATATTCCTTTACCTTTTAATTCAGCCTAGCTGTCAAATATTCGTTAGCGTTTAGGTTAGAGAAGTGGGTTGGAGCTTCTTCCGAGTTCTTGTTGTAAAAACACGGGTTGAGAGACTCCGTTTAAACTCAAATCAACCGTGCAATTTTTGTTACTTTAGTTAAATTTTCACTTGACATTGGAAAAATGTGTACGTTTGTGTATCGCGACGCCATTAATTAAGAATAGAATAGGGTTCTTTACAGAATATCACGAATGCTTTTTCATCACTTACCATTATCATAGGTGAGATTAAAGCTAAGAACTTCCATGTTAAATAAAAAAAAAAGCCGTCAAACGAAATTCGACTTTGCCAATTAAAATTGTACAAAGTTTCCTGTAGAAACGTGTTGTTGCTAAATGTGTGGAAGGGAAGGAAAAAAATCGGGAGTGGTCTCCTTTTGACTTTCTCGTATACCGAAAACGACTCAAAGTTTGATAGAAATCTTATATTTTGATGTCATACATGCATGTTAAGTTTTCGGTCACCCATCCGAGTGCCGACCGCGCACTTGGTTGCTTAACTTTCGTGATCGACGACTCAATAGTTGATAGAAACCTTATATTTCGATGTCAGACATGCATGTTAAATTTGGTTGCAATAAGTTAAAGCATATTCGAGTTATCGTGCTAGCGCACAGACACACACAGACATAATTCCAAAAACGGTATTTTTGGACTCTGGGAGGTCCAAAACGTGTAAATCCGTCAAAATCTCGAGGTCGAATGTTTTTGACGATTACAAGACTTCCTCTATACTACGTATACGAAAAAGTAAAAATCGTCTCAATCGGTTAAGAAAAACTGCTAAGTTTAGTTGCAAGATTTGTCCTAAAGATATATCTTGTAGTATTAAAATACTATAGCCCGAGAGCTGATAGACTTTTGAGTAGGTATTGAAAAAAAAGATAAACTAGCTGAAAACTTGTCACATAATTCTCCTATAATACCCTTATACAGAGCTAAGTAATCGAGCTAAATTAGCCCATATAGCTCCAAAGCTGCAAACATTTTTTTTGCATAAAATGTCCTTGAGGAATCTGAAACTTTTAATAGCATACAATTTATATTTAAGTTTTAACCGGAATCGTGAGTCCATTTGGAGAGTAACAAAATAAATAAGCCAGTTCATTTAAACGATTCTTTAACTTTTGCAGATGCTTGCAAAGGTGTTTTTTGCAACGCCTACTATAATTGTTGTAGCACTATACAGCATTCCATAGGCAAAGCATTAAATACGCGATGCTGCAAGCTAGCAACATTGCTACAGCAATCATAGATGTTGCAAAAAAAAATCTAGAAGGAATTTTTTTGCAAAAAAATGCAGCTTTGGAGCTACAAGGTAGTAGTGGATTTACCAGTAGGCTGAGTAGGCTGGAGCCTAGGGCGGCAGATTTCAGGGGGCGGCAAATTTGGTCCAAATTTTGAGAAAACGAACCCCAAAAATTTTTTTTTTAATAAAGGGGATAAAAGCTGGTAATGAGGAAGATAGAACACAATAAAGTTGTAAATGTAATTTATATGATTGTGATAGAATGAAATAGAACGCCTATTTCATGCTCGATGGAAATAGGGTACCGAATTTCAGAAGTTAGGTAAGTAGGGGCGGCAAAAAATTATCAGCCTACTGGCGGCAAATTAGTCTACTGGCGACAAATTTGTAAATCCGCCACTACTACAAGGGCTGACTTAGCTCTACTACTTCCCAGCCAGGTCTGCAGCTCTATGTTAGAGTATTATAGGAGAGTTATGTGACATGTATTCAACTTGCCTCAAGTACTAGCTCTGTGTTAGGGTATGACAGGTTTTCAGCTTGCCTAAAGTACGAACTCAAATTTATGTATCAGCTCTCGGAATACTCTACGCAGTCCTGTTCTGTTTTCAAATCAAATTTTTCACATAAACTTACAAGTACAATTTCGTAAACGGTTTTAACTAAGTAATTGCATCGACAAGTACCTACAAAATTTTAACAAAAGATTTGGTACAAAATGATAAAAATAAACCCAACACCAAGTTCCACTATAAAAATTGACGTCAATGACGTCAATGCCGGACTGCCGGATGTCTTTTACACAATATTACATCATCGCCAATGTTCAGTTAACAACTAGTAAATGATCCGGAAAAATATTTAGGTATCTATTAATTTGATACTTATCCATAATTTTACAAATAAGAGAAGATGGAAAACCCGTTCTAACATGAAATATTTTTGAACTTGTAATTTTTTTACTTTTCTAGGCTGTCTTTATTTAAGGTACTAGGTCATTTAAAACAATTTCATCAATAAAATTAACCCAGCTGAATAATATCGAAAATCTACAGAATTATTCGATTCTCGAATTCAAGCAAATGATATCAAAAATCTTTAAACGGAGTTTCTTTTTTTAAAGGTACTAAGGAGCGTTTCCTTTTTAGTAAAATTTGCTATCATCAATAGTAAGGGTTTTTCTCGACCAACCGTCTTTTTACACTAATAAAGAAAAAAAATATGTTTCTTTCCAATGAAAAAATTACAGCGCCGTTAAAAAAAATCATTGGCAGCATAATACATTTTCATTGTGTAACAGCTATATTTCATTTAAAAAAATTGATCTGGGTCCGCGATCGGAGCGCTAATCCTGTAGTTAGGTCTACGTCTACGAGCTGCCACATGGAGCTCTAGAAGAGTGTGTTAGGAAATTGTATCCTAGAATGGCAAGCGTATAATAAGACTATCAACTGTTTACGCATGAGGACAGTGATGAAAGTAGATGAAGCGAAAGAACTATGTAAGGATCGTAGCAAGTGGAAGCAAGTGATCTCTGCCTATGTATTTTTTAAAACTCTGACAGGGAAGTAACCTCCTTTTTATTTTGAAGTTGGTTACAAAGGCTTTTGTTTGGTACACTAAAGATTTGGTAGTTTTTGGGTTTGGTGCTACTTTAGTGTGGGCGAACGGGCTGGCAACCTGTCACTTTGGTGTACTGTATGAATGTGTACTGCACTGTGGCTTTGTGTGTAACCGAATGTTACATAAAACTCTGCTCTACCCTTTTGAGATCACGAGCGAATTGTATTAATGTATGTTGTCAGGGATACTTACTATGCGCGTAGTAAAACGCGCTAAACAGTGTTACTTACACTGTGATAGGTATTACCGTGGTTGGGGCTCAACGTACACAGAAAAAGATTCAACTATTGATTTGTTTTAACAAGATGCTACTTTTTCCCAATTGAATATTTAAATAATCATATTATCTACAAGATGAATGAAGTTTTATGGAAATAGTTCCAGTAGTTTCCAAGCTAAGTCATATTTTTATTTTAGTGAAAGCTGTTTTCAAGAGTTTTTTATTACTCTTAAATGTACTACAAATTTTTTAATGGTCTCTAATTTGTTGTGTAAGTACCTAGTATAGATCCCTGTGTAGTTATATTTTTTCAAAATTCACGATCTTACTATTAACGCGTGGTGATCAAAAAGATAATATCATATCTATTTAATAGGCTACGGTGACTGTTAACATCAGGGTGCTGTATTTTTGTTAAATTTTAATGAGAAAGCGAGTAATACAAAGTACTTAATTATAAATATTTTGCATACATATCACCATAATAATAAATAAAATACTGAAAGACATTTACGACTGACCTTTCCTATTTAATTACTGAAAACATTCGCAATATTGCGTATAAATTGAACCTAGGTACGCAACGCACGAAAATGTTCACAGTCAGGCAATGGTTGGGCCATAAAAGTCAAATGAACCTATTTTATTTAGATAGCCTGTTAGGGACCTATATACAACACTACGCGGACTATAGCGAGTATATTATGATATTATGCTTAACCTTTAAGTACTGACGTGGGTGTCTCACAGACGGCGAGTTAACAAATAGGAGTCTTATTTCAAAGCCTTTGAAGATATCCCCGCGGCCTTCCCCACAGGGAATCAAAGGAATTCGGGATCAAACACGTCGATTAATTAGTCGAGCACTCACTCACTAGCGGTGCGACAACACGTGCGGCTGTGCAGTGTCTTGGGTGTTCAAAAACAGTATGCATGGATTGTCTAGACAACAATTATATACCAAAATATTTACGTGATTCAGCAATCACTACAGCAATAGTATAATTTAGATTGATATTCAAATAATTAGAAATTTGCCAAAAAAAAAATTATTGTAGCTCAGATTTTTTTACGTGAGCAAAATATAGGGTATACAATTTGTACCAAATAAATATTGATCTCATATGAAAATATTGTTGTTTTTGAACTTCCTTAGTAAAATAGTAATAAACGAATCATAATACAAGTAAATAATGTGCAAATCAGTTAATAGAAATCATCCATTTCGATTATTTATTACGCCGTCTGAGATACGTCACGTCACCGTTTATGATATGACTAAACCACGTCTATACTTAAAGTTTAAGTATATCTCGGATCGTGGCCGGATCGTAGGCCGTGTGATGCTGGCAGAGTAGAATACCATCACCCAATATCCTCTAATGGGACACAAATTAGAGGATATTGGGTGAATGGATCAGCAAAGGTGTATTGATCAACATAAACTCCGTCCACAAATCCGCATTGGGCAAGCGTGGTGGACTACTGCATAAATCTCCTTAGATAACAAGGAGAGGCCTTGTATCCCAGCAGTGGGTCGAATCAAAAAGGCTGTTGTGATGATGATGATATTTCGGATCTGAATATCGATACGATGCTTAGAAGATTTTACCGGTTTTAATTAAAAAGAAAGAAAAGAAAAGAAAATCCATATTCACAGGATAGCAAAAAGATACAAAATATACATACCTACTCACCATCATCATGTCAGCCGAGATATGCCCACTCTTGGACTAAGGCCTCCCCTAAGGATCTTCCACTCGATTGGTCCTGCGCTGCCCGCATCCAGCGGCTTCCCGCGACCTTTACCACTTCGTAGCATAGCTAGCTACTATGCTAGCTAGCTGCTAGTAACATAGCTACTATCACGCACATAAGCTCAAAAGAGGTGAGCAGAGCTTTAGACATTTGATTACACTTAAAAAGAGGAGATCGATGGCATCGCTGTCGTGCGTTCTTCGTAACAATCACGAAAGCTAATCTACGAAATACGCGGTCGGTACTCAGATGGGTGACCGAAAAATTTTCAACTTGATTTCCATCCGTGCTTCAGAAGGCACATTAATCTGGTGGTCGTTCCCAAAGAGGGTTCGTGCCAGTGCCAGGCAGGCGACGCTGGCCGTAAAAATATAGTGCCAAAACCTGTAACCGTTCGTTCGGAAACGAATCGCAGTGTGGCGAGTCGTTTCTAAACGAACTGTCATATCTGAAGCTTCATGCGGTGACGTATGAATATCTATCTCGCTGGATCTAGCGCCCTTTTTAGAAGCTTTTATTTAGATTCACCTGTACCGATGTTTGTCATCAAATCTTTCAAATTAAATTAGATCCACTTCCCGGTTACTGAAATTTTGCATATGTATGTAAATCGCGTGACAACGCAATATTATGATGACATGGTGCTGACTTGATGATGGAGATGACAGATGGCCATAGGTACTTCATAACGAAACAACACAATCTCATCGAGTTTGGGCTTCTTTGTATCGTCTTGACGAGTAGATTGTCTTTCAATGGTAACCAGGGTCTGAAGATGGAGCTGGAAGGTGGTCATAGGAACTCTGTAATGAAACGACGCAACTCCATCGAATTTCGGCTCGTTTGATTCGCCTTGACGAGTACTTTATTTTTAGATGGTTACCACAAGAATTAAAAGCTTGTTTTTAAAAAGATTTTTTTTTTATTTTTTCTTGTTACTTTCTCGTACCTACGTAGTATAGAGGAAGTCTTGTAATCGTCAAAAACATTCGACCTCGAGATTTTGACGGATTTACACGCTTTGGACCTCCCAGAGTCCAAAAATACCGTTGTTTGGAATATGTCTGTGTATGTGTATGTCTGTGTGTCTGTGCGTTAGCACAATAACTCGAGTATGCTTTAACTTATTGCAACCAAATTTAACATGCATGTATGACATCAAAATATAAGGTTTCTATCAAGTTTTGAGTCGTCGATCACGTAAGTTATTCACGATAAGCAACCAAGTGCGCAGTCGGTAGTCGGATGGGTAGGTAACCGACAATTTAACATGCATGTATGACATCAAAATATAAGGTTTCTATCAACTTTTGAGTCGTTTCCGGTATACGAGAAAGTCAAGAGAGACCACTCCCGATTTTTTAGTTGATATACTTACTAAAATCACCACCTAAAAATATACAATCTGTGCACTGAATCGACTTCGACATGGGAGTTCGACTGATCGCACACGCGATCACGTCCCAAAGCAGTATTGTTCATCCTGCACTGAGATACTGCACCGACTCCAAATACGAAAACTACATCTGGCCATATGGGCCAAATGTAGTTTTCATGCTTCTCCTAAAAATAAAAAATAAAACCGCCTTCAAAACTAAAAATGAGAAATAAAAATTTTGTTTATAAAAATCTAAATATATTTTTTTGAGGTTGGTGCCAAATACCAAGTGACAACGTTTATTCCAAATATTGAGGATTTTTTTTTTTAGTTTTGAAGTCGGTTTTTTATTTAAAAATCATTTCTTTTTGCTTTTTAGTGTTTTAAGTATAGAATTTTTCAGGAAACTATCTCGAGATTTTTTTAGACACACAAGTGATAAGATTACGATATCACCGATGTCAATTAAATAGGCATTATTAGGGATAACTTAGGTTTCTCTGTCTACGGGATAACTCAAAAATTACTCGTTAGATGTCGATCATATTTGAATGGGGCCATAATGACAAGCACTAGTTTCCAAAGGTCGAACGAAAATTCAAAATCAGTACAAGAGGTATGAGGTAGCAAACATAAAAAAACATACAGTCGAATTGATAACCTCCTTCTTTTTGCAGACGGTGGAAAACTACCATCATTTAATATTTGATCTTGTTTCCATCTTTTCAGTTGACTAATTGTCATTTTAAGCAAGCGAGTTTTTTAGTAGTTAACTTAAGGAGTTTCTACCGAGTTATTTTTGTAAAAACACGAGTTGAGAGACTCCATTTTTAATCAAACGTACAATTTTTATTATTTTAGTTACATTTTCACTTGACATGGGCAAAATGCGTACGTTTAATGCGACGCGACGCCATTAATTATGAATACAGTAGTGTTACAGTAAGAACTCTAACAAATTATTTAATTAGGATAATAATTACCTCTGTATTCAGCTCAAATTACAGGCTGCCTTGATAGCCAGCCGGTGGAGCGGGCTTCAGCGGCCTTGTCCTTCGTTAATCGATAGGCTCGGCCTCACTTTGTTTGCGTAGGACGAGTACGTTTTATTAATATTTTTCTATGCGCCATAAGAGTAGATTAGCTTACAGTCCTATTAGTGGTATTAAGGCGTGGTCGAGGATGATACGCGAATGAATATAAAGGCGCACCTTTGCAACCTAAATGTTTCAGTAGTACGAGTATGTGGGACTATCGATTAATAAAATTATCTGATTGTGAAATTCGAATCGGCAAAAATCTATGAATTTGACGGATATTGTTTAAGAGAGAAAGGACAGAATGCGTTTCTCAGATCGAAAAATTGAAGAAGAAAAATGTTATCAATTTTAAAAGCTGGAGATATATTTTTATTATCATTTTTGCTTTTCTTATCTTTGTTGTTGTCCTGGTTGTTGGCATTTGTTCGTTTACTGAAGGATTGTTACTTTTTAGGTTTGGTGCCCCTTTTATGTAGGCAATAAGCTGGTCCAACTGTCACTATTTGGTAGCATTGCATGGTCTTTACTGCCAGATGTGGCTTTATGTGTAGTGAAATTTTACATAAGGTTCTCAACCCCTCTTGGGATTATACCTAAGCGTCATCTTATGGTTATTGTGGATTACATTAAGATGGTGTAATCTCCAAAAAATAATTCCTATTATATTAGGATTAAGAATGAAAATCTTTTTCATAATGTAATTAACTTTTTTTACATTTCAAATGACTTATGGGCCACCTTTCACAAATAAAATCAGTTTACGCGTCAAAAGAAATTCGTTTTGAATTGCTTAAGCACGGAAGTCCGCCACCGTACAATATATTATAACATGTAAGAAATTAGGAAAGACTTTTTTGTATACTACGACATGGCAAACAAGCTTGCGGCCCACCTGGTGTTAAGTAGTTACCGTCGCCTATAGACACTTTTAAACTATAAGTGCGTTGCCATCCTGGGAACTAAAATGATTATGCCTTTCATGCCCAGTAATTACACTGGGTACCTTTCCCTTCAATCCGAAACACAGCGAACTGCTTCACGGCAGAAATAAAAAAGGTGGTGGTACCTACCCAGACGACCCTACATATGGGTCTACCGTAACTAGGAAAAGATAAAAATCAACATTCGCCTGCAGTGCTCTCGACTTAATTTTGGGATCATCATTGTTTTCTTCTTCTACCCTTCTTACAATAAAATCTTTCACTCAGTTTACCCATCTTTTCTTCAGTCACTCTTTCTATCCACATTCATTATCATTACTTTCTGTGTAACATGCTAATTATCTCTTAACTTGTCAAGCCAATCTATTATTTTTCTATCATTCTACTATTGGTGCTACTTACTTACAAACTTCGTGTAATGTATCCAATATTTCGTTTTTCTTATCCGTTCTTGTCCCCACATGCATGAGATTTTTTTTCACTTTGGATTTCTACTTTCTCGTATAGAGGAAGTCTTGTAATCGTCAAAAAATTCGACCTCGAGATTTTGATGGATTTACACGTTTTGGACCTCCCTGAGTCCAAAAAAACCGTTTTTGGAATTATGACTGTGTGTGTGTCTGTGCGTTAGCACGATAACTCGAGTATGCTTTAACTTATTGCAACCAAATTTAACATGCATGTATGACATCAAAATATAAGGTTTCCATCAACCTTTGAGTCGTCGATCACGAAAGTTAAGCAACCAAGTGCGCGGTCTGTACTCGGATGGGTGACCAAAATTTAACATGCATGTATGACAATATAAGGTTTCTATCAACTTTTGAGTTGTTTCCGGTATACGAGAAAGTCAAGGGGAGACCACTCTCGGTTTGTTTTTTGATTTATTGTCGAGCTTACAATCTTTACCTTTCCAATCGAAGACTTCAACCAATTCACTGAGGATTTGGAAAACCCCGACCAATTTGTTCTAGTCTGTCGCTTCCACGTCGTAACGGACGTGAAGGAAGGAAGTGATTTGTTCCTTCATAAATAAAAATATTACTTACATCTCCAAATCGGGCAGCTTTTTTCTGATACCGTGCAGTTCTTTATTCCATATAACGTCATAGTGTAGGTAGTCTTGTAAAATTTCTATCAACTATTATCGTTAGTTATTCATTCCGTGGCGGGAACTTCTGACGTGGAAGCGGAAGAAAATTTCTTCTATGTGTAAACGTGTGTCTTGTGAATGATTTTCATAAGATGAAGAATTAGATCCAGACCTATGGATCTAATTCTGGAACCACTAGACCATGGAGGTGGTTTATATTGCATTACTTTTAAATAATGATCATACAATGACTCCATTCCACCTGATAGTAAGCAGAAGTGGAGTCCAAATGCGAAGATAGCTGGTGCGAGAGATAAACCGCCGTGCTAGCCACCCTCAGCTTGCCGACCTGCAAGGTGCTTCTTCTCGCCACTTTTTAATGACCCAGGAATTTGAGAAGAGGGAAATACGCGTCTTGGCAATGAATTCCATTTCTTGATTGTGAGTGAGATGGAAATGAGTTGCCAAATTTCTTAGTTTGCGTTGGAATAGCAGCCACAGTTCAGTGGCACCGTAAGCCACCAGGAGATAGTGGGAAAAGGGAAAAAAACTTCTCAGATTGGTATAGACCGTAGAACGAACCCGCTCAATAACGCAATATCGCGACGCAGTTGGAGACTGTAACACTTTGTAACTTATAGTAGCTAGGTCCCGCATTTTTGATTATGCAAGAGTGTTTGGCTCGCTTTCATGGCCTTCGTTGGGAAGATTTTTATTTCGATAATACAAAAATTGTATCAGAATATATTGTGCTGTTAACGTGTAGTTATTTTGATGCACGTATCCGTATTAATTTTTTAATGATTAATTGTGAGGAATCTTTGAAATAAAGGTTTTGTGGTATCGGTCATAATAAAATTGATGCATTTATTAAAATGTGTGACACCCATATTTTCAAGAAAGAAAAAAGAATAACTTCCAATGGATAACTTCTAAAGCATTTTAGAAATTATAAAAAAAAAGATTATGCAAGACGATCAAGTATTCTTGAAAGTGTATATAGTATGTAATCTGTTTGTCGAGTACGTTCCAAAACAATACTCGACAAATTGCTTTAAGAATCTCATCCGAGTTCTTCTTGTAAACATGTCGTGAAACTCCACTTTTAACTCTATCAACCGTACAATTTATTGTTATAGTTAATACAACTTTCTTGTGAAATTGGCTAAATGTGTAATTACCTAGCCGTTACTTTAGAGAAGAAACTGCTTTAGAGGAGATAAACATTCCGTCAGGATTGTTTACACGCGACGTAAAAGATAATAGTTTGATTTAGTCAGGTCCCAAACTGGTCACAGGTTACCGGATATATTGCGTGGGTGCAGAGGCTGACGTACATACTTTCATAAGAGGCGGCGGCCGAGGATGCGACACGCATGCGCCAGACGCCATCGATCTCCAAACTCCCGCTCCAATCGCCCCAGCTCGCCTCACCTCCCCACCGGCATCTCCCGACACGTGTAAAACCACGTAACAATTGTAATTCGTAACTCCGGTCTCGGCGTCAGTACACCGGCGTACTAATATTAATTTAACCAAATTTCCTTCGCCTAAAAAGTTCGCAAAGATGGCGGACGTTAAGAGTTGGTAACTAAAGTCAAGAGCGACCAGTTTTTGCGAGCGTTTCGATCTAAAGTATAATATAAAGAAGTGCCTCATAGCGAGATCGACCACATGTCCGCCGTCTCGGTGTTAGTAAAATTAGAACATGATTTATTATTACTATTCTGAGCATATACGGACATATTATATCTTTTTTGTCCCTTGTAGCTTTGGAACGTCTGATATTCGGAGAATTATACTAAATTTTGTTGAAGAATTTAACTTTATCTGATTACATAGGATTGGGCATTATTATTATTTAATTTTTATCGTGATATGTATTTGACATTCAATCAAAAGAGTACAGATTAGAAATAAATAATCTAATCTTTATATGAATAAATAAACATCGACAGTTTATACGCCTTTGTAACTAAATTAAATAAGGGAAAAGGGTGATCACAGGCCGAGCTCGGCCGGGCCCAATGACGGAAGGATGGCGGGAGAGGGGCGGTGCAGCTGCCGGTGCATCACCATCCCCCCCAGGGCCCGGCCCCCCTCGCCGCGCCGGCCCATTGCCAAGTTCAATGCCAAGGTCATGCGCGCCCGAGTGCGACTGCGCGCCGCAATGCAGGAGCGGCCGGCGAAGCGGGCCGGCTAGTCGTCAGTCCCTCGCAGACGACCGCGAAACTCGCCGCTTCGCGTCTACCCGCGCTGCTTACCTGACTTCCGTAACACCATTAGACTCCAAACATACAGCCAAGCGCCCTAAATCGTGCTCTAGCTGACCTGATGTCGAACCAGCGATGTTTAGCGGACGTGTCGGAATTCGCGATGTGCCTTCCTGTGATGACGCCCGCAGCACACCATGTATCAATTATGCAACATCACCTCAAATGTCAATCACTTGAGTAAGTAGCAACTTTTCTTACAACCTAACTTATTGTTGCTCAAAATAACCAATTATGCGAAACATTTCCACGACGTTTGGAGCTATTTCCGCGTTACGTATTTTTTGTTTTCAAGAAATTATTAACAGTAATCATTTGGGCGTCATATTACGTATACTAGCTAGGTACTTGCGGCCATGTTTGTTCTAGACATTAGACTGTCAACATAACTACGCGTCCTCTGTGTGACTCGGAACTGCATGAGACTTTTCTTATCAACGTTTTACAAAGTTATGCGAATAGATTATTGATAGATTTATGAAATCTTGGACGTAATATTAAAACTGAACATTGGCAACAAAGTATAGACGTGGGGTAGTTGTGTTTCGTAGCACGTTGTATATGATATAAAACATCTAGGGTAGAATGCCAAAACGAGTCCAGAATCGAATTCTTGGAAATTAAACTGTTTAATGGCAACCGCTTGGGAATCGGCATCTTCTAAGACTCATCAAGGGCATCAACTAACGCGGATAAGGGCCGCTCTCGCTATGTATCCTGTTGTAGCTCGCAAAAAATGTCGAGCGTATGAGTTCAAGGCGATCGGGTGATCCCAGCGACGACGTGGCTGTTTTTTAGGCCGCTTCAAATGAATTCTCTGTGAGTTGTTCATTACTTGGGCGCATGTCTAAAGCAAGCACTTACCTGTTTTTAGAATGCCACCTGCTGTTTCATCGGACGCAATCAAATGCTACTGTGTAATAGTCGCGTTTATTTTTATTGCTACTTCCTGGAGCAAATAACGCCCGTATACCTAGTCACAGGTAGTGCACAGAGGCGTTTATCTGATTATCAAATTCATTGTTTTACATTTTCTGGACCTTGAGATTCACAAATACCTTCGCATAGGTTTCTTCTTGCTGTTTTTGAAGAATCATTGTTTTTTCAACTTATTTGCTTCATATAACATTGAGAAAAATAATTAATACTCACCAACAAAAAATATTATTTACTGACGGAATACTATAGATAATATCTTCACGAACATTTCTAATTGGAGATAAGCAGGTATTTGTTGGAGTTATTCTTTTTCCTCTTTATAAAAACGTAGCAAATTAGGTAATAACATCTTCTGTTGCCGACGTATCCAATCATAATATCGAAATACAAATATAATATAATATTACAAATCATATCAACATTATCTTATAGACCAATGATTGAGAATATAACAACATACCTCATAATCAAGTACTGTCCGCCATAATTTATGATATTCTAAGAATCACAAATCAACATCATTGCTATAGAACTTGGATCTACAAACAATTTGTTAACATGACGTTGGGTAATCCTCAGATCATGAGGGTAATTCCAATGGATATTCCTACATAATATATTTCTATTTTGTGTTGATCGATATACCACTCGATGTTTAGATAAATCAATCAGTTTTTTTTTTAACATAGATGAAGTTTTCTATTGTTTTTTTTTTCATGGGAAAACTCTTGGTTGTGGTGGAAGCTGAGGGTGCAAACCAGTTTTATCTGAAACCCGCAACCACTGAGAAACTGGCCAGCTCCCCACTAATTATTGGAACACAACAATTCTGTTATCACTATAGTTATCTCGAGAGATTGTCGTGACCGGTAAGGTAGACGGGAAAAGGCCTCGTGGACGCATCCCAATGCGTTGGTCCGACCAGATGCGCACCGCTCTGGACTCCACAGTTCAGAACACCCTCCACACCGCTGAAGACAGACAGATGGAGAAAGACCGTACGTGAGAAAGTGATGCAAAATTCACGACCCTAAACATAGAGGAATAGGCCGCGAGGAGGAGGATAGTTATGGCGGTGTTTGATCAGATTATGGTAGCTAGCCAGGTGGACATAAAACAAGTTAAGTTGATGGTAGACCAACCAAATAGAGTAGACATTTCCAGCACATCCACCACAGGAAACCAGTGTTAGAGACAGTTATCTAACACTGGTTGGCGAACTACCAGACCAGAAGGGCTATAAAAATGATGTTATGATTGTATTATTTCCTTCTAAATAATATATAGATCAACATTGCAATATACCAAGGAATTTGGCATAAGTGCAGTTTGTTTCCAGGCCAAATCTATTCAATGCGTATATTCTTATAAGTCAGTCATCAGTTTTTTATAATCTATCGTGTACACTTTCAATTAGTTGGAATTAATATTTGTACACGATCTCCTCGGATGTAATAAATCTATTATCAATCAACCAATATTTCGGGCTTGATGGAGTGGAGTATGCAGCTTTCATCTGTACTGGTGACAGTATAAGTTTGCCTAACCCTTACGATCGTGGTTTTTCTTACAACATCACAGACTGAGTCAAAACCACCCTCTCACACTTGCGACATTGCTCTTCGCTTGCAGGGTAGGTAATGGAGTACACTTCGAAAGCAACCTAGGGGAATCAATCGTCCCGTGCATCTGAATATTGGATACATATAAAGAGTGGAATTTGTTCATTGCCAGCTGAATTGGGTGCCTTCAAGGCGAGAGTGAATAGGCTACTTCTAGGTAAGCATGTAACAACGTAACCCGCATCTTCACTTAAGATCAGGTGAGAGTGTAGACAAATGCTTTCCGATTTTTTATTAATAAAAACCACCATAACATTCTTGTATATTCGATTTTAACAAAATTGTCACGATAGACCACAGACCTCTATCTCCACTCTGGGGCATCTGGACACAACATCGGCACGCTTACAGCTATATCTTTTCTATTTCGGCCATAAACCAATTTACCATATACCTATATGTGTAATGGAAAGATGCCCAGTGCAATTGCAATAAGTGCTTCCTCATCTTTCAAAGGTCAGGCTTGAGAAGTTGCGGTCAGAGAACATGAGAATGCTGGATGTCTATTTGCTGTTTAAACATTACTATGTGAAAATTCCCTACCACTACTGTGATGTTTGTAATAACTTTAAACTCAATTAAGAAGTAATTATAAAAAAAAAATAGTATAAAAAAAAAATGTCGGTTATCTAGTATCCGTAACACAAGTTCTTAATGATACTTACTTCGGGCTAGATAATTGGTGTGAGCGTGGAAAAAAAAAAAAAAAAAATTACAAGCCTGATAAAAAATGTTAAACAAAAGCCAGTGGATTACCATACTACCTTTGACGTTACCAAGAGGATAAATAACGATAATGATATTTTTTAAAGTTTTATTGTTTCTTGTATTAATGGGGGATTTTAAATACTATTACTAAGGTTTTATATTTAAAATCTTAAATCTTAAGTTATAATCTATGATCAAAATCTACTAGATTACAAGTTGTTTTCAGAATCGGTTATCTATATTCTATTCAGAATCTGTTATTTTCATTTCTCATATCCCATTAAAACTCTGTAGTAACTCTTCCCGTACTTTATTTAATAAATCAGTTTTCAAATGCCTCCCACACAGATTACCTTGAACCCATGGCCACGGTGAATGAATAACAATAACCTGACAAATATCGCTATGTCTATCTTTGGATCACAATTAACAACATTTTAATATAACAAAGTAATTCCTACATTAGAGACCAAGTAAGGACAATTTCAAAATTTTAAAGAATTTCTGAATACCTTCATTTGAATTTAATCAAATTTGAGTAAATACTATTAATAATAAAGATGAGGTTGTAAGATATATAATTCGATAGGTTCGTTCTTTTTTATTATTGTGGGAAACTTTTAAAAATATAAAAATGAAATGAGGGTAGGCAGAGAATCTATTAATGATAATGTATAAATATTTTAAATAATCAACATATTCGTGCGTCAAGTCAAACAAATATAATTCTAGTCCACGTGATGGAAAGGAAAGAAATTACCGTAACTTAAAAGTTTAGTCTGAAAATAATGTTTTAGGCACTTTTTATAACTCATTTCCTAAACTATTGAACACCCAATTATGATAAAGTACGAGTAGGTTTATTTAAACTTGAACTACAACACCGCCATTTGCGTCATGTAGCAATAGGTATTTTAGACAATCTACATCCACTAGCCCAATGTACTGAATTTCCGAAACAATCAACAACAAAATTCTGACTAATCCACGATTAGTAGAAATTATTCGACAGTATAATCTGGCCTCTAAAGCCAAAACAAAATTGTTGTCGATCTAAAACTGGATCTTTACGAGGAGTGTAGGATTTCACCTTTCTTGATACAGCAAGCAGCATCCGTTCGTTTTGTTTACGTTTTCCAATCTAACATTTCAATAGCACGTTTTTCCACGGAAAATGCGTTTATATTCTGGAATACTTTAAAGGGAATCTTAGGGTTCCGAAGTATCGCTTTCTTTATTCTGTCACTGTGCATATAACCACGCTCACAATCCCAAAGAGATCAAGTAGAGCCTCAGGTAACATTCAGTCACATACACAAAGCCACACCTGTCAGCATGGGCCATACAGGACTCTTCTTCTTCTTCTTTTAAATAAATAGCGATCGCAACACATAAAGATTACGCAAATTTCTGCTTGTTTTTAAATAATCTTTAACATCACCCGTTTGTTTAAGGCTACTGAATGGAGCAGAAAAAAATTTAAAAACTACTGATGCACTTTTTCCACACGAATATTTAAATAATTAAATTACCTTCAAGATAAATATTGATTTATGAAAGAATCTCGAGTAGTTTCCAAGCTATGTCATATTTTCTTATTATTTTGGTAAGACTTTTTCAAGTCTTTTTTAATACACTAAATGTACAAATTTTTAAATGTTCTCATACAGATTTTTTGTGTAAGTAGTCTAGTTTCATATGTAGTTATGTTTTTTTCAAAAATAAGGTCTTATTGTTATACTCAAAATTGCATGTAGCCTCGTGGATATAGGTTACGGGATATATCCAATTTCATCTAGTTTTAAGAACCAATTATATGAAGATTGTTACGCCAATTATCCTGTACTCATACAGTTCTTTTGCCTAACTCATTACCTTGCATTGTTCATAGTTATTTTTATTATTATTATATATTACAAAAATTTTAGAGAAAAAAATCAGAAAAAATATGTTCCGTCGTAAGTTCCTGCCATCAATATAATCAAAAAATAAATTTAACAAAAAATGTTTGGCATATTTCTAAATATAACGTTATGTTAAATCTTTCGATTTCTTTATTGTACTGAATACCTACTTATCTAAACAGTACAGAAGTGAAGTATTTTCATGATCTTATCATAATAGATAATAGCGGTAGTAGGGCTAATATGGAAGATGCATATAGGCAGTATTTTTAAACTTATTATAGAAAAAATTATGTCAATTTTATTGATATAAGCTATATTTTAAGACTCAGAACCCCATGAAGTTGCGTTCTATTTTCACAATTAAATATGATAATTCAAAACTCATAATTAAACCTAACTATAATCAAGTATATATTTTTTGTTACATTAACTTTTTTAAAAGGTTTCTATTTCATGCATATTTCCCATTATGACAATTTAAATGAACGTGTTTCAGAAGACACGTGTCTTCTGAAACACGGAGGAAAATTGAGTTGATATATTTTCGGTTACCCATCACCACGTCACCAATCAAAATAATATCTTGTGTTAGGTATTATTATTTCACCAAGTTTATATAAGTAAATGTGGACTCTAATGGCAATAAAAATACAACTTGTTTTTCAAACGCTTATAAAAAATAAAGTCATTTTATTTTTGAAGTAGGTAACATATTTACTAAGAGCTAATAGCATAATTTCCCTTCATTAAGGAGCTTGCTCGATAATCAATAACCAGTTATGAAAGCATAATTTAATATCAACTTTTTTAACCAACAAACGAAATAATAAACTATTTCCTACTCAGAAAATATTTTGTTATTGACAGGAATGTATTGACTAAATTACATGATCATTAAAATATGTACTCAGTAAAAATACAAAATTCACTATACAAATACGTTTATAAATAACCAAAATGTACATTTTCTACTTCCCATGTTTTCGCATATCGCTATCAGCTGACGTTACGTCATGTTGACATCGTCACGAACATGGCCGCCAATATAGCAACGCGTTTGTTTGTTTATTTACAATTTGTTAAACGTGTTTCTGAACAGTCACATTTCGTTTAATTTATAATAGTGTATTTTTGAGTTGTAATACTTTTTAGCTTCTAAAAATAATCTGCTGAATTCACACATACACACTATCTTTCTATCTCTTCTTCGCTATATTTTATTATTTTACACAAAATGAAATACTCAACAAATACCTGCTGAAATGTGATATTGTTTGAACTAACAAAAAACAAATGGCAAACGACATAAAACAGATACTCATTTGAAATGAAGATCTGTAATATTTATTACCCGATGAATTGTAATTTTGTAACCATAATAAATTTTCAAAACTTTTTAAAAGGGAATACATGTGAAAATTAGAACAAGAGCATATCATATTCGTTAGTCATACATTTTACACTAGAATATGTATCATTAAAATTTATTACAATGCTTCACTTTACATGTTCTATTAATATAACATGTATTCTTTTGTATAACACATCATTGTCTTGTGCGATAAAACACTAGATAGATAGATACTAAAACTTCATACCATTATACATTGTATTTTTAAACAAGATATGATACCACGTGCGAGTGACCTGATAGCATCAAAATAAATAAACGATTGGTAGTGCCAAAGCATGTAAATAAAGACAGATCTTCACACGTGCAAGTGGTTCGCCAAATGTCTAGCAAAATTGTATTTGGTAAGGTTCTTAAAATCTTAACTTAGAATTCTTTGTGCTTGAATGAAAATGACAAACGGTTCTCGAGACATGATTGATTTCTGAGTGTGATTACGTAATACGGGCCTTAGTCACCTACAAAACTTAACTTAACCAGCAAAAGTAAATTATGAAAATTGTTTCGTAATCAACATTATGAAACAATTATCATTGTTAACTTTTGCCGGTGACACCTAAGTTTCAGTAAACTCTCTGCTATTTTTAAAGCTTTTTGTAAAATCTATTTAAGATTTGCTTATACTTTTCTAATTATTATTATAGTCTTTTTAAAGTCTTTTCTTTTACATAATTATAATTCCTCACGCCCTTTTAATTAATGACATACGTGATTCTAAATATGTTTGAAATTGAATATATTATAACTTTCATGTACATCATCTAAGCTCATAGCCAAAATTTTAAAAGCATAAATTATTGATTGCAGGAAGACTTACTGTATTATGCACTGAGAATACGTAGATCAAATCAACTTTAAATTGAATTTGGCAAAATCCCAATCCATTATATTTATGTGTACGTGGGTATTACCGTTGTATTATGCATTATTATTATAATTATACACTCCACCACGACGTAAATCAGTACATACATACACTCACATCTATGAAGTTCCTATTGTTGACAAGTGAACTTGATGGCATGAGTCCACTAATCGCTAATCTTCCTTCTGTTTTTTTTTTTTAATTCGGCAAAGATATATCCATTTCTGTTATTTTTATTCTAAAAATTTGTAAGTAGATACCAAAAAACACAAGTTTAATGCATCTAGGACTAGTGCTTAGCGAGAAGTGTATGGCAAAGGGGCTTTATGGCGCAATATCATATATATTTTTTAAAATGTTTATTTATTATTAAAATTAGTAATATTATTATTAGTTTTTCTTCGCCAATGTAGACACACCCTTTTAATTTTGTCGTATACCCTAATCCTACTAATATTATAAACGCGAAAGTTTGTATGGATGGATGTTTAAATGTGTGTTTTACTTAAATTAAATGTTTGTTCATACATGAGAAGATATAGGTCATATAAATGATTATTTTGCACAGAGGTTCTTTTTATAGCATAGACAAGAAATACGGATTCTTCAAAATTCAACCCCTGAGGCAAAGATGAAACTGATTATGGGGAAACAAAATTAGTTGGACTATTTTTATTCGAAATTTCGTAGGAGTATCAATAAACGAGTAAACATGACAGGTTAAACCTGGCTAAGCGAAAAAGCCAGAAACACAAATTCTGTTTCAGGTTTATACAGAATACAACCCATACAAGGGGGAAATGGGGTGACAAAGTCTGAAAATCAACATACGTATTTTTAACACGCTTGTATTAGTTTCACCTGTATGTTTGTTTGTATGTAACTGACTCGTTTGGACTCGATTTTGACCCACTTTAAACGGTCAGATTTCATTTAAACCATATAGACTTATCAAAGACCGATGACATTACAATAATTCGATAAGAATATCCCATTATCCTGATTATTTGTACGGATTTTCGGGTCACTGATTACGAAAACAACAATTATTTTAAAATCCAACATGGCGGACATGAAATACTATCATCCCCTATAAGGGTTCCATTTTTTAAGTATAAAAAAAACTAAAAGCGCAGACATATGTTTAAAATAATCTAAATGTAAATATGCCAACTATATTTTTTTGAAGTTAGTTCCAAAGACATGTGACAACGTTTAGGGTCGTAGCACACTTGTCAGCTCGGAAAAAGAACGCCTCTTTTTTTACTATGAATGCTACGGAATGGCAGCTACGAAACGGTTACGGACATTGACGCATCGTCTTTTTTCACAAGTTTATATTTTTTTTATCGTGGTTCGTATGTATGTAAATTATGTAAGTTTTCCATCAAAACTTGCAAACCATTTTCCGGCCATTTCTTGGTATTCGATTGAGCTAAATTGAGCATACATTATTTTGGATGACAATGCATGCTAAGCTTAGTAACGTCATTCTAAATCCAATATGACAGACGGCCCAAGATGGCGCACTAGTTATTTTTTGTGCACTATTTTTTATGGGTATCAAATGAAAAAAGGGTTGCTGAGAAAAATACTAAAATTAAATTGACTTTACTAAATCCAAAATGGCAGACCGGCTAAGATGGCAGACTACTTATTTTTTAGCAGTTACCATAATATTGGTATCAACTAAAAGGATCTGCTGAGAAAAATAAAAATAAACTGACTAAAAAATTAATTTGTATTAAAAACATTTTTAAAAACAAGCTTTCATTACTTTCTCGTATACTACGTAGTATAGGGAAAGTCTTGTTTAAATATATTTTGCTCTAAAAAGAAGAAAATTGAAGAAACTTTTAATTGAAATGTTATAATTATAAAAGCTTATCGCTAGATTTAGTTGTGTATATAAACAGCGTTAGAATAGACAAAGAGATAGTAATAATCGACAGTCAAAGTAAATCTCGCGACAAGTTTCTATAAAATTTAAATTTAAAGTTTATTTTATTTTCTTCTTTTTAGAGCATATTTAAATAAAAACTTGTTTTTAATTTTTTTTTATAGAAATATTTAGGTACCACTTACCTACGTTGGATAGTTATCAAAATCGGTTTACAACTCAAAGTTATCGATGATTAAAGTTAAGACATGATTTTGTCTGTTATTTTTGAGAATAATAAAATACTACAGTTCTTAACACTGTAAATTTTTTCGGAAACAATCTCGTGATCTCGTGGTCTTTGATCTTGGAGACAAAAAAAAAGAATTATCGAAATCGGTTTACAACTTTCTAGGAAATCGACGCATAAGGTTAGAAAGTTGGGAAAAATGGATACCTATTGCAACCTCATATTTTAAGGATTCTAAAGAAACTACCTACTTAACCGGTTCATATAAAATTTTCAAGGAAACATTTGAAAAGAATGCGTTTTAAAACAAAAAAAATACATACAGACGAATACAGAACCTCCTTATTTTTGGAAGTCGCTTAAAAAATAATTCCAAATCGGTTCAGGCGTCTTCGAGTAAACTGAGCACATATCTAAAAAAGATGAATACGAAAATTGTTCCCCGCGACTTTGATAATGCTGATGAGATGAAACATTACGAAAAGAGGTTAAATTACGAGTACAATGATAAGATGGTAACAGACAAGGACCTACAAACAAAATTTATAACATCAAATTATGAAACATAATAGAGTTTTTCTGAAGTAGATAGACTATTATGCACTTGTAAGTTTTCCGTCGTTTACAATAACATAAGTATGTATTTCTTTTTCCTTATCGACTCCACTAAGAAATAATATTTGTCGCCAGATATTTGGTGACGCAATAATTGTGCTGTTGTTTTTTGTAATATTGTTACTTCGCAAGACTTGAATGTCTACAAAATGTACCAAATGCGATACATACTATCACAATCATAATGCCAATAGGTTTGAGTAAAGCTTCAGGTAACATAAAGCCTCATTTGACACTATGGATCATGCAATGCTCCTAAATAGTGACAATGGCAGCCAGTCGCAATTTTAGATTAGTATATGGCCCATGGCCCTGTCACCGACATGAAAAGGGCATCAAACTAAAAAAGCAAAAATAGAAACATACAGTCGAATAGAGAACCTCCTTTTTTTTGAAGTCGGTTAACAAAACTATTAGTGAACCAACAACCTGAAGGCCTATTCGCTAATATTTTTTGACAGTTTAAGTGATAATCACTAAGTGAATTACATATCCATTGCTGCTTTACACAGCACGCTATTATGGCACTTGTCGTGTAAAAACAGCAATGGATAGGTAATTCAGTCGGTGATCATCACTTTCAACTGTCAAAAAAAGTTAGCGAATAGGCCTACAGGATAGTTATCACACTCTAAAAAGTCTCATCAGAAAAGCTCACTCACAGGATGTGCTCCTCTTCTGATTTTCATCACTTAAGTTAAGTGATGAAAATCAGAAAAAATACACTGGAAAAAATTGACCTGCCCCAGGCGGGAATCAAACCCAGCATCCTCCGCAATCCGGGCACCTGCGTTAACTACTACGCTATCTATTTTTACTTGTTTAAAAAAATACGCTTTTTTATGGTAAGCATTGTTTCATCAAATCTTTGAAATTTGCGCTTCTTCCAGATTGCAAAGGATGCTGGGTTCGATTCCCGCCTGGGGCAGGTCAATTTTTTTCTGTGTTACCCGTAAATATTTTTAAAATTAGAAAAAAAATCTAATTTTAAAAATATTTACGCGTTTGTAAATGCAAAAATTATTCCATAATAACATCTTTATCAATTACGTTATAACTTTATCTTTAAGTTCAATTTGTTAAAAAACGGACCATAGACCCATTTATTAGCACTGTTAATAATGGCATTGGCACTGACGTGCCCAATTATCATTACTGAGTATTATAATAAGTTTAATGGCATTGTTTTGAAATATATTATTTTATTATATATACTGGTGGCTAAAGAAAACAAGGTAGGTACCATAATTCAATATTTTTAATAGCCACTTCTAATTATTACCCTCTAATTAGTCAGTTTGAAGTACCACTAATTAGTAGTGTGTAGTGTGTGTATAAGTTAACAGAGAATATGTTCTGTGCTACAATCTTACCATAGATATGTGAAAATGGACAAAAACTTTCTCACACCACAGAACAACCAATTTAAATACATAAATACTACGCCATTTTAAATAATATCAACGCTTAATGCGTGCTTTAATAGTATTAAAACTTAAAAGTAATGTAATATGTTTTTTTACGCTTGGTAAATTGAAAAACATGCACATAATTCTTTCAAGTCACTACTTATTTCAATCTTGCCACTTAAGTTTCAAAAGGACATTAATTTTGCTTACAAAACCTCAAATCTTCATCTCAATTTAAATTTGTCACACGTACCTCGGTTTCCAGTTTTAGTAGGTACTGCCTATATCAAATAGTTTATCTAGAATATTAGGTCACAGCCGTATTTAAGAATAGACGACCATGGCGTCATTGTGTTTCAGACATAAAGAGTAATTTACCTGTATTGTAACCAAGTGGTTTATTGTGCATCAACAGCTGATGTAAATTTTCATTTGGAAGGATTCCATTGAAGGTTGTTTTTACGTCTACATACATTATACAAGCTTCGGTGGTGTAGTGCGTAAGAGCGTCGTCTTCCGCCCGGGAGGCACTGGTTCGAACCCCGCCACGTACCAATGTGTTTTCAAATTTTGAATTTATATGTACGTTTAATGGACGCTTTTACAGTGAAGGAAAACATCGTGAGGAAACCTGCACACACCTATGAAGAAATTTTTAGGTTGTGTGTGAAGTTGACTAACACACACTTGGACAGCGTGGTTGACTAAAGCCTAATCGCCCCCAATGTGGGGTAGACTCGAGCCCCTCAGTGGGGACATTATATGAGCTGTTGATGATGATGATGATGACATTATTCATCTCTTAGATAATTTCATCATTTAAATATACATATGACAAAAAGTAGCATCTTGCAAAGAAAAAAATCTTGAGTGTGCTGTGCAAGCTCGGAATGCTCCACTATATGGCAATATATGGCCAAGGTCGCCTGCCTTTAACAACACTCATGTATAGTGTTGGAGTAGTAGTTTTCGTTACCACACGACCTGTTAACTTTAAAAATAGAATATCTAAATATACGAAAGCTTGTTCATAAATAACTAACACCGCGGTCATCCATGACTGTTTGTGTACCTAATAGTTCAAAGTATATAGACGACTGTCAAATAGTCACAAATGTCAAATACTTAAAATAAAATGCCGTAGAATATGCTGTAAAATGAAGCATTATACTCTCAAATCCAACTTTATCCCAACCACAATACTCCATGATAGTCAAAAATAACGCACATCCAACATAATCATGCCAGCAATAACCACAGTCCAAAAAGCACTCCATTCGAGTACTGCAATCCTCATCTTTACCGCAAATTATTCGAATATCGTTCTTATTACAATTGCACATGGCAGCAAAATCTATGCAATAACACCTTTAAGCGTCACCAGCGTGTTTATGTACTATTGATAATGCTCCATCATTAATCAACGTATGTATGCATTAAAACGCACACATGCAAATACACGTGCTTACTTTCACCATGGTTTTAGTTTTCAGTGGACTAATAATGCTATTTAAGAGCCATTTCACGTTTTTGCACGAATTTCGGAGATTTTGGAGTCCTATATCACAATCTTAAGGAATACCCAGATATTATTTAATAATTGATAAAAATAGGCCAATCTATGTTGTTGGCGTTTAATGAAACAAAATTACTAAAACTTATTTGATTAATTTGTAATGTTCGATCTCCCACAGCCGTTTTGCTAAAAAACATTCGCAGACTCAATTTCAAAGTCCTTATTCTATTAATAATGTTAAAATGATAAACGTAAAAAAATATAGGAATCATCGGACATATGTTCCAGTCGGTACTTAATGAAATAGATTCTTGAATTTCATTACCATTTATGAGTAAAAAAATAAATCATTTGGCAAATTTCTAACATTAACATAATAATTTCATCGCCAATTTTGGTTAAAATACATCGTAATAACTAAAATAAAATTATCCCAAAATAAACAATATTCCTTCGACTTTTGATTTCTAGAGTTATTTGGTCAATATCAATAATAAATTTGACAATATATTTATATGAAATGTGAAATAAATTTGTATAAATCACGATGCACAAGCGTGCTCCGATTAGTCTGACGCGAGCGTCCTTCCAGGTAGGACCTGTGCTATTTTTTCCCGCGTCCCGATATACGTTCGCTCGTATCGAGTAGTCATAATCATACTGCGACAAATAGTTTTGATATATTTTGAGTTTTGTTTTTGGATTTAAGTTTTGTTAGTTATTAAATATGTTGGTATAAGAATTATACTAGTAGTTTGTATAATAATAACATTCTTTTTATTTATTTATTTTTAGCTATGGGTCGCAAGGATAGTTATTACCGTTGCGTTAAAAAAAGGAAACGCGATAATTCTGCAGCCTTAAAAAAAGCAAATAATTTATTTTTCAACTTGGCCGAAATAACGATATACTTGAGCAATATTATGATGTCCTGAAGCTGATTTGATGACGGAGCTGGAAGCTGGTTATAAACATACACATAAACATATCATCACGCTTTTATCCCCGAAGGCATAGGCAGAGGTGTTAACACCCACATTTCGCCAGATATGATTAGGTCCCCATGTAATAGGTGGCGAGCCTGTTGCCATGCACCGGGCACAATGTAAGGCAAGCAATATTCACAATCCCCACTTCCTTATTCCTTATAATATTATAAATGCGAAAGTAACTCTGTCTGTCTGTCTGTTAAGCTTTCACGTCTAAACCACTGAACCGTTTTTGATGAAATTTAGTCCAAATATAGACTTGATCTCAGGGAAGGACATAGGCTACTTTGTATCTCGAAAAAAAGGTTGAATGGGTTGAAATAGGGGATGAAAGTATGTAGAAATAGCTAAGTGGTTTTCTTGTTACAATCAAATCAAAAATATTGAACGAAGAAAAAGCGAAGCTATATGACACTGTGATTTTATATTATTATTTTATTTTACTGGTATTTGTTATGTTTGCACTAAAACTAATAAATGAACGTAACTCAAAAATATATATAATCCCGAAATCCTTGGCAATTTGTCTATTAAATTAAATCGTAAAACCACTAAAATATCACGGGATCGCAATGATATGCGTGGATGTATTATGGATAACGAAATTTAGTGAAAATTCCCTTGATACAAAACGCGACAACAAACTGATTTGAATATTAAATCACTGATATTTGCTTTATTTGTTGCACATATAAAACACAAATATATACTATCCCGAAATCCACGATAATTCGTCATTAAAATGAACTCTTAAAATCACTAAAATATCACAGGATTGCATGGATATACGTGGATGTATTGTGAAGTAGTTTGACGTGATAACGTCTTATAAATCGACGAAAGCCGACTGCACAAAAAGACATGATTCTTTGTCACGTTCCGCCTGAGGAGAGTATGCAATCGAGAGCGCGGAATAGGCGATAGAGAAGCACGATCGGTATTTAAGTTAACACGTAAAATTATCGTCCGTAAACAGACTTTACATACAACCATTTTTTTCAAAAATATTCACCATATCAAAGCCTTTCGTAATATCTGTTTAAGATTAAATCTTTAGAACACCAAAATATCTTCAGATCAAGTAGATATCCGTGGATGTAGGTACGTGAAATCACAAACGTCATTTAATACTAAAGGGTAACGGCTTTTTTTTTAAGCAAGTGGTTATTTTAAAAATACATATCATCTCACTTTTTATTGTAATATATCTTTAAGAATAGAGCGATAAGTCATTGAAATATCTTGGGATCACCCCGATATCCATGGATGGAATATGGAATCAAAAAATTCACATTAGTTACCATAGCCATATAACCAATAAATATCGGAGGAATATATAAAAAAATATGGTTAGTTATACTGACCGCTCCACCAACGGCATCTTCGATGTGTGTCAATGTGTGTGACGCTGTATGATATTTTTTTATTCTTATTTTATTCAGAGTTCCCTACCCATAGGGAACTCTGAATAAAACAGGGTGCCAACGGGACCCGATTAATATGCCTCCGCTATGTGTCTGTCTCTCTGTCATATGGCTATATCTCTTACCATAATAGGTAGGCACTTTAAATATTCACAGAATACCTTTATGCTTTTGTGGCCGCCATAACAATACCACCTTCACCCATCTCTCATTGATCAATAACTATTGTGCTGTAATACGTTCTTTAGTATGAGTATCATGAAACACGGACAGTAGATAGGTATCTATAAAATAGTAGTTTATGCAACTGTCATATAATGAAGGGTATTAAAACACGAGTGTGAGTTTATGAAACGAGCGCAGCGAGTTTCATAATAGTAACGAGTGTTTTAATACCCGTGTTATATGCAGTTGCATACACTACTTTATCTACACTCATACATAAATTCAAATAAAACAACAGAAAAGCAAATGTATGGGTTAGATCCCTTTGCCTTCCCGAGTATTTAAGAAAAATAACTGTATCATAATGAGTCGAACCGGTGTTATAATGGTCATTATGTTACAGGTTGTTTTTTTTAATTTTAATTTTGATTATCTGTATTAAAAAGTATGTAATTTTATGTTCACCTTTGATATCGTAATTCGAATATTATGACATGAGTGTAGATAAAATATCTTTAAAACACATTAAATATGTACTAACCAATAAAAAAAAAACATTAAGGATCAAGATTATTTCGCAGACGATAGTTCTACTCACGCTGCCAAGTACGCGCACACAAGCGTGCAGCGCGTAAAAAACCTAAAGTCGAGCGCTTACGATCGGTGAAATGGCTCTTAAATTACCAAATAAATCAACATGACAATAAATATTAAACAACAATTGCTTGCTAAATCATTGTAATTAAGAATTATTATTTATCAATTTAATAGGAAGAGCACTTAAATATTACACAGTAATTAATTTTCAGTATCAAACGATATACCTACACACAGTTTTAATAGAATTAATTTCAATGTTCTTAAAACAGAAAACGAACTCATAACGACTTTAGCTACTTTCCCTGATTCTATCTCGCCGTTGTCTATTTTTCTCTGAATGCGATTTTATACGTTATTTGTAAAATATGTCAAACATATTGATTAATAAAAGTCGATTAAAAGTCTAACAATGAAACTAGGTCACGCAAAGTCAAAACCGGAATGATTATTATTATGAAACTGCAGACCCCCGATACCTGTTACCACATTACGTAAACCCAATAAAACTGCAAGCCCTTTCTTTGTTAGACGAACCCTACATTTCTTCGGCGGAAACTTTTTTACTATTCACAAAATTCGCAACCGGTTACGTCATGGGCCAAACAACATGGCTACCCTAGCGATACGTCGGTGCCTATGGATGTGTGTGTAGCTAGCTTGCATGTGTGCAACTGGCGTGCATGTGTGCTTGGCGAATGCAGCTTGCGCATTGCACATGCGCGGAAAGGGGCACTGCCAGGGCCGCCGAGACCTTGAAACCGCCTAGCAACACAACCGGCATTATTTATTTCTGTTAACTTGCCTCACAGGGCTGCATCCCGATTGGGCCACTTTTTTCGATAAATTTGGGTTGGCCTAATGCCGCTATTTAGACGATTAGAAACGATCCACCAATGACGTTCACTAGACTATTATGTGGTTTCGTGATGCAGATAAGTGTCACGTCCTTGTTTATTATATAACATTTATAGCTTATTAATTTTAAATTGTTAATTTTATGTTAATACACTGTAAATCATTTATTTGAATTTATTAAACTTCCTTTTCTTATATTTATTCAGTAGTTTGAATATCAATTCCTTTTACTCATAGTACTTACCTAATACTCGTGAAGTCGTGTGTATATAAAGTTATTTAATTGTATCTGCCATAAATATTAATATTATTTTTTCATATTCTTGAACAATATAAAAACGATAATGACATTTATATAATGTTGAAGAGTTGAAGAAATATAATAATTACTTATAGGTAGGTTTATTAATTCTTAATTTAGTAATAAATTCTAATCAAGTACTCATTTAAAAAAAATGTGCAAAGAAAATTTGTAATTAACAGTAAGATTTAAAATAAAACGTAAAAATTATACAGTATTTGCATATTGTTTAAAAGTTTAAAACAAGAAGTTTACTGAAAAAATCTAAAAGTATGTACGTATTTTATTATTTTTTATTGTTAATAGGCTTTTAAAATTAAATCTATAAGTTTTATAGCGGTTATAGTCCACGTTTTCTAAATATGACTGATACAGAGTCTGTAATATGGTTATTTTAGTGGTTTTAGAATCTGATGGCAACGTGAGATCTTATTCCGTTACAAAATTAGCAGCACGGAAGATTCAAGACTAAATCATTACCATCTTCATTCATCTTTACCTCTTTGTTTCTGTATTCTAAATATTGTAATGAAGTCGCACCGCTTCTGTTTTTGTTGGCTCTTAATCAAGTTGTAATTCTATGGAAACCTTTTACTACACAAGTAGCGCTAAGCTATTTACTTTGTATGCCTTAGAAGGGTCTTTTTATGTCATACCGTTTACGAAGATGCTGCTCGTGACAAGAAGACATATTACTCGTAACGATGGTTTTTATCTTACAAATTGAATTCATTAAATTGAATAGATCCTTACAGATGCCAAACAAAATGCTTTTTCTTATTTTTTGTACAAAATGCAGCAGCGTTTATAATTGCAACAGCAGAGTATTTTTTACGAATTCAACTCGATTCGATTCAGATTTTATTATTTTTGCCCAACGTTTTTGAACATTTTTCAGCGTTCCTGCTCACGGGTAGGCTAAAGATGTAGGTTGTCTTCTGTATATTATATAAGAAAACATTATATAATCTAACAGCTTATTGCCAAAGCGTCACTAGCATGCTCCCAAACTTGACGACTTTTAGGTACTGTTGTTAGGCCACCATCCATAGAAAAGATCTTATACAATATATTATACTAACTGTAGATGTAATTGTACCAATTGGTAGAAAATCTACAATGTAAAATTTATTATCTCACAATAAAAGCACTTCTATCACAAGTTGAAACAAAAATAGGAGGTCAAAATAGCAGTTATGTTCGAGTATTTTCCCTCTTAGGATAAATACTTAACGTGGCTGACAACGCTCACAGCGTTGTTGAGACTTTTAAGGGAGCAGAAGACCCAGTAAATATTAGGGGCTTTGACATGGCACGTCTTCATGTTTTAAATTATTAAGAAGGGATCTATAGAAAAAACATATTCCCAAAGTGAGCGGTGGGCAAATCAAGGCTGATTAACTATGATTTAAAGTATAACTTTAAATCATAGTTAATCAGCCTTTGCCTCTTTGATCTAGAAAATTTGAAGAAACTTACAATCTGCGCAGAAAATCTTAGCAAAAAAAATGTGTATAGATAACAAATGTACACGTACTTTGCGTTACAGTTCATGTACCCACTCTAGTCGACAATATTAAATTTACGACGTTTTATTGTTCGCGATGCACGTGACAAACAACCAACGGCAAATCGTTGCATCTATGTAGTGGCAAATGTGCCTCTTGCATACAAATCACGCGGTTTGCAGGTGATGCAATCTGGTGCATATAAAATCCGTAACAGCCATCTGCATCATTGTATATTCTTAATTAACGTTTAAATTATTTATCGTGATACAAATCACTGTGCAGATCTTAAAGACCGTATGGACAAGTTTATTTTTAACGAATTTCTCTCCTATACAATAGTTGTTACGGCACTGGTATCCACAAAGAAATACAACAAAGGAATATTTGCATCCAGCCGATATTTTTATTTTAGGAATTTTGACATTAGATTAACAAATAAACCTTTGTCTGAAACGAAATTTCTTTTAAATTAAAACAATAAAGTTTGATTCAAGTGTAGTTTATAGTTAGTAAAAATTACCGTCAGATGAAAATATTCTGAGCACGATTCTTTGATTGATCGATCGAGCCAGTTTGTTGGCCGTTAATAAGCTGATTTTAAAAATTCAATCACTTCTAGAAAGCTACATTATTTTTGAGTAGCATAGGCTATATTTTATTTAAAAAATCCACGCAGACGAAGTCGTGGGTGGAGTGCTAGTCTGTAATTCGTTATAAGTATTATATAAAGGTCAAACATCTACTTTGTAGGCTTATTTCTGCGGGACGTTTAATAGTAAACACGGTTTTATCGCTATGAACGAACATGAAAGCGGTGACACAACCTTTGGGCTTCTTTGAAAGTTGTAATTAATTTGTCGACTCAATTACGTTGCAGTAATTTTACAAACTTATGTGTGCTCAAGAAAGGTGGAACAGCCACGCAAAGGTCATGGCCCAAATCTGACCCGGTTGATGGAAGTTTGCGTACAAAAACCAAATCATTTTTAAATGGTAGCGTTATCACCTACTTTTCATTTTATGTAAACATTTTATTGAAAATCGACGAGAGAACACGTAAAAAAAATAAAAAAGATTTAATAGTAAATACTTTTAAATGTTCTAAAACCACAATTTTTATACATATACGTAGTATAGAGGAAGTCTTGTAATCGTCAAAAAATTCGACCTCGAGATTTTGACGGATTTACACGTTTTGGACCTCCCCGAGTCCAAAAATATCGTTTTCGGAATTATGTCTGGTGTCTGTGCGTTAGCACGATAGCTCGAGTTCGAGTATGCTTTAACTTATTGCAACCAAATTTTTAGCACGATAACTCAAGTATGCTTTAACTTATTGCAACCAAATTTAACATGCGTATATGACATCAAAATATAAGGTTTCTATCAACTTTTTAGTCGTCGATCACGAAAGTTAAGCAACCAAGTGCGCGGTTGGTACTCGGATGGGTGACCAAAATTTAACATGCATGTATGACATCAAAATATAAGGTTTCTTTCGACTTTTGAGTCGTTTCTTGTGTACGAGAAAGTCAAGTGGAAACCACTCCCGTTTTTTTTGTTACTGCATTGTACAATTCCCACAGTAATGCGACATATAGATATCATTGAAAACTGCAAATTATTCTCTGTACATCCAGCATATTTTCATTTCTGTACGCCTTGGGTATGGTTTTCATACTTTGATGGGTCATGACTTTTAGAACACCTAAACGTCATGGTTAGTTAAAATCACCATATGTTTTTTTTATGTGTATCATCTGCTATTCTTTCTGATGACCATGTGGAGTGGACTTTTCCGGAGTAGTCAAATCATTTAATTGCCTTGAATGTAGTGGAGATTCCCAGAATAATCCGTCTGTAGCGCCAATACTCTCAGCTGACACCAATTAAACCACAGCTGGACGGTGTATAAGCTTGTTATGTATTGCCAAAGGCCTCTTTTAAATTGCCGCAATTCACTTGCTTCTCTTTACCAACTAAGTATTACAAATATTGAACAAACAAAATTAAAGCAGGAAATATCTAATCTGAATTCTAAAATAGCTATATTAGAAAATATATGCCGATCTCTCCAGATCGAGAACGAAAAGCTGCAAAAAGAATTACATAATTTATACACAAATGTAAATACAAAGGATCCTGAGAATAACTACAATGATAAAATATTTATCTTACATGGACATACTGTTAACCATTGGGAAACTAAAGAAGAAGTCATGGACCGTAATTTTAATATTTTTTATGACGTAAATCACTCGTTGTCCATTGGTCTATCTGACTGATGTCATCCCTCTTCCCCGTACTGACTGCAACTACTTTGCCTGTGCCCTTCAGCTAATCTCGTGTTTCAGTTTTGTTTTAGTATTTCTATTCCAACAACAGGGTGTTTATGGAACAGAATTCTCAAAGCGTGCAATGACCGAAACACGAGAAATTGTCGAGACACATAATAAACCTTACGGTATGTTGAATCAGTAACGTTCACGCTCATTATCCAAAAAGGGTTCAGAACTTTATGTAACACATCTGGCAGTGTGGGCCATACAGTGCTTCAAAATAGTCACTGTTTGGCAGCCTGTCGCATATATAAAAGGTGCATCAGTCCCAAATAACAACTAAAACTTAAGTAAGTAAGCCAACAAACAAAAGTCAGCAACCAGAACAGATGTTACGCTCTAAAGCCTAAATCTTACAAAATGAAAAAAACTGCATTCAAAACTAAAAACTGAGAAATAAAAATTTTATGTTTAAAAAATTTAAATGTATTTTTGATGTATAGAAATTTTCAGGAAACTATCTCAAGCTCTTTTATACAAACAAGTGATAAAATGATTACGATATCATCGATGTCGTATAGGCATTATTAGGGATAACACAAAAACTACTCGTCAGATGTCGACCAAATTTAAATAATGCGACCTCATAACAAGAACCAGCTTCCGAACCTTCGAAATCGGTACACCCAGTAAAGAGTTACGATGTTATCTCATAAAAAAACATACAGCCGAATTGAGAACACCCTCCTGTTTAAAAGTCTGTTAAAATTATAATTAATCATTACTAATAGAACCATGTTATAACACGCGTCAATATCTAGTAGATATCATAGCTCACAGTGTCCTCTATAAACCACAAGACCTAAGGTATCGGATGGCCAACCAGGGCCGACTCGTATTATTAATTACTCGCAATTGGTACCATTGCAACTAGGTACGTACTCAGTTTGCACTCACGTAACTGCCATTAGCACACTTCCGTCATGTTTATTGCCGACCAATGTTACATCACTTGTGTCTTATAAGCGGATTCTAGCGAACTCAATACCTAGGTATAAAGATTAGGCGTCCAATATGTTAGATAGAAAATACTTTTTTAATTCGCTTATTTCATAGTTTTTCGAAACTGTCAATATTGACCTGTTCTTCACCAACACTGCCTCGATAAAGCGACTTTAGTTCTCGAACTTATTTGACATTTTATTTTATGTTGCTTACCTGAGATGTTATTTTGTAGTGACTATCTGCAGATTTACCAGTAGGTTGAGTACGCTGGACCCTAGGGCGCAAGATTTTAGGGGGCGGCAATTTTGGCCCAAATTTTTTTATTGCACAGAGAACGAACCCCGAAAATTTTAGTTTCCTAATAAAGGGAAAAAGCTGCTGTAATAAGGAAGATGGAGCACAATAAAGTTGAAAATGTTAGCAATATGATTATGAACTAGGAATATGCTTGTTGAAACTAGGATATCACATTTCAGAAGTAAGAAGGGGCGGCAAAAATGTATTAGCTTACTTGCGGCAAAATTGTATTAGCCTACTAGCGGCAAATTTGTAAATCTGCCACTGACTATCTGAATACTCAAAAATGAATATTTGTTACACAACTTTACAATAGTAGGAGTCGATTTTGCCTTATAAACCCCGATTTTAACCAATTTCATTTCATTCTTAGTACCATAGTCGGGTGTTTTACACTTTTCGCTTGTTTATTAGATGTCTTGTATTGGTATTCCCAAGGAGGGTTCACTTAGGCGACTAGCCGTATAATCTAATGTCAAATTCTATAATAGAAGTCGTTAGCAAGATATACTAAACTGACCCCTAAAAAGGAAGCAGAGTATAGGAGACAGAAGAAATTATATTAATATTAAATTGTATTATCAAATACCGATACCGTCGAAGTTCGCAGGCTGTTTCCGATTGACATAATGTTCGTAGCCTAGAAAATAAATAAGTATACAGGGATACGGGATGTTAACCTTTGACATTTTAGTTCAAAATGCTAAACTAAAACAAAAGAACTGCCCACAGAAAATATACTGGTGATTAAAGATAATAGCGAAGTAGGTTTGTAATATTAAAAGGAGCCCACGTTTCAGATAATTATACAGCAAAAAACGATATAGAACATTATATTTTAGCCTCCTAGAAAAAAAAAAACAAAGTAATCTTCCCTGTTGATCTTTCGATGCTTTCGCCATGTGCCAATATTGGTTGAACTTATTATTCGAAAGATAAGCAAAGACAAACGTCCGAAAAAGAGATTTTTAGCTATTGGATATACTCAAAAGGGCAAATATTATTTTCAGTAGAAATAGGTATAGGAAAAGAACTACGCAATGACCTACATTCAACGGAACTTGTAAATCAATTTTGCTCGGCTGTATATTAGATCCTAAGAATCCAGGCTTCCCGGGGTTTGCCCTTTGACATTATTCCGCGTAGGCGGGAGCCCGCGCATGCGCGACGGTCTCATACTTCCCCTCCTCATAACCTTCAAACGGGGGTGCTCCCTTCAGCGTGGGTTGATGACGCAGAACTTGGTCCTTGCCAATAGCAAAGCCTATTTTTAGAACAAGAATTTGCTTACCCGGAATAATAAATGGAGCACTTCTTGGTCCACGAAGTTTATAACCATCCATTATGGCTGAGATAAACCTACTCCCACATTAAGTAAATTAAACTTTGGTGTCCTATTTCCTGTAAAAACAACAATATTTGAAAGGTCGTTATCTAGATCCATCACGTTCACATCATGAGACTAAAGTTAACTATACTTCTATACTAATATAATAGAGGAAAGATATGTATGTTTGTAACGAATAAACTCCAAAACTACTGATCTTATTTTAGAAATTCTAGCACCTTTATAAGGGCACATTATTCTAAATTGGCATAAGCTATACCTGTATACATATTTAAATAAAAACAATACTGGTGGAGAGCTAGTATTTAATATTGATGCATCGCCCACCATACCTTCTTTTTCGTTTTCTTTCCCTCCTGTTCATCCAGAATCCAAAGAGTATCTAGTAGAGATCGCATGTTGTAAGTTATAAGTTTAATATTTTGCTTACAGATGTTGCTGTAAGTACATTAAAGTATATTCTATTCTATGCTAAGCTACCAACTAATACAAAATAATTTGTGTTGTCATTACCTTTTCGACTTCTCGTCTTTTGAACGCATACGAGGAAGCCAGTACTTATCTAGGTAAATGTCTGGACACGTGATGTAACTTTTTGCCACAGTAATCTTCCTTTGAAATTATTATTATATGTTTGAGGACAGATGCAAGGTTTTTCCTCTGTTACATAATTTACAACTGAATGTTTGTAGCCAAGTGCGTTTACAGTTTCCATCTTAGCTTAAAATCAATTTAACGATCTTTTTGTCCCAGAATTATGCAATTACAAAAGTCTACTCAGTCGCGCCCCACCTTTTTGTTTTTTGAGGTTATAAATTAATTTTTATGAAAGATATAGTAGGAAAGTAGTTACTAAGAAATTTTAAGTAAAACTGAATATATGTTCAAAGAGAATTTTATCAAAACTGACTTATTATTGCAAAGCCTCCTAATGGAGTGTATTATTTATGTTTCTCAAAATCAAAACTCTTATTTATCTACGTAATCAGTTGTGTCAATGTTTTTTCTTTTACATTTTTCACAATTTGTGTAAAAGATAATCGAAATTAATTGTCGATGGCAATTTATTTTTATAGAATAGTACCTAACCTATTTGTGCAACAAATGGGATTCTCGTGTGACCTAAAGTAATATTTTAACGATGATTAAAATTAATGTCTAGTTTTAATAAGTAATTGGAGATTTTGTGAATTTATTAACCACAATATTTTATCGCCACGTTTGCTTTCATAATGAAGGTACCTATGGTATATGTGTGTTGTTATCGAAGGGTAGTGGTGTCAGGAAGCCGGCCAGCAGTAAAATCCAATACCAAATTCTATACTGACCCTACATAAATTGTGAGCAGGGGAACAAGTGGATGAGTGTTGATAGCTGGCATAACGACTTCTGTAAAGGCCTGTGTCAAAATTATATATACACTAGCTTTTGCCCGCGCCTTCGCCCACTCAGAATAGTTATTTAAGGAAGCGTTTAAATTTTCTTATTATTTCTTCTAACCCAAGCGCCATATACCAATTTTCATCGATTTTACTTTAAAAAATGACAGATCAATCCATACAAACTTCCATCCCTTATTTTACCCCCTTAGGGATTGAATTTACAAAAATCTTAAAATATCTCTTTCTTAATTTCTAACTGAAAGGCCATGTACCAATTTTTATGCATTTTACATTAAAAATGACGGATTTACATACAAACTTTGCACCCCCTTTTCACCACCTTAGAGGTTCAATTTCCAAAAATCCTTTCTTAGTGCACCCCTGGAACTCGTAAGGAACCTACGTAACAAATTTGAAATCTCTAAACCCCGCGGTTTGGGCTGTGCGTTGATATGTCAGTCAGTATTCATTTTTAACAAGGCGTTTGGTACATGGGGTATGAAGCCGGCACCTAATCATGCTAACATAGTCATATAAATACTATGGTGGTATAAAAAACTTGAAATTGTAAAAAGAAAATTTGAATTCTCCATACAAATATTTCGATCAAAAAACAATATGTATAAAAAATTAAAAAAATATTTTTACAATTTGGAATTTTTAATATAACCAAAGTAGTAAACACCTTGTATATATATAGATATTTACGTTGTCACTAGGGGACTGAGCAAAGCCTACAAAAAGTTGCACTACAGTGAAGGATGGTAGCAACGTCACGCGCGTGACTCATACCTTGTTTTCCACTGATCATCTCAAGGATTTCTACTAACATGTATTGTTCTGGTGATAATGTTATAGCTGTGTACTATTTCGCTAAATATATTAGTAATAGTTGGAATCAGTCGGCGTGTTTTAGTGTGTTACATATGTCCTGGTTGCCAACATTGTTTAATGGTTCACTGAAGATTTGGGGTCGAAGCGCACTTATCAGATCGGAACCGTGTCGGCTCTTTTTACTATGAAAAAGAGGCGATGCGCTACAGTCCGTAGCCATTTCGTAGCCGCTGTTTCGTAACTTTCATAGTAAAATTAAAGAAAATTAAAAAATTTAAGTAACCCCTGACACAAATAAAATCTAAAAAAAAAAGAAAAATTTTCTCTCGACCTTTTAACTTCATTAAAAGAACCTATTAACATTTTTAAGATGAACGTTATCGCGTCTGGGACCGATAGATAGCTTAAAATTTTATTTTTCTTGAATATTATTCAAGAGAGAGCCGATGACCTTGAAACGCCTGAACAATTTTTCAAGAATTGTTACTAATAACCACCCCGACTACGTCAGCTTTCGAACAAAAAAACCGCATCAAAATCAGTCCACTCGTTCTCCAACCTTGCCTTTGAAGTACAATATTTGTATTAAGTGATACCGGAATCTATTTATACTTCCACAATATTCGTCAATCGTTTCCCAAGTTTAAGCGATATTTCAGATACAATATGGCATAAAAATTTTACGAATATAACGATCGAAATTGGTGCCAATAAAATCATTGATACATCAAAGACAATGTGACTATTATAATTTAACAACAATGTCCATTTTACTGTATCGAACCCGTATTGAACAAGGGTATAGATCGCCCTTAAATTTGCAGAATAAATGAGCTAAAGATTATTTTAATTAGAATTTAAGTTTGCTGAAATATTAATATCTGAGTCAATTTTAATTAGATTAGCCCGTAGATATCTACCGCGAGACAATTGAAACAATAATGTGTCTGGATTTTATTAATGATCCACAAATTAATACATACATAAATTCTTACAATATTATCCTCAGTGAGATAATATCTCTTTTTAGCTTATTATAAAATATTACTTAACCAACATAATTGACAAAGAAACGATGACTTTTCCATGAAGTGCATTATTCTATTCGAAACATTTTAACGTGTACATAAAATTTATTTATTTAACATTGTTATTTATTTGTTTCAGAACAAATACAAGCACAGGCATCACATGATAGAAGCTGGATGAAAAAAGAAGATTTCGTTTAGAAATAACGGTAAGTGTTTTTTGCTTTATTCTCTTTGATATAACTGTGGCATTTATTTATGATTTAAATATATTACTAGATACATACTGGTATTATACTCTATAAAATTATTACATTGATATTAACAACATGTATCTACCTAGATCATACGACTACACCAAGGGTTATCATTTGTATTCCAATTCAATAGGTAATGATATAGATGAAATGCGGGTTATTGAAATACCACAAGTAGGACTATCTAATAATCATTGTTTCATTGTAACTTACGAAGTATCTACCTATAGGTATTCTCGAACTGCTATGAGAAAAGTAGAGTACCTATAACCTCTGTCCTAGTTGTTGACTCCTATCTATATATTGGCTCACTTTCACAGGGTTTAAAAAGTAAAAACTTTTTTGGTTTAATTCCACTTATACATTTACGCAGCAATTTGTCACTATTTTAAAACACTCTATGACCCATATTGCCAGAACTGTCTATATTTGTAAACAAATGCTAGTTAAGGCTTGGCCTCTTCTGGGATTACAAACGAATATTTAATTGGGACATCGTATTCAAAACACCTTAATTTTAATTATCCTATTAATTTAAAAATGAAGTAAAATTAAAACACCATAACGACTACATTTTTCAAATTACAAAGCAAAACAGTAAAATACAATTTATGCGGATATCACGATTTAGCGTTGTAAATATTACATAGTTGGCAATCCCATACGTATGACGCGAAGTAGTTATAATAAATTGTAATTATACACTGAGATTGTGGGATGACGTGGGTTGACTGCGACAAGTGCACTCATGAGGTGTTCTCAAGGCCACGGTTGGCACGTGGCGAGGGGGCGAGGCAGAGGGGCCGGGGTGACCCCCTGCCGGGTTGCTAAATATCGCATATTACAAAAGTAAGAATCTACCGTAAAATGTTTCATTTCGCTTGCATGTCAATATTTCGCCTATACTATAAAATCCGTAATGTTCTTATTTTTATTTTTATGGCAATTTAAATTTTACATAATACTACCATATACTTATGTAAAATTTTAATAGCTACTTAGATAAAAATCGTATTACGGTATCTAGTCAAAATAATGACATGTAAGCGAAATTACAGCATTCACTATGATTCTACTGTACCATTTATAGGAAAATTTAGGTGCATTGTTTAAAAATTTCAAATTTGGAGCACCCGAAGTTACAGAAGTTACGAACTACATTTTTTTGGTGTTGTGTTTCCGTTGGTGAGTGAGCTCCACGACATTGTAGGGAAGAGGAACTACGGTTAGGAAATATAAAAAAAATCGTTGTAAAATTCTCTAAACAATATTTGTTTTATTTGTTAAGCATTACTTTTTAAAATAACTGTGTACTGAATGTTCGCGTTCTAAACAAAAAGTTTAAAAAACACAAAGTACCGGTAAAAAGCAAAAATATTTATTTTCATATTTGGAATGGTCACCAACACATACAAAAATATGCGTTTTTATTTTTATCGTAGCAAATTTCGTAGCAAGCGTAAGTTATTAAAATAATAATGTCTTTGTAAGTCCACAGGTATTAGAAATCTAAAGTTCACAACCTAAACACAAGTAAATAGAAAACATAGTATAGATTATAATTAGAAATAAGTCACTAGTGCCATCTACTAAATGATTCGTGAAACAAAGGTAGTATTCATTGAGTCGTAGCATCGTCGTAGCGTTTCGTAGCCATGCTTTATTATTCACGCAGAAGTTTGTATAAGAAAACATAGATGGCGCTCCTCACGAGGCTTAATATTTTTCTTTTTAGAATCGGATGTTGTTTTTATAGAGGAAAGAAAGGAGGATGGATAGCCATAATTAACTTTCATCGCTTCTCTCTCTATTGACATCAGCCTTGTCTAAGGCCTAGCCTATTTTTATCGACAAACATATAAGAAAGACATACGCACGTAATATGTAGTTAACCGCAAATCAAAAGTATTTGTGTGAAATGAGAATAATTTAGGTAGAATCACCTAAATTATTCTCATTTCACACAAATATTTTCTTCTTCTTTTATGCTATTATTTTAAATTTTAATCAGGCTACACTTTTAATAAGGGTCTTATACCTAGTTTCCAATGACGTTGCAGTGACGCACGTTGTGGCGAAAAACTTTTGGGCCGTTACGTAGGTACCTACAATTGTCAAGCACAACACAAACATAAATCTACTAATATACAAAATTAATTAAATACGAGTACCTACATAAGTAATTTAATAATATTAGACAAGTTCATTGGCTTTGTTCATTAATCTGAAATAACCTAAGTTCATTAGTACATTAATTCCAATTAATTATTAATCCAATTGACCAAAGCACGATATTATGTACATACCTGTAGGTATATAGTACATAATCTGTCGTCTAAATATGTGCAGTGAACCGAAAAAGTGGATGATCAAAATCCGAACTAAAGTTAGGTACCTCCTAAAAAGCTCCTGTAAATCACGCGTTAAACAGCTTAGGACATTTCTGATTTAGGAACTATTTCTTTTCACGAATTTAAGAGTTCTGTTTATGTCATTGAATAAAATTAATCCTAATTTAATTTCTTATCAAATGTAATTAACTAATGAAATTGTAAAAATAACTAATTTATCGTGACACTGATGTTTAAAAGTATGTTTATTGTTAAGTAGTGTATTTTAAAAAGCATCGCGGATGTCACCAACTGCACAAAGAAATGTCGTGTTATGTCTTTATTGTATTGAAATTGTAAGGCGCTATGCAGACAGAGCAACTTTGATCTGCGTATTGCGGCAACAGACAACTCGCAACTAGCTGTTTATATATAACTAGACACTGCGCAGACATAGCAAATCTATTTATAAGTTTTGATCGTAACAGTTTTTAGTTACTGCACTCGAGGACAGAATCAGTTTGTAATTGACGGAATAAGCAGCTGTCAAATTTGTACTAAGTAGTTGTGTCAAGTTGCTGGTTTACGCAATCGGCAATCGTACACTGACTGTTGAACGTGTATTTAAAAAAATATTTAGTATCGCAGCAACAGTAAATAGGGCCTTTTTTGCTGAAACTGGCAATCTTTAACGAAAAATATTAAGAACTTTATAGTTGTTTCATTTAAATTGATGCTTTCTTCAAATAAAGTTGCTCTGTGTTCGTAACGCCTAATTTAATTAAGGGCTGATTTTTCAATATTTTGATATTAATATTTCTCTAACTTCTTCATACCCTGGTCTCGATTCATCTGGGGTCAATGCAATATGTGACCATATTGCTATAGACATATTTTGGTCAACATAGTTTTATGTCTGGCCGCCTGTCTGACCAATCATTTTTGGGAATGCTGTTATGTGTGGTTTAAGGTCATTGCACACTTATCAACTCGAAACCGTATCGCCTCTTATTGCTATGAAAAAGAGGGTTACGGTTAGGTTACGCTACGGTCCGTAGCCGTTTCGTAGCCGCTGTTCCGTGGCGTTCATAGTAAAGTCAAAGAACAAGTTTTTTATTGCTACATGTTGTTATTTAGATGTAAACAATAAAAGGAGAATCAAACATGAACCTGCAAGGGCACAACAATTTCTTATATTCAAGTATAGATACTTAAAGAAATTAAAATATTATTACTATCAAATTAACAATGTCAAATACTAAATTTAAATATTATTACTATTACTACATCATATGATTATCTTGCAGCGAATAGTGTCATTTTTCAATTAGATATTGTTTGAACATTTGTTTAATTTTTTTTACCTTTAATTTTGCTGTGTAATCTATTATTCACACACATTGACAGGGGGCACTTTGAGACATTTTCAATTTGCAAGTTGATGCTAATTTATTTTATGGTCTAAGATAAGTAAAAAAGAGGCGTTCCCTTTCTGACATGATAAGTGTGCTACGACCTTAACTTGCCACTGTGCTATTAACCCCTTGGTGCGATGGTCTGCAAAAAGTTGAGAAATTTCTTCAGTTTACTTTTACGGCAACCAGATGAGAAGGAGTCGAAATCAAAACCGTTAACTTTTACCTCAGTTTTGAAATAATAGACCTAAATTGTAGATAAATTTTACCCGGACCGCTGTGTAATTGAGTCTTTTTTTTTTGGTTTGGTGCCCCTTTTGTGTAGGCAACAGGCTGGCAATTACTATTTCTGGCAATGGCCCATACTGCCGGATTTGGTTTTATGTGTAACCAAATCTTACCTAAAACTCTGCTCAACCCCTTTTGGGATTATGTGCGTGATTACGTATGTCTGTAATATTTTCTTTACTTTCATAGCGGAAAGATAAATAAGTTTATATAAAAATCGCCACTAAGAAATTCTCACCAGACTTTAAATTACTTTTTTCATTAATGGCATCAAAAGGTTAGTGGTTATAAATTTTAAACAACGAGCACTTGAATATTTCACGTGCCTCGATTTAACTGATGCTACTCCTGAAAAAGTAACTGAAAATCTGGTTAGGATTTTTCGAATAAGCCAAATTATGTCAATTTACATCTTGAATCTTGAAATGAAATTGTTTTAGTCTAAATCCCTACTAATATTTTAAAATCGAATGTAGAATTACTTTCGATTTGTCTATCTGTATGTTACGTTTTCACTCCTAAACCGCTGAACCGATTTTGATGACGTTTGGCATGGAAATAATTTGAGACCTTGAAAAGGATACTTTTTGGCGCAATACCCGAAATTGACGCAAGTGAAGCTGTGGGCGACCACTTACATTTAAAGATCATCTGTAGAAGATGTCAAGAAGAAGAAGACGAAGAAGAAAGAAGATTCGGACTATCGAACGACCGGGTGCCACGCTGTGCTCTCTCGGGAAAAGTGGCGAGTGAACACAGCTGGTGGTATCTCAGTTGTTCCCTAGTTCTCCCTCTAAGTGAGGCGTCTAACAGCAAGAATCTGGAAGAAACCAACATCTTCGAATGTCCCAGAACAGAAGAACTTGCAGACGATAGAGGAACTTGCTAACGAATGAAAATGGCAGAAACAAGGTTTTTATCAATAGGTGTACCTATATTTTTGTCACTTTTTTGTATATTTAAGCTGATTTTTGTTTTTGGAATCGTTATCCAGATATAAGAACTTTTGCATCATATACGAAAGAATTGGTATAGGCTAGAATTTGTAGACTCTATATGAATAGTTAAATATAAATCTATATACGAGTATATAAACAAGTAAGTTAGCTACTTGAATTTCGTCGTTATAGTGCATAATGCTATTATTTGTAAATTGATGTATTTTTTTTACAAAATTATATTTTGAATTATAATTTCTCTTCCCAATCAAGTGAATAATTATTTAATAGCTATAATGTTGCTCTAGCAACGTTGCTATTTATAGTTGGTGATGATTCATGGATATAATTATGGATATTAATTTTATTTAAACACCAAGCTTCCGTTTTCATGTACTGTTTGATTATTTTGTTCATTCTGTGGTTGAAATTAATTGTGAAATTATGGAGATTTTCTATACTTACTGTTTTTTTCTTAGTATGCATAAATTCTAGACGTGGTGTATTTTTAGATAGATCTTACCGATGAAGATGAAGTATACTGCTCATATTTGTAGGTTCATTTTACACTGATAACAAGAGCTAAAAAGGGAAGAAAAATGCTGTCGGAACATGACCAATAACAATGGCTTTTATCCCACTTCCTGGTCAGGAGGAATCGTCAAATACCTGATCAGAGACATTTTTTGTTTTATGCGCCCTAGTAAATAAATGCACTATTATAATCAGAGTTGGGTTGGCCAGAGGTAGATCGTCAAGCGGACTAAAAATAAGTAATTTTACAAACCAACAAAAATTTTGCGCATCGACAATAGCGTCAACGTCTGCTCATACATTTAAATGTATGTAATTTGTAATTTAAACATAAGGTATTTTCATAGCATAAGAATTTTAGTTCAAGTCAGATTTTCAATTTACGACGCCTTTGGAGTTAAAGTGATCTAGCTAGACATTTTTGTAATTGAGTTCCGTATAAATGGTATTGTTACCCGTACATTTAGCTCAATTGCTGAACGTTTTCAGGTGCCTCCTTCTACTTGTAGAAGAAACATTTTTTAATGGCGCGATTTCAAACGTTAGAAACAACTTTTAATTTTCGAAAGGCAAAATCAATTTTCCGTTTTGGTTGATAAGAGTTGTTTTAAGAATGAATTTGTTAAAATGAAAGACAAAAAATAAAATTAAAGACAATTAATCACGTATTTTTATACATAATCAAAATTATCTTCGTTTCTATAGTCACATGGCAACAGTTTTTTTTGCTACTTCTGACTTTTAAGTACTCCAACCTATTGGTCCAATAGAAGTTTTTAATCTGTATTAGAAACAGGATCGAATAGCATCAAAAAAATGTTTCTGTAAATGCCCATTTTTCTGCTTACTGTAATATTTTTCGAAAATCTGTGAGGATCAAAATTTCAGAAAAAAATATAGATAATCTCGTAAGATCGTTTTCGAGTAGCTGCTACGGTTTAGATACTTCCCCTTAATGCCCCGTTGAAAGTTTCCTCCTTGTCAAGGAACGAACGGAACGAAAATAGTTAAAGGAAAGGGTAGAAACAAAAGATCTCGATGAGTCAAAGTACATCCTAAGGAGAATCACGACCCCGTCATACAAATGATAATAATAATTATGTGGTACGAAGACTTTTTGGTAAAATTTTCAACATTTAGTAAACAGAAGCTGGTAATCTGTAGGTACCTGTAGAGTAGTTTTTTGTGTGTAAAAAACTATTTTAGTTGCATTAGGTAGGTACCTACTCAATTTGCAATTTTGCACGATAAACATAATTTAGCGCCCCTAGAGGAAAGAAGCGTAAATCACGTTTATTATAGTTTTATTTTGACTTTGATTTTAATTCTAATTTTGACTTATTTTAATCTTGATTTTTATTTTGACTTTGATTTTAATTTTAATTTGGATTTTATTTTATTATATTCATTTCAGGTGCGCAAATGTTGCAAATTCGTTAAAAATAAATGTAAATTCAGCTGTAGATATTTCCATTATTTATTAAAAAAACGCTTCCTCTCTTCTAATTATTGCGTGCCCGACAGGGTTCATGATGATCTAGTTTTTTTCATATATCATCTTGTGTGTACATTATGGTTATGCAATAAATGAATTGAATTGAAAAGTTAAATTTTTTATACTAAAAAACTTACACCAACGTCCGGTTGCACCAGTTTTACGTTGCACAATTTTGCAAAAAGTAACGTCAACTTAATTCATAGAATGGGTTGCTACATTTTTACGAAATTGTATTAAGTAGAACTTATTGCAATAAGGGTACTAACTTATAGACGTAAAAACCCACTTATAATTCTGAGCTTGTCACATACTACATTTTAAATACAACTTATGTGCAATGATTGTATATTTTCCTACTGTTTACATTCACGCATGTGCGTGCGATTTTGTTTTAGTGGAAAGGAAAGTGGTGATGTTACTTAATGACTCGTAGCAACATATACTACTGAAAGTGAATGCCAAGCGAAAATAGCACTTATGGCAGAGCTGGAAAGTAGAAACATAAGGCAACTTACGTATTTGGTATTCGTACCAGAAAAAACACTTACTTACGCACTTGTAACATAAGTTTTTGGGAAGAGAAAGTTTCGTTTTTGTAATCATTTAAAATTAATGTCGTGAAGATTTATTTGTACATAGATATTAATTTATTTTCCTTACTTTCTGTTATTTTCTTCCTATTACGTCATTTCTCTGTTTTATGGTGATTTTATCTATTATTACGAGCCATTAAATACCAACTGCGATAGTAATTGAAATCTCATGTATATTTATGTTATATTTAATGACGTCATTAAATGTTTATTTATTCACATTACACATGCTGGTTTACAGAGCAGGGCTTCCAACACACCAGTATGTTAGTCAACAAGATACTGTGATCACATTATTAATGAAAGCAACAATACATAGTGATACAAATTATAGAAATACAATTCGAAGGAAAATAAAAAAAAATAAAAAATAATACTTATCAACTACCTAACTCTGTCAGAAATTAAATTTAATAGAATTCTAATGCCCGGACTGCTACTTTAGAGTGTTACATCTGTCCACATTAGTTTCTTGGCTTACTGAAGATTTTGTTATGCCCTATGTTGGTGCTCTTTTTAACTGACTTCAAAAAAGGAGGAGGATCTCAATTCGTATTCATCTTTTTTTTATAAGTATGTTCCCCGATTACTCGAAGACTCCTGGACTGATTAAAAAAAAAAAATATTTTTTTGAAAGAATCTGCTTTCCAAATGGTCCATAACTATGTTTGTGTTTGGCATTCTTTTACATGATATATTAATTGCTTGTTAATTTTCATATTACTTTATATTTGTCAGCTCTTATATTAACCACTTTTTTTAGAAAAACTCTTGGTCTCGAAGTGATTTTCCATCATAAAACATATAATATACACTCCGTAGTTTAATCGGTAACCGAAAAATTTTCAAAAAAAATAACTAGTTTAATCTTTAAGAGAACGAAAGACTATTTTTTAGAATATTATTCAATATACATATTACATATATTCCTTTTTTTATTTTTGTCAAAAAAAGCAAATCACAAAACCAATACATTAATAAATACGTTAACTTCTCAGAGATATTGAACAGGTATCGAGGCAGCTTTCACCACAAAACCCATTCATGAGAGTTTTAATACAAGTAGAAAAACCAGATACAAAACCGGTTTTAAGTATCCACGTTTTCGCATTATAATTAAAATTGAGAAACGACCGGATGATTGTGTACAAAGCAGTTGATTTCATAGTCTTTATTGTTTATAGAATAGAGATTTTTATATGTGCCACATAGGTATAAATGGAGTAAGAAAAGGTTCGTGACTTTTCAGTCGAAATGTGCTTGCACTAGGAGGGTAAATATCGGTCATGCCAACATTGCATTGCAAACGAAACAGAATACGCATAATTATACATTTATAGAGCCGAGCCTAATCAAGAAAAAAAAACCTCGCCATGATGCGGAAAAATTTAGAACTTTTTTTTCTATTTAAACTGACGTGAATTTGACATAAGAACAATGAAAAGGCGAATGTGGTGCCACCAGAGTAGGTTTTTTATTTTTCTGGTCAGGCTTTAGACATTTTATTTAAAACAACTTCGTAATGATTAGGCCGCCATTAAAGAGGTTTGATGTTTTAAAGAATAATATATTAATGTGCTGCTAACGCGCTTTTGCTAGGAGTGGGGTCATGTTGGTAGTCTAACAATAGCCGGGAATCGATCTCCGTTCACACAAAAACCGAGTCCATCTGCTTGCGCGCTCGGCTACCGACGCTTCTGAATTTCTTTTGTTGATATGAAACTAAATTAAATGCATTAAATGTTAAAAGGTGTATACTAGATTGACGCTTGTTATCATATTAATTAAGTATAATTTTATTTGCCGTCGTTTGCTTAGTGCTTTTCGTACTCCGACTGTACAAACGTTGTTACAATACAGTGACATATAATTAGTAATAAATAACTAGTAAAAGATTGGCAAAATATGTAAGTAAGAGTTGAGTATGATAATTTTGTTTTCAAAGTAAGTACGACATGTAATGCGATAAATTGTCATTATTATGTTTCATCGCTATGTCTGTTGAATTAATGATAATAATGATAAAATGTTTCTTTTCTATTTCAGACAATGATATAATTTTTTTTAATTTGTACTGTAATTAGTTTATATAGGAAGGTAAATAACCTAATTGTAGTTTCGACTGGCTAGTCAATAACACTTCCTGACTATATTTATGACTATTTTAAATGCAAGTTTTAACTTTTAATAACTCTGATACCTACAAACACTTTGACTTACTAGGCATAAGATTTTGACAAATAGGTGTCCCATACAAAATGAGTCAAAAATCCTACCGGTAGCTAGCAAAAGCTTGCAAAATAAAATAAAAAACTGTTTGTGGATAAGTAATTGAAAACCAGAATTATACAATTAGACCCTTTTCCTATGTTTTGACATAGCTCTATTTAACTGACAGTTAACCTGACATCATTCTGACGTCCAATGTTCTGACTTGTGTATGAATTTTTTTATTGGAAAATAAAATTATTTAACTGTTTCGTCATGCGATCATCAGTCATCGTGACTGATATTTGAATAAGAGTGTAAATTATGTTCCAAACAATCGATAACACGCCAAATATAATAATAAAGGTACTAAAAATAATTGACATAATGTTTTAGAACGCCAAAACTTTCGAAATTTAAAAAAGGGAGAATTAAGAAATTAATTATTACAATTTGATTCATGTACTGAGTTAATAAAATCCACAAAATAATTGTTTCCTACCTATCTAATTCGAATACTCAAACCTAAACACATGCATCCACACACACACACACATTCACACATTTTTATTCTCTTTAGTTAATATGTTGTTAAATTATAAATATTAAATACTTAACTATTTTATTCAATCACCTAATGTGTCAATGGAAGGTAGCCGGTACTTATAGCACAGGTTAATCCTAATTTAAGCACCGGCAGCATTAATTTTTGACGATTGTATAGTGGAAGTTTGTATTAGCTATTAAGACTGTATAAACTTAGGCTCAAATAAATATATTATTATTATTATTATTATAAACACTTTATTTGCTGCTGAAAAAGTATTATGTAACATTTAGTTTGCCAAACACCGTAAATAGTTTCGTAGTAGATACTGAGATCATGAAAGAAAAAAAAACGAAGAATCGAAAAAGATCGAGAAAAGTCGTTCGAATTAGTGCTTTCTAATTGCTATGTTTGTTTACTCTACAGAACCCTTTTAACTCATATAAGCATTAGCGTGCTACAGAAGGATACGTAACACATAATTGGCCTCAAAGTGGCCTCTCCCGGGAAAACGTAGTTAAAGCCACTACGTCCTATTCCGTAGTTGCGAGAATACTAGATGATTAACGTCAAATATCTAATGACTTATTTGTCAAAAAATATAATATTTGAAATGGTATTTGATAGAGAAAAAGCTTATCTCAAAATGTGTAAAAGAAACTCCAAATTATTTGTAATTTTACTTATATAAATAGGGTAGAGTAATCTTTGACATCGGTTTTTCATATCAAATAATATAAAATAGAGTTTCTCCCGAGTTCTTCTTGCAAGAACACGTGTTGAGAGATTCCATTTTAAACTCAATCTACCGTACAATTGACGGTTACTTTTATAAAAATTTCACTGATACTGGCGCAATGCGTAATCTATATGTGTCGCGATCGCCATTCGAATAAAAAAGAAGAAGAAGAAGATAAAATAACAGCACGACTTTAGAATTTTTTGTTTAATATTTTATTTGTTATATATAGATTTCGCGGTGTTTTATCAAAAAAGGCTTTAATATTACGGGCATTGTTATGCTTAATGAATGAAAATAAAGATAATTTTACTTTTTTTTTATTGATAACACTGTATTTTCGTAGTGTATTATTTCAACTGATGAGCAAGATTGTCAGAACTCCACGAGGTAGTATATGGAGAACATAAGTGTTACAAATTACAACAATTTAGGTTACTGCTTACCAGCTGTCTGCTTTTACCAACCACAAAGAATACAGGGAGACTAAAGAAAAAACATTATACTATGTGAAATGTTGTGTGAACCGCACAATTTATTTTTATTTTAGATTCATTTTCACTTGACATTGGCAAAATGCGTAATCTTTAATGTGTCGCGACGCCATGATGGAATAAATTAGGAAATAAGACATATTTATGATATTGATAATATGCGCGAGATACAAGTGAAATAGGTATTTCTTATCCCCAATTGTGTGAATCACTGTCTCAAGTCACACAAACTTTGTTTTATGAGCCCACCGCTCCCTAAAGTTCCTCCCTATTTCTTGGTAAGATGACTTGTCATAGGGAAGATCTAATAAAAACAAGGGATGAATCATGGTTTACTATGAATTCGGCTATGAATCACTCACACATCTATTAGGTTATAGTCAATATATTTTTTTCTTCTTAGAAAAATAAATTAAGAAGACACTGTTTTGCCACTTGGTGACAATTCGTGAAATCTTTTATGTACTAAAATCTTATCATCTTCGTTTCGCTGATTTGGAGCAGATTCATTCGCTTACATTTGGATCAATCATCTTTTTCTATTTTCCTCCGTGCTTGGGAAGGCGTGTTAAGCTGGTGGTTCGAGCGAGCGAGTAAGCGAGCGGCCAAAAAATATCTCATGCCCAAAACCCACAGAAAAAATATTATTTCTGTGCCAAAACCTAATAACTGTATGTTGCTTTCATTCGTTTGTATTTAGCTTTCATGGTCTTATGGAATAATTTTTGCGTTTACAAACATTGTTTCATGGTCTTTAAACAGCCCTATAATATTTTTTGGACCTGGTTATACCACTGGTCCGATGTGTAATTTGTGGAGACAAGCGATACGTAAAAGTTCGTGTTTTATTAATAATAAGATCAAGATTATTACGTTTCTATAAAAAAATTGCATGACTTTTTTTTTACATACTTAGAGTATGTACAATAAATTTTCTAGTATAAGTAAAGGTTGATCAATCCAAATGGGTCAGTAGGGAGAATTCAGAAACTATGAGAGATAGCGAAATCTGTTCTTAGAAACTATGACGTCGATTTTAGATTTAATAATAATAGCATTCATTTTTTAAGCTCATTTTACGCATAATAACAAAATCGGAAATCGAACTGGGTCAAAATAATTTTGGAAGTTTTTTCATTGTTATTGTTGATGTTGTGAATCATAAGTCACAAGAAACACATTAATGATATATTGTTTAAATAATTGAAAGAAACACTCGACTATTTTATTTAAGTAAATGTTCAAAATGGTAGCTATTTTCCTGAAGGCAAAGATTAATTCTCTTGGGGTAACGAATGCGATATTGCGTTTCGTATTTTTGCAGGTTGAATCTGTGTTGAAATGATTATTTTCTAAAAAAACAGTTTAAATTAGGTCCTTATACTCACAGGATCAACTATCTATACAAACAAATACTACATGCAATTACTCACAGAATTTTGACCAGGTTCGATTCCATGTTATATATGAGAGTTAAAAAAAAATTAATGCCATTATTATTAAATCTACTCGACACCATGGTCCCTAAAAAAAGATTTCCCTATAGTTTCTAACTTCTCCCTACTAGCCCACTTGGATTTGATAACCCTGTATATTGCGATGTTACAGTTAGAATATTTATCTCCTTGAACTTTCCCCTGGGGGAATCAGAAGGGCCTATAAACTTGCTCTAACAGCCCATTCTTGCAGAACAAAGATGGATATATGGATATTAATATCTGCAGCATTCCCTCCGAGAACAACCCAATATGACTTTATGCTATGAAAATAACTGAAAATGTTCTAGCTGTATTTAATAGTAAAAGATATTTTTTGTACTAACAAGTATGCTAAATCGCGAGACTTAATTTTTTGTGTGAAATACAAACCAGACATATTTTCACTTACTGTATCACGTAGCCGCTCTGCAATATCCCGAAAAAGTCGGTGAGCTCCTGGACCCCATGGTCTCAGAGTCTCTACCCCAAACGGCTCAAATAAGTAGTCTCCTGAGAGACGTATTTGCGCCGTTTGAGAGATTCAGCGGAAGCTGAATATATAATTATTATATTGCTAACAACCTTTAGGTAACCTCGCCCCGGTCAACATCGCCCCGGACGGCCCAATTCACTGTCCCTGACACGGGCAGAAATCCTTGGATCCCGGGGGCACAACTTGTCCCAATTTTCAACCTGCCTCGTTATTCCACTTACAACTGTCGATAACTTATGAATTTTCATAATTTCAACACGACTCAATGTTACCTTTCGATATTGACTTGGGCAAATATTATCTAATTGTAAGATCTGCATTAAATCAATTCTACAAGTTATTCTAGCTTAAATTATTAAGGGTTTTGGTTTCAAATCACTCGAAAAACTGCAGAGATGTTTTTAAAGTCTAATTTCTGAGTTTGTTTTTTTGTTAACTAAAAGTTTATTTACTTTTTGCGTATGATACCCCTTCTATGTAAACGATAGGCTGTCAACCTATCACTATAAAGCTTTTTGCGGCATACGCTGCGGAATACGCGTGCGGCAAGCACCATTATTTTTAAGCGACTTCAAAAAAGGAGGAGGTTCTCGTTTCGACTATATTTTTTATGTGTTTTACCACATAACTCTTTACTGGGTGTACCGTTTTTGAAGATTCTTTTAAAGTTTGTAAGCTGGTGCTTGTCATGTGGCTTCATTTAAATTTGATCGACATCTGATGAGTGGTTTTTGAGTTATCCCTAATAATGCCTATTTAATTGACACGATGATATCGTAGTCATTTTATCACTTGTTTGTGTAAAAGATCTCGAGACAGTTTCTTGGAAATTTTTATACTACCACACTAAAACGAATATTTAAATAGTTTTTAATTAAAAAAAACTAAAAACCAAGAAATAAAAAAAAATCTGATTAAAAAAATCTAAATGTCCTTTTGAAGTCGGTATCAATATTTGCAATAAACGTTGTCACTTGATACTTAAAACTCTCTGTGTTCACTGGTATTTGGGACCGACCTCAAAAAACATTTAGAATTTTTTAAACATAATATTTTTATTTCTCCGTTTTTAGTTTTGAAGGCGGTTTTTTTACCGATCATTTCAGCCGACGATTGCCACTGCGCCAAACAATCAACAACGGTAATTGCCGTAAGTGTATTAAAATAGTGCGCGTCAATCGTAATGCGTTTTCCGCAGCATTTGCCGCATAAAGCAACCGCGCGGTTTATGATACACTGAATGGCCCGTACTACGAGATGTGGCTTTCTGTGTAACCAAATGTTATCCAAAGTTCCGCTAAACTATTTTGGGATTATGAGTTTGATAGTATGTATCACAGAACAGAGAATGGCGTGAATTTATAGCATACAGAGTGTCTGGTTATGAGTTAGCGATTAAATTATCGCTCAACAATAACTCAATAGTTATGTATGTTAGAGCAATGATTTTGGTGTTGTTTTGTAGCTAATATCCTAGTTTATCCCTACATTGCAAAATAAATGTACCTTAATGTGATCGCTTTTGTGTTATTTCGGAATAATTACAAAAAATTGGTAAAATTTTGAACTAAAACTTTTTTTTTTATTTTTTGAACATTTTAAATTTACACATTATTCTTATTTAATTAAATTTAAAAAAAAATCCGTATCCGTAATACCTTTAGGTACAGAGAAATTAATATTTTTAGCAGAGGTAAGAGAGAGAAAAATAGTTAAAATGAGGCTGATCCAGAAAGAGTTAGATTTGATCCCAATTTAGGTGTATTTATCGATAAAGTTAGGTACCTACAATTGATGAACTTAAATTATGGCCAACTAATGACAAGACACACTGTATAGGAATCCATACATGTCTAACTGGGCACATTCGTTTCAACATATAATTTTTTATCTGTACGGGAAGGCTCTATCGAGGAAGTCTGATGGCGACGTGGTCGACGAAGGCTCTATCGAGGAAGTCTGATGGCGAAAGGTACTGCACCGACTCCAAATAAATTGGGAGCAGAGTAAGAAAATGATGAAATTGGAAGGCTCTTTACCTTCACCTTGACCCAGAATCCCCAATCACTCAGTCAACCGTTGACGCCGTCGTGGTGGAGTGGTCAGTAACGCTGCCTACACATCGGGCGGTCCGGGTTCTAGTCCTGGTAGTGGCAAATGTAAGTGTGATGAACACGAATATATGTTCACGAGTCATGGTTGTTTATATATTTATTTATGAAATATCTAGATTATTATGTATATTTGTCTGTTATCTAGTATCCATAGCACAACTTAATGATACTAGATAATTAGTGTGAGCGTGGAAAATTTTTTGTTTTTAAACCCAATAAATCCTTAACTTTACCCAGAATCCCCAATCACTCGGGGACTAGCTATCTGTCGGAATGCCACCTTTATTATGGCTACAATTTTTTATAAGAGGACACATAAAACATCTATCAACCAACAAAAATTTACGCATTTAAATAAGCATTAATTCCTTCACAAGTCATTTTCATAACACAATAATTATAGTTCAAGTCAGCTTTTCAATTTATAGCGGTCTTTGCACCTTTATAATTAAAGTGACCTAGCCAGACATTTTAGGTAATTGAGTTACGTATAAATGTTCCATAACCTCAATAAGTCAATTGTTACATGTAACCAATTACCGAAAGTGTCTAGGTGTCCAATTCTATTTGTAGAAAAAATATTATTATCTAGCGTGATTTGAACTGTTTATAGTAAGAACTAAAAAATTAATTTAACCCTCTGCCACTGAGGTGCCATTTTTGTATATATTCTACTGAGGTGTAGTCTGAGAGACGTGTAAAGAAAGTGCTATTTATTTCATATATAATATAGAGCCTTACAAAAAAACGATAAGTATTTGTGTATTGACTTGTATATAACCCATTAAAAGTATAAAAAGGTAGATAAAATATAATAATAATAATCTGGAATTGTATTTGTATCTTAATCGAGATCAATGTGTTTTTGGACATAGTTGCCTTCTATAATTATTTAAATGTTAGATCACTAAAAACTTAATAAAAAAAACTTTTTAATGCCTTCTTCTGGCTTCAAACAAAACAAAAAAAAATATAAACAAAAATCGTTAGACAATTTTTTTCATAATTCAGTCTCAAAGATCAGTCTTGCAATCAGTAGAAACTTGAGCGGCACATTGTAAACAAATTGGTTTTGAGCATATAAAACATTTAAATCTATTGACGTTTTAATTTGCTAGGTCAAATAAGATAAAGCTTTCTTATTGTAGATAAACCAGGGTCTATCTCTTCTCTTGCCCCAATACACGACGAATAGTTAATCGCAGCTCTCTTGGGAGTCGTTCATTATAGACTCGTTCTTTCAAAGCAGGCAGTACTGATTCTCTTGCAAGGTGCATAAGAAAATCACCCCTTCTTGATTTCCAGCCTTGGTACTCTTCGTAAAGCACATATGTATTAATATCAGCGATACCCAATAAACGACTTTTTCTATTTGACGACGATTGGCGACTTATTTGGCGACTTGTTGTTGGTATGCTACTCGTATCGTCCATCTAAAACAAGCAATAAGTGGATTACAAAAGCAAATAAACGCGAGATAAATTTGTTAAAATGTTTAATTTATTGTCTTGTCTTTGCGATAGACAAGAAGATAAGAAGAAAAATAAATGGAAATATAAAGTTATACTAGTGTTAACTGTAATTGGCATTAAGACACTTTGAAATAAAAATATATTACTGACCTGAAGTCTGTAAGACAGTATGAGATTATAATTATTTTACTGACATGACGTATACAGGACACATCATTTATTACTGACCTTACGTATGACGGACACCTCTTTGCTGTTACTCGACATGTGAGTACACCGCGGCTGCTGTCGGCACACTGTCGGGTGCAGGTCGCCGTTGCAGGAAGGTACTGGGCGACACGCGAGAATTCTCGGAAAAATAGGGACGCGGGGAACAAAAAATATTTTTATGGTGTCTCTCAGACATAACCTCAGCTGCAGAGGGTTAAACCATACATTTAATATTATATACTCATACATAGAGTAGATGTTATATTATAACATCTACTCTGTGTACGAGTATATTAAAATTATGCAAGTAATCATAATTCTATTGTTACGTGATTTTTTTTATCAAATTTACATGACGGTACCCACTTCCAGCGCCGTCTATTCTTATTCTGTACCAAACTTTAGAAGAGCATTCTTTATGGCGTTAAATCTGTCATTTAAACTAATGTAAACTAAAGTCGTCGGTGACGTAGTGCGTAAGGGCGTTGTCTCCCACCCGGGAGGCACTGGTTCGACCCCCGCCACGTACCAATGTGTTTTCAAATTTTGAATTCATATGTATGTTTATTCGACGCCTTTACGGTAAAGGAAAACATCGTGAGGAAACCTGCATTCACCTATGAAGAAATTCTTAGGTTGTGTGTGAAGTTGACTAACCCGCACTTGGCCAGCTTGGTTGACTAAGTCCTAATTGTTCTACTGAGGGGTAGGCTCGAGCCCCTCTGTGGGAACATTATATGAGCTGTTGATGATGATGATGATGCTGAACTAAATTCTTAATAAATAAGAAGATTCGAATTCGTCAATTTTGTTGTCCGAACCACTGCTCTTCCATCTGCTCTACACAGGACTTTAAAAAGTCAACAAATCAAATATTAGTCTTCTTCTTCTTTGTCGTACGGGCTGTTTCTGCAACTCGATGACTATGCGCCTGTTTTGCTTCGGAAGGTGGTCACTCCAGCCAGCCCAACTCTTCCAGGAAGTCTCCCAGCGCCTTGACGTCTCTGAAGAAATCCTGGAGTATACCCGGTTGACCCAGGTAGTGAGCGTGTTAAATATGTATTTTTATTCTGTTAAAAACTAATCTCGGGGAATTACAATTTTAGAATATTTTTATATATAATTTTCCCACACCAATTAAGTACGACGTAAGCGTTATAACAAAGCTCTTTTTCGTTCACGATTTGCAGTTTTTAAACAATGTGCCTAATGAAATTTTAGATGGTAATTAGGTACTTTTTATTTCTTTATCACAATATGTAAACATTGCATTCTGTTACCCATATAAATATGTATTAGGTATGTGTGATAACACCGGTTACCCAAGTGTTTTCTTTTCCTAACACAAAGAATGCGTTACAGTAATTGATATCCGCCAACACAAGGAAACCGCTGAAGCTTCGATTACAAATAAACACAGAAAAAAACGGATTCCTTATCGCTAGCCCAGACTAGATCGTTGTCTCACAATACACAGAGAGAGCAGAAAGCAAATTTCTGTAGGTACAACTGAGGAATTTCACAGATGCCCATTTTAGCAATATTTGAAATGGCTCACATACTTTCCAAATGGTTCCATGAAAATTTACATGAATCGTAAGGGTATTTTTTAAGAATCGTGTCGCAATATGAATTTTTGCAACTCTTCCAATTTTACGTTAATATCTTCCAAAGTTCTTAACCAATTTTCATGTTTTTTGCCATAAAGATCAAAGTCTCAAGGTGTTTGCTGAAAATTTTACAACGTTAAGATCTGTAGTACTACACTAATACTACAATAAAGCAAAAATAAATTATTTTTAAATAAAAACCGCATTCAAAACTAAAAACAGAAAAATAAAAATTTTATATTTAAAAAAATCTAAATGATGATCTGAAGTCGGTGCCAACCATAGATTGAAAATAAAGAAATTGGCAATGAATCGAAAAATGCACCAATGTGTGAGTAATGCGCATGTTTGCGTGCAATCTGACGGTTGCTGTCTTTTCTACGTGACTGATAGGCCTACCTAGGCCGCTAGCGTGTACGTAAAATGGTATCGTGTGTCTATCTCGCTCTAATAATACCGTTTGTATGCTCTTTCTCTTTTACATTGCCGGTCTACAATTTCCTACATCTCTGGTGCCAACCTCAATATTTGGAATGAACGTTGTCACTTGTCTTTTCAAATGTAAAATCCTGGAACTTCTTCCATTTAGCTTCCCTTTTATTTTTCCTTTTATTTCATAAATAGCTGATTTTTATCTGAATTCTTTATACGTGGTGACTGAAATCGCCTCAATATTATCGATAACCCCGAAGGTGTGTAGAAATGGTTCAAGATTCCGGCTCTGTTTACGTTGCTCGAACACGTAATGTCATACTTCTGTTCTACGTTTATTTTGTACTAGATCGTTGTAAGTAATTAGTGGATTCAACGGATTACCTACTTATTGCCTAAGAAATAACAAACCGTTTCACTCCTTGTACGGATAGTCGACTTCTGTATTTTCGTAGCTACATTGTATACCTAGGTAATCAAATTTGAAAAATTATGGATTTTTTTCAGTGGATTACCTACCTATTGTGTCGCCGCCATTTTGTAACATTTCGCGCATGTGTCAGTTACTTCCGGATTTCATATTATAAAATGTAGGCAATAATGCAATCATGTTAAATAATGGTACTTTGTACGCCTTTCATGTATTCCGAGTTGACTAAACGTTGTCTTGAGAGACATGAGACTAAAGACTCGGCATGTAGACTGCAATCGTGAAAAAGATTGTTAGATTATAACTTTCACTTTTATACGTGACTTGGCCTACAGAGATCTAGATTTTGTAGCCTTTTTATAGCTATTGCTAAGTCATGAATGGCATTAATTTTAAATCAAGGAAAACGGTATTTACTCCACGTGAAATGAAAATGAAAATGAAAAAGCTCTTTATTTAAATGGACTTTGCTAAGTACTTTCAAATCGTCAAAAGCCCTACCACCATTTCGGGACGAATAATTATTATTATGCTGAGATGGAGAAAAAATGGCGAAAGAAACTCCACAGCTTACAATTTCGTAATGATTTCAAAACATCATATCTCTGTTTTTTGGTTAATCCGATATTAAAAATGTTTCCACACGCAAAAGAGGAGTGCTGTATTTTTTTTTTTAATGAAAAATTTCTTCATTTTATGGACTTTGCTAAGTACTTTTAAATAGTCAAAGTACCTCTACCGTGTCGAGACGAAAATTATTATTTTACTAAACTATCTCAACAACCAAAAATAGTTATATTTTTATTATGCTGAGGCTTAGAAGAGATGGCGAAAGAGACAACAATTTGGTAATGATTTCGAGACGTCATTACAGATACGTTGGGCAGATATTACCTGATTTTACTCCCAGTTTGACGTGTTTATTCTTTGCGTCAGTTTGTGGCATCTTACCTCTAATGACATAGTATATCTATGTCATTGTATTACAGACAATGACAGAGGACCTGACTTAGATTTCGTTGTTTTTTGTTTGTAACGGCTTAACCAAGAAGCTTATACCTATTTTATTAATATATCTTCGTGGGCTTAACGAATTTTAATGAATATTGACATAAAAGTTGATCACGGGTATATGTTACCTTCCTTCGCAAAAATTGATGGAGAAAACCTAGATTCATGCAAACGAAGAGACTGGCAAAAACTGTTTTTGGATTATGTACGAAAAGTCAGGAAATTATTTATTTATTTTGTAAGAGATTTAGTAAATTTCTATTCTATAGGTACTCAAAAAATTAATAAAACTACGCTAAAATCTAACATGGAAAACGAGCAACGTGTAATATACTTGATCCGTACCGGAACTGGTAGCTTATCGTGTCTTTCGAAGCGAGACCATTTGAGTGGACTATATTGACTTCCTCCACCCGAAACGGTTTGCCGCATACAAAATGCTTGCAAGGTCGAGGAACGGCCATTGAATTAGTGTATGACGCAATACTGCAGGCATTACCCTTAGTATGAATTTATTAGTTTTCGAGCTCGATCAAACGTATCGTCTCTTTTCATACATTGCCCAATAGCGCCTCTAGCGTAAACTATCAGAAACAGTGAGCAATGTATGAAGAGACGATACGTTTGATCGAGCTCGAAAACTATCAAAACTCATACTAAGGGTACAGATATAATATTAGTCGGTGATCTCTTTATAACAAAATTAAAATATGGACTTAAGCCGTCTCTAGACGTGTGTAAGGCGTAATGTAATTTATCCTGTAATTTAACACGTGTGGACGGCACAAGCGTTACAGTGATGTTCTAAGTACCGTCCGCATGTTAAAAGAGCGTTACATTGCACGATACATTACGCGTTACACGGCTAGGCCCAGCTTTAGAGATACGGGTAATTCCTCCGATAACTGCTACGAGAGTACTACGAGCTACGAAGAAAAAATTTCACGGAAATCACTTTTTTACTTTCTCGCATACGTTGTATAGAGGAAGTCTTGTAATCGTCAAAAAATTCGACCTCGAGATTTTGACGGATTTACACGTTTTGGACCTCCCTGAGTCCAAAAATACCATTTTTGGAATTATGTCTGTGTGTCTGTGCGTTAGCACGATAACTCGAGCATTCTTTAACTTATTGCAACCAAATTTAACATACATGTATGACATCAAAATATAAGGTTTCTATCAACTTTTGAGTCGTCAACCACGAAAGTTAAGCAACCAAGTGCGCGGTCGGTACTCGGATGGGTGACCAAAATTTAACATGTATGTATGACATCAAAATATATATTATCAACTTTTGAGTCGTTCCCGGAATACGAGAAAGTCAAGGGGAGACCACTCCCGATGTTTTTGTATTAGTAATTTGAATTTTGAAGTACCAATTTACCAATTCCTATAATTTTTGGATGAGGTAAGACAGAGAGGGCTAGCCGCTAGAATTTGGAGCAGCCCGAATTAGAGTGGGAGTACCTCCTTTTTAGAGAAGATCACATTCAAAGAACACCACATTTTTGTGGTGGTGTGTTTCTGTAGGTGAGTAAGGTCGCCCGAGGTCCACGGGGTAGGGAAGAGGACTAGAGTTGGCAACATGTAAGTTTTACATCAGTCTTGCCAGCATACAGCCAACGGTGGCTGCTACCCACCAGGCAGGCCGTATGCTTGTCTGACATCCACTTAACATTTTAAAAAAAATAAGTTTGTTTATGGAACATAAAAAAAATAGCAATTTATAAATTTTATAGAATCTAATTCATAAAATAAATAAAATTAAAAAAATTGGTTGTCTGTAAAGTCGGTTTACTGACGATAGTTGAACGTGACAACGTCTTAAGAAAATACTGATGGAATGGTAGCATTTTTCAAAAGAAAAATTTAATTTCATTTGTTTTGCCGGCCTTACATGGAACGCCTCAGAGCGAGGTAACGCCGCATGCGTCATGTTTTTTCGTGCGTGCAGCCAGCTCTATCGAATTATAAGACGTTGTCACGTCAAAAATTAAATTCGTTTATTATCCTTAAAATTAAAATAATTATTTAGATTCGTCAACAATAAAATTCATTCATTCAACATTCTGTCTGTCTGTCGATGCTTCCAAGAGGCAAGGAGACTGAGAAGAAGCATCAAGAAACTCAGCCCGAATTTTTTCAACGTTGTCTTAAAATCTACATGTCTTATATCTAACTTATTTTACTACCTATCTATGGAGCAATTCTTGTTACTTAAAGATTAAAATGATAGTAATTAAATTTTAGTGTAATATTTTCTTCAAAAATCTGGATATTTAAGTTATATGACCAATAAATTCCAAAGCACAGTACAGTGCATGCGGGCTACTTCGGACACGCAAAGGCTGGACGGGCAGAAACCGTAGAGAGTCGTGAGAATCTTGTCATTGAACTCAACCGAGAGCTCGACCTTGTTTCTCAATGGGGTACAGCAAATCTGGTTGAGTTCAATGCCAAGAAAACTCAGGTGTGCGCGTTTACGGCTAAAACGTCGCCATTCCTTTCCTTTCCCTCTCTCCAGAGCACAACACTAACGCTACAGAGCAGTATCACCTTGCTCGGTATGGAGGTTCGCAGCGACTTGAATCCGAAGGACTACATCGAAAGCGTGATAAAAACAGCTTCACGGAAATTCGGAGTCCTGAACAAGGTGCGGCGCTTCTTCACGCCAAATCAACTTTGCTTGCTATACAAGACGCAAGTACGGTCCTGCGTGGAGTATTGCTCGCACCTGTGGGATGGCTCCGCCAAGTACTTACTCGATGCTTTGGATAGGTTGCAGCGTCGCGCGGCCCGCATCATCGGCGACGAAGAGGTGACTAAAAACCTTGAGCCTCTCCAATTGCATCGCAATGTTGCGTCATTGAGCGCTTTCTACCGTCTGTACCACGGCGAGTGCTCTGAGGAACTTTTTTCCCTGATCCCACCATCTCTCTTCCTTTTAAGGACTACGCGTGCTGGTCTACGTTGTCACCGACAAACTGTGGCTACCATTCCAACGCGAACTAAGAAATTTGGCAACTCGTTTCTTTGTCGCACAATCAAAAAATGGAATTCACTGCCAGCACACGTGTTCCCTCCTTCCTATAATCCTGGGTCATTCAAAAGAGGCGTGAAGAAGCACCTTGCAGGTCAGCAAGGCGTGGGTGGCTAGCGCGGCAGTTTATCTCTCGCGCCAGCTATCTTCGCATTTGGACTCTACTTCTGCTTACCATCAGGTGGAATAGAGTCATTTGCTTGACCTTTTTAAAAAAAAAAAAGCCACGAAAAATTTTTTGAAACGGTTTCTTTATCCAAATGATAATTTACTATCACAAATTATTTTCAATGAAGTACGACAATTTTAAACACAGTTTTCACCCACAAAAAATGTGGGTATTGGCATGATATGGATGCTATGGTACTTATCCTTTAAATTTGAATTTTGTAGCGACCCCCCAACGATTGCGGTAAAATCATTGATAATACTCGTACTAGTTTTACTGATATATTCTTCAGTCGGCAGATTTATTGTAATAGTTTTAAAACAATCATAATAGCGAGTAGAATGTTGAAACCGCCTAGGGTTTAAATATGCTCGCTAGTACAAGTAAGCTAGTAACAGCTTGGTTGCCTATAAATTATTGTTGAATTAATAAAAATAACAGCGGTCCCTTAGCAACCAAACCCTGGTAGAGCGATCTGTAACTGTGAATTGAATATTGACACCGGCCTTATAATGTACAATTAGGATGGTAGATTGGACGGAAACGATTTGGTGACAAATTTTTTAAAGAGAAATTTATCCTTATCGCTATTTAAAGAATTTTATGTATAAAACAATGATAAGAATGAAAAGTTATCAAATAGTAAAATATATATTAAAAGTTAATCGGCAACATAGACTAAACTAGACCGTAGTTCTATCAGCCAGTTTAGTGACAAGGAAATCACAAAAACATGTGCACAAGAAAGGTAATCTGGTTCATAGACAGTTGCCCAGCTGTTTTCATACATAATGTTACCATTTTATTGATACCGTGTACCGTGGTTCCAATAAATGATATAAAACTTACGATGCCCTGTTAGGCAACAAGTCTTGACCTTGCCCGGAGACAATGTTGGCGACGCAAAGTCTAAATGCTTGGCGGAGCGCACCCGCGGCACAGCCAACTGGCGGCGTCAGCCTGGCAGCCCTTCACTTGGACTGGCGGCAAGGGCAGCTGTCGTAATTGTTGCGATTCTAAATATCCTCGTATCGATTGAATTCGCACTAGACCAATAAATCAGTGGAGCCTATTTTTGTTACTCGTTCATTTTAATAATACTTAAGATGTTCGGTGCTACAAGTATTTTTTTTTCGAAAGCATGATGTTCGCCGATAACTCAAAAGTCGAAATCAAAATCAAAACAATCTTTATTGAAATGGGCTTTGCTAACTACTATTAAATCGTCATAAAACTTACCACCGATTCTTGACGAAAATAATGCCGGAAAAGAAACGGCGAAAGGAACTCCAAAGATTTAAATACTGATGTCTTTTCTTACAGAGCTGTAAACATTTTAATATGAGTAAATTACACTTTTACATGTGTAAATTTTGGACAAATTTTACCTGCTCTTTGCCAAAGCCTTTATTTTACATATTTTAGCTTTTATAGTTTTTCTCTCTAATGTTATTCGGAAGCTTGTTGTGAAAACTTTGATCAAAGTTGGACACTTTGATCCATAAAAATAATATTTGATGATCACCATATCTGTCTTAAGTCCCAAGACTGTGAGTAAATGGAAAATATACTGCTTACTTATGTTTTGGCAACTAACGCAATCTCACATTGATATATCAAAGTATTGAAATATATTTTGCTATATTAAGAATTATTTCTGCATTGGATTATGCTGGCTTTTCACATGAACAAACCAAAATAATACCCGCCTGAGGCAAGTCGATTTTTTTTCAGTGCATTTTTCTAGCAAAATAATATACTTAAATTTGGTAACATAAAAATTTCACGTTGTAAATTATGAGAACAGGCGTAACTTTCTATACATTGTTAAGGCAAAAGTTTTCAGCTAATTGCTTAAGAACAATTTAGAAGATTTTTATAATGTTCTTACTCGTATTTCATTAAAGATTAGAAGGAATTCCTATACTGCGAAGAGGATCTTGTTTAAACGCTATTCCTAATTCAGGACGGGAAGATAACTTTTATGTTTTATAATGTAAACACCATAGCCTCAAGAATTTGGCACAGGTTATGTTCACATTGATTGGGTTCCAAGTTATTTGTCTTGTAAGATATTTTTTTGCCTTAATGTTCTATACCATATTTTAACTACAGCCTGTTTGTGAACTTATTTAAATAAATAAAATACCCTTGTTACTAGAAATATGATTTGCATCTCTCGTAAACTTACGGTAGAGTCTACAGTGATATATTATGCTTTCACAATTCCGAATTGCACCTTGAAGCCACCCCGGATGCTCCCACCCCCTCGTAATAAAATCAAAGTTCACGGTCACCTGGGCTCAGAAGCAACATCAGAATCGATAGAGGGTGCTGCTGCAGCTCTCGCCGTAGCTATGGCGACCTGCAGCCATGACCTGGAGGGGTGGGGCGGTGGGGGGCGTGCATCGAGCGGCCCGGTTGCACCTAGCAGTTATTTCTGTGCAGCAGGCAGAATTCAGTTAACTCGCAGTCGCTACTCGCGCCTCCGACGGTGCGCGCGTCTGAATGCATCGGTAGTTCAACCGCGGTTCTAGTGTCGTTCTCACTTGTTGCTCAACTTGCAAATTGCACTCTCGCGTGGTGAAACCGCGTGGAAAACTCTTTTTCTCGGTAGCGGACGCGACTACTTTCACCGTTTACATTCCGCTGCGAACGGTTTCGCCAAACTAGACTTCGCAATGGCTTTCGATGTTTGTTGCGTGAAATCATGTGCAGCGATTAGTTGACTGATTAGTTAGACGCTATTTTAGTATTGGTATTAATATATCGATCGATGTAGGCTACCGGGTGAGGGAAATAATTCTAGAAACAAGGACATGAAAACCAGCCAGGGTAGAGCCTAGGAAGCCTAGCCCCCATCTGCCCACTGACGCCTATGGATTGCGTAGGTATTTGCATATCAATTACGACGAATTGCGACTAAGTATCTGTCTCTGTTCGCGTCTAAATTTTACAAGTAATTTACAACTAAAGTCTATGTTAATATGTATTAGTTTCCATATAACTTATTGGCTATTAGAAGAAATACATTCACTGGAAAAACTTAATGTAAAATTGCTTATGAATGTCAGTCTTTAAAATGTTATTTGTAACAAAGAATGAATAATGACATGACGTGCTGAAAATAAGTACTAAGTGGCATATAAAAATCAAAGGTGTCACGAAAGCAGGCAAGATATGCAACAGTTGGCGTTAGGCCAGAGATGCAGCTCCGAAGGTCGACGTGGGTGGAGAGGGGAGAGGGAAAGGGGGCAAGAGGAGGGGTAATTATTTACGAACGATCGGCGCAAGTGCATCTGGGTATATCCGGGTCTCGGGTCCCTAAGTGAGTCCCACCCACTGGGTGAAAGCCACCCCTTGCACTATCGACTCAAAAGAAAAATTTAAAGCCTTCGTACAAAGTTTAATACAGGTATTACTAACGTAACAAATTTCTCAAGTATTTAAGTGATAACGCATCACAATAAGTCGATTTCAAAAGCCACTCGCTTTTACACGTGGCATTAGTATAGAAAATAAACATGCTACGCGTCACTTTGATAAATGGTTCTTCCAATCTAATCGCAACTTTATTTAGTATACGGTGCGGTTTTGTTTACAATGCAATTGCATTAATGGCTCTTTTAAATTAATTTACTTTGTTAATTACTTGTGTGCTAATAAATAAATAACTCTTCAACAATGATAACAAAACGTTCAACAAAATTACAAGTGTAGTGTAATATTAGTAATTGGAAATAAATTTATTAATCTATGGAGATTAACGCTAAACTCTCGCTTTCATCGCAGTAAAACACGTAAAGAAATATTATGTCAGTACCTCTTCTTACAATTCTAACTTTCATACATTCTGACTCGGGTATTTTGTATGAAGATCCTTAACATTTTACTATATCCAAAAATGTTTTATTTAAATTATCTTTTCTAAATATTTACTTTTGCTTGTCAATGTAATTAGTCGTATAATCTATAGCGGTGTATCAAGGCTGTCCACTCAAAGGGGTATCAACTTTTTCTATAATCACAATATTTTTGGCCAGACCTTCTTAGAATACAATAACTATTCCTGTCGAAGTCAATAGCTCTTCTATTCTGTTCTGATCTTTTGAGTGAAGGCGTGTAATAATTTTCACTTCAGTTGGTTTTCAAAACCTAAGTGTGTGCCGTTCAGTAGACGTGGGTTCGTCAGAATCTATGATAAAAGAACAATAGATTCCTTTTGACAAAAACGATACATTTTTTCATGTCTCTATAACTATAACTATTTTTAGGCACTCCATGAATACTGCCAGACGTGGCTTTATGCATGGAACCTCTACTCAATCTCATTGGGAATTTAAGCGTAGTATCTATAAAGACATAGTATCTCGCGTTTTTGCTATCCATATTCAAAGTTGCGGTACTGCACACCTCTATACGCTACGTCGCCATCACAATTCCGCAATCGTGGGCCTCACACGAAACTTTCGCTGGCGGGTGCCGTTGACCGTGTCGCAGCTTTCTAACCGTGTCGTAACCGGTGATCGTCCATTGTAGTTCACGATACGCGTAGCCGCAACACGCGATGTTGAGTACCGTATTTTTTGTGGTGTTCTCGCAAATCCTTAGAAAGTGTTGGGCAATCGACGTGGCTAAGGGTGTGTACGATCACGATAGTAAAGTACTTAACTATATGGTCCACTGGTTCCACTGCCTTTACCGTCTATGTAGTGCAGTGGTTCTTCCAGTACCAATACTAGAGGTCCCAATGATTCGACAGTCCAATATCTGCAGGTCCCATGTTAGATATCCAGGGTGATACAAATTTGTTCTCGGTTAAGTCCGTTTGTGTCGCTACCGCCATCTAAACACTAACTACTATTACTCTATTTAACGTTCTCCACGGTCTAGTTGTTCGTCTATGGTTCCAATTTCAATCCCCAGGGATACAAATCCAAATTTAACCTCAGTTTGGTTGCGAGTAGGGTTTCTTTGAAGTCCTCTTGGACTATCACCATCTTATCAAAATCTGTCACCAAAAATCCACTCCTTGCACATCAGCCACTCCTCCACCGTGGGCTGCTCGACCTGGCGCGTCCTCCTGACGAGAACACCGGGAGCAGCCATCAGACCGTACCCGGGGGACTTCGGGCGCGGTCGTAGCCCTGAAAGGGCCGTCCGGAACTAGCCGTGGTGGGAAAACAAAATCAACTCGACGATGGCATGTGACTTCGAATGCCAAGGGGACACACTTGATATCAAAAGCCCGCCAAGAAAGTTTCCCCACCACGTTACCAGGGTCCGCCACGAGGAGGCTTCCGGACGTGGACCCCTGTCACCATGCGCTAGCAGCATTGTGTTCCAAGTTTCTCAGTAGTTGAGGGTTTGGATGAAGCTCGCTTCTATCTATGTTCGGCCTTTTCGTCACTTAACATCAGATGAGACGAAGGCCTAGAGCTTTCCTCTCAATTAAAAAAAACGTAGTCAGCTTCAGAAGTAGCTTTACACTTTAGTACCATGTCATATTTATGCCAGTACTTGTACAGTAATAGTTGCCACCATTTTGTGTTCAATGATTATGAGAAGGTACTAAAGTTGAATATGTTTGAAATTGATACCATATTAAGTAGAAATCGAAAAACATGGGAGAAAAATCCTGTCATGGATAAGTGCTGAGAGTTATACATGACTGAATATTTTTTCCATATTCCACGAAAAACATGGAAATCCACAAAAAACCTGGAAATAAATCCAATGGATAAATCTCAGCACTTATCCATGACAGGAATTTACTTGCGTGTTATTCGTTTTCTATTTATTTTGGTATCAATTTCGTCATAAGGTACTTAAGTGTTAATCTACTTCTGATTCTGAATGTCCAAGGTATTTCCAAGATATAATAGATTACAAGTGGAAACAGGCACAATTGTAATGTAGTTACTTCTCAAGTAAGACGTCTAATACCATCAAAGTTTCTAAACGATATTCTCTATAAATCTTAAAATAGTTAGTGTTGTCTTAACTGCTAGTCGAACTTAGATAAATGGAATACTAATCCATTATTATCTATGACAGAACAATAGAATACTCTTGACTCTATTCGCATGAATTTTCAATAATAACGAAGTTGAAATTTGCAATGAATAAATCGAGGTTCTGAATTGCAATATCAATTCTCACAGTGACAATCGATAAAAAGAAAGGCCCGAAAGAAATAATATTTTGGTGACCATTGAGTGGAACTAAGTACCGGAAGAAGCACTTAAACCATATTTTTAGAAAGCGAATTTTCGTACTTAAAATTTTCAATCACTATTTTTATTGTGATTGAAATTACGACACACAAATTTGTTATTTTTAGGGCTACTTAAGTTTCGCAACTGGCACTTTTTGCTAAAAATGAAATACGTTTGTTTTGAAATAATTCAGTAAAGTGACTCTTTTGCCTTTATAGATTTGAATCAAAATGCAGTTGAATTGATCTCAATTTCAATGAAAATTAGATGTAATTAAGATAGGAAGAGGTAACTAACCCGTATAAAGAATTCAATACAATTGTAAATTGCAATGATTTTTCAAAAAGCTACCAGAAGGCTTAAGATTGTTAGCAGAATAACGTCACCATCTTTTTCATTTAAATTTGAATACTTGAAATGGAAATGTAATTTTGTATCTGGACAATATTACTTTTTCGCTTTACTTTCTCATTCCATTATAAAGAAACATGATTCTATAAATTTTTAAGATAGTGCGACTATTTCATTGTCAATTGGACTAAATAACCATAATATAGAAGGTGATATCGCTATCAATTTTGAACCTTATTTGAAGAGAACAGATATCATTCATAGAATTCCAGGCGACTTGCCAAATGCTACTGAAGCTCGTAAATATACCTCACATAAATTTACGTTCGCAATACGTCAAAGTAAACGAATAAATAATGTGTCTCAATTACTCTGCAGGTGAAAGTATTAAAGAAACCGCTAATTATCAACCTCGAAAACTATAAATCTCGTCAAGATAACAATAGACCCAAAGATAAAGACCTAGGAACAAAAATTTTATTAACTACAAATTTCTACTGGTAAGTTAAAACGAAGAATTTCAATTCCTACTAAATATTTCACTGATAATTTTAATATCGTGAGTTAGAAGGCCGCTGTCAGCTCCAATAGCTACAAGGCCTACCCGGGCGACCCTGACCGGGATGTCCTAGGTTGCCTACGTCCTTGGGCGGTGTGCCAACCACCCCACCCCTTGGCCGGGAAAAGCTATTCATCGCCATTGGGCGCTCGATAAGTTTACTTGATACATTTTATACTACCATTTTAAAACGTCAGCAAATTTTATTTGCAGTTTTAAGTGCAATAATACTTTGAAATTGGTTAACTGTGACCAAACTGTCTAGTGCGTTAAGCGTTTAGAGAAGCTAGTGGATACCCGGTACCTTTCTCCTAAATTTTGTTTATATTTTATTTATATTTTGATATAATGAATTGCAAAAAATCATAAACGTATCTAAGTTATCCCTTTACTTACAAAAATTTTGTACTGGAAATATTTGGTTTACGGATATACTCGTAACATATTATAAATGTACGTTACATTGACGATAAAAACTTTTGCTTATCCGAAGTAGTCTCCTACTCAAATTTTTTATAAAATGGTTTTTATTTACATAACGACGAAATCCAAAATACATTAATTGTCTAAAAGCATTTCGTATTGACTGAAGAATTTTTTTACTGTGTAGCCACTTCACATTATTCAATTAATTCTACATGAAAACATTAAATCATTTGCGCAACGTAACGAGTATTAGATTGTATAAATTAATTTTATTTCTTGAATGTGAAAGTCGATAATTTTGTTCTAAATATAACTCATGTAGTCATAGCAAACTTATAGTTGGCTTTGCTAATGGATACTCATTTAACATTTTCCCTTTTAAGAGCTTTAGAATGTTGGTTTGGCATTTAAAACTGACCTTTGAATATGCCACACATGCCACAGAACATCATAGAATATCTATCAATCAATTTTTTTCTATATCTCACACATCAACAATGGTGTAACGTGATTTTAACCAATAAAAAATTATTACATGAACACCAATAAAAATACTATATTAGAATACAACTCTATATAAAGCAGTTATTATGGTTTAAATTCTAATTAAAACTAGTCTAACTTCCTTATCTTTTTTAGATATATTATTCATATCACGCATTCTGAAGACAGAAAGTAAAACTGTTTTATAATTATTTCACTATTCAATTTATTCAAAGACGTAAGTTGGAATGCATAATGCAATAAGAATAACGTAATACGTAAGCGCATATAATCATACGTACTTTAGCACAATTTTCTTTATACCCTGCAAATTATCCTATAGGCCTATTCGCCAACTGATTTTGACACACGAAAGTGATAATCGCCAAGTTACATACCCATTGCTGTTTTAACACGACAAGTGCCATTAATTAATAATAATAAAAAAATAACAGCGTGTCGTGTAAAATATCAATGGATATGTAATACACTCGGTGATTATCACTTTCAATTGTCAAAAAAGTTAGCGAATAGGCCTTCCTTCCCGCCTACAACAGCATTACAGAAGGGTAATTTGAAGGGTAGTTTGAGGTAAACGTCCGCATGTCCGCATCGGACGTATCGAACCAATCGGATCGTAATATTCTTTGTATAGAAAGTAGAGGTAAGGCACAGCGGAATAGCCGCTCGAATTTGGACCTTCCTAACTGGAATAGTACCTTCACCTTACAGAAGATAACAGTAAAATAAGACTGCATTTTTGTGCTGTTTTGTTCCTGTTGGTGAGTAAGTTTCCCAGAGCTCCATGTGGTAGGGTAGACTATGCATGCTTAGATCCGGACACTATCCGTCAAACAAATTCGGCTATTTAATAAAAAAAAAAGGTGAGTCACCTAATTGTGAAGTTTGCAATAAAGTCGAAGATGTGGTACACTATGTTAGTAATTTATAATTAAATTGTGTAGACGTCGGTATCTATCAAAGCATTCTATCCGAACCATTGTCAGACGTGGAGAATGATATAACTTATTAATTAAAAGTGTACAATAATTTAGCTCTGTTAAATGTGTGGTTACATTTAAGCTGGCTTGTCTACATATAGACAAAAGTGCTTAAATTAAATCAGAATAAAAAAGGGGGACTAGAGTTGGCAGCGCGCAATTGTCACGTTACTGTTGCAAGGGTCTATAGGCTTCGGTGGCTTCTTACCACCACGCAGCCCGTATGCTTGCCTGGCAACCACTTAACATAAAAAAACCCACAGATTGAGAAGGAGTACTACTTAAAACTGTCATATTTCGCTAATTGATTTTCAACCTTAAACGTACTTAAGTATTATAAAGCGCAAAATCGATTGAGAAAATTCGGCAATTTGTGGTAATCGGATGTGCTGTTGACCGTACTTGGGCTTAATATTTATGTTGTACTTACATTTACTGTCAAATTTAATCTTTCAAAACTTGAAAAAGACGCACAAAAAGCAAGATCCAGCGTTTTTCCCACTATGCCACCAGTCAGGATTACTCCCTAGGGCAGTGCAGCCCCTTATAAATACTTGCGGGAAGCGCCTTACAACCGCTGCGACCGACTCGTACAGACTCCTCGAAAACACGTTAGGCTTAAGTTGAAGGAACTCCTCAATCACCTGAAAGAATTCGCGGTGAAAACAAATAGGTGGCGAGGTTACTCGTCACCCCGCCTCGTACGAAAATACATCTTGTCACTCGCCCGCCCCCGCTCGCTGGGCAGAGATGACACACATTTTGAGACAGTAAATCTAATGTGACATTGTTTGCTACAAACTGGCAATCAGTATTTTTAAATGTCCGACAAAACACCCCATCGTTAGTTTAGCTTAATCGACAAAAATCGATTAATTTGATAGATATTCTCAAAAAAAGGTCAGGTGTTTGTCGATCCTGGTCGATCCACAACTTTATGCATGCATTGCATTAAAAAGATTAGGTAGGTACCTACTTAGCTTTGCGAAAAAAAAATAGGGAAATCTAGGGAAACTAAAAACACAAGCGATTTTATACCTTATCCACTACCGTCAACGTAAAAAAATTTTGTACATACCAATGCAAAAACATTGTGACGTGAACTTTTATATTGTAAATAATACCTACTTTAAAGTTACGACCGGTGAGCGGAGAATCTCGAATCATTTCTGTAAACAAAGTAGATATAAAATTTAAGAGACCGCTGACTTTATAGTGCTAATATTTTGTGTAATATTATTGTTTATCTTCGAACAATTAGAAAAAAAAAACAATATTTTTGAGTCTGAAAATTTCAAAGTCCAGAATTCCGATATAAATTAATGTAAGTAATATGTAACTGATTAATACCTAACTTCTAATCAAAACGCACAACAAATTATTTAGTTACCAACGCAAATGCGTAGGTACATGGCATTTATCTACAATGACAAATGACATTTACATGGACTAAATCGAACAATGTGCCTACTTTAGTATCGGCGAGCGATGCCTAGATTATATTGAGGTTGTGACCGGCCAATGTATCAGTTTACATAATACAATGTTTAGTTTATGTTGGTACTATACTATTATAACAATACTATAAGTGCAGTAAAAAAAGTAAAGATACCTTATAAAATTCAACTATATCAGTCTAAATTTCGAAGCAGCATTACGCGAAACTTTAACAGATAGTGCAAATCACCTCGTATCGTACAGATTTAATGTCTACATTAAAGTGACTCACGTGTTTTCGTCGACCGAATTGCGAGAGAAAATACCTATTACATCACTGTTTTCCTCGTTAAAGTTGCGATACGGTTTTTGATATTACCTATATATAGCTAAACAAAGCAAGGCCATCTTAAATGGCACCAGGTCAAAACATCTGCATAGTCAAGGACAGGTTCGGTTTAGCTGCAGCTGCTGACTTCTCTGCCACAGTGTGCTGAGGACACACGTGCTACTGACTCACAGTGGTGGAGACGCTTGTGAGTCACTCGACCTTGCGCTAACATACGACACGCGTAGGTACACCCGTGAAAAACTCTAAATTTATTTTCTAGTTGATGAATGTCCAAGGACTGAAAACAAGACACAGTTTGAAGGTTGACAGTTAAAAAAATAAAATAAATATTCTTGTATTTGAATACAACGTGAAAAACAGGCCCCCGAAAGTTCATCGCGCCGAACAACTTCACGCGGTTTTAGCAAGTGACAATTTTGAACCTGGGCATTAAATACCGGGTAATGATTTTGCGTGTCGCCGTGAGTTGGCCGTCGAATTGGAGCATCTATTTGTAGCGCTCGAGGCCCGCTCACGACAATATTGAAGCCGACATACGAAACGCGCCACGGTTAACATCTATTGCGGTTAGGGTCGACTATAATTTCATATTTAATTGCAGATGACAGCATTCAGTAGGCGGTAAATTCACTCGGTATCTCGTGAATTTAGTCTCTAAACACGCGGAGTGCAATCATGCAAACAAATGGCATAGTGCGCGGCGACCTAGTTACCGATGCATCTGGCGCGCGTTATCTATTACACGCGCGCTGCGCGGTGCTCGCTTCGTAATCCAATTGGCACCCTCGGCGCTCGCGGACCTCTCTCTCGAGGAGGTGCCCTCATAACAGTGTTCGACGTTGCTCGCATGAAAGCGAGCTCACACGCAGGCGAAAGTGATATGCGTGAAACTACTGTGGGGGGAGCAAGCGGCAGGTGGGATACAGCAACGGGCCGAGATGGACACTGTGGAGTGGTGGCGACTGTGGCGAGGTTGCGTCGACCGGAACGCGGCCCCGTTGGCAGAGCGGACGCGTATTTCAAGCCGCTGCTCGCGCTGCACCGAGCCGTCGACCGTTTTGCGAAACCGTCGGTTATGCAAGGAGTGCCGCTGCCAACTCGCGGCTGCTCGCGCACCGCCGGAAGGAAAAGTGGAACGCGGCGCAGTGGTGCGGCCGCGCGCGCCGCCTATGCACGCCCCGCGGATCAGTGAAGTGCCCCAGTGTCGTGTTAGTGTCGCTTCTAGAACGTTGGAATTGTGTTGCGCAAGTCCTACACCTACAGCGGGATTATTTTAAACTAGATAATTAGCGGGCCACGACCTCGACTCTGTCGACGTCGCCACCCCTATGTACAGCAACCAGCACGTGCTGAACCAAAATGTATACCACTGACACGACAATTCACATCTCCCTGTCTAGCCTGCCTAGTTATAATATTAACAATTTGATTAAAACTAACAACGCTTGGCTTAACTCTTCGCAAACTTTCTCGTTTCATATTTGTCGATATAAAAACTGATTTATGTTCACACGTTCACCATTACACATCTTTCTAATGTTAGCTCGACAATATTACGGTCTCGCCGGCGTGAAAATAACCTTGCCGGTGTGGGAAAACCTCGGCAGACGTCACAGATCTGACTCGCAGAGACTTTCCGATTGTTGCATTAGACTCTTCACTGTCATGAGTATTTCATCTAAGAAACGAAACCCAGACTCCAATATGCGTGTTTGTGGATTGCGAAAACATTTCTCTTTTCAAATAAATGAGCATAATTGCAATTGCCATCCGGTGCGCTGTTGGTTCGAGAGTGAAAGCGTCCGCTCGAGCGTGGCTTCCTCGGACTGTTCGAATAACTCATGCGCACCGATTACCGAGCGCTTTAGTAAAAGTGAACCGACATCTAATCGCACCATTCACATTCTAGGCGGTAACTTAGCCAAGTCCCCAAGGACATATTAATAGCGACGACAATCAAGCGGACTCATTTATCATGCGAGTCCCATGCCCAGTTGCACAATGCAGCTTATCTGACGCACGAGAGACCGATTATTGTTTGTCCTACTTTCTTGGCGTCGATCTCATGATTACATTGCACAGGCCCGATGGATTGCCGTGACATAATGTTGGCTCCAGGCAGGTTACATTCACTTCTGTGCTCTGGAACTAAAAGAGCTTAGGTGCCAGGTAACGCTTGCTGTGTGTGTACCCAACACAACTACAATGCGCCTACGCCGTAAGCAAAATTTGATAAAGTTCCTTTTCTCTCTTATGTATTCTATAAGCAACTTTAAATCTCGTTTCTTACAAAAACATGAATGGAATTTGCCATCTGTCAAAAATTTTGACCTCGCCAAAACTGTCAACCGTGTTGTTTTCCGAGATCAAATTGAAATTAGCATAAAAAAAAACTCTTATTTTGCTAAATTTTCAAATAGGTAAATAGCTATATTGCAAAACTTGAATAACATTTTACTGGGGTAATTGTATACCTAAATACATGAATTAATCAAAATGCATAATTCAATAGATATTGATTTGATTTCTACTTCATTTCAAATGGTATTCGCCCTAGCTGGTGAAACACGCAAAACTTAATTTTAATTACTGTAATCTAACAGCTTAACAGGTGTTTATGCAGTAATTTTGCTTCATTAAAATTAAATGTATCGACCTACCTATCATAATATAACTTTTAAAAAATACGTTAGTTGAATAATAACGTTTTTCATGTATTACTGTAATTCCATGAAAAGAACAAAGCTCAATATCATGTAAAAAATATTTATTCAAATGTAAATAAACATAAGCTTTCTAATAGTTTAGTTGCGGTTAGAATTTATAATAAATATAGTAACATAAATAAAAAAGACCTATATGAGGATGTTAAAATAAATAATAATATTTTATTTAATATTTATAATCAATCAAGGGTCAACCCTAGCGGCGGATGGTTGCATGCGTTACGTCACCCGCGCATGTGCATAGCGTAGGCGTTCCGTATTAACTCGGTCGCCAAGCCCGCCTACTAGCGTCGCTAATACTAATTCAATAGACTAGTTGCTTCATGACTTGTTTTAAGCCTTTAAAAGTAGTCCTTACAATAATAGTAAAGACTTACCTAAATAGGTTTTATGAAGCGAATTACGAGATACGAATTTGTATGAAAAATTAAAAGCATAATCATAACTTTCAATTTTGTTTTTCGGAAAACATGAAACACGAAGCTAAAAAACTATTAGAAATTTCTTCGACTAATTTTATCGATTTTTTAAATTTATGTTGCTATTTTTCGTTCGTTAAAACTAAGTGAAATAAGAGTATAATTCTTACAGTTGGGGAAATAATAGGAAATAATGACTAATAAATGCATGCCAGTCTATGCCTACTAACTTGTAATAACAGATAATGTCATTTTATTAGTAATGTTGGTTTTCCCGACTGTAATTATTAATCATGATGGTTCGCTAATAATAATATAAAAATTGGACTGATAACAAATAAAAAACATTAAAAATTTGATTGTTTGTTCTCTACTCAGATTTATCAGAAATTAATTACTTAACAAAAATAGTTAAGGTGAGGGGGGCAAAGTGCGCCATATTTTTTGCATAGTTGACTTTGGTGCTATATTACTTGTGTTTAAGTTCACGAATGACACTAGTCGTGGTTCCCTAAGTATCTGTGATGTTTTGCAACAACAATCAATGTAGTGTCATGAGAATCTGACAGTAAATTAATGATTTTTAGCATAAAATTTGAATTTGTAGTTACCAGGCGCACTTTGCCGACAAATCGGGGAAGTGCGCCTTATATTAATAAAACGCAATAAGAAAGCATTAGAATAAAAACAGCCTCATATTATTATAAAAAAACAAGCAACAAAACTCATGATATTTAATTTCTTTTCATAGCCACATTCTAGAAGAATCTTTTTAATTAAAACCAAATTTCGGCTAATTGCGCCATACATTCTCAAGTCAGAGGCTGTGAACCTTTTTTCTAAATATAGATAATAGAGTGTAAAGTAGAATTTTTCTTTTACTTACGATGGGAATAACATCATGGTATAAGACTACTTATTTGATATCAATAATATAAGAAATAAAAAGTTAGTCATTGAAATTAGTTATTTATTAAGTATAGGTACATACTACAGAAACCATTTTTTCCATTATGTGCAACCATTTTGCCATCCTTTGTTCTCTCTTATTTAAATACTGGTGGTCTGCCTAGACTTGATGACTTTTGGCCCCTTCGACCTGTGACGTGGTCCATAATAGTATTTTTGGTACTTATAGCAAATGTTGATGCGGCTGCATACCCAGACATCCTACCCGATTGAACAGCTTCCACTGAACTCTCTGGACCAGGAAGGACCTTCAGTTTTTCTTTCATAGTGCCCCATCTTAAACAAAAATCATAACCAATTAAATAATTATGACTTTTACTGGTCTATTGTGTTTGTGTGTTGAGTGTGTATGTATGTAGGGCAGCCTCATAACACAATTAAGTACTAATATTTTGGCAGTTAAGGTTTCTATAACACTCGGATGACATTAAGATACGAAGTAATTCCAACAATATCAAACGCTTCTTTCAAGAATTGAAAAATTACAGTGGATTATAGAAACAAAAATACATACACGAACTAGTCACGTACAAAAAATAAACAAATGCTTAGTGAGATACATTTTCAAAAACAAACTTTTATTTGTTTTTAAAAATGTATCTCACTAAGCATTTGCTTTAAAAAAGAATAAACTTTATATCAAATCAAACCACCAATGTAATAAAAAAAAGTACCTACCTATCAAAATCGCGATATGAAAATTGTGTAGATATATTTCACTCATAAACGTATATGCAAATTATATCTAAATTGGTTGAAGATGACCTACTTTACAATTCATTTGCAAGATTTGACCTGACCATACAAACAAGCAAACATACATTGCAAGTTAAATAAAAAGCATGTAAAAAAAGACATATTTTAAAAGGTTTGTAACCTCTGGATTGCGGCGAAGTGCGCCATATAAAAGTCAGTATGGCGCACTTCCCCAACTATACAAATTTGGGGTAGGAATATTTAACTTGCAAAAAATATATAAATTTTACTAGATAGGAATGATATAAAGTCAGAATCTTAAAGCAAATTATTTAAATTGTGCACTTACCTCACTCGTTTATCTGTAAAAACTCGAATTCTTGAGATTTACGACGATGATCGCCCCCATAGTCAACTCGCTTCACCACTTTGAATATCAGTGAAAATAAAATGTCACGTGTCTCCAACTCGTATGTCTAGAGCCATCTGTGACTATTACCAAGAACTATGATTTAGTTTGTAGCATCGACAAAAGGTGTCACTATTAGTATCCAATCGGTAGTTTTCGAGATATTTGTGGGAGGTGCACTTGCCCGCTAGGCGCACTTTGCCACATTCACCTTATATAAAATAACTAAATAACTATTAGGTTTAAAAATTATTTAAACTAGGAAACTGTTCCATTATGACGTCAGTAAAACCTACTATTTTTATTAGGTGTTCAAATTTTTGCTTGAAGCTTTTAAATAGTTTGAGAATTTGATTATTCATAGCGTCATCTACGGATCGCGGAATATTATAGTGTTTTACGACCTGTAATCAAATCGATGGATCGATTCCATAATAGGATAACAATATTTAATAAATATATTAAAAAATCTAATGACGGATATGCAGTATTAAATTTAATTAAATCGATACTGACCATTTTTACCTTTCACTTACAATGTGTAAATGTACTTACCACAACTGCAAATGGTGTATTTGCAAATGATCTGGAAATTGGAGCTAGTAACAGAATTGGAGTCTCCGGTGTCGATGCAAATGCAGCTCTCAGGCAGCGCACGCGCAAGGCCTTGTTCTCATATTCTGAGGGCTGCAACAACATCGAACGTACCTTACATAATAATTAATTGTTTTGCCACACTGTATATGTCAATCGAATAGTTATTACGATCGATAATTCTGAGCGAGTGAACACAAAGGAGACAATGCATAGTTTAAGCATTAGACGTTCTATTTAATTTCGTGATTTTTCAATTTAGTTACCTAATGCTGTTTTGCTTTAACTTGTTACAGGCAACCATGAATTTGACCTACTTAACTCTATCTCACAGTAACCACGCCAATGTTGCATTACCTAGAGTGAAAATTGCAATATATTATAATTAAGTCTTAATTTAAATAAATATACAAAATGTCATAGCTAATCCCCTTAGTATTCCATAATAATTTAAGGTGATTCCATCCAACCATTATGTGATACTTAAATGATGAATTGGAGGCATCCATTGTGGACATATAAATGATTCTATTGAATTAAATAGTTACGTTATAAACGAAAAACTATTGAACCCCTGAATAATAAATTATAATGCCATTGTATACATCATTAACTACGTAATTAAACAAAATAAGTACGTTGTTTTCATAAAACTCTTGAAGTTTTAAATATCTTTTAATACAAGAATAGAACAACGTATAGTAAAATGTATAATGGTTCATCGGAATGCAGCAACTAATGTCATTTACGTCATCGCAGTTAACATGCACTTATGAGATAGGTAGGTACTGTTCAGTAATATACATAAAATTGATAGTCAACCATTCTGAATGACACACGTGTCAAGGGAACGTAACATGTTTCCGATGCAAAGATGCATAATGTAGATTAATTGTTACTTGCATATATTATAATATCACACGTGGTATATTTTGATAATCTTTCAAATGGTTTTGTAAAAATGGCTCTGTTGGTGACCCCTGTCAATTTACTGTAGGTATTTATAAAATCCCATTTTCGTCTTTACTTTTGTAATATACGATTTACTATTTCATACCACTTAATTGGTACATTTTTGTTTTCTATATTCTCAATACATATTTCTACCAATGATTGAGATATAGAATAGTTTATTAGTAATGTATTATCGCGTGTAGGTACTACGGCATACAATTGCTCAACTCATAAAAGACATTGTAGAATGTATACAGGTGCAGAAACAATTATTGTACGTTACAACAGACGGCTCACCTTGATCTATGGCGGAGCTGATGAGATGCAATTTGAAATATGACATTGTAACTCACATTCAATCTATCATGGTAACTAACGATTTTATACAAAGGAATTCAATTTATTCGAAAACCACGCGGTACGGTGGAGAATAGTCATTTATTATTTTATCGATATCGATAAACTACTAGGTATTTGTAATTTGAATAGTGGTTAGGAATAATTTACACTTGAACATTTATGTATTTTAATTATTTATTTTTGCATGTTCAAACTATGTATTTATTATTTCCTAAGGCTTAAACTAACACGCATGTAACGCGGTCATATTTATATAGTTTGTTCTTTTATTTACGTTGCACACTTAAAACAATTTAGAACCGAAAAATCCAAATTTAGTAGGTACAAAAAATAAACATTTGTAAAGTGGATTACGCTAAATGTTTATATCATGAATTCGCTGTTTTGTTTATCATTTTTCCAAAATGTTTGCTCATACTAAATAAGATGACAGTGAACGAATAGCTCGTTATCAAATTCGCACAAGTTTCTAATTCCTAATTTGAAATATAATCACCTACACCGTGTTTGTCTTATCACGGCTCTTTATTTAAATGCAACTTTCACTTCACTTTCGTTTTGAATGAGTTCAAAACTTTCTGCTGGCGTGTGAGACGTTATTGTAAATTAAGTAGACACATCACTTTACTGGCATGATTCGTGTGAAATCCTTTGTTAGCGATACCTTATGAGTAAACTAGCTCTGGAAGTGTTAACAGTCTCAAAATTGTAGTTTTTGTTTATTATTTAACAATTTTCACTTTGTCAGTATAAAGTTTAATCAAATTAGTAATCATAACGCTATTTCGCCTAGTACTTGATTTGAATAATTCATGCTATAATAATCATGTTTGGATATACATAATAAAATGTATCTATTGAAATGATAACTTGTGCTCCTCAACAAAGAAACCTTGCACATTGACATCCTTCACGTCAATCAGGACTAACGCTATTAAGTACTGCAACGAATAATGATTAGTTTCAACCAACCCGTGTACGGTACATTCCATAAACAAACTCATTAAAACTCATCTCATGTCACTGTACAATATAAATACTAACGCTTTGCTCTAACCACGCTGTACTAACTAAATATAAAAGTGCGATATTAGGAACTTTAGTGAAAACGGTAAAGACACTCCGTAAAGTGAATAGACATTGTAGTGATGCGCCACCCCCTCTGGTCTCGATATCGACGTACAGTTTACGCCCCGGAGTTCGTGCCAGGAGTGCGTTTGCAAAGCACGCGACAAGTTTGCGTTAAAGCAAAGTTGACACTGTAAATGCACTATCTGGTACGACACCCCGGGACGTGTTGCGACGGTCCTGATCAGCCACACGGAACATCAAGTCAACAGTTCAGTGAACTGAGAACTTTAATCTAAATTCTGAAAGACAGTGAATGAATCGTTAACAACCTTTCTTTTGCTTTTTATTATATTTTGATTGTATGTGTTTTATGCTGTCTGTGAGACATTTCATGTCTTAAATTAAACATAATTCATGTTTTTGTATTACTGTTCTTTTTATACTATTTTCTTTGTTATTTTTTATGAAAATTCTCACACAGCATATTATATTTTATGTACTCTATTTTACAACATATCTTTAGTTTAATTCTAGTAATACTTATATTATGTTCCTACTATTTATAATTATATATAATTAATTTTGCCTAGATAAGTTTTGATTTTGTTCTCTATATTTTGTGTAATGCATCTCTGGTACATATTTTATTTTTCGTGTTTTATTACAGCTTTTAACGTATTTTTTGTTTTATTTGTGAGAATCCTTTCTTAGTAGATATCTATCAGACATTTAAGTTTAGAGCATGCATTAGGAATAAAAATGGTGGTCTTCTTATGAAATCAGTAGATTAATGTGCACACTTACAAAGTCAGTTTGTTTGGAATGACAAACAAATGTACGATTTATAACCCAGACAATAATAATGGTAGGAAGCCATTGTGGCCGTAGTTCCCTCGTTTAGCCTTCGACGGTAATTATCGTGACTGTCGTCGTCGCAACCAGCTCCAACAAACAGGGGACTTACCACTTTTTGTACCTACAATTTATAACTAGTTGGTTTAGAAACTAACTTGCTCTTCGAACCTTAAAGCATTCGTAGGTAGGCAACAACATGCTGATGTAAATGAAAATAACCTATAGAAAATATAATAAATAATTATTTGAAAAACATCTAAGATTGCCACATAAATTTCTGCAATCAAATATTTTAATTGTATGATTTGTAAATTAGCTTCACAGATTAGAGAATATATGTATTAGCTTTTAATTGAAATTGAGTATAAGTTTAGTTAGTATATAAATCAAGGAAACTGTCGTGATTTAGAATTAGAACAATTTTGACAGCTGTCAGCTGTTACCCACACGACTCCAGCGCAATATTGGCCACGGTATAATTAGAGGCCCGTCGAAATAGCAACAAACAATGTTGCGCCAGTATTCATAGCGCACTATTCTCGTTTGGCCTTGGAGATCATACCAGTTTCCACGGTAAATAATTACCTACACAGTACCATGGCTTCTCAGAAATTGATTCTTACTTGTATGTAGAAGAAAATAATAAATCACATGCTCTATCAATGTAGGTACAAGTATTTATTGTGAACAGAACAGCTTCGCTCAATCTTGCTGTTTTGCAAAACAAAATTATATTGAGTAAGATTTCTGCAAAAATATTTCCACATTCATTGGCTTTAATCGTAACGAATTGAATTCAAACACGCCACCGACCACTTTCCCGCGAACTGTACTCAAACAGTTTCTATTTGCAATGCATCTATCTCTACAGTTGCAACGTAAAGCTTTGTTCGTTAATATCATTGCTAAATAGAGACAACTAGGCTGTGCTCATTGGTAAAATATTTGCAGTTGGAATTACTTGCGTGGAACTAACGAACTGTGTCCGTTCAGAAATATATTTAGAGAAAATCACTTTCTGAATAACTTAAAAAAATATGATTTATTTAACCGACAGATTGAAATTTTAATTGCGTTACAAGTTTAGACTAATAGTACTATACATTTCGCAGCCTGTTTTGTCAAGTCCAGCTGAGAACTATAATTCTTACGAGTGGAGCTGTGGTAAAATAAGGCGGTATACATCTCTATGTATACCGCATTAGAATATGAAATAAAACTTAAATGTACCTACGTTAAAACAGGAGAGTGTATTAATATGAAGTAAGTCAGAAAAAATACAATAAATATTTACAAATGTGTCAGCCAACGTCAAGTTTCAAGTATAGAATTTAGATTAAACTAGGAGTTCTTTTTATAATAACATTCACTATTATACCTACTTTAAATTTATTTTTATTTGCCATTGACTTAATGCGCAATATAATTAACTGTCGCGAAGTCATTTATTAAGAATAGAATAGATCAAACTAACCAGTATTAGAACAGAGAACGTACCACACTAATAAAGGTGTTAATCTCACACTTCTTAGAAGACCATTCAAGTATTATGAAACATTTATGCTTGTAAGTATATGCATAATTGCAACTTTAACTACATATTTGTGTTCGTTCAAGCGAAACAAATGTAATTATATTTAAAATATAGCAGCCATTACATTTAAGTCAGTAGGCCAAGAGCAGCACCAGTAACCACACGTTCTGTGTGGAGAAGCCGTATAAAGTAATATGTGGCCTCGCATGTAATCTCATTTATTATTTGTATGGACACTTTAAGAAAAAACTTGTAACTTCGTGAAGTTTAAGTCTGTCCCACACAATAGTTTTATGCTACGCGCAATCTCATTTATATCGATAAATCATTATACATTAGAATGATTTTATCGATATAAATGAGATTGCACTCAGCGGCGTCACTAAAATTAGTCGTCAATCAAATAAAGACTGCGGAATAATGGAGTCTCTAATAAATATTTTATCAAAAGCATTTATTTTGTTTTTATTTCCTTTTGTACCTTCCTGATTTAGTTATGGACAACACATAATAAGTTTCACATTTTATTTTTAAACCTATTCCTTTTGTGTTGTTATATATTTAAATCATGTTTTCGTCACAGTATCTTAAAAATAACAACTTGAGCTAGATAATTAGTGTGAGAGTGGAAATACATTATATAACACACATAAGTTTTCATATATTTATTTTAAATCCTTTATAATGTCTCAGCTTTATATAAATCATATTCTCTTCACAGAGTCTTCTAAGATAACAATTACAGCTAGATAATTGGTGTGAGCGTGGAAATATATTATATTATTATCTCCTGCTGTTGACTATACAACCTACATGGTCTCATTAGAATCAGTTTGTAATTAGTTCGTTAATTGGAATAATGTTTGCTTTACGTATCTATCACACAAGCGATAATGATAAGCCTGATTCAGGGGCATTAATAATAATATAGTTGTGTTTATATATAGAAGGTTAAGCTTAGAATATCCCGAATAACTCTCTTTGTTTTAAGATGTAGCTACTTTTACTAAGTCAAAAACATTATAATTTAAAAGTTTTATTTTATTTACTTCAGTAATTTCTTGTTCTTAACTAGTAATTATTTCTTATATTTACTAGTTTTAAAATTCTATTTTTTTTTTAGGTTGGTGACAACCTCAATATTTATTGGAATATACGTTGCCTTTGGGGCCGACCTCAAAAGTTTCTTTGAAAAAACAAGCTGTTTTCGGATTTCTTTAAAATAAAATGTTACTTAGTTTCAAGAGCATTCGTATGCAGTGAAGTGCTGTGTATACTTTTTGTTTATTTTAATTTTATAGAAATAATCCGCGCTGCCGTGAAAAAAGTGCCTATAAAGGCCCACCACACCCTAGATGGCCCGCTGGGATGGGCCTTATTAGGACTATTGAATTTGAGAATGTAAGAGGACTGTGATGGAAGTAGATGAAGCGAAAGAAATATGTAAGAATCGTAGCAAGTGATCTTTGCCTACACCTATGAGAAAAGGCATCATTTTATGTATTAAGTTTGTAATGTAGGTAATAAGTGTATTTGTTACGCTCAAAGACCGAAACTGCTCACAACGCGTTGTCGTCACAGTAAAACATCCACATCTGTTATTGATAATTATCCTTTCGAACCCTGTGGCTGACTGAGTGAGGGGTAGATTAGGGTTATTCAGGCAGAGTGCAATGTTTTTGGGAGAGTAGTGTTTTATGTACTTACATGGCAGAGTCAGGGCCGGATTTAGGGGAGGGCAAGCGGGGCTACAGCCCAGGGCCTCCACAAAAGAGGGGCCCCCACAATAGAGACATCGGAAAAAAAAATTCAAATTCAGACTAGTAAACACCAGTAAACAACTTTTCCTTTCATATTTTATTTCGCGTTTTACCTTTACCTACGGTACTTTGTACAAACATGATTTGGAAAATAATTTGGGGCTAAGGGGCCTCCATTCCTTTGTTGCCCCGAGGCCTCCAGACCTTTAAATCCGGCCCTGGGCTGAGTGATGGGTTTCGATCTTACAAATAGACAACTGACCAGACTTGCTGCTCGTGATCGACACAAGATGCCACAACTCGGAGTAAGAAAATGAAAATAAAAATAAATCCACCTGCAGTCCCGATTAGGTCATATTTTAATAGGTAGGTACTAAGGCGAACCTATAACCTAACCTAATAAGTTATGTCTTTAGAATAAACAGCCCTAACTACTCGCTATGGACAATAAGGTCAAGAATTTTAAGTGTAGGCGAGAATCATATATTACCCGTTTTATGTATAAAGCTCATGGACATTAGGCGCTTTATATAGGTATTACCTTTAGTAAAAGATATTATAAACACGCAGTCAATATGAGACGAACATTCTTAAAATTACATGGATTCATTGTGCAGCTGCCGGATTTATAATGTCAGAGAGAGAGGAGCTAGGAGCAGGACTTGTGTTATGGATACAACACAGACAATATAACCTGTCTGTGATACTAGATAACGGACAAGTACACATAATAATCTAAATATTTCATAAATAAACTTTAATAATCAACAACCATGACTCGTGAACAAATTTTTGTGTTTATGGCACAAACCTTTGCAACTAACAGGATTCGAACCCGCACCGCCCAATGTGTAGGCAGCGTTACTGACCACTCCACCACAACTGTGTCAATATGTATATATAGTTTTAAGTGTTGCACCCACTCCTGTTAAAGTTGGAAGCTCTACACTGGAAGTTGTTGACGATTATGTTTACCTGGGAGAAACAGTCCAATTTCCAGAAAGAGATCAATCGAGGAATCCAACTTTGCTTTGTCAGCGTTCCGGACGAGCTACGTAGCATATTCTCGGCTCATCTAGAAGACGAAAGTCTTTAATTCGTGTGTGGCGGTGATGACCTATGGAACCGAAGCGTGGCCGCTTACAATGGACCTCATAAGAAGGCTCAAAGTCACCCAAAGGGTAATAAAGATGGCTTCGGGTTCCAATCTACACTACGCTGCCACTGCGATACTGCATTGAACAAAATAAGAAGTTAATAAAAGATACTTTACTGCAATTTAAACCAAGTTTTCACGTAGAAGAAAACACGAGCTAGCTGTACGTTCAAGTAGTGTAACGGAAAAGCAAACAATGCTAAAATAACATCAATGCACAATCAACACAACATTTTCCTTGTCCATTTATTTCATTCATTCGTTATTCACCCGAGGTTAAATACCTCAGCTGGATACGAACCGCGACTGAAAATCGTTGCAAGAGAATAAAACCTCCCACACACGGAACGACATGAAGTCTAACGTCATCGCGTGCTGTCATCGGAGTGCATCTGATGCTGACAGTGATGCTAATCTACATGAGTCAATGAGTTTCCAAGAACTATTGTAAATACGTTGTAAAAACAATACTTTTGGAAACTAATTTTCAAGAGATAATTAAGCTGAAACGTTCGACGAATGACGTATTTGTTAATTATAGCCTCGTAAGGCCTTCAGTCCTACCAGTAGTACTAATTCACCATATAGTATATTCACCATATAATTCAGACCCGACGCTCATAGATGCTATTAGTCATTACGACCCAAGAGACTAGCTGTAGGACTTTTTATAAAAGGTCATATTTCCATTTTCAAATATATAATTTTACTAGCGACCCGCCCCGGCATTTCACGGGTGCAATGCTTATGTAAATATGCATGTATTATACATATAAACCTTCCTTAAGAATCACTCTATCTATTAAAAAAAACCGCATCAAAATCCGTTGCGTAGTTTTAAAGATCTAAGCTTACATAGGGACAGAAAGACGGCGGATAGCGACTTTGTTTTATACTATGTAGCGATATTACAGAATTAGAGTGTATCCTACCTATAAAATACCTTAATTTATCACATATGGTAACACTTGGACTTGAGTGCACCAACGCGTATTTAAAAAAAAATGGGAGTGGTCTCCCCTTGACTTTCTTGTATACCGAAATCGACTCAAAAGTTGATAGAAACCTTATATTTTGATATCATACATGCATGTTATATTGGTTGCAATAAGTCAAAGCATACTCGAGTTATCGTGCTAACGCACAGATACACACACAGACATAATTCCAAAAATGGTATTTTTGGACTCAGGGGGGTTCAAAACGTGTAAATCTGTCTGATTTACACGTTTATAGTATACATATAATTAATAAAACGTAATAATTTAATGGCCGTGTGATGCCGGCAGATTAGAATAGCATCACCCCATATCCTCCAATAAGTCCAATAAGTGGAAGGCGACTAATGGATCAGCAAAGGGGTACTGATCACCTTATACTCCGTCCACCAATCCGCATTGCGCAAGCGTGGTGGTGGTGGACTACTGTCTAAACCTCCTTCGATGACAAGGAGAGGTCTTATGTCCCAGCAGTGAGTCGAATTATAAAGGCTGTTATGATGATGATGAATAATTTAATGGATAATATAAGATTGTATAAGGTAGGTACCTACCTAGATGATGTAAGTTATTTGCCATGTATTAACATGATTGTAATGTAACCTTCTTCTTCTTATTTTAACTAGAAAAAGTCAGTTTATCCAATATACCTCTGTATTTGACATAATTGATATACCTCATCCTCGCGTCGTGTTCCTCAATGATGAGGGTCGTGACTTTCGTATCATATTTCCTGCGATGACTCTGAGCCATCTCGATCAATCATCAGCAGTATGCAGAGCATCGTGGCAATTGGTTTCGAGAGTGGCGCAAACCTGGGACCATAGACGAAGTTCGATAAGAACAAAACGTATGGGATTGACTTAAGACATCGTTAAATCGCGTGGCCAATCGTAGCTCTAAGTAAGTTGGTAGCAAAAGCTAAGACTCTGTAGATAACCAAACGTAATGGCCTATGATAACGAATTTCAGTATCTTTTCGCTATGAAGCGATTGCCACTTGTCTAAGCTCCCTGGTCTGTCTAACGTATCTTGCTGCGACCCCGCGGTCTCTTTTCTTCTATTTTGCCAGTAACCAAAAGGTTCTCGAGGTTATTTCCGTTCCTCCAGTCAATGTGCCTGAAGTATTCGAGAACTTTCCGTAAGCAGATGGTATAACCTGGTCGATATTTGGACTTCGCGCAGGATTGATACGCAGGCTAGAATAAAACATAACAAATAACAAAATTGTTGGTGCAATAATAACAATAGTTGATACACAAAAAGGAAGAAATTTTATATTTATATCATACGGGCCATCATACGAAGAATACTTAATATTGATCACAAACCTTTTATATCGATCATGTGATAAAAACACCTGCAGCTGTAACGTAGATCACAAAATTTATGTTTGACAGCATTCACATAGTATACCGTTTATTATTACAGACACTTTCATTTCAATTACTGTCTTGGATTCGATTCAATGCTATCTGATTAAATATTATTATAAGAAGTTGACCTTCTTTATTTAATGTCTCTTTTAAACAAATAACAGAATATTTCTTCCCATTTTTGTTTCGTTTCATTAAGAGCCATTTTATTATGTTGGTTTACAGTTTGTGGTTCAAACTTGCAAACAAATGTTTTTTGTGAAAATTCTGAATATTGCAACGTGATCCTTACAAACATAATTATTTCATGCTATTTTTGTCTATTCTAGACATTTATACAATTTATAACGCGTTGCAATCTCTTGCATACAATCACTTTTATCATCCTAAAGGGGGTTCAGCAGAGCTTTAAGTAACATCTGGGTACACATAAAGCCACATCTGTCATTATGGGCCATGCAGAGCCTCAAAATAGAGACATATTCCCATTCTATCGTTTATCTACGTAAATAGGGGGCATCGTCAAATCCAAAAAGTATCAAACTTCCAATGAATAAACAAACAAAAGCCAACAACCAGAGTAGATGTTACACTCAAAATCATCTCAGTAGTCTGATAATACACGTTGCAATTTCATTGAGTAAGTAATAATAAAGTCTGGCACTTTATGGATATCCTTAATTCGACGAACTTGCATTGGTTTCGCATGCACAATGTCCAACGTTTACGTACTCCATTTTTCTATACCTGTACTGTAAAATTTATTAATGTTAATTATATTTGAATCCTATAACGCCTAAAATTTAGGTGATGAATAAATTTCCAAAAAAGCAGTAGAAACACAGAGTAAAGCTTGGTGTGGTGGTCTGATTCGGGTTCAGAATCAAACACAGTTGCTTTTTCTGCACCACGGAATGAAAAGAGGTAAATTTTTTTTATGTTACGAGATGGCAAACAAGCTTGCGGCCCACCTGATGTTAAGTGGTCACCGCCGCCTATAGACACTTGCAATATTAAGTGTAAATCACTTAACACCGCAAGTGCGTTTGCCATCATGGGGACTTAGATGATATGCCCTCCATGCCCAGTAATTACACTGGCTGCCTTTCCCTTCAATCCGAAACACAGCGAACTGCATCACGGCAGAAATAAGAAAGGCGGTGGTACCTACCCAGACGACCCTACATATGGGCCCTATTTATGACCGAGAAACTCCATCTATCTTACTTCTAAGGTTCTGATAATAAAGCTCAATTAAGTTTGCACATGAGATCTTCTGTGTGTGAGAGCAAGACAGATACTGTTTCGGTAGTCCCACGTAGTCTTGAGATAGCAAATGATTTGACACGGACCTTAGTGCAATAGTAACTATTTATATCACCATCGAGGAGGTTGGTGGCGTCGCAATCATGCGCTCTTCGGCTGATCTCGGCTGCTGTCGAAAGGTGGCAGACGTTTCCAAGAAGAGTTGATGTCATGCAGGCGGCTAGCAGTAAAAATCTAATGCCAAAATCAATAGTAGTATATTGTCAATATCATAACATTCCGCATAACTACACCGACCCCTAATGAATTTGAAGCAGGGTTAGCAGGGTAAAAGAAGGAAGGAGTACAATAATAGGGCGACAAACATAGGTCTGACTCCAACCAAACCGATCACAAATTAGTACCTGGAGGATCTCGTGGCCATTAGATCTGAGACGAATGGACAAACAAGATACATGATAAAGCTACTTTAAATAAGGAGCTAAGGTAATGATTGTTCATCATGAAGGTTGGATATTGTCATAACTAAAATTAACAATTGTAATTCGAATCCTACACTAATTCATGTACTTTCAACCGTGTCCATGGTCTAGTAACTCCCCTCGATTTAAATCGCTAAGGCAAGAATTTTCGAAATTTTTGAACGTCTGGATTTTTATTATTATAATGTACCTATAAATAATAATCTGAAATTCAAATACACAATGTAATCTAGGGAAGATATTATTCTAGCTCCGTATTCCGCTATTACTACGATGTAGCTCTCAGAAGTGTTGGCCATAAATACACCTTGCTTCATAATTCCCATAATGAAATAAAATATGTGTAAAATAAATGAATTCACTAATTTTGCGCCAAGATTAAAGAAAGGGAGAGATTTCTATCACTAGAACTTTATCGCCGTATACCTACGTACTTACGTTTGTTGTTTTTATTTTTGACGAGTAATAAACAATCCTGTCTGATAGTCTGAAACAAAAAAGTCTAGAAAAAAGTCAGCTTGTGACGTAATCAGTCGTTCTAAGGACGAAATCGAAACACCGCCAACCTATATTTTACCTAATTACCTACTTACGATTTTGATCTGTTGAGTTTTCGGCCCTATATAATGGATAGTCAATGTACAAAATTAACTGAAAATTATTTTCATCTGTTTCAGGTTGGACTACAAAGAAGACAACAGGAGTAGCTTTTATAAACGAAATTTAATTTGCTGTTGGTTCAAAATGTTCTACAATATTGCCAAAATAAAAATTAGCCATATCATGCTAAAATGACAAAATAAATATTAGCCATAACATGTGTTTCCTTGTTCAGCAATTTCAGCATACGAAGTTTCGTTTATAAATTGATAATCATAAGATTCAACCTGTTCCCGACGAAGATTTAGAAGAACATCAACAACATAGAGAGGACACAAATGGACCGTTACAGAAAGAAATGCTCCTAAATTATAATTATATTTATTTCCATTGCAAAAAAAAAACCAGTACAAAAAACGATATTAACTCTAGTTTTGAACAAAGCTTATTGATGTATTTACTATTGCAATTTATTATTAATATTTGTCGTCACAAAATGGCTTCGTATTTTTAGCACAATAAGAAGCTCGTGTGCAATGATTTCAAATTACTTATAATTGCTTTACATGATCACTTTATTTATGTTTTGTTTGGACCATCAAGTAGAATTTATAGTCGTTTCTGGAATATCGTTTTTAGATACATTAGAACAATGCGTGTGTATTTCTGAATGATGCATAATTTACACAGAAGTAAATATCTTGCATGATAGCATGTCTATCACTTGCCATTACTGTTGAAATAAAATACCTTATGGGTTCCATCAATTAGACAGATGTCTATAATATTTATTTTATAGAACTATTAAGATTACAAAACACTGTCACAATATTCTTTTGCCAGTATTTTAACATGCCCCCTTAATCTAATAGTTGAAAATAAATAGATACAAAATATAAAGACATATAATAAATTAGAGATCGGTGACAACCCTAGGTTGACAACCCTAAGCTTGTTACACATTTACTGTGTGCAACCCGCCTCAGAGGTTTGGTTAGAATATCTGCTGATAATTCGATAGTGGGGACAAATACTAATTTTATTGTATTATCAGCAACCTTTTCTCTAATAAAATGATATCTTGTATCAATATGCTTGGTTCGGCCGTGGTGGATTGGATTTGCAGCTATTTTATATGCACTTTGACTGTCACCTGACAAACTTACAGTATCTAATCTACCACTAACCTCGTGTATAAAACGTCTCAAAAATATCGCCTCTTTTGTAGCTGAAGTTAAAGCCATATACTCCGCTTCCGTCGAGGAGAGTGCTACTGTAGGCTGTTTTTTAGACTCCCACGATACCGGTCCATCTGCTAATACAAAAACATAACCAGTATATGATCGTCGGTCTATTGGATCGTTTGCCCAATCCGCATCAACAAAACCATGCAAATAACGTCCAGTTCGTCTATATTTAATACTGAGATCCATAGTACCTTTAAGGTACCTCAACACGCGCTTCGCAGCATCCCAATGCGATTGTCCGGGATTCGTATTAAACTGACTCAAGTAGCTCAACGCATGTGCTATGTCAGGTCTGCTATTCATCGCCACATAGAATAAGGATCCAATCAAACTCATATATAAACGACTATCATCAAAACTTTGTACCTTTTCGAGTTTCTGTATAGTAAGTGGTGTATCGGCACACTTACAATCTTCAAGATTGAATTTCTTCAAAAGTTTACTGATAAAAGTTTTCTGATTTAACGTTATCACATTATTACTTTTCGTTATATTTATTCCGAGATAATAGCTCAGATTTCCTAAAAATTTTAACGAAAAATGTTTACTTAAATCAGTTTTGACAGTGTCAAAATGTCTTTTATCTTTGTAGAATAAAATTATGTCATCTACATACACTGCCAAAATAACAGTATCGCAACCAAACTTTTTAGTATAGACGCATGACTCTGAAGATGTTCGTGTAAAGCCAATCGAAGACAAAGTATTATTCAACTTCATATTCCACGCCCTTGGTGCCTGTTTCAGGCCATATAATGATCTTTTTAAAAGACACACTTTATTTTCGTCTCCATCATGAATAAAGCCTGGTGGTTGTTCCATATATACCTCCTCTTCGAGGTCTCCGTATAAAAACGCAGTATCAACATCTAAGTGTTCCATTTGCATATCTAATTCCGCTGCCAAAGCTAATAATGTTCGTAGAGAGGAATTCCGCACCACAGGCGAAAAGGTTTCGTTATAATCTACTCCGGCTTCTTGAGTATATCCTTTCGCCACCAAACGTGCCTTATACTTCTTGATATTTCCCTGAGCATCCTTTTTTAACTTATAAACCCACTTACAGTGGATTACTTTCTTATTCGGTCTGTCAACCAAGGTCCAAGTGTTCATATCTTGCAAAGATTTAAATTCATTTTGCATTGCTGTACACCAATTACTTTTGTCATTAGCTTTCATTGCTTCAGCAAAAGTTTTTGGTTCTTCGCAGACATCTTCTATAGAAGTTGCAATCCAACTTGTAAAATCCATTCCAAAATATTTAGGTTTGTTTCGTATACGTTCTGGATACCTTCTTTCGGAAACTGGATCACAGGGAACTCCATCATCATTAGCTTCTGCCACTGTTTCTACTTCAATAGGATCAGTTAATTCAACAGGATCTGTTACAAGAACATTTTGATCAAGAGCGTCTAAATTCTCTATGCTTTCGACATTCTCCTGTTCTTCTGTAGTATTTGTCTTCCAAACTTGTGTATTAGAAAGATCAATAGGAATAATATTATCAGTTAAATCACTATTCAACGACTTCAAGTCATTAAAACGATTTTCAAAGAAAGTTACATCCCTACCTTTAACTAATCTTCTTGGGTTTTGTACCTCACGAAACAAATAATTCTTCGGATCGTCTGAGTATCCTACAAAAATGTGTTGCGTAGCTTTCACATCTAACTTCTTCCTTAAACATGAGGGTACGTGTACCAGTGCTCTGCATCCGAATACTCTTATATGAGATAAATCAGGTTTGTTCTGAAACCATTTTTCATACGGAGTAACTCCGTTCAGCGCACAATGTGGAGATCGATTTTTTAGATAAACTGCGCATTTCACAGCATCTTCCCAATAAGCCTTAGGTAACAAACTTTCCGATAACATTGACCTCACTTTCTCCATCACAGAACGTCCAGTACGTTCTGCCACACCATTTTGTTGGGGGTTATACGGTACTATCGTTTCATGTAAAATACCTTTAGAGACAAACACATCAGATAACTCTTTGTTAACAAATTCTGTGCCATTGTCAGTTCTAACAGCTTTTATTTGCTTCCCTGTCTGTCTCTCAATAAAATTTATAAAATCACAAAACTTATTCTTAACCTTGTTCTTCGAATCAACAAAGTAAACAAAAACCATCCTAGTAAAATCATCTATCAAATAAAGAACGTATTTATTTCCTTGAAAAGACGAAGTCGACATGGGACCAGCAACATCAGAATGTATCAACTCTAATAGCTCTGTCGCTTTCCTATATAATAAAGATTTAAAAGGCTTTTTCGTTTGCTTACCTTCAATACATGCTATACATGGTTCTTTACTAACGTTGTCAAAGTCAACACCCGTGACTTGACTCTTCAGCTTTTGCATACCTATACGACATAGGTGACCCATCCTACTATGCCACAATTCGTATTTAGATTTGTCAAGGTGCACATTATAAGCTGACATGGGGTTAGTAACCATACCGTCTAATTCGTATAATCCACCACATTCCGAAGCATGTAAAACTGGGATTCCTGAACAAGAAAAATTAATATTATTATAAAAATTACATCCACTTTTATCAAAAACAACTGTAAAATTCTTATGAACTGCTCTACTCACAGAAATTAAATTTGCTTTTAAATTTGGTACAAAAATAACATCATTAATAGACTTAATACTACTTGTACCACATAATGAAACATCACCAATAAACTTGCTATTCGTCTTTTCACCGTTTGCATATGTCACCTTACCATTTTCAAACGGTTGAACATTAGTAAGCCAGTCTTGCCTTGATGTCATATGCGTTGTAGCTCCCGAGTCTACTATCCATTTGTTATTTGTCAAACCAGTAGAGCAAGCATTGACTTCTGATAATAATGTTGTTTCTGTACTTGTAGAACCATGAGTCTTCTTGTCCCTTATAAGTGGACAATCTGGGCGCTTGTGCCCTGGCTTCTTACAACCATAGCATACAACAGTTCTCTTCTTATTCGAAGCCTTTTGTTTCTGATTGTACCGTGTACGTAAAGCAGTTTCAGAATCAGCAGATTTCTTAGCAAATTCGTTCAATAACTTGCTTTTAACAATTTCAGTTGTTATCTCTATATTGGAATTTTCCAAAGCCATCACAAGAGGATCGTAGTGACTTGTAAGACCACCTAGCAAAATCGCTGCAAGAGAAGCGTCCTCTATGACTTTTCCAATATCTGCCAAGTCTTGGGCGGTGCTTAGAACAGCATTAATATAACCTTCTATATTATCAAATTCATCAAGTGAATATCTATAGAGCCTACGTTCTAGGGCCAATCTACGTCCCATGCCCTTATCTTCATATGCAGCTGCTAAAGTATCCCACGCTTCCTTAGCACTGGAAACTTTCCTTACGTGTGTAATCGCAGCTCCATCAAGAGTTAGGCAAATTGTTGACAATGCCAACCGGTCACGCTTAACTTTGACCACTTCAGAAGTAGTATCACCAACTGGATAACCATCTATACACTCTAACAGATCATGAAACATTAGGTGCATACGTATCTTAAACTTCCATGTTGGATAATCATCTCTACATCTCAAGGTTTTCAAACCATTCATACTCATATTGTTACATAAAGCTTTACCTGAATTACTATCTCCAGAAGACATTGTGATCACGAATCGTTTAAATTATTCACCACAAAATCGACTTACTTGAGAAAAATTCAAAATTCACAAAAAAATATCGAATTTTTTCCGGACTTTTATATTTCCTATTCAATATAAAGGTGAATAAAGCTCTGTTTTTGTCTAATTACTCAGTTTTCACGATTTTTCCCGTATTTTTCGTGCTGATAACGTGTTGAAATAAAATACCTTATGGGTTCCATCAATTAGACAGATGTCTATAATATTTATTTTATAGAACTATTAAGATTACAAAACACTGTCACAATATTCTTTTGCCAGTATTTTAACAATTACTGTACATTAGTTTAAGACATTCTACCGCCATCTCCTTTTCATCCTCAATTTACTAATCCATTGTGTTCCCGAGTCTTGCTTAAGGGGGCAATAGGGGGTAAAGATTATCACACGTGAACAATAAGACCGTAAATTTTCAAAACAAGACTAATAAATTAGTATGAGAATATTTCTTAGTACAGTCAGAGGCGATGCCTCTAAGTTGACGAGGTTGTCGCGGCTAAACCAAACATGTACAAAATTATTAAATAACTTTACCAATATTAAATCACGGTAAACAAACAATTATACGTACCATTGTAGTAGTAAATTATTTTATTTCATAAAACTCATTTGAATCGCGGCTACGTTTGGCGACTTTATTGGCGCCAATTGCAATCATACATGGCATCAAACTTGACTTTCATAAGTGTACAAATTGTACCTAAATGAATAAAGAAATTTGAGTTTGATACTTCATCCTGCGCTCAGGATTACGCGGCTAGTTGGCGCTTTAATAGGCTTAATTTTTATACGAACATTTACCTTTTTTCTATTCTGAGGGCGGGTTTCAGAGGTTCTGATTAAGATATCTGACAGATAAATTGACAGGTTTGTACGGACTATGTCAAATAAATAATAATAAAATGATGGGAACTTGCTTGGAACCTATGAAACACGGCTTTAATAGTCACATCTTTCATATTGTTTGTTTGACTTTTCGGTGCTTTGTAATTATTTAAATAAAACCCATTATTCCCATCACAAATTCGCTCTTTCATTTTCACTAGGAGATGCAATATTCATTCACCAGCTCTCCGCTTCACAATAATATATCAAACAGGTACATATTCGCTGCGGAGTTCAACCACTAAACATTTACAAAGATCATTCCTTCGTGCGTGGTAGCATGCGGTTTGGTAACTTTGAAATATTTTCTAAATTAGTTTAATATTAAGTAATACGATCTTCTGCGATATTCTTAGAACTTAACTTCTCACTTCGATGCTCGCTTCGATTGGACCTGTCTTTTGTAGATAATCCCTGGTCTTGTCGGATAAGGGTTGTAGCACACTTATCAGCTTGGAACCGTCTCGCTTGTTTTTATTATGAAAAAGAGGCGATGCGCTACGATCCGTAGTCGTTTCGTAGCCGCCGATGCGTAGCGTTCATAGTAAAAAAGAGGCGGTCCCTTTCTTGTCCTGTGTGTCATCACAATATATACTGGAAAACTTACTGTATGTATTGAAAAATATTATGATTTTTTCCGACAAATGTCATACGCACAATGTAAATACTAGGAAGAAACACGATCTGGTTGTACATAAAACTTGTCTCCACAGCACAAACAATTCCTATGTGGGCCAATGTATACGTTTTTACAATAAGCTTCCCATTAATATTATATATTTGCCTATTATTAAATTTAAAAAAACTTGAAAATCTAAATTGTAAAAAAAGCTTATTGCAAGATAAATGATTATTTAAATGATCCAAATTAATGCGCGGGAGTAAAATCTGCCCAAAATTTACGCATTTTAAATTGTAAATCTATTGACATATAATGATGTTTTGAAATCATTACGTAATTGTAAGCTGTGTAGTTTCTTCCGCCATTTCTTCTCCGTCTCTGCATAATAATAATTATTTCGTCCCGAAATGGCTTTTGACGATTTAAAAATACTGAGCAAAGTCCATTTACCTAAATAAAGAGCTTTTTCACTTCATTTAATTTCCAAGGTGATAAGTGGGCTACGACCATTGGATACAAAGTTAGTATGGTATTCTATTATAACGTTAAATCTAAATCGGAGAATCATTTTTATGAAAACTTTACATTGACAGGTTTATTAAAAGCGAATGATTTAGTGAGAAAGTAGCAATGCTTAGCCAAGTGGTCTACACAGTGTTACAGGTTACAGTGTGACTCGTTGGGAACAAGCGATCTATTCCATCTAATACTTTACGAATAGAATAAAATGGATGAAACTGACGTAATACTGACAAAATATCATGGCGACCCTATCGTATCAACTGGAGCCCTTACACATATAAGCTTCTTGCCTTGCCTTACACATTGCGACTATTTGCAGTGATAAAAACTCGATTCAGTCTCGATGCAGCAGTCGCAAATCGTCGTCCCTGTACACACACGCGTTACTAAAAACAGCGATAAAATCGCGATGCAGTCGCGATTCAGTAACTGACTACGTAGTTGCAGTAATACAGTCGCGATGCATACGCGATACAGCATCAATGTGTACGCGATACCGGATCGATACAAATGTGATAAAAGCGTGAGTGGTGGCAGCGCATGGCTGTCTTTTCCCCTTCTACCCCCGCGTCTGAACGTGCGTGATCATCGCTTCTCATGCTCGGCTGCTTCGATGCAGCAATCGATACAAAAGCATGTATGAATCGATACAAGTACTATGTCGCTGGTGTCGCGATACAGTCGCGCGGCTATCATACACGCGTCTGTATCGCTGCAAAAATTCGCAATGTGAAAAGGCCCTTACAGTTAGCATATTAACTCGCAGAAACACTTTGGAGCTTTTACCCCTTGTCTAAGCTTATGGGTTGAAAAGACAAATGTGTTGAATAAATAAGGATAAATATTTAAGAATATTTCATCACGCTATCCTCCTTAGATATATAGATTATTCGTATGAATGCGTATGCTTTGCGTAACGACTCAAACTAGGGAGAAGGGTAGTAGGGTTGTCACCCAAGAAGCTACCCCTGCTGCACCGCCGCATCGTTGTTGTGACGAGGAGGGGTTCATAACCGTGGAGAGGAAGAAGAGGAAGCCCAATCGCCGTAATTTATGTGGTGTTGCACCGACCGGACCTAACCACCTGCTGCGTCCTGCTGTACCAACGACGCTGCTGTACGTGTCCCGGCTGCATTACTCTACGAAGGCAGAGGAGATCGCAGAGTACATCCGAGTCAAGACCAAGTTCCTCTTGAGGGTCGAACGGTTGGAGTCGCATCACAGTGTAAATTTTAACTCATTTGTGGTGAGAGTACCGACCGACCATCTGACGACCTTCATGAAGGAAGAATTTTGGCCGAAATGTGTAAGGTTCCGGCGCTTCCGAGGCCGTCTACCTGACACCACTAAGCGTCACACGTCGCCGTCAAATTGTGTAAATTAAGTAATTTACTAACATAAGTTTTAAGTGTTATTTACTAACAAAAATGATATAACAATATGTATGTTAGTTTATAAGGTATTTATTGTATGGGCCCTAGTAGCCTAAAATAAAAGTTTATTATTATTATTATAATTATGGGTAATTAATGTTCTTCCTTTAGCTTTTGAAGACTATCAAGAGAAGCAAGAAGACTAGAGGGTTGACCGCATTGGCAGTGTGGTTAGCTGGTTGTTTGGTTCAGGCAACAGCCACTAACGACACTGCTCCTGTGTGCTCCCTGACCTCAGCGCCGAGCTCCTGACTAATAGAAGACAGAGCTGCAGTTGAAATGAAGAGAGAAAACTTCAAGGCCTTCGGCTTTAGGCATTTCTGACCCCCTTATGTGCAGGAATGATGATGCTATGGAGAGACTCGTCGTTTGGGTTAGAGTGAATGGCAAGCCACCTTGACCACGATTACTCTGTTAAGAGTAAACGATAAGGAAGAAGAATTTCAAGGGATGATTAAGGAGTTTTCCATTTGACTATCACAAATCAGAATCAGCAAGACATAGTAATTATGAGCCTTTTTACGCAGAGCTCGGATTAAGACAACCAATCTGAGTTCAATTTTGTAACTGGGATTAGGTTTTTCAAGGGATCAGTTAAAAATCCAACTGAACATGTTTAGGTTTTAAGAATGTATTTTACTATGTATCTACCTAAGTATACTGGGCCGCAAAAAAGCTGTTTCTGCAACAAAAACCGTAATAACTTCCACAATGTTCGAACTAATAGGCTGTACATATTTATAGGCAATTTTGACAGGTTTTAGGTTCCTTCCTCTTTTTGTTAAATTTAATTTAGTTTTTATTTTAAAGCGATTGCTCTATTATATTAATGTCGTCCTATATGTGGAAACTTGTAAATGGCCTTCAGTATGTAAGATAGCTATAATATGTAAGATAGCTGTAAGTTTTCTGTAAAATATATATAAAATTAAATATTGTTATTGCATTTTAAACTGCCGCGCTTTCATTGCGGCCCGGTGTAGTATTTACCGACCTCCGACTGCGTCCATTTTAAAGTAATTTAGATCAGCAATCAGGCTTATTTTAGAGTTCTGTTAAGAAGGTACTGTTAAATTACGTGACTCAATCTTAATGTCTCTTATTTACGTTTGTTTTGTTTGTTAATTGAAGTTAATGCACGTAAGTATTTTTAAATTGGTGTCTTTAACTAGGTAGGTATAATCTTATTTAGCAATAAAACATTCATTTTCAGATTAATGTATCTTATACCACCCGGACTGCTGAGATGATTTTGAGTGTACCTAACATTCGTCCTGGTTGTTGTGTTTTGCGTTAGTTTGTTTAGAGCCCTCGCCCACGGCGACATTTTCATATTGTATTACTACTAACGCGCTACACTATCGCGACTGTATCGACGCACTAACGCGTGGCCGTGAGAGCGAGGAAAGAGTAGCGCGTGAGTGGTGAACCGAGCATCAGCACAATACAGACAGGTGAGATTGCCCATCACATGCGCAAAATGTAGTCATTCGACACAGAAACATTTATTTGGCTATTCAAACCGTCCTGTAATATGGGGACTCGACGATAGAAGCACTAGAAGCGCGACAGTATAGTGTTTGCATCACGATTGAATCGTGGTTACGTGGGCGAGGGCATACGGGACTACATCGCGTATCGATGCGAACGCGCGACTGCATTACTACAAAAAGTCGCCCTTACTAAAGGATTGTTACTTATTGGGTTTAGTGCCCCTTTTATGTAGGCGACATGCTGGCAACCTGTCACTATTTGGAGGAATTGCATAGCCTATACTGCCAGAAGTGGTTTTGTGTAAAAAATGTTACCTAAGTGCTCAACCCCTAATGGTACGAGCGTGATCGTATGTATGTATGTACCTTATATTTTATGTGTGTGGGAGATTGAAGATCAACTCGCGATCGTTATAGGCTACGCTAGATGCGATACTACCTCGTTGCGCACTCTTCGCACTCGCGCTATCTCGCTCTCTCGGTACATTGCCGCAGCGCTCGCTTTAGGCAACGCTAGTTGCGTTACGCAACCTCGGTGCGCACTCCCCGCACGCTATCTATCCCTTTCTAACATTGCATTGTTAAAACTAGTTCTTTTTGCAATATGTATGTACAATTTACTCTTAATTAGAATTTTTGCAAATATACATGACTTACGGATCTGCTTTCGAGTTTTATTCATCTCTCTACCCTAAGAAAACCTTACCCCTAGTATGAGTTTATTAGTTTTCGAACTCGATCAAACGTATCGTCTATTTTCATACATTGCCCGACGATACGTTTGATCGGGCTCGAAAACTATCAAAGCTCGTAGGTACTAAGGCCGCCTGCCCCAAGATACATGTGGAGCCATATGTGTAGGTAAAGTATATATTGTACGTATTATGCCTGATTCCTTTGAGGTGTGTCAGTCACCACTGACAGCTCAAAATTGTCTTCCATGCTCATTTAATAAATCAATATCATTCAAATATCGATTTGATGCTAATAAATCAATAGGTATAGATATTATTCCTATTGAATTAGCGTTAAATAAGCCTATAACCCTTGTATTTCGAATTAAACCCAATACTTTTTAACGTTAGTCGTCACGGGTATAGACTAATAAAGATGTAGCTAGCATTAAGATTGCCTTTTCTTTCGATAATAGTGGAAACTACCGCCATCTCGCCCGTAAATTAATTAACTTATTACAGTAATTTGGACAAGCAAACACTATAAAATTAAAATTAAACACATTCTCCGATTAAAATTAGACATAAGATCCGAGCAGTTTAAATACCTTGCGACTAAAATAAAATTGTGCATTACCTACATACAGGTGTAACAGCGGGAGGTGTGCCAACTCGTGTCTTATGCTCACCGAATGCAAGGCTAATTACAGTTATTTATTTGTTCTTAGATAAATAGAAGTTTTATTGCCAGTGCAGTATGGCAGATTTTTTTCTATTAATGTTTATTAAAGATGTTGAGCCAGCATTATTGCTTACAGAAAGATATATCTTTAAGAGGCTGTCACGAGCCAACTAGCGCCATCAATACATTTCAGTAATTTTATAACAAAAGATCAATTTTGAAAATCGGAATATACCACGATATTCTTAAATGCGAACTAAATTTATTAAATGAAATACCACAACTTTTCATTGTTCTGTTTAGTTTTAAAATGGGTTTTTGCGATCAGTCGCCACTTTTGGCATAAAACCCATTTTACCCTTTTGGTCCGCGCTCGGTGTATATCTACCGCGAGACATTTAAAATTTATTGTGTCTGGATATTATTAATCACCCACGATTAACTTATTGGACGAACGTAAACGAGAGTTCAATAAATATTAGACGTGTAGATAATATGTACCTACCTAAGTAATCGCATTTTTCAAAATTGATCTAGTTTAAAAGTTATAAGTAGGTAAAATTAAATTAATGGTGGCGCTAATTGGCTCGTGTATTTCTGTAAGCAAACATTTTTAAACAGACATTAATAGAAAAAAATCTTTATTCTCAAGGGAGAGCGGGGTAGTGTGAGCCATGTAAGGAAAAATTCCAATAACTTGAGCATGGAAATATATTATTATTATTTCATTACATAACTTCAGGATAGACAAGATTTGAAAAACACAGATTTATAATTACTGACGTTTATAGATTAGCAATTAATCGACTAAGGCGCGACAAAAAAAGCACCAATGTGTGAGTATCTCACCACATCAGCGAGGGTGCTGCATATATTAGAACCATAGGTTTACAATTACTGGCGTTTAGGTACCTATAGATTGGCAATGAATCTACTGGGGTATGACGTGAAAAAATAAAATAAAATGCAGTTATCGATATTTTCTTATAGTAGTAATCAAACATCCACGAAGCGTCGGTGGCGGTGGCGTAGTGCGTAAGACCGTCATCTCCCACCCGGCAGGCACTGGTTCGATCCCCGCCACGTACCAATGTGTTTTCTAATTTTGAATTCATATGTACGTTTAATCGACGCTTTTACGGTGAAGGAAAACATCGTGAGGAAACCTGCACACACCTATGAAGAAATTCTTAGGTTGTGTGTGAAGTCGACCAACCCGCACTTGGCCAGTGTGGTTGACTAAGGCCTAATCGCCCCTAATGTGGGGTAGGCTCGAGCCCCTCGGTGGGATCATTATACGAGCTGATGATGATGATGATGAATCAAACATAAAGCGCCTTCCTCACCGGCTCCGTGCGTTTCGATTTTGGTCTGGCCCTAGTCGATTTCAATGCCAATCTATAAACGCCTCGTGGTGACGCCTCTATGACGCTGTCTCGTGGTGGAGTGGTCAGTAACGCTGCCTACACATCGGGCGGTCCGGGTTAGAGTCCTAGTAGTGTGATATAGCAAATGTTAGTGTGATGAACACGAATATTTGTTCACAAGTCTTAGTTGTTTATATATCTATTTAAGTTTATTTATTAAATATTTAGATTATTATGTATATTTCTCCGTTATCTAGTACCCATAGCACAAGTTCTTAATGATACTTAATTTGGGCTAGATATGGTGTGAGCGTGGAAATATATTATTATATTATGTAGTATTGCGCCCTAAAGGTGCTTTAATACTACTTAATTTGGTATAGTGTGCCTAATGCTGGGGCCGCACTTGCGCCTATCATCACGAAGCTTCGTGCTAGGACACGATACACGCAGATGTGACCGGCCGTTATCGGCTATCGTCACGAATATTCGGGTTGCTTGTGCGTTATCGGCCGGGAGGCGGTACGTCAGGGTTTTAGCGCGTTAACCTATCGCGCTGCGTGGTCAGACATGCGTTGTTCATTTCGAAGGTTGTTCTCCATTAGTTCAGACGCGTACAGGTGACTAAGTATACGATACAGCTGAGTTATTTTTTATAATAAATGCATTACGTAATTATTAGCACACAATTTAGAAGTAAAGAAAGTGATTATGCACAGTTAAACGCAAAGAAGGATAATAATACTACGCAATTTACACGTCTGGAAATGATTTCGGCCATCTTGGATTATTCCACGATAGTTCGTGCAAATAAAGAAATGCCACATGCTTTATCGCGATAACTTTGCTCGGGCCGCACTTGCGTGTATCGTACGAAGTATCGCCACGCATTACTTCGGGACGATAGGCGCAAGTGCGGCCCCAGCAAAGTATGCCCTATTAATTCAATAAATTCTTATAGTACCCTACTACTCTTTTATTTCAGTTAGGTACACACTACACTTCACTCTCGTGCTACGTAACCTTCCGTTACGCGTCAATTATTATTATTATAAACGTCAGTAAGTATAAATCTATTGGTGCAATGTTTCCACACTACTATAGGTTTAGGTTTAGGCATAGGTTTATGTCCGTGTGCCTGTAAGATACCATACCAGCCCTCGTTGGGAATGCTGTAGTGGGTGGTTTAACTGACAGCGAGTGACTCCTTGTTGCGACGGCTTATGCGGAGCCAGAAACTACCTCAGTCAGCTTTAACGACACGAGATGTAAAAGGATTGTCCTATTAGCGTCCGAGATCTACACAGGTATACTAAGACCATGGGATTATAAAGAAGAAAAAAAGATGTAAGAGTCAAAATTTCTTCATGTTTATTATTTCACTTTTTTAACATCATCATGTTACACCCATTGGACAATTAACTGTGAACAATTTCAGGCATTCAAAGAGGTAGCAGTTTTCAAAATTATTTGACACGTCGTCACGCAAACCGCGCACTGGCTCACTTCACGGGTTTGTACCATTCGCGGAGAAACTTAAAGCTATTCTATACATCGACAAGCTCGGGAAGTGAGCCAACGGACGATAGGCTAACAACAAACATTTGATCACAAATGCTTTACAATTACCAACATCTCGCCAACTGCTAATACATCAATTACTATAATTTACTTACAACCTTGATCTAACGGCCTACACTCTTACACAGTCCAAACCATTTTCAACACATCCATGAAACATTCCGACTTGAACGAGCGAGGTACACCGTAAGAAATATTTTTTGACTTTATAAAAGTATTCTTTACTATAGAATTCTTTTATAAAACTACGTGGAAATTTTATAAAGCAAGAGAGACAGATACTCGTGTTCGAAACTTATAATGATAAGCTAAAAATTATAATTAACTTTAATACATACTAGGATAATTATAATACGCTACAGATGCAGTCACATTAGAACATATATCTATCTCCCTTGCTCTATAAGAAAATGACAATATTACGACCAATGAAGTACAGACGATGACTCGTGATATCTGATACCAACTCGACGCTCCGACAGATTCCTACAATAAAAACTTAAACTATAGTGCGATCACTTACACTATGTTAATCTCCCTAAACGCAGTCAATTCGAATTGATCTACAAAAGTAAAAATAATAAATAACTAGCACGTTAAAATACATACATACATTTATTACACAGTTACCTAAATTTATTGTAATTTGTATATTGTTACAAAAAGAAAGTGCAGGTACCGAATATGGAGAGTTAAGCGTATCCGATATTTATATACTTACCTACAACACAGATGTGACATGGAAGGTGGGTGCTACTGCATTTATTCTAGAACATACGTTACAATATAGCCACTATCCTATGCGAGCATAGAATCTGAAAAGTGGCTACGGCTCTTTCAGAATAGCATTAATATAGATAGCACACTGTACGTACGTACGTTGTAGGCTACGCACGTGCGTGCACGTGTTCGGCTAACGCGGTTATCCCATCGCACTGCGCTTCGTCGCCTAACACGAGACTGCAGATTTTAAAATGTTTGCAATTACATCAGTTTGTATATGTCGTGGCCCATCATGAAATGTGCGGCATACCATGAAATGCTACTGGGTCATAAAAATCGCGATCGTTGGTCGAGTAGCCATTATCCAAAAATGGTAGTGGTAGGAGTGATCATTAGGTTCAAGGTATTTTTTTTAAGACTAAGCGGAGTGGACTGTTTGTGGGAGAGTCTAATCTACGTATCTGTGTGATCGGTAGGTACACGATATGCCCACGCATTTCATGATCTGGCCAATTATACGATCGGACCACGACATGTCCATCTTCTGCTAAATATTTTGCGTCGCGTTTCAGCGTTTCTTACCCACGTAGGATCAAGCATGGAGCGACTGCATTCAAGACATAATTTTGTCTTATAAGACAATTTTTAATAAAATTCAATATTGAATACGGATGATCTGGTGTCAGATCAACACAGCGAAGCTTATTTCCTGTGACTTAAATATTATGGAAGATATGTAAGACCAGTATAATGACTAAAGTATTTAAGTCTTGCAATGCAGACGCTCTTTTTGCTTCGATTTTATAATGATCGTTGCCACAAATCAAACTGTAATTACTGGGCATGGAAGGCATATTATCTTAGCCCTCATGATGACAACGCACTTGCAGTATTGAATGATTTAACCTTAATATTGCAAGTGTAGGTATATAGGCGACAGTAACCACTTAACACCAGATGGGCCGCAAACTTATTTACCATCTTGCAATATATAAAAAAAAGATTCCTAAAGAGGTTACGCTGCTGATTGCAACTACAGACAGCCAGACCAGCCGCTTGATAGAAAAAAAAAATAACCATGATCCTACACTTCATAAATTTAATTTGCTATAAAATGACAAAATTTATTTAAAAATTGTGGTCTCCCCAAGGGGCTATCGTGACCTGTAGGCCAATTCGCTAACTTTTTTTGACCGATGAAAGTGATAATCACCGAGTGAATTACATATTCATTGCTGTTTTACATGACAACTGTCATAACAGCGAGTCGTGTAAAACAGCAATGGATATGTAATTCACTCGGTGATTGTCAAAAAAATTACCGAATAGATCTACTGATATAAACAAAACAGAAATCCGAGGATATGAATAAACTTTCACCTCTAGGACTAGTAACTCGAGGTACTTATATATTTATATGCAGGACCCATAGGTCCCATAGTTGCAATCGGCAAAGTAGCTAGAAAGAAATGTACAGTCAACAACATAAGTAGATTAATAAAATATGAACTTGTAAATTCACAGAAACGTAAACGTTAAAAATTTTAAGACTACGCAAACCTTACTAATATTTTGTAAATGACTTTAGAAGCAACAGTTCCACAAAGATACTCGCCTTCTTAAAAAATCTGCGATCAATACTTTTTCTCTTGTCAAAATTAATAATATCAGACAAATTGTTACATTTTGACATTATTTTTTTAATCAAGAGAGGATAAGGAAAAATCGTTATTGTTCCCGGACTTATAAAAAAACTCTGTAAAGGCTATTTGCGACTTTTGCGATCATAAGCAACAGTCAATAAAAATTGTCTACTTCTGTTGTTGACAATACCTTACTTTGGCAATTCATTATATATGCTCTTTTCCTTCCAAATCGAGAATAATTCACTCACAGTAGCGCCTTAATTCTAATTACAAGATCACAACTGCGTTCTACATCTAGCGATATTTTAACCAAGGGACAACACTAATTACAAATACATGTATAAATTATGTATGTTTAAATTCTGATGTACGTTTTGGTACATTCATAAGGTTTGGAACAGGTCATCTAGACAACTAATCATAAAAGTAGCCACTTAAATATAAAACGTAAAATTAATATTACTTTTCAAACTTTTGGTGGAGGGTAAACTAGTTTAAATAATGTAAATGTTCACTAACAAATGCTATAGATTGTTTCTAAAGTACTTTCAAAAAGTGAACTCAACTCTAAAATTACCAATTAAATCAATATTAGAAAAATATTAAAACACATTCAGCCATAAATAATCACATAAAAATTTGCTTTAGGAACATAAAATTTTTACAAAAATATTATTTTTTTATTATTTGGAGTTACTACCTCTATGTGTTTGTTACGGTTCCTATGAACAGTAGTATAATTATATTTTATTTATTATATTTTACACAGCAGTCGCGCAAGCGTCTAACTGTCGAACAGAATCAGAATAAGGTATTGGTATAAGCGACAAAATTCCCTGTGTACCACTTGTAGGCAAAAATCGCTTAATACCGGTTTCAGCCCATAAGATCGACTACGCTAAGCGGAGGGGAGCCAACCTGCGGAAGCGGAGTAAAGACACTGCGCCTTATTGGCTGCGCCATATTACGTTAATAGTCTATTGGTCGGAGTAAAAAATAGGCAGGGATTGGTGCATGGCATTCGTTTAATGCTGGCACTTGACATGGCCGTATTTGGCAAACATTTGTGTTGCATCTCTATCATAATATATACAGAATGAAAGAGATGCTACACAAATGTTTGCCAAATACGGCCATGTGAAGAGCCAGCATAAAGGATTATGTTTGCTAAATGGGATTCCGGGAACTTTGTTGATTGTACATAATATAAGGAATATGTTTAAAAAAATATTTACAATCATCTCTTTATCTCCATTCACTCCTTGCATTTCGTTCAAGAAAAATCTCAAACTAAGATGAGGATTATGTCAGAAGATAAAATAATTTTTAGCATCTAAATAGTTTGCATCTTTCTAATTTTGCATAAAGTATGAAACAAAGATGGAAACCAAACTCCTTTTAAGACTACCTATAAGAGTTTAAGATTCATTATACCTTCTTATACTGAATATTGAAATCTGTGCCATAAGTCGTGCCGTTTAGGGGCATTATAGCGTGTCATATATACTATATCGGTAAAACATTGTTACGATGATATCGGTTAAAATTATTTCTCCAAGACGCTTGTCCAAGCTCCAGTAAACAAGGTAGATTAATGTGTTAAATATGTGCAGTGCATATTTACTAAGATATAATACCAGTAGGTAAAAAAGTAATAATTAAATTTAAAGTATAAAATACAATCCTTAAGACTTTAAAAATGATTTGGTAAGACTGTAAGCTTTTATATTGCTGTTTTAGACATGAAATAGCGTAGCGTCTATTTATTTAGAGAATATACATAATGAGAAAATATTGTTTAGATACCTAAAGTATAAAATGTCCTAATCCCAAAACTATATAAAAGTAGATAATAAATCCTAAAATCATAACGGCCGATATAGATATGTGACGTCAGCGAATAGGAAAGAATAGCTTTTTTTCTTCAATATTTTTTTCATAAAATTATTGTAATAAATAAATGTTTGTATAACATAACCCACAACTTTGTAGGGAAACTGCTTATTTCCATTGTGACTCAGTAATACTTGTTATTGTTTTAGGCTTAGGATACAAGAGAAAACGAGAATGCATATTCCTTGTGTAAGAGACATGTCGTGACACGTCAGACTGGCCATTTAAAATACAATAGATAACAAGTAAAACTATATGAACAACTTTCCCCAGGGAATAAATAATTATTACAATAGGTATAAATAAGCCGATGATGGGAACATATCTGCTGAAGACGTAGTTGTAACGATTGTTCCCTCAACCGCAGAATGCATTACCCATATTTTTCCTTTTGTTTTCCCCAATCAATAAATGTATTTGAAAACCAGATAGCACTAGATGGCACCACTTAGGTCTTGGTGTCAAGACAGATAAAATTCCCGCTTCACAATCGTTATAAAATTATCAAATGGGGATTTAATAATTAAATCTTGACAGATGGACCTCATGCCACAGTGTTGCCACCTGGCGAATACTATTTTTCAGAAAACCGTCATTAACACCAACCAAAAGACGCTTGCGCACCAGTTTCACTCAATGAAGCTGTGAAAGGCTGTTAATCAGACATAAGCATACCACAAGAGACCATCTCTTGTTGTTCACCCCAATATCTAAAGAGACGCTGATGTGCCCTACATCTCATAATATCTTCTACATATCAAAATAAGGAAAAAATATTCAAATATTACAACATGTCAAGGATAAATTGGGGATGACATGTTTTTTGTCACTTCTTTCGTTCAGTCAGAAGCAGTTTGCAGTTACAAGCAAGAATAGACCATATTACAAGTGTTATAAAGGTGCCAATGCTTATCATACTCAAACTATTTGCTTTCTGTAATTCGTTTATTTACTTCCTTGGGTAAAGTTGTTGCGATGAATGCTCCTATAACTATCGTAAAAATATTTAGACTGTTTTTAATATCCGGCTTTACCTGTACTTAAAATATATTCATTGATATTGTTTTATTATTCTGTTTCTCTACCTAAACGATTATATCCCAACGCTATGTTAATAATATTATAATGAACCCTTAAGACCACAGACCTTAAATCCTGCTCAGAAAAGACTATTTCGGCACGACAATCTTTCTTTGATGTTTGCTTCTTGGATATAGTATGGGTAAAGATTGATAAGATGCAGTATCAACGAGGAATCATGACTCATCATGGATCAAATAAAATCGAACATTACTTGTTCCGGAATAGTATCTATTCGTACTGTACAAATTCGCGATCAAGAACCTTTCTTCTTTTCTAGAGACTTTGGTATATTTTTGGATACAAATATTAATCTCAACAGTCCCCGCTCCCTTTCTCCCCCTCCTTTACAACACCGTTCCCGATAAAACTGATTTGAAATCGCATATGTGTGGGTGTGTGTTTGTGTTACAATATCTTTTTTGAACAGGATTTCTCTACAACGTAGAACGACACGAAACGAATTTGATCATTTTGTAATTTAATTATAATACGAGCGATGTTTGACATAATATTCATTATTAAAGAAGAAATTCAAACTACCCTCAAATAAGGTTATTTTTTGCTTAACTATAAGAAACGGATACTTGGGACTTATTTGCAGTGACAAACAGACAGAATAATGTTCAAATGACAAATTCGTAACGTTTTCATCCACGGCCACGTAAAGAATAGGCCTAACTAACTACATAAATATACTATAATAAATCTTAAACTATATAAAGCTAAGTAGATGGTTTGTTCTGTGTAACATAGATAGCAGGTTGCACTTATATACTGTATAATAAATTGCAAACTGTTTGGTCACTGTTGAGGGTACATCGCAAAAAGTACTAAATAAAACTGGTACTCAGCCAACATCTCTCATCACGTACTAAATATTGCGTACGTGGCTATGTACGCAATATTGATTTCTAAGGCAATGCTGGTTGGTACGATATTGCAACCTAAATGGATGTAATACAGTTTCCTTTTCAATGTCTTTATAACGACGCGGTGCTCAAAATTTTACCAAGTTTACGTATAAATATTGATACCTTTGCTTGTAATTAGACATTACATTCAAAGGAAGTCTTGTATTTCCCGCTTCAGCAGTCACCCAACAATTAGCGAACACACGATACATTTTGTAGATATACAATACAATAGACACAATAAATATAAATATAGCTAGTTATTGCTCAATTACTCTATCGACAATATGCATATACTCAAAACCGAATCTAGTTTGGGCCATTTTAAATGTAAAATAAATGTTTGGTTTATGCATAAATAAAGATTTGAAAATTATGAGTTGCGTATAAACTGTTCGACTGTTGTATAAAGCTAATGAGAAATCATTGCAATGTCATTGCATTGACAACAAACCCTCGCTAAGAGACTCACTTGGCCCATACATATGAGCCAACATGTGAGTCGGCAGTCATTGATTCACATACGTACCCAAGTTAACTAGAGCCCTGACCATTCCCCCTACTCTACTGCATCCCTTTTACTGTTGATGTGTAGTGCAGTGTTAATTGGGAATATATTTATTTGCATCTCCCACAGTAGTTATGAGTTATTTCATCATCCCAACGAAGTATATAGTTAACTTGGACGCGTAAATCTCCTTTGTAAACCAGTTTGCAATCGCTCATCAGCGCAGGGTGACAAATTTCATACCACCAACGCCATATACAAACGGCAACAGATTAAAATACCTAAACTATCCAATTTCCTCAACGAACATTCAACTCTATTACTAGGTGGTAGACCCATAGGGTCGTCTGGGTAGGTACCACCGCCTTTCTTATTTCTGCCGTGAAGCAATTTCGTGAAGGATTGAAAGGAAAGGTAGCCAGTGTAATTACTGGGCATGGAAGGCATATCATCTTAGTCCCCAGGATGGCAACGTACTTGCAGTGTTAAAAGATTTACCCTTAATATTGCAAGTGCCTATAGGCGACAGTAACCACTTAACACCAGGTAAGCTGCAAGCTTGTTTGCCGTCTTGTAGTATTAAAAAAAATGTGTGTGTCAGCTCCGACGCACGACTGGAGTTTACTCCGAGACAGGTGAGATGGCGCACCTGCTGTCATCCGTGTTTTGACAATTAGAAAGTTGCGCGACATAGGATGCGCACCAATTATGACTTTGAGCTTCAAAAACGTAACGAGGTCATTCATCGATAGATTTTACTCCTCACATTTTTCTCATACCGGGCCCCTTATATATGCAAATCGATTCTTAAGGAGTAAACTCCAAAATCTATACATAATAGCTCTTTCTGTATGTACACTTAAAACTTTTAAACTACGCAACGGTTTTTAATGCAGTTTTCATCAATAGATACGAGTGATTCAAGAGGAAGGATTGCACCCGTGCGAAGCAGGGGCGGGTAGCGCTAGTATGGAATAAAGTAGAAAAATATAAGAAATTTTACAGTTTTAGGTAGACATGTTGCCGTTTGTACTGTCCCTGATGTTGTATGAGTTTGTTAACTGTCATTATAATATACTGAAAGCTATTTCGATACACCGCCATTTTTTAAACGGTTGCAGAACCAATAGATAATTCCTATTCGTATTCCACATAAACTCTGAAATCATGTATGAACTTGAATTTGGCGAATTATTAAGGCTTAAATACAATTCTTACACTGAATTTATTCAGGCAACATATCCCTTTTCCATTAATGTATTAAAAATATCTCGCGCGGCAAAACTGTCGCAAATCCTGAACCTTCAAAGAGATCATTGCGATATATAACAAAATATTTTCGTATATTTACATCGGTTACTTTTAAATGCATCATACTGATATTTGACACGTTTTACAAAAATATAAAAGATACACTACTTTGTATACAGAATAACGCTATGTCACTTAACAATGTCGTCGATATAACAAAAAGTATCGTGTGTGAAAATGCAAAAATCTCTCAGGATCGCAAGTTCATTACCCGTTCTGTACGAAAGGAAAATGATTTTGACTGACGTTACCTTGAAATAATTATTAACAGTTCAAATTTCGAAATCAAATTAAATATGAGATCGCGTTTAGCACTGTGACAATATCTTTGTGACGTTCAAATCACACTTTCATTTCTACAAATTTAAACTCGATACCAGAGCTAATAAAAACCATTCTCCTATAGCAAGAATCGGGTACCTACTCCAGCAACATTAATACGCATAACACACTCGTTAACGACACGACACGGTTCTACGCCATAACAATTTACTACACTATGACAACGGCGAAGAAGGCCCTATAATGCAATACATATACCAACAAACTTATCTGCGCTCAAAAATATACCTTACCGCATGGTAACAAGATTTTTTTTTAAGGTCTATTTATATACTTATCATGCAAGTAATATTAGAGAAGACTTACTATTTTGCAGTAAAGAGAGCATATTTAAGGCAAGACTGATGTACCGAAGGAACGATACTGGTATAAAATTACAATTTAATGTTACTAACCAAAACGATACACCGAAGAGCTTTGTTATTTCAAATTAAAACTGAAAAATCAAGGACAAGTTTTGAAATTCAAGTAGTTAGCTTCAATTACAAACTGCATACGAATTCGAACTGTTCATTTTTGTTACTATACAACGGATATTTCGTTACTCGCATCAGGCTTTGGTCCAGCATGCACTAGGGTTGTAAGAAGCCACATTTAAGGCGGTTACAGACCAGCGTTGTAAACGCGAATATAAGCTCGTATTTGGAAGCGCGTGTGGGTGCGCCTTATGCCACGCGCACAGCTCGTACGAGCGTTGTCGCGCTTATAAGCTCATAGAATCGAAACGACGAAACGAAATGTAGCACGTGTACTGAAACGACCGTATACACGCAGAAAAAACGCTAGTCTGAAACCCTTAGTGTCAAATAAAACACTATAAAACAGATAAGTTTGCTGGTGACAATCACTTGCCTAAAACAACCATCGCTGAAGTCACATCGACCATAGACTAAAGTATTTAACTTAAAATAAATAAATAAAACATACTAATTATTTTGTTCCATGTTAGTTTTTGAGATCTAAACAATACTATTATTAGACTATGTACCTTGCTTCTAGTAAACGAATTGCTGGTACTTTAGTTTATGGACGACCACAAACGTTAAAAGTCCAATTGAATATCATCAAAGTTGTATACGAGATTGAATTTACTCATAGTTCAGAACAAATATATTCAGTCCCATGGTAAAATAAAGTTTATTTTATTTTTACCTCTTAGGGAAAGGCTATAACCCTAACGAACTTTCACGGCACTAAAATATTATGAGCGTTAAAAAATTTCTTAAAAAAACGTAATATCAATGAGCATTATTTAAAAAAGAAAATTTTAAAGACTTGTTGTCTTTATAGTTTTTGGTGCTTAGTGTCTGGATCTTAGAAATCCAAAAGAGAAAAGATTAGAGGCAGATCAAACTATGTAATTATTAAATACCAGTTATTTTATACAAAACTTCAACATATACAACTTTGATGAACAATTTGAAACATCTACCCCATCCTATACAACCGAGAGAGACTACGCACGAGTAACAATAAAAAAAGTCGACTTAAACACATCCAAATCTAAAAACACCCACTCATTTCGCTAATATATTTACCATACATACTTCCATCTCACTCCCATCGCATTCACACATGCGAAACTTAAAGCATGAAGAAAAATATTTTCAACTCTTGAGACTATGAATATCAAATTTGTTCCTAAAGTTTATAGTACACAAATTTTACTTAAGCTTAACATAAGAAGTTACGTTACTATGTTATGAGGGCGCGCTCGTCGACATTTCCACGGGCACTGAGGCTGGGACACGAATCTGGAAAGCAAGAAATTATTATGTAAATTGTAAACCATAAGTTTTACTTAGCTTGTGGTTGAATTTTCAATGCCATTCTAGACAGAATGTTCGCGATTTAATTCTTAGGATTTACATAGCAATATCTTTATCTATCAATCATTTTTCATTTAAGGAAGAAATTAGATTAGTGACTACTTTTTTGGGTTAGGTAACTCGAAGAAAAAGTTGTGACAAAAAAAATACCATGAAACTTATTATCCATTTGTCTCTTTCTAACCACTAGAGCACGTGTCACGTGACCGTCTAATACGACATACATACGTAGGTCATCATATTACTTGTGGGAAGAGTTAGAAAGAGACAGGTAAGAAACGGAAACATTCGAAGGTCAAGATCAAAAAAGTTGTCTTCACTTTTTTATTGGTAGCGTGGCTTCCAGTTTTACCTTTAAATTTCTTGGGTGTACCATTTGTATAGACTACAGGCTGTCTGTCACTGTTGGATGCACTGAATACACCAAATGTGGCTATATATGTGAACTAAATGTTACCTAAAGCTCTGTTCAACCCCTTGGAATTACGAGCGTGATTATACGTACGTACAATCGACAAAGCTCCTTGTAGTCCAAATGGACTACAAGGAGCTTTGTCAAGGAGCCGTTCAAAGAATTCTGTTTGCTAAATAGCAAACAGAATTCTTTGAACGGCTGCCCTACACCAAGCCCTACTTTTTACTCTGACCAATAGAATATTAACGGTATATGGAGTAGCAGGGTGGCTGACAACATCGTATGCTCTTAATGGGTCAAACCGGTATTGGGGGGCGCATCGCCTGTCAATACGACACGTCGGTGCCACGCGATTATCACCTACAAGTGGTATACCGGGAACTTTGTCGATTGCACCTATGTCTTTTTACTTTCTCGTACGTAGTATAGAGGAAGTCTTGTAATCGTCAAAAAATTCGACCTGGAGATTTTGACGAATTTACACGTTTTGGACCTCCCTGAGTCCAAAAATATTTTTTTTGGAATTATGTCTGTGTGTGTCTGTATATCTGTGTGTGTCTGTGCATTAGCACGATAACTCGATCATGCTCTTGCATGCTATAAACTTATTGCAACCAAATTTAACATACGTGTATCAACATCAAAATATAAGGTTTCTATCAACTTTTGAGCCGTCGATCACGAAAGTTAAGCAACCAAGTGCGCGGTCGGCACTCGGATGGGTGACCAAAATTTAATATGCATGTATGACATCAAAATATAAGGTTTCTATCAACCTTTGAGTCGTTTCCGGTGAGAAAGTCAAGGGGAGACCAATCCCGATTTTTTTATTTTGTTTTTTTCATTACTAGTAAAGTGTTGATTAATGATAGTTTTTCTGTGGTGAAATAAATGCCATGAATTGTTCTGTTTCATTGGTCACTAATAAATTAACAGACCTAACACTATTCTACAGCAAATTTATACTATGTAAATTCTAGGATACTCTCGATAAATCGCCCACAAAATACTTCATCATCTCATAACTTCTGTTACAAATTTTAAACCAAATACTCATCTGCTTCTTAATTCAATATCGATGAAAACTCATGTCAACTAGCTCACAAAATAGCTGACTGATACATTAACTTTAATTGGGCAGTTATCTAAGAAAAGTTTGAGTAAACGGCCTAAACCTAGTCTTTTACGGTTTTTTTTTGTGTAAGTATATTAGGACGAAGTTACGTCAAATTTACCTTGGTTTTAAGTTGTGTGTGAGGAGCATGGATGAACACAGAATCCGCGATGTTATCTAGTGTACGCTCATCGAGCACTCGTTCATCCAACACCCGTTCATCCAGCACAGCTTCTAACGCGGCAGCTAACTCTGAACTCTCCGCAAAATTGCTTGCGCCTTCCGCTATTGAAAATAACACTATATCTGAGTAGATATCATCAGGGAAGTTGACATAAATGACGCTAGACCACTTTTGTACAGTTTCGGTGAATCATGTTTCATACGCGTGATATGTCAAGATGTGGCGCAGACGATCATCCTACAATGCGACTAAAGGAGTTGCTGAGTTGCATCTGGGTTACCTTAAAATGTTAAGTAAATAATCGGGGGTCCCTGTCATAGCGACTGCTATGACAGGGCCTGAAAATCGAGTGATAAAATCAGTGCATTCATATTGTTGAAAACGAGATGTTTATCAAAATTATTTCTAAAGTATGGTCGCCGAGCAGAGATAATTTGATTGACCATTCAGTCTTAAACATTTTTACTAATGGTCAAATTTATAAAATTTTGTAAAATTTAAGGTTTTAATTACATTCTGTATTATTAGCATTATTCACAATTTTTCGTAGCTCGGACTTGTGATCAACTAGCCAAAGTTATTACCGATGCAGAGGCATTTGGTGACCTATTTGCTGATAATTAAGGCATAAAAAACTTGAAATATTTTTTTTTTCGTCAGCAGTCACCCGGATAGCGAAAGGTCGCGGGTTCAAGTCCCGTCTCAGCACTTATCCATGACAGGATTTTTTTCCATGTTTTTCGTTTCTATTTAATTTGGTATCAATTTCAATCATAAAATACTTGCTTTACTTAGTGATTAATTTCAAATTCTCGAAATGAATCTAAACTCTGATTAATAAGTAATATTTATAATAATAGGGGTTAAAGAATGAAATTGCCGATTTTTTCCGCATTATTCATTAGTGTATAATTTCTTTAATACAATAGCTATGTCCATTGTTCTTTTTTTATTTTAAACATCATTACAAGGACTTATATTTATGTATAAAATTTTATTCTTATATTTATTTTTTTCACTAGAAATACATCTTCAAAAACAGCTCGTCCTAAGAGGTGCCCGTCTCCGTTATAAAAATATGAATATTTTTTTACAGATATCAATTCGCAATTTTTTTCTCTATGTATCCTATAGCTTAATGTTGTCTAAATATATCCACAAAATTACATAAAATTTAGATTTGTGATTCATTAAAAATATCGCAAATATATTTGTATGGAAAAATGAATTTTCGTTAAATTCTCTATACAAAACGGCAATTTCATACTTAAACCCCTAATATTTTAGTGAATTCTAACTCGAAACTTTATCGAACTTTTAACACCGTATTACTATGTTCATAAGTTTTAGAATCTCTAAAAGGGGTGGTCACTATACCTGTGTGAGCGTGACAGCAACATAATTGCGCAGGAGCGACAAGGGTGCGTAATGAGGTGTCAATGTACGAAATTATCTCTGTTCGGCAACCGCACTTTAGTATTTACTTCAAAACATGAGATAGACTACAAATAAATAACATTGTGTGTGTCAATTCATACGTCATACTGTTGACATCATTATGTATTGCATTATCTTTCACTATTATTGGTTCAATATCGCTTCTCACTTATCTAAAGTAAATAATAACTAATATGTTGGGCACTTAACAATATTTAACTTCATACAAATAGTCTGATTGCAATTGCAAAGGCTACATGTAAGCATTGCAATCATATGATTCACATAGCTGGGTCCAACTGATCAAATTGATGTGACTTAAACCTTTGTTATATTATTACTGTCCTAATTTTTTTTAAGGTAATAAATTAAAGCATTGAAGCTATAGCCAAAAATGACAAGTTTATTCCAAAAATCCTCAATAAGAAATCCCCACCAGACTTTTATTTACTATTCCCAAGTATCATCAGTAGGTTCATAGTTCTTTGTGTTTACCAAGCCGAATATTTGAAGTGAATCTGTCGATGATACTCATGAAAAAAGGCAACAAAAAATCATGATTGCAGAGGTTGACAACATTTGGACCAAGATTTTTGTCTACTGATCGCCGTGATGCGACGCGCGCATTTTTATACTACATTTCAATCGCTCGTGATTGTTTTATTGACAAGGAAAAGGCTGATGGGGATTTATTACTATTTTTAGAATACACTGATGGATTAACAACCTAATAAAGGTCACGTAAATGGTTGGATGCGAACAGCACAAGGCGGTAATGGAAGAACTTAATCCTGTGATCAACATAGACCTAATAAACGTTAAGTAAAATCAAATCTATTTATTTGAATGAACATTGCTAAGTACCTTTAAAAGAAAGTAATTCATTCTTCAATTAACCTGTCGATGGGATGTTGAATTTCACAATTCGCTATTACTTCTTACCTTGATTGAAGAATTCAGTGAACGCCTCATCGGGGATCTGGCTCAGTACTGACGGATCGAGGATATCATCATGTGGTACCTGTTCCACCTCTACTTCTGGAACAAAAGTTTCTTTAATGTGTAATATGTTAATATTCTAAAGCCGAATTATGAATAAATATAGTCAAGTGATGTTAAGGAGGTGGAAAGAATAGTTTGAAAACTTGTTTGAAAAAGTAGGTAGATAATGAACACGTCATAAGGTATGGATGATATTGTGGAAACCATGAAAAGTATGAATGCGGGAAAATCTGCAGGATATGACAGGATAACGGTACAAATGCTGAGAGCTGGGGAAGGTACCGTTGCTAGATTGTACCGCCTTTTTAACTGTGTTGGGAAAGCGGCCTAATAACAGGATGGTCCAAATAGTGGCGTTCAAAAATCTCCTTGGAATTATAATAATAACAACTAAGTTTTTCTGAGTTAATTGTATTCAGTTAATAGGGAATATGCATGTAATTCAAATAAGTATTTTTTATATAATCTCTATTACTTTAGAATTGTCCCTCCATCATTATTTTCAAATTCATGATTGAAAAGTGCGAAAAAACTGTGGGAAATTCAAATATTTGATGAGCGACGAGAGCGGTTGTGGCGTAGATGCCCATAAACAGGATATGTCAATGTCACGATGACCACTTTTTTAACATTAAATCCTGATTTTACGTCTGTTGAAATCAAGGCGGGAGTTTCTCCCGAGCTCTTGTTGCAAAAACGTGTTGAGAGACTTCATTTTAAACTCAATCTACCGTACAATTGTCGGTTACTTTGAGAAAATTTTCACTTGATATTGCCGCAATGCGTAATCTTTGTGTCGCGATCGCCATTCGTTTAAAAGAAGAATAAATAAAAGGTGTGGAAGCTTTGAAGGAATGGTTTACAATATATTATATCTTACATAATTTATCTGAAAAAATCACATAATTATAAAGCGCATAACCTAAAACAATAATATTGTTGGTTTTGTAGATTGGGCTATGACGTCACACCAGGCGCGCCAAAATGGCGAGCGTTTAAAATGCACCGGCACGGGCATTTTAAACGCTCGCCATTTTGCCTTTTTTTAACTTTTACTATTTTTTAGACACATTATACTAGTACATTTTTTTTAATCATGCATATTCCCTATTGCGAGTACGGCTGAAATTAATGAGGACGGCGCGCGAACATAAGACTTGTTTTATAAAATTGGACGTTACTATTGGACCACGTATCATATATTTATTTCAAAGGAGCATATCAAGATCCGATCAATATTTACCAAGTTCATGTGAGTTGCTTGTCACAGTGATATATTCACTTTCGCTGAGCGTTCCCATGGTTGTGTCTTCCGAACTATCATATGTGGAAGAGTTTGAACACACGTTGATTTCTGTAATTTAAGTATAATACAAAACTGTAAAGGGAGATAAACTTTGACTTCGCAATCTTCTTCGCAGTTCAGACTGCTGAGATATTTTATAGTGTAACATCTGGTTGCCTGGTTTTGTTTGTTGATACACTAAAGGTTTGCTTACCTTTTGCTTTTACGTAAGCATCAGGCTGGCAACCTGTCACTATTTTAAGACACTGCATAGCTCATACTGCCAGATGTGGCTTTATGTGTAAGGACCCTCGCCCACGGCAACTTTTTGTAGTGATGCTGTCTGTCGCGCGTTCGTATCGATAGTCGCGATGCGGTCGCAACCTGTGTGCCCTCGCCCACATAACCACGATTCCGTCGCGATGCAAACGCGATGCTAACGCGATACTATCGAGCTTCTATCATCGAGTCCCATATTACAAGACGGTTTTGAATTGCTATAATAAATGTTTCTATGTCGAACGACTCCATTTTGCACACGTGATGGGCGACAGCACTCTCGACCTGTCTGCGTTGCACTGATGCTCGGTTCTCCACTCAAGCGCCACCCTCCACCCGTTCTCACCCCAATGTCTTCCGACACGGTCGCGCGTTTACATCGATACAGTAGCGATGCTGCAGCGCGTTAGAAGCGCGTTGGCATCGCTTCTGTAGCACATAGCAAATGCGACTAACAAGTTAGTAGCGATGCTGTCGCGCGTTTCGTGGGCGAGGGCTCTAACTAAATGTTACCTTGACAGTATTGAGACAGTGGTGCTGAAGTGATGTGGTCATGCAGAAAGAATGAGTAAAATTTAATGGACGAAAATGTGTTTGTTGATTAAATGAAAATCTAAAGAAAGGTCAGGTTAAAAGTGATCGTAATCGCCGAGCATGTGTGAGGATTGTGATGAGATTAGATGAAACGAAAGCAGTATGTAAGGGTTGGAGCAATTGGAAAGAAGTTATCTCTGCCTACCGTTATGTGAAAAAGGCTTGTTGTTTATGTATGTACTATCGACGGCTTCCGTGCTTGAGCAGTTCAAATATACTTGAACGTAGGAAGGCCACATCCAGTTGCGCGCAGTTAATTACTTGTTCCTCACATAATCTCTCCACTTACCGAAATTGGCGGTGGCTGACAATAATTTGTGTTAGACTGTGATATTTTTGTGTATTTCCCTCATAATAACATCTTTAGCTGGCGAAAGAATCAAATGGGAGAGCGCAGCAGCCGGCTATCGTTATTATATTAATTATGCGTGCGTGTGAATGTGTGTATGCATACGTACTGGAGCGTGTAAGTTTCTATGTATGTGTGCTTTGCTCGTGTGTGTGCGTAGATGCTATGTGGAGTAGATCTTTGTTGTCATTTTACTAGTGCTTCCAAGTTCCAATAAACAGTTGTGAAGGATAGATTTACATTCATACGATGATTTACATTTTTGAAGTAAAACTTCTTTACGCACGCTTGACTTGGGGAGTATGCTAATCGGGCGAGGCGAACGGAATTACTTTATAAATTTGGAACACATCACGTCACGGCCGCTGACCAGGGGTGTTGCCTGCCAAGTCAGTTGAGATACTTTTTATATTATTAAATATTATTATAGAAGTTTTACTTCAGTCGTATGGTCTAAATCTAAAGCACATTCGTTTTTTTATATAAATTCTTTAGATTCATGTATGAATTGGAGGGCGAGGCATATTCAATACGTACGCAAGCGATTTCCGCCTCATGCCTGCTCAAGCACGTAAGCTCGCGATAGTACCTACGTTAATGATAGTACTTACCTGAGAGCGATTGTTCGACGGTGGGGGTCTGCATGGGGGCGTGAGGGACGCGTGAGTCTCCCGCGGGGGACGCGCTAGCCGGCCGCGGCCTCGCCGGAGGCCGCCGCCGCCTCTTGGCCTTGCGCGGGGGACGAACCGGGGCCGCCCATACGCGTTTCCGTACAGGCTTCTTGGGCCGGCAATCGCGGGCTAACTTATCATAGTTGTCCTAAATAACCACATATTATCCACATAATTATCCTGTATTAGAGCCATAGTTTGATATTAGTGGTTCAAGGAATATATTTTAAGTAATGCATAGAATTTTTCCTTTCCATAAGTGACATGAGAGGCGCCATCAAGGTAAAATGTATGGCCGCCCAACGAAAGAAATATAGGTATTTAGCGTCGCGGCGGCCGCGTTAACGTTTCTATCAACTTTTGAGTCGTCGACCACGAAAGTTAAGCAACCAAGTGCGCGGTCGGTACTCGGATGGGTGACCAAAATTTAACATGCATGTATGACATCAAAATATAAGGTTTCTATCAACTTTTGAGTCGTTTCCGGTATACGGTTGACCACTCTCGATTTTTTCAAATAAGTACTGTTGTTAAGTTAAAATGCAAAGTTGTGTTAAGATTTCGGAGATTTACGAGATATAATGGACGAACATTGAATTTTAAATATAAAGATAATACGTAAGAAATTATTGATTTGTATAGGCTATAATTTTAAGTGACGTATAATTAAAATGAACCAAGTATTTAGAACTTGTGTTAGTTACTAGACAATGGTGTTGCAGTTAAATGGTAGATGATATTGGGTAAACATGCATAATAAAATAGATATCGTTATTGATAGATCAAAAAGGTCAATCTAGATAGAACAATTTTTGTTAAATGATAAGTTGATTTGGTCTGTGTGTTATAATCTTAACGGCTACATCAACCTTGGTCAATTGAACATTGGTAATGTGATTTTTTCAAACTACCGACTTTTATTGTTTTCGCGCACGTTTCCTTATGACAGGTGATTGTTTATAAATAACTTATATTTTCTCTGTAAGTGATTATTTGTATATTTTTGAGAAATAAATGTTCTGAAAGCATAAAAAATTATACCACATACCCTCTTCCAAGCATGCTCTGGACACAGCGGCGTCTGATCCTGCAGCGGTAACAAGGGTTGCTTGCATCGTGATCCACCAGCGAACACAGCCGCACAAGCTGCGTAAAGCCTCTGTTCGGGCGCACACGTCACATGTGTTAGACAATATCGGCCGCAAGGCAGTGGGGTTTCCGTACAGTTTTCTTCGGCACACATCATTCCTACTACATTATCCATCGAGCCACTATCGCCACCAGACCAACCAGTCTCCCTGCAAGCAAGATTTTAAAATTTTTATGACCGTAACAAAAAATAGTCTATGATAGACACTACTTCTTTTGAACTATAAGATTATGAATCTTATATCTTCGATATGAGGATCAGTTATTCACCTAAGTTGTCTTCTTTCACTCGATGATAGGAGAGCTGGCATCCCCCTTACCGCCAATAAATGATTGACAGTTTGAGTGGGCAGGTGTCCACCGCTGCCTTTACTGTTTAATTGTTTCTGTAGAAAATAAATGAGCCTTTAAACCAATGTAATTTATATTACAAAGTTTTAAGTGGATATTTATGTAGTCTTATAACCTTGACTATTGACGCAAGTAATCTATGTTCTGTATAATTGCCGGCGAACTGCATTTCAGCATCAACCATTGCTACATGCCTTCTCAGCGCTGCTCGACGAAGCGCCAATCTAGCACCACGTGATTCTGCAGCAGTCTCCTCAACACAAACTGGACCTGTGGCTGATTCTAGGAAAATGAAATTATTGGTATAAATAAATTATCATCTTTTATCATATTTCCGTATCAATGTTTTTTGGAAAAATGTATTTTATTATTATATATTATGCGACTATATATTTATTTTAACTTTTAATGGGTTTCTTCTTCGATTAATATGCAGAAGGCTTCGGCTACAAAACCGATGAAAAATCACGACGTATTAGGGATGTTACGGAGCTTTGATTCCAATAAGTCAGAATGTCCGATTGATTTTAGCCCTCCGATTCCGATTTCGGCTCCGATAATATTAAATCGGAAGTAATAATGAAGATCGGAACGAAATACCTACGCAATCGTGGCCAGGGCAATAATTGACAGTTACACAAACATATAAAATATCTATACAATTCAAGCAGCATCATCAGCTGATGAAAATAAGAATAATTTTAACTACTAATGAGGGAATAGGACCACAGAGCAGATTTTCGCAACTACTTTTTTTATTTTAAGCGCTATGCACTTGCCACATTGTGTATACTATCTTAATAGGTGGTGGCTCGTCTGGGTAAGTACCACCACACCTTTCTTATTTCTGCCGTGAAGCAGTTCGCTGTGTTTCGGATCGAAAGGGAAAGGTAACCAGTGTAATTAGTGGGCATGGAAGGCATGTCATCTTAGTCCCGAGGATGGTAACGCACTTGCAGTGTTAAGTGATTTACTCTTAATATTGCAAGTGTCAGGCGACGGTAACAACTTAACCAGGTGGGCCGCAAGCTTGCTTGGCATCTCGTCATATATAAAAAAATCCCCCCGAGAGGTCGTCGCTGACAGTGGGTTTGCGTCGAGGTGACTGTAGTTAATGAGGCAGGAGTTGTGCTTCATTCGGCTTCTTCCCAATGCGGGGGGACCGAAGCCGTCGTGCGTCGGCGTGGTGATAAGGTCAATGGCACTCTATGGAGTCCCAGTGTGGTCAGAGTTCCTCTCACCCTGCACGCGGGCCCTTCTACGCAGGTCGCAGAGGATCATCGCGGCGCGGTCCGTGCGGGCTTACCGCACATTCAGTCACGGGGCTGAGTGCGTACTCGCAGGCATGCTATCGTGGGATGTCGATGCCCTGGTTCTCGCCCAGGTGCATAGACATAGGATCGTGGCGAGGATGCGGGGTGAGCGGCCCGTCCTCGGGGAAGTGGGACGGGTTCGCACCCAGGCGCAGAGGGAGGCTCTGAGCCGATGGGGTGAAGCACTGATGCCATGAGAAAGTACCAGTGTGCTGCCAACCCAGCCGCTGGCCGAGCACACGCTCATCGTGTGCCCGGCCTGGCGAAACGAGCGCCGCACTTTGAGAGCAGCGCTCGGCAGAGACTTATCATTACTAAGCATGGTCAGAGCCATGCTTGGTAATGTGAGTGTGGAAGGCTGTCGCCTCCTTCTGCGAATCTGTGATGGCGCAGAAGGAGGCCGCGGAGAGGAAGCGGGAGAACAATCCTCATCCGGCGTAGACGGACGGGTCCGAGAAGGGAGGCGACTCTGACTCATGAATATTGATGATGAGTATAACTATTCATAGTCAGCTAACTTTTTTCATTAAGATATTGATTAAGCTATTATTTTAATTTATAAATTTCCAATCAGGAGGAAATAACCATTTTTTTTTGCTATGTTCATGGGACGCTACCACTGCTTAACCCACCTGCCGAAACGCAGCTGACGTTCACGGAGCTACATGATTCAACTCTCTGAAGTTATTGCCTGGGAGGAAATGATTGACTTTTGTGCCCTGGCTCCCGGACTATAAAGTCATGTCCGTAACATCCCAAATATGTATGTATATGGACATAATAACATTTATTATTCAAGTTCTTGGGCTTTTACTCTTTATGATGAAAATGTGGAGCATCACTTAGTACAGATAAGAACAAATAATTGACAGACAGTAGACACGTTTTAGTATTATTTATCACAAAAAATCTACTTACTAGTCTAAGGAATCAAAATTACCAAAATCCGGTATGTTATCATCATCACTGCTGCTGCTTTCAATATGTTTGAATTTAGACTTCTTGTCTGCCAGAGGTCCACATTCAAACAACTCCTCGCCTGGTGCATGCCATGATTTTATTGGTATTGGTATGGCACGGCGTGGCGGTATCCGCTGTAAGGCCTCGTGCACAGCTGGCCCTCTGCCCCGACGGGTTTTTGCTTGAGATGTAGTCTTACCTACAAACAGCTTGATAATTAGACTTCATTGGAGCTAGTCTCACTATGCTTATAAAATAAAATTAAACAATAAAATGTAAAAACTTCAAGTTATAAAAGTATTTTTTTATGATACCTATAAAACTCATTTTAACTTTCAACTGATGACATGGTTATTTTGTAAAGTAACTGATGACGTATGGTCTGAGAGGCCCGCTGCCGTATCTAGTCTATAGCATGTAAATTAAGTATATAATAAACATATTAAAGATTAAATAAAACACTTTAGTATACTCTGAATATACTTTCCAATTAAGAACTTGCCATGGCAACTTATGTAGTCTAACAATAAAAAAAATATGATACCAAAAATTACAGGCCAAAGAAATAAATTCAATATAACATCAACAATATTTTGCCTACGAAGTCAACATACTAATCAATAATTAAAATTAATTTCTATAATCTCAACTGTCATTATACAAAATTACTTCCAAAAATTTTATGTATGGATTATATTGGTAATTTTATTTGAATCAACTTAGGAGAACAAGTGGCACAGGTTTTCCGTGTATTGACCTGTTCTCGGGTTTCCCGATCCAGTTGTCTTTCTGTACCAGCCATTACACTTTCACAATCAAAATTAGGATTTGCAACTAATTAGAGTAGTTTACTAGTTTGGACCTGCATTCATGACTCTGGATTCCCTTAAATCCATTTTTTTAAGTTCGGAATTATTAAAGCTGTAAAATCTAAAAAAAAACAACTAAGACATATTACGTAAGAAAGTTACGTAACTTGTGACATGGGGCCACAAAGGCCACTTTACATCCACGTAACTTGTCGATTTGGGCCTGTCTGACCAAACTATTTTCCTCTATATTGTGGACTAATTCTGTTTGCTAAATGGAATACCAAGAACTTTGATGACCATACACACAGTCCTTTTATTTCACGAACGCAGGTGAACCCTGCCTGTGTGTGTGAATCTACATATTGTCTTTGAGTATGTTGGTGCGATAGCACTGAGTTGGCACTGATGCAGTCATGGCTTACCCACATTCCTGAAATATAAATACTATAACCCTAGAGGGGCCATACAATGAACCTAAAAATTAACATTCCATTAAAATAAAAGAGCTCAATTATTGTGTGAATAAATTAAAGCTATAATAATAGTTAATACTATAATATAGTAATAATAATAATTATAGCCTTTAATTCTCAGACCAGAATCAAATTAAAACCAAATTATAAATCAAATTAATATAGGCCCTGTTGTCTATTAACATGGGCCTCCTCCATAGTATATGTTATAGTTCTTATATTTGCAGAAACTAAAACATAGTACTCTACATAATATATCAGTAATAGTTATTATTATAATTTTGTCACAATACAAATCAATACAGGAAACAAGGAAAAGTGGTATTTAATTAATAAAGACATTAGTAAACAAGTCAAGTAACATTCATTTATCTTACATGTAATGTAAAAGAATATAACATTTTGATATTATTTTACATTACGTGTAAAATAAATGAATGTTACTTGACTATACTTCAATACTTCTTCTAAAATATTTTACCATGCTTTGTGAATAAAATAAAATACAGAGTGGAGTATACAAAAACATTGTGCACCCATCTGAACAGTAATATATTATTTTTATCTTACAAATGTGGGTCAGTGGCTCTCAGTCAAAACGAAATTCCTATCCAGTTAACTGGAGGAGTTAATTTTTATCAATAAAGCCGCCCATTATGCAATACACTTAAATCATTGTACAAAAAAGTTTATTTCTATTCTATTATCCACGTGGCGCCCAGAGATTTTCTGGCCCTTCCTTGACTATGGTCCGACTGTCCTTCTCATAGGACATACTTGTTATATTCATATCCACCCAAGATTTAGAGTTGAAAATTGTATGTGTTAGAGTTAACAGTTTGAAGTGAAACTTTTATGGTATAGTTTTTATATTAGCATTTGTTTATAATTTTAATTATTTGTCTACCTTTTGGTCTTGCTAGCCACATTTCCTAGTCTAAAAGAAATTAAAATTTCAAAAATCTATACAGAGCTTTTTAATATGGACTTCTGAAAGGCTCGCAAGTGGGAATAGAAAGTTAGTTGAAAAAAGTTGCGCAAGAGTCGCAATGTTTATTTTGGTTTATCAAAAGAGTGCTACGAGGTTTTAATAATTTAACTTTCTACATAAATGATATTCATATTTTTCTTGAAGAAGTACTAAAAAATTAAAATAATAATGTAAATACATACCTGAGGTAGGTTTTTTGGGTATCGGAAAATTTACTTTTGCAGATGTTTGAGAAGCAGGTTCAAGTTTTACAACAGTTGGGGGATTCTCCACAAGGCCTTGTTCTCGTTTGAATACATCTAGAAATGTCTCAGGACCAGTCGTCTTTGAAGTTGTTGCAGTTAACGAGTTAGATGAATTAGATCTACTAATACTGTTTTTGTTACTGGAAATTGGTGAAACTAAAATGTTACGTCCTTTAGGACTTTGAACACTTGGTATTGAAGCTTCGGTGGCAGAACTCGGTACATTCTGCTCTTTAGATATTGGACTTTTACCCTTATGAACTTTAGCCTCCAATAAGTCCACTGTTGGTACTGGCCTCATTGGATAGTGTCCATTAGGTATTTCCACTTTTTCTTCTTTTATCTCACCATTTGTCAATGATTCTATAACATCAATTTCCTTTTGTGGACTCTCCAAAATTTTACTCTTGGCATCAACATTATCAGGGAAAATAAAAACATCCTCTGTATGGGTGACTGTTATCTCATTTGCAATAACATCGGAGTCATGAAAAGTATATAATTCGTTGGGATCAATTTTAAATTTGGTATGAAAAAAGTTATCATTTAGATGGGTTATATATGACTGCTCATCACCAGAGCTATCCTGTATAAACATATTTACTTCACTATTGCAGTTAGCCGCCACACCCTCAACTGCCATCTTATACTGCGTTGCGCAGCTAGCATCCGAAATATTTTGTGGAATTCCACTGAAACTGTATATAGCAAAATTAATTATACAAATCTGAAAATCATATCACATAAAAGTAATACATGCTTACATAAAAACTTACCCAACATTTTCTGAAGCACTCAAATAAGACATACTGTGTTCATTTTACAACTTAAAGATAAAAATAATTCTACTAGGAAGAGATGTAAAATTAATTTGGTCCCTCTTCATCATACTGTAAATCATTAAAGAAATAAATTATTAGAAGACAAATTCTATGTAGGTATCACAAATATTTTGGTTTTTACAATTTGATAATCTTGGATAAATTGACAAACAATGACATCTGTCAAATTAGTAATTATTGTTGTATTATTTACTATATTTAGGATTTCCACTCTATCACGATTTAATTTTAGATACCGTCAATTATAAGAAAAATATTTACACTGCTTTAAACAAATAAAAATAAATGAGAAATGCAAAATAAAAAGAAAAACGTACACTCTATTCTAAGTGATTCCTGACACATTTTGGCTTGAAATTTGTTGTGTTATTAATATATTACAAAATCAATCACTAGCCACCAAATTCCTACACTAATTTGGCTTAAATAATTAAAACAAAACACTTTTTATTCAATAACATCAAAATAATGACAGAATACAGCAAATGGCAGCCAAAATGCGGTTGCGTTCAGAAATAGAGCAAATATATTGCCTCAATTATTTTACCTGTTTTGACCTAAAAGTATTTGAATTTGATGTAAACGTCTGAGTAAACATTCTATAAACTGACCCAGCCCTAGACTTCCTTACGTAGGTATTTATTGTTTAATTTTTATATTTTATATTAATTTTATTGTATATTAAGGGTGCGTTCCAAAACCAGGTGAAGCTCAGCGTTTTTCTTCTAAAGGTGCGTTCCAAAACGTTCGGGGTAGAGTAAAGGTAGAGTAAATTTTACCCTAAGATACTATCAGAGTAAATTTTCGCATACATTCGGTTTCACTCTGGTGTATTTTAGAACGGCTTAGAGTAAAATTTACTCTACCCTAATCGTTTAGGAACGCACCCCTAATTGTTGTAAAATAACTATAGTTCTAAGCTATAGTTTAACAAAACTAACCAATGGTGTAAGCGCTCCTTAATAAAGCAGCGTCCCCACTAGGGCCGCGCGGCTCCATGAGGCAAAGCCGCGCGGCCAAGCCTCGTGAGTGTGTACGTGAGCGATGCCTAAAACAACAAATAAGCCTCGCGAGGCCGAGCCGCGCGGCTACAAAAAGCCGCGCGGCTCTAGTGGGGACACGGCTTAACGACCAAGGAGCTTATAACGACATAACGACCAATCTAAGCAACCAATAGAGAGCTATCATTTACTCCACCCTGATCTCAAGTAAGTTGAAATCGTTTTGGAACGCACTCCTATTCGTATTTTTTTTTGACAAGTGAAACTGATGACATCGTAGACAGAGAAAACTGTCTACGGATGACATTGAGTGAATTACCTCTTACCGATGACGTAGGAATTCCTACGTCATTGCCTCTTACCTACATATCCATTGCTGTTTTTACACGAAAAGTGTCATATGGTGTTAAAGTTAAGTGGTAGTGGCTAAGCAATTCACTCTGTGATTATCACTTTCATGTGCCAAAAAAAATTAGCGACCATGAAGGTATAGAGAAATCCTATAGCTTCATGACTCAGACCAAGTAAAAATGTGAAGACGGGACGGAACGCTATAGGAAAAAGACAAAGGAAACTGTGTAGATGGGCATTGAGCACGAGAACGAGCATACTATAATCATTGGTCTGAGATACTAACGCATAAATTAGAGCGAGATAGATAGACGAGACAATTTCTGAAGCTGATTTAGGCCACCAGTCTGTGTGTGAACAAACTGACTGGTGGTAATATGATGACGTAGAAGATCATCTTATCTAAAACTAAGACATTTTTCTGTCCATATAACACACATATTTTATTGAGGTGATAACGTCTTATAAATCGATGAACGCCGGCTGCACGCACAAAAAGCATGACTCATTGTCACGTTCCGCCAGAGCCGACCATGCAAGCGAGAGCGCAGAACATGTGATAGAGATAGACGATCGGCCTAAAGTGAGGAACTGACGATCCCTCCATTTCTATCAGCCGGCGCGATGTGGATCTCATACGAAAATTTTATTCGCTATTATGAGCGCACTTGGCGCACACTCACGGGCTCGGCTATCCCGCGTACCACCATATCGCCTAAAGTTGTTATATCGTTGTTTCTGTCGCAAAATTTATAGATGAAAAATTGTACTGTTAAGTGAAACAGTAGCGTATTTGAATAGAAAATTACTTCCGTGTGATAAGCAACTCCGTTTTAGGATAACTTTAATGTTTCTGAGCCTTTAGACAACACGCATTTCGACAATCGCTCTCGCTATCGCTAAGTAAAAAAATGTATGGGATTGACATAAGCAATCGAAAAGTGATCGAGTGCTTATGTCAATCCCATACATTTTTTTACTTAGCGATAGCGAGAGCGATCGTCGAAATGCATGTTGTCTAAAGCCTCTGGTCGTCGTTTACAAGAAAACACTCCGCAACCAATAATTTTTACGAGGTCCGCTTAGCGACAGATACGAACTCAAAATGGCGGTCGGAGGTCGCGGTGAACTAATTTTCATAAACTGACATGAACGTTTGTTCACTTTGGCAGAGCGGAATGCGTTCGCCACGTCCCGAGTTAAATGGTATAAGGCAAGACATGAGTGGTTTGGAGCGATCTTAGACATTGGATCCTTTGTATAAGGAAGCGATGGAGTGATGGATTTGGATATCCCAAAATTTTTTGTCACTTCATTTAAGCCACGTGAGATTTTGAACACACGAAACGATTTGGGCTTATTTTGGAGTGATGGCTTGGTGTCATGTGGTTTGGAGCGATTGTGAGTTTCCTACTTAAGCGTTCCGCTTATGTATGACATTATCAAGTAAAATTATTGTCTCTCCCTAAACCGACTTTACAGACAACCAATTGTTACTTTATAAAATTTATAAAAATCGGTTACAACGATCATTGGTCTGAGGTTACGCCCAGTGAAAGCATAAAAAACATCGTACCGTTTTTCGGAGGATGCTGCCACACAATAAACACTGAGAATTTTATTTAGATGACGAAAACGTAGAACATTAGATAAACGCTTTAAGGTGTAAACAAGGAGCTTATATTTTGGTGTAAATCACGAAGTTGGTTGTATAAATTTTTCACCTTCGCTTGATGTAATTGAAGAATTGTTAAGTATTCTTTATACGTAGGTATTGTAAATAAGATAATTATAAAAGCTAATTGAATTTATTTTATAAATCGTACATCGGCAAATAAGACCAACATAAAATTATAAGAAATTCTAGCTAGGTTTGTATGATAAATAATATGAAATCTAAGTAAATTAAAGCACTTCATATTGTGGTACAAATAAGTTGAATTTGAATGAACCGCCTTTTTTATTCGATTTGAGAACCCCGTTCCCGAAGCGTTGTTGTGAATCCAATATGGCGATATTTGATGTTAGACTATTTTGAAGGTACGTCAATTTGACGATTGTATAATGATAATTCCGGTAAATATCTGAATTTTTGAAGGCTTATTATACATATTTGTAAACATTCTAAAAGTTTTTATAATTTGTAACGCTTGTAAAGTGCAGTGAAAGGAGAATAAGTTGTATTGTTTTGTTTGTGATTTCCGATAATTTGGTGATTAGTCCATTGTTTTACTAAATTGCCGAAAATAATCATTAGTTACTGTGCAAATTTAACATGTAATGAATTTAGTTGTAGCTTTAAATCCTATACATGTATTCTAGTTGTTTTATTTTGTATTGAACCTTAGAACTACGGAATGTAATTACGGTAATTATGACTGGATATCACATTGTAATTTTTACTTTTCTTTCAGAAGTGCACATGTTTTTATACAAATGGGAGTTAAATAATTTTTAAACCGGGTGCATTAGACTAGCGCCATAATAATTGATTCATTACTTGAATACGTAGTCCTTAGAGCGTTGACTATCATGACAGACACCAGACGAAGAGTGAAGCTTTACGCTCTGAACGCTGATCGGCAGTGGGACGACAGAGGTACCGGGCATGTGTCTTCGTGTTATGTAGAGAGACTCAAGGGTACGTCTTTGCTAGTGAGGGCTGAGTCAGACGGGTCCCTCTTATTAGAGAGTAAGATACAACCCGACACTGCATACCAAAAACAACAAGATACCTTGATTGTGTGGTCAGAAGGTGACAATTTTGACTTAGCATTAAGTTTCCAAGAGAAAGCTGGCTGCGATGAAATATGGGAAAAGATCTGTCAGGTAAATATATTTTCAATTTTCTTACAATCTCCATAAGAGATTACATAAAATTTTATTCATTTATGTTTGAAAATATTGAATTTTCACATGTTATGATTTGAATATGTTCTAGTTAGATTCTGATACATAACCCTATTTTAGGTTATTTTGTTTACATTTGTGAAACCAGGCCATGTTTGTGTCATATCTTGAAAACTATTATTTTTTTAGGTACAAGGTAAAGATCCATCAGTTGAAATCACACAGGACATAGTTGAAGAATCAGAAGATGAACGTTTTGATGAGATGTCAGATAGTGTACAGCCAGTAGAGTTGCCCGCATGTGAAATGGGACGTTTGGAAGACATTAGTGAGCTAGTGACAAGTTGTCTGGTGTCTCCTGCCAGAAAAGATAAGTTAGCAGCTGCTTTAGAAAGTCAACATTACATTAAAAAACTATTAAATCTTTTCCACATGTGTGAGGACATTGAAAACATAGATGGATTGCATATGCTCTATGAGATATTCAAGAGTATTTTCCTGCTCAATAAAAATACACTTTTTGACACAATGTTTGCAGAAGACACTATATTTGATGTAGTAGGTTGTTTAGAATATGATCCCACTCTGCCACAACCTAAAAAACACAGAGAATATCTTCGAGAATTAGCAAAATTTCGTGAGGCTATTCCTATAAGGAATCAAGATTTATTAGCAAAAATACATCAGACATACAGAGTACAATATATACAAGATATAGTACTGCCAACACCAACAGTTTTTGAAGACAATCTGCTAAGCACATTGTCTAGTTTTATATTTTTCAATAAAGTAGAAATAGTGAAACTTATAGAAGAAGATGAAAAATTTCTCACAGATTTATTTAAGTTGCTTATGGATGACAAGACACCAGATCAAAAAAGGAGGGACTTAGTTCTATTTTTGAAGGAATTTTGTAATTTTTCACAAAACCTACAGCCGCAAGACAAGGATGTGTTTTATAAGACACTAGTTTCATTGGGGATCCTGCCAGCATTAGAAATTACACTAAGCATAGATGATCAGAAGACCAAGACTGCATCTATAGATATTTTAACATACATAGTGGAATTTTCTCCTTCTGTAGTGAGGGATTACACTTTACAGCAGGCAAATAGTACAGAAGAGGTATGAAATGATAATTTTTTAAATAAATTGTTTTCATACCTGGTATGTTTACTAAATAGTAGATTTCTTTTCTAGGAACAAATGTTATTAAACATAGTGATTGAACAAATGCTTCGTGACCGTGACCCAGAACTAGGTGGTGCAGTTCAGTTGATGGGTGTATTACGCATATTACTTGACCCTGAAAGTATGCTTGCTTCTGTAAATAAAAGTGAAAAAGCAGACTTCCTAAACTTCTTCTACAAACATAGTATACAAACGTTGATAGGTATGTAATCATTATTGATCTTGACCTACTAATTATTACAATACTATTGGACACTTGTCTAGTTTGATAACAGTAATTATTGCTCAAATTATAACATTTTCTCAGACTTAAGTGATTTTTTATTTGTGAGTGAGTTTTATTACAGTAATGTGTCTAAAGTGTAATTTTAATCTAAAACTCCTGTAAATTCAGATGATATTTGCTTAGATGTATTATCTATAAACACCTTTTATCATAACTAATTACAGCACCCCTCCTAGAAAACACAACCGGTGAAAAACCTCTAAAAGAAGACTACCACACTGTGCAGCTCCTTGGCCTTGTGTTGGAACTCCTGTCATTCTGTGTAGAACATCACACATACCATATCAAAACATGCATTCTTAATAAGGTAAGATTTGCTACTAACTTTAAACTATGTAATACAAACTATGGATTGTGTATCAAAGGTTAATAACTTTTATAACCTGTAATTTACTGAACTGTGACCTTTTGGCCAATATTTCCTATTCATTCACTGGTTCTGAGTGAAGGGAAAGCCAGGTTATGAAAGGTAATAACAATTTGGTATTCTATCCGTGACGAATTTAGATTCCTTAGTTTGTTTACTGGATTTTATTGTTTATGCTACGGCCACACTTGAAGACGAAGATTCGTGTTCGCGTTGTCGCGATAAAACTTCGTGTTCGCTTTACGACGAAGTGCTTGGCCACATTAAAAAAAACTTCGTGACTTCGCGATAATCTAGAACGTCGCGCTAAATTCATTTCGCGAATAAAAATGGATGAGGTGGTTGCGCTATATTATATGTCGGCAAATAATTATTTACTGCATCTTCATTATTTGAACAAAAATAAACTAAGCGCGCGAAGTGTAGCCAACCGCACGAACTTTGTCGCGATAAAACCCTTTGAACCCTTCGTATTCGCGAACATGGTTCGCGATAGGACGAACTTGTTGGCCAGACGTCGCGACAACGCAAATCTTCACGTTATCGCGATAGTGTGGCCGTAGCATTATAATATAAACTGTTAAAATATAAATATTTTAGATTATAATCAATATTAAGAGCACTTATTACATACATATAATCATACTATTAATCCCAAAAGGGCTTTAGCAGAGATTTAGGTAACTTTTGGTTACACATAAAGCCACATAATCTGGCAGACTGTGCCATATAGTGCCCTTAAATAGTGACAGGTGGTCAGCCTGTTGATAAGCACTTATTAGTTGGTGATTATGCTTATACAGGATAAATTTTTCAAATGGACCTTCAGGGCCAAATCCTAAACTTTATGGAATATCAAAAAATATTCAAAGGAGTCACAACCCCGATTTTGATGAAAACAAAAACTGCATCATTGGATTGATTGATAAAATAATGATCACCGCTTTGATTTACGCTTCAACCAAGGTGGGACAAGAAATATTTTATTAAAATTTTACAATTTCCATTAGTTTCCTGTTCATCATTACTTCTCAGAAATCAATCCTTATTAACAACACTATCGAATGGTGTAGTAATGATTGATTCCTGGCTAGGATTATTGAATTTCCAAAAATCCAATGCTGCAGTTTTTGTTTTTATCAAAATCGGGCTTGCAACTCCTTTGAGCATTTTTCGATATTCCTTATAGTTTAGGATCTGGCCCTGAAGGCCCACTTGAAAAATTCATTCTGTATATTAAGGATGTTACCATGCCCTTGCAGGGCGACATGGTGTTTATCTGTCTATTATTATACGATCTTATTTGCTCAAATATTATTTTTATACTTATTTTAGGACCTACTTCGTCGCATATTGGTGCTGATGAGATCAACACACACATTTTTGGTGCTTGGTGCATTGAGGTTTATGAGAAAGATAATTGCACTCAAAGATGAATACTATAACAGATATATTATTAAAGGAAATCTCTTTGCGCCAGTTATTGACGCTTTTCTTAGGAATAATGGCAGGTGAGTAAAAAAAATTTATTTATTTACATGAATGTCTAGCAAACAGGTTTTAAAGTGATAATTATCAAGATAAATAAAGGTTGATAATTATCTTGATAAGTATAATCTTAAATATTTGCCACTTGTTATTTAATGTCAATAGCGGGGGTTCTCTGCGTCATCGGGTTTTCGTATCTGAACTGTCACTTATTCATTATTTTCTTCATTCTATGTTTTGTGTAGGTTCGAAACAGAAATTGAAGTTGTTTTTTTTATTCTGGGCGTAACTTGAGTTGTGTATAAGAATATGTAATAGATTGTTTCCTCAACATTACGTCATTTCAGGAAATAGGGCGTTTGATAATTATCGGATACTCAGTGGCGTAACTATAGGGTGGCATGGCTGGCAAAATGCCACGGGCCCCGCGAGGAATAGGGGCCCCGGTAGTGTCACTGACATTTTTAAATATATAAGTACAACGAAAAAATTCAAAACTTTGTGCGGATGAATTTGCCACAGGCCCCCACATGGCATAGTTACGGCACTGCGGATAATTATAATGATAATTATCGGATAGTTATCAAAGGACTTATTTATCTTTATAATTTCAAACCCTGCTAGCAAATTACTCCATTCCACCGAATGGACTCCACATCTGCTTACGATGTGGAGTCCAAATGAATAGAAGAACTCGCCTTGCTTGCCTGCAAGGCCCTTCTTCACACCTCTTTGAAATGATCCAGGATTAAAAGGAGGGATCATGTATGCTGGCAGTGCCTTCCACTTTTTGATTGTGCGACATGCATGCGACAACAGGAAATAGTTGATCCAAACGTTAAATATGGCCAATATTTACGAATTTACTAATGTTGTAATGTTTATTGGCATGTCATGATTTATTACCAAGCTGTAAGCTGTGAAGTTTCTTCTTCATCAGCATAATATAAAAATAGTTATTGAAATCAAGTCAGTATATAAAAAAAAAACCACATGTATGAAATCCATTTCTTGATCGTGCAACATTGAAAGGAAATGCCAAATTTCTTAGTTTTACATACTATGTGAACAAATGTATTTGTGTAAAGTATGGATGTAATTCTTTTCCAGGTATAACTTACTTGACTCTGCTATATTAGAGTTATTTGACTTCATTAGACTGGAGGATATCAAATCACTATGTTCACATGTAGTTGAAAACTATGGGAAGATTCTAGAAGATGTTGAATATGTACAGATTTTCAAGGCTTTAAAAACGAGATATGACCAACACCAAGACAAATTGAAGGAAAGGGAAAGAGGTAAAATTGTATTATTATTCTGATATATCTACAGGATGAATTTTTCAAGTGATCCTAAACTATAAGGAATATCGAAAAATGCTCAAAGGAGTCTTGAGCCCAATTTTGATGAGAACAAAAACTGCATCATTGGATTTTTGAAAATTCAATAAGGAATCGAACCCAATAATTTTGAAAAAAAAAAAACAGCCTATATTATTACACCATTTGATAGTGTTGATAATAAGTATTGATTTGTGGGAAGTAATGATATACGGGAAACTAATGGGAAATGTTAAATTTTAATAAAAATAAAAGTCCTATCTCAGCACTTAGCCAAAAGAGGATGTGTTTTTCACACTTCACACTTTTTCGTTTTCTATGTGATTTGGTATCAATTTCAATGGTATCAAATATAAAACATTTTCAAGTAATTTGTGAATATGTATATAAGACCGGATTATAATTAAATTTATAGGCTATAATTTATACTAATCCTGCACAGACAAAGTCACTGGCAGAAGCTAGCTTTTATTCTTTCCGTAAATCGTTAGATGTAATCGATTGGCCACTTGTCTAAGAACTCTGGGTCATTTTCCAACAAATCTTTTGTGTTCATTGTCCTTCAGTGGAGTTTGTCTAGAAATTAGCGATTTCAATTTTAATTTTGCCATGTGATGCCGCCAGAGTTGATTTTCCTCCAATGGGTGTCGTAGAAGGCGACTAATCTATCCGCAAAGGGGTATTGATCACCTTATACTCCGTCCACCAATTCGCACTGGGCAAGTGTGGTGGACTACTGCCTAAATCTTCTTTGATGGCAGGGAGAGGCCTTGTGTCCCAGTGGGTCGAATTATAAAGGCTGTTATGATGATTTGAATTTTATTAACTTGGTTAAAACACTTTCACAGTGAGTGGTAGTGTAGGCGTTGCGGAGGCTGTGGTCCCTTCACTGCTGCGCACGAGATATAGGCGGGAGGCTCGCGCGCCCGACGACGAGGAGGAGATGTGGTTCAACGACGACGACGAGCTCGAAGACGAGGCGCCGCTAGAAGCTGCGCCAGCGCACGCGCACCCGCACCCGCATCATGCGCTTGACGCTATCGGTGAGTCACTTTGATCATCATCAAGCTCATATAATGTCCCCACCGAGCGGCTCGAGCCTACCCCACATTACGGGCGATTAGGCCTTAGTCAACCACGCTGGCCAAGTGCGGGTTGGTCGACTTCACGCACAACCTAAGAATTTCTTCATAGGTGTGTGCCGGTTTCCTCATGATGTTTTCCTTCACCGTAAACCCGTAGATTAAGCGTACATATGAATTCCAAATTTGAAAACACATTGGTACGTGGCGGGGATCGAACTACGCCACCGACGCTTCTGTCACTTTGATATTAAATTATTTTTAGAGCGATAGCACGCGGCGTATTTTAACACGCGTTCTTACACTAACTAGTTAGTGTAAGAACTAAATTTTTCACTCTAACAGACTCAATCAGATACTCTGAAGATTACCTAGTTAATCTACACTCTGTTTTACGCACATTAGCGGTAACATATACACAAATCACTTACATACTATGTTATCCAGTGACTTTACTAATAAACCAGCCGGACTGCTGAGATGATTTTGAGTAACATCTGTCCTGGTTGTTGAAGGATTGTTAAGTTTTGGGTCTGGTGCCGCTTTTATGCAGGAGACAGGCTGGCAACCTGTCACTATTTGGAGGCACTGCATGGCCCATACCGCCATATGTAGCTTTATGTGTAACAATATGTTGCCTAAGAATGGCAAAAGATAGGGAGTAATGGAGGAAGCTGGAAGAGGCCTATGTGTCACAAGACAAGCTGATAATTTGAAGAGGAAAAATTTAAATAGCATGTAACAGCAATAAAGGCTTAATAATAATAATAATGTTGCCTAAGGCTCTGCTCAACTGCTCATGGGAATATGAGCATGATTGTATGTATGTGTTTACTAATAAAAATCGTCTTTTATACTCTTTGCAGGTAAAATAGTAGAAAAGAAAGTGTGCTCGAGTACGGAGAGCGTGAACGGCCCGAGCAGAGTACTGTTGAGCACAACGACGGCCACCAAGTCGGCCGCTCACACCGACGTTCAGGTATCCTCGCCCAGATTACTCAATAAGGTAAACTTTGGTTCCCTCACGTCATATATTGCTTCGCTGGGGATTCAACGTGGCTGCTATGAAGTATGTTCTTAAGATAACAGTCGTTATTCGTAAAAACCCCGTCCTAACACAATTTTCACCGAGGAGTGTCATAGATACTATGTAAATAACATTTATGTGCAATGAAATCGACCTACCGGTTCACTTTGTTTTAGAAGTCGATAAATAAAAATTTACAAATAATAACCTAATATTTGTAATAATAACCCTGTTTGTGTAACAAGAACCTAAGTTTACATTTTTTTTGAGGTTTTTTTTTATGTTTTTTGTTAAGCTTGCATTAGACCAGTTTTTACTTTGACCAATGTTCGTTTATTGATTTTACAAATTGAATCCCAAAAACAGTTCTAATAACTAAGTTTTTTACGGAAATTTTGATAATTAATAATATCTGTGAGATTAATCAATTATTGAATAAACAACTATTCAATTAACTTTTAAACACAGTCACGGAGATGGCGTATTACGTAAATATGAGAAACAGGGTATTTTTTTTTCATTTATTTATAAAATAAATTATATTTACAGGTTTTGTCTATCTTATGATGCAGTTTTAATTTTCATCAAAATCGGGCTTGCGAGTCCTCGAGTATTTTTCGATATTCCTTATAGTTTTTGTTTAGGATCCCGATATAAAACGTCCTTCACCGAGATGTTTCGTTAGTATAGTCCAATATCCTTTAAAATATTCTCTTTCTAAGTCGAGACTGGAGCTCTGGATTACCATGTTCGTCACCCACATTGACTTATTAAATATTTAATTCATTTAAACTATAAATATCGTAATCTAGTTTCAATAGACATGAGTAGTAAAACTGAATTTGCCTGTGCTTACATAAATATGTTTCATGTCATTTTTGCACTGATTATCTAACATAGATGGCTAGTCAAATAGTTTTTCGTGGAAGCTTATTCTATTATTCATTATTCGAGGGCCTAAAATGGGAAGGAGCTAAAGTGTTCTGTTTTTGTGAGTCATAAGCAAAATGAAGAACACAACTGAAATACCTAGGTCTAATTTGCTTTTATATAAGTTTGTTAAAGTGACATTGAAATATCATATTAATTAATGTTTTTAACATATCTTGAGAACATACTTACCTAAAAAATATATGCGTTGTTAAAATCCATATATGATACAAAAAACTCTTTAAAATGACAATGGGATCAAATTATTTAGAAACGTATTTTCGGAAAATTCAACAGCAGCTTTGACCTTATGTTGAAACAAAAAGGGGAAGATTTGGTATTCCATACCGTCTAATAGATTGTTGAATATGCTTTCCTTATTAACGCATAGTTTTGTTCAATTGTATTTTATAACAATACATAAACGCAGAGATTTTAAATACCTAAAGGTGGTTTTATATAATAAAAAAATATATTTATTTCGATTCTTTTTGTTGCCACTAAAGTGAAACATCAAATTAAAACATTCGATATTAGAATTTTGCTCTGTTTCACCACATTCACTTCATTTTATAGTGACTAAAGTGTAAAATGTTCCATTTTTTCCCTTTTTGTTTACATCAATACAATAATATCTTGTTTAATTAGTTTTTTTTTGTAACTAACAACATTAACAGTGCCTTGTTTTGATATTTTTTCTTGGCAATTCTAATTCAATTATGTATCTAAAAATTACTTTTATTCTTATAACACTGTGTTAGTGGAGAATGACTGTAAGCGTATAAAAAACAGTACAACTTAATTTTTGTTGGATATAACTCATTGCATGTTTTACTACATTGTAAAATAGTACAATAAGAGTGTTTAGACACTGCGATTTAGCAGCAATGCAAACGCGATACACACGCGATGCACTCTCTAAATGTCAACCCTTAGGGCCCTTACCCACTGCGACTTGTTGCAGCGATACAAACGCGCATTTCTTAGCCGCGCGACTACATCGCGAAACCAGTGATGATCAAGTATTTGTATCGATTCAAACGCGGGGGTAGAGAGGGAAATTATCGCTGCTTTTAGTAAAGCGTGTATACAGGTACGACGATTTTCGACTGTATCGATGCTGCATCGAGACTGAATCGAGTTTGTATCACTGCAAAAAGTCGCTATATATAAAGGGCTCTTATAGCTAAATGTATGTCGCGGTTGAGTGGAGTGAGATTTCATATCCTGGTTGGGCAAATGTTTGTGTGATGAACACGAATCTTTCTTCTCGAGTCGTTATAAACAGTACGTAGCTCTAAACCAAAAATACGAAGTGGAATTTTCGTTTTTTAGAGCCTTGATGATAGTTTCTTCAACTTGGTGATGCAACATTTAATTTTTAGCGAAATTTAATGGTACCAGGATTTCTTTGGGTTGGTTAAAGATCAGCATTCTTTACGCGTATTCCGAAAAGATTCGATTCATTCTAGAAGACGATTCGTGCTCCAAAAAACCATTCGGGTAGGTACACAGACTTATTCCGGCGTGTTCGCTTTAAACTGGTAGTAGTGAGGGACTCAGCATCAACATGGATTATATGAGATTATAAGCTCGTCAACGCACGTACGTACGAGTTGCGCGTGTGGCACAAGGAACGGGTTTACGCGTCTACACGCGCTTCCAAAAACGAGCTTATACGCGCGTATAAAACGCTGGTCTGCAACCGCCCTTAGTGTTTTTCGATATCTCTGGTTCAATACATTGCCACATTTTTTTTATTGAAATGAACCACGGTCCACAAGGCAGTCTAACAGTAATATTCTGCCTAATTTTTTCCTACGCCAATGGTTATCTAGGAAAGAACTGGGCACACTCGTACTGAGTATGGACCCAGTGTTGGTCATAATAAGGGCGACGACTTTAGAAAAGCACACACAGTCGCAAGCAATAATATGTATCCACATTAACAGCTCGTAAGTAATAAAGATGCTGAACTGTCAACTGTGAGTACATACTTGCTTGTGACTGTACTCTCTCCCTTGTAGAGATAATTAAGCATACACTTGCCCATATTATTTGAACTCTAAAGTCCTGTCTAGACTTGCGCATGTACACACTACGCGCTTCGGAACGGTTATTCGACGCGTCAAATGCAGTTCGCGTGCAAGGAAGAACCAGAGGAGCGCTAAAACATAGTATAAGTAAACAAGTACGACGACTGAGTTCCCGCGCGAGTGATAATGGCCTCTTCGTATAGGACGGTATAGGGTTGTCGTCATAAAATATGCCGGGTCAGTTTCGATACCTATAATTAAGCAGTTGTCTTTGAATTATCTTTAAATTACTATTTGCACAGATAATATAATACTATACACTAGTACTATTAGTAACCCCAGCATCAGGGCTACATAATGCATTATTTCATATTTTTTTGTGCACATACCTACCGGAAACAGTATAATTTTGGGTCCGAATGACGTAAAGGGGGTGCAACAAAAATACACTCTAACTACGGTTGTCTTTGTGTCTTCTCAAAATAAATTATGTAGGTACCTAACATAAAAAAAAGTCACACTGGCACTTGACCGTTTTTATATTAACTCAGTATGTGTGTCTTAATTAGCTCCGCGGTACTACGCGGAGGTCAAATAATTCGTTATTTTTTGGCTGCCATGCACCATTTTTGAAATATTACCTTTTTTGTAATTAAATTTATTGAAATTCCATATTATAAAAAAACACAAGAATATTCTAAGTTCTCCACCCTAAGTAACCCCTTTTGCTACATTTTTGCCCATTATTTTCTGAAAACAAAATTCATTTAAAAAAAAATAGTGTGACATAAAAAAAATCTTTGTGCGATCCAGCTTATTATTTGAAGTAAAAGTAAAATACAAATTGTCTTTCTTAAGAACAACGGTCGCGAGCAGTGTTACGTACGACGGTGCAGCCTTGACTACGGTATTCGTTAGTTCTGTTAAAATGCGTCACAACGTGTCACTGTGTGCGTCTCGTAACCTGGCCCGCGCTCAGTGCGTTTCTATGAAGTCAAATTACTTCTTTACTTATACTATGGCTGAACTGTGACTTGAACGCGAACCGTACATTTCATGTTCGCCGAGGAGATTATTACTTGCGCGCGAACCGTTTGCGAACATGTCCAAAAGTGTCTAAACTATGTTTTTAAGAGGTGTGCGAACCGCATGCTACGTACACGTGCAGGTCTGGACAGATCTTTATATAAACCACCATCGCATGTCGAGTGGTACAGCATCAAGAAGGACAAGTAAAGTAGGTTCCACAAAGCTTGCAGTAAGTGATTCAATAAAACACATAGTTATGAACTTCTTGCACTTGGCGGGGTCGAGGGGACTACTATTAGGGACTAAACACTCTTGTTTAGCTCTATTCGGCTTCCCCCATTTTTCTCCATAGAAAAAAAAATCTATTTTGTATGTCCGTTCAGCTTTCCGGAACTGAAAGGATGCGTACGCGTCCCATACTAAATCGTTGTGCTTTTCTCCATAGAAGAGAACGAGTTTGTATGTTGATAGCCGAATAAGTGTGGTTAGTCCCTTAAGGTTTTTAAATTAACTATTTCAAACTAGTTTTTATATTGAACAATTTAATAGTACAATAATAAAGTGTGCATGTCTCCGTCTCCCTTTTATTTAGCTATTCTTGTGTGTGTCGCCAAAAGGTATTTAATTAGATCATGTTTTTATTGTTGGCATGATGCATGTATTATAACATCAAAATAGTTATCTATACGGAAGGTATTTATAATAATCACCAGCGACACATAAAGAAAAATCTCAATACATACTTATTTTATAAAACACAAGAAAGTACTGGAGAATGTAGTTACACTTTAGACAGATGACTGAGGGGAAAATTTTAATAAAATAATACTTAATTCGCAATCTGTGTAAGGCGTCGTCCTAATTGGAAAACGATCGTACGATGATACGCATCGTATCATCGTACGATCATTTGCCCGTTAGGACCTTGCCTTTGGGTGTTCAATCGATCGATGGTAGAATGAATACGTCGATCGATAGTTTCTACCACACTGATTAGTCGACATTGATCGAGGTGCTTGATTATCCGAGAGTACGCTCGATCAACGTCAATCGAAGCTATCGATCGATTGGTTGGTTGACGTTTTATGGAACGGTATCCACTGATCAATCAAATCTACCATACCAAGCGATCGGCGATTGATCGATTGGTCTGGTAACACCCTAATCTTGTATTAAAATAATTACATACCTATGGACAATATTTCAACCATTCCAGTTCAGACCACCGATATTCCTATTAGCACCACTAACAATGTGACTTAGTCATAGTGCCTACAGGGATTGTTTAGTGGGTCCAACGGGAATGTTAGAATTTATGGTGTTATATATCAACAATTTTTGCTCAGGGCCTGGTGGACTATGATGGTGATTCAGACGAGGAGGAAGAGGGATCCAGTGGGGGTGCCACTGCGGAAGAACGAGACGCCAAACGGCCTCGTCTAGCGTAGTAGCGCTGATCGCTGCTGTTTCAAGGAATATAACGAGCTCATGCCTCGCACCTGTCTGCACCAGTGAAGGGATAAGTAAATTGGCAAATTGTAGCGCAAGGCCGCCCGACTGGTTGAGGAGTTCGTGCGTCCCACACAGCCCTCTCAAACTTTGGTACGTACACTTCTACAAACGCACGGTTAGTGTGTGTTTGCGCACTCAATTTATCAAAGTTATCAGTGACCACTCATAACTTTTTTAATTTGAAACTATTTAAAGTTATATATTAAAAGTGCGTAATCCTAACAGACTGATTAAAGCGTTCGTAGATTTGCATGTATCGTTTCATATAGTATACTAATCAGATAACACAAAGAAAATCCGAAGTTGAGACACAGTCTTTGACACATCCACAATTCTTATGATATTGTGCTGAGGGCTAACGCCTTCTATTTTGTTATTAGCAGTTTCGAAAAGAATTTGTAATGCCTCTGTCACTGGGTGTGCCATACATGTTACCCAAAGTTAAACATGCTTGTATAAGACGCCTTAGTGAACGTTCTTCCAATAGAGATACATTTTGCAACACAAATTCATTAATGATAACCAGTCCATTAAGAAATAGCGTCATATTGGAATTTATAAGTCATACATAGTGAATAATGCTTTCAAATAGCCGTAAGGAAGAATTAAGAGAGTTAATAGCTCTTAATAAGTATCAAGAATGAGTTAACACCAACAATTTATTACAGTTCCTGTTTGTAACTTTAGATAGATGAGTGTTATTTTTGTAATGTTACGGAGGGCACAATGTCATATTTGAATAAAGATTTTCACTGTACCAGCATTTTGGTAAATTGTACAATCATTACACAATTTTAAAGCGATCTTATGGATGCTTTGTGGAACACCAACTGACAATTTTAAAGGTACATCTACATCTAAGTAAAGAGGTACAATGTCCTTTTAAACAAGTTGGGTAGCCTTGGTGTAGTGGTAGTCGATTTCTTGAATTTACAGAATATTATTGGCTTAAATGAATTTTATCCGCATGGAAATTTTTGGAAGTCGATCAAATCGGGCTTCGTGAATAAGCTTGCCTTATGAAATGTATGACTTTCATAAAATTTGTTATGTTCACTCAAATGTAGTTCAGATTAGTATAATTGTAGTTTGGCTGGCTAAGTTGAGTGACCATAAAGATTTTTCGGAAATTTCTTCTTTAGTTTCTTTTCCTCGCAGTTTGTCTAAAAAATATCATCGCAAAATGTCGCAATATGATTGTGTCAATTGTAGATTTGCGAATTGTTCGAAAAGCTCTGGAAAATACAATTTCTTGTAGTTTATTAAATTATTTAAACATTAGAACAATTTATATTTTATCAATACATATTTTGTAATAAAGTTAATGTCGAAATTGCAACAATAACTTGGGATTTAATCTCACTTGGCACAATTAATAGTTATTATTATGTTTTTATTTATAGCTTCTAGGCAGTGGCCACTGTCGGGCTATGTCCATATTTTATGTAAATAATATTGAAGTGCTGTCAGTCAGACTTCATTCTAAGTTAGTGTATGAATTCTTTCATATGGTAGTGTAATTACGTTAAACGGCATCAGAATGTAGAACATTGGTGACAATGTGTATTTAATGACGAATAAATAATTTAACGGTTAGGTCACTTATCCGTGAGGTGTAATTACAAAAGTACAAAGATAAAAAAAGTGGAAAACATTCTTATAAACATAAGGAAAGATACCGTGAAAGTGGATAAAATTATACGTATACGTATTTATAATACTTTTTTAATGCAAGACCAAACTTTATTGTGTAATAAATTATGTTCTTTTATTATAAACTGTGCTGTGGAATTACTACTCATTAGTGTTATTGGGATATAGACAGCTAATACAAGAAAAAGGGCAGTGTGAAATTATCAATTTTGCACATGAAATATTAGGTAATAATAGTTGTCAGTCATTGCAAAGTTTTACATTTGTATGTATTGTCCATGTATGCGAGAACAATTATTTTTGTTTATAGTGCAAGGTTAGTTGAGTCAGATTGATAAATTATTGTGATTTTTGTGTGAAAATATGTCTTATATTTGGAGTCGTATTAGTAACTAATGATCGGGAGTTAATGTTATAATTTACGACCGCCGAACGTAATTTAATATATTTTGTGGCTTATTGAATTTAGTCTGGTTGTTCATGCAGGTTAGTGGAATATTAATGAGTTTATTTGCATTCTGCATTCCTTTTACATGTTGGGCTCTTGTGAGAAAGGCAATGGTAATATATTTATTTTTTCCCGTTCGACCCACCAATGGTATGAGTACAGTGGGTCGAACTGGAAAACATTAATTTCGATAGCTGTTAAAAAAGTTAATATTTTATTTGACTTTCAATACATTCTTCAATTATCTTTCTCTCAATATACAAATAAATATGCGAACACATTACATTCATAGAAAGAAAGATATTTTAAGCAAATAATTTATTAAATTTAATTCTATGAGGGTATTTGCTATCGGACCGATATTATATTTATACCTAACAACTTATTAACCTAACTGCAACTTACTCTTATAAATATCAATAAATACACACAGTATATTAAATTATGGCTGCTTTAGCTCTTACAAAAGTAATTACATGCTTATAATTATATACAACAAATGACTGTGAGAGTAAACTTGTTTTTTTTTTTTACAATTAGTAGGTATATCTTAATACTATTGCAAGTCAATTTCTCTCAAAAGCCCAACTTTGTTGAAAGTAGAGAATTGTTTATATAATAAACTGCAAGCCATTTTTTTCATCTTGTTTGGATTTAATACATTAAAATGCACTTATTTATTTATCTGGATCTCGAAAATCCTCATTATTATCTATAAAATTAGGGTAGGTACACAAAAGAGCCTCTAGAAGATTTTTTGTGCATACTAATAAATTATGTACGTCAACGAGTCGATTTTCGGAAGCGCGTATAGGCGCGCGTTATGCCACATGCGCAACTCGTATGACCGGTGACGCGCTTATGAGCTCATATAATCTATGTTGATACTGACTCACCACTACCGGTTCGAGCGAACAGAATAAGCCTATCTACGCGAGTCCGGTTTTTTGACGCGCGATATGTAGTGTGCGTGTATGCCGTAACGACCTTATATGCGCGTATAAAGTGCTGGTCTGGAACCGCCCTAAGTCGCCTCACACTTCACGAATTCGTGTTCGACGCGTGCTCGGGTTCGTCTAGCGTAGACGCGCCTTTACGTCGAATAATAGAAAAAAATATTTCATTTCATTGGTAAGAATACGAAATGGAGTTCTATTCGCTAACTTTATTTGACAGTTGAAAGTGATAATCACCGTGTGAATTACATAACCATTGCTGTTTTACATGACAAGCTATTATAACACTTGCCATGTAAAAACTGCAATGGATATCATGTATATGTAATTCACTCGGTGATCATCACTTTCATCTGTCAAAAAAAGTTAGCCAATAGGCCTACTGTTCAGAAAAGGTTATGCTTTACCTTGTATTGTTTTTGAGATCCAGATTTATATACTGATTTTTTGTGTGGTTTTTACTTCACACGCGTGCATCCAAATTAATTGATCCAGTGCTTAATTTATAAAGTTGATTAGTAATACTTTCGTCGGCACTAACATACGCTTTTCTAAAAGTTAAATTTAAAATGAAATCAATAGATATTATATAAAAGTCTAGTTCGATCGGTTAATTTCAGGGATTTTTTATTTTTATTATTTATAACCAGAAAAAAATTATATCACAGGGTACTTTCCTTTCTTTCCGCGCATCATTAAAAAGTTTAGCAAATGGCCAGCCTGCTTTATTTACAGTCGATTATGCTGGTATATTATAAAGTAACTTTACATCTAAGGCATATGATTGAGAATGCACCGAAGATTTAGGAGAGATAATAATTTGACAGAAGGGGGTCTAATATGCACCAAACACGAATAAAGTTTTCATGAACTCACATTTTTGACAATATTGAGTAATAACATAGGTATGGGAAACCAGATGGACAATGTAAAAGAGAAAGAGAATATTAACACGTATATTATAACGAGATGGACGAGGTCGGCCTGTCAGTCACGCACAAAAGACAGCCTGCAGTACTATTTTTCACACACACATGCACATTACTCACACTTTGGTGCACTTTTATGGTCTCGCCCTAGTCGATTCATTGCCAATTTATAAACGTCAGTAATTATATAAATCTATGAGTAATAATATCTGAAACGGTCTTAGACAGTTCAAAATATTAATTTCAAAATCGATAATTCCTCTAATAATCATAACAATTTGACTCCTATTATAAGCAGATTTTAGTTTTTAAGAATTTTGGAAAACGTCTGCCACAACATTATGTACGTAACAACTCTGTAATTAATCTTAACCTACATACAAATGTCATAATTTATTAGCAGATTACAACAAGCAGATACAGACACGGATAAGGGGGGAATACCTGATTCGGTAGAGTAACATTTTCTACGCATGCGTGATAATCATAATGTAATACTAGTTTGATTTTAATAATTGAAGATATCTATTGATTTTGTTAAACATAATATTTTTTTCAGTGCCAGTTATTTGTAATATGTATGTAGCTGCTTTGGTAGGTTTATAAGAAGTTCGTGAGCAACGAATGTTCTAGAGCAATCAGTATTATACATTTTCTATACTTTCAACAAACAAGAATCGACTGCTTATGGTGTAGCTTATTGACTTGCAGAAGTTATATGTATGTGATAAATGTATCTGATTAAGATTCACTTTATTTTATTACTGTTGTCACCTAGTTTAACTGTCTTGTGTAAATATTCATGTTAGATTTTTGTATAATATACTTAGTCTGGTGATCAGTTTGTAAAGTACACGAATTATATTAAATGAAATGTTTTCCGATCGCCTCTCGCCCGAAATAAATAGACGATTATAATGTGATCCAAACTTTATTTTCAATTACCTTGCTTTATTATTAATATTTTCATATAATTATGTATGTTTGCATTTACATCGTTCTTCCTTCAAAGTAATAATAGCAGTATATAAATTATTGTTTAATTTTACAGGATTCTCTTGAATATTAAAAGAAAAAAATTTCATCATACCACAAGTAACAGTCTAAAGCACAGAGTTAGGCGAATGTCACATATCTCCTTACAATTAAAATTGTATTTATTATTTCTGACAAAGTCAGTGTAACAATTTTACCAATTTATTTGAATTATTCATTGGTGAATAGATTTTTTACACGTTTGTGCTCTACCTATTTGCTTGAAATTAATTAACACAGGCCATATAAGTTCACCTATTTTTTTGTAATCATCTCTGTTGCTGTCAATATGCCTAACCGTTATCTACGCCTTTTTCCACCTTCAGTAAAGATACCGAAAATACATATCAAATCTAATATGTATCTGAAGTAACATTGATCTCTGAATAAAATTATAAAATATGTACAATAACGAATTAGATAACATGAAACCAATTTGTAATATTTCAATGATGGTCATACTATGAGCGCTAGAAGACTCGGTTCGTTGTAATTTATTTATAAAATACAAGCATTCACAAAGGAGCAAGCAGTATGCGAGGCAATTTATTACATACGTTGGATGAAATGGACAGAGTATATTATTGTAAATATATAACGTTTTTATGTAATAATTTTATTTTTAATCTGCCAGCATCCACGTGTATAATAGAATCGAGCTGTCAATTAGATTTATACGATTCTTATATTCCTTGAAATAACTTCCCCGTTGAAATACGAAGTTTTAGGTGAAAGTAGACTGTAATGATGACTATTTTTTATCTGTCTAGGTGGATGACCATCATAAACTAATTTATACACAGATTAAAATTAAAATAGATTTACCTATTGGCAAGTTGTGTAAAATAAATAAGCTTACTATAATGCTATTATTATGATGTCACTAGTTAAGTAAGCAATATAAATATAAGATATGAAAGTAACTTATTTTTTTTATTTATCTGCCTCTTTCGTGCTAAAAGAATTAATACTAATAATTTCATATTAAAACCAATAAGTCATTATTACAATATCAGTGGGTTTTATATTTAAGGAGGGTGCCTTTATACAAGAGATCTTGGTGTTAAAACAAACGTGAAATGCCAGCTCGACAAACATAAAAGTAATTCTTATTCTGCACATAATAGGATTAATTATTATTCAGCGTGATGTATTCTATTGTCAATAAGATTTTGGAAAATAAATTCTATTCAGAGTGATTAAAACTTGACAACATTCAATTAATTTATTCAAAACGAAAAAAAAAATGCTTCAGTAATACACAAATTAATCTTGTCATACCTACAACAACTATACATTGGTATCAACAACTTCAGTCTTCAATTTCGAGGCTAAGGCTCGTCGTAGCTGCATGGCGTCAGGGGTGGGGGGTGGCGGGGTGCCGGCTAGCGCGGCATGTGCCACCTTCGCTGACCGTGGCCTTGCTATGTTTGTGAAAGAGCTACCTCCTGAAAACCAGTACGTAAGAATAAAATTGAAGCTTTGCTTGGATTTTAGATTGCTTTTGGAACTATAAAGATAATAAGGTGCTTGCTGTTATCAAGTAAACCTAGTTTCATCCTAACCCACCCCCGATCACGCTATTTCTTACGAAGGATAAAAACCGAAAACTAATCTTTTTTAAATAACCATTTCGTTCGCGATATGTAACGCATTTCGCCAAGTGAAAATGTGCTTTATAAGTAATAGACGATTGAGGATAAAAATGGAGTCTAAATAGAGAGTTTTACCTAAAAATAAAACTTACCTATTATTTTTTATTCAATATCCGGAATCCATCTTGAGTCAAGCACCTGTCTTTCTACCTTTTCAGTCAGCGTTTCCGGTCCTTTCCCATACAAAGTGGCGCCCCCTATAGTATCGTTGTAGAACTACTTACTTGGCGCGCGCGTGCACCGGGTTTTGTCTTGTCATTATGCACTCATGATGCACCAGGTAGGCCTTACCTGGATTCCGGATATTGAATAAAAAATAATAGGTAAGTTTTATTTTTAGGTAAAACTCTCTATTATTTGTTTAGTATCAATATCCGGAATCCATCTTGAGTGATATGTTTGTTGTCACCTGGTGCCAATAACTTTAATGAAGTTATGGACGCTATAATGTGTAAGAAATTGATTAGAAATGTAAATTAAGATTGAAATAATGATATGATATAAATTTGCCATGTAATGTATTATTAATGATTAAACAATATCACATCATTAACTATTCCAGTCACTATAATTTAAGTAGAACAAGAGACCTGGTTCAATCATTACTCGCTGCATCAAACTAATCTGACAAAGAAACTGATTGTATGTTAGGTAGGTACTTAAATGTTGATTAGTAATTATTTCTCTCTGATAGTAATTTCAAAATGTATATATGTACAGTTTTTCAATTACCAGTAGCAATATGTTTATGCAATGAAAATTTAACTAACCAATTCAGGGAAGCTACTGATGAACGTACCGAAATAGGAGTAGCCTCTACCCCTATCAGCCACTTTTAAAAATTATTTTATCCAACCAGCAATCACAGCTATCTTGCTGTTATAAACAATCATTATTTATACTATTAATATTTTGCTTACGACTCGAAGATAATTTTATAATCTTGGCCAGAAAAGTACATTTATTTATTTATTGGATCTAAACCTTCAAACGGACTGTCTGTGATCTTCTGTTTTGTATTTCGTATGCGTTTTAGAACCAAGAACTAGTATCAGATATAAGTAATACCATAGTATAAGATTAGACTTTTCATCATTTGGACTATCTTCCTCCATGTGCAATAGGGTAAGATCGTGTACTCGTCTGCCTGACGCTAATACCTACATGTGCAATTTTTGAAACTTGGTAAAGGCAGTTTTTATCAAGTTTGTGTCTATAGATTAATAATCCTAATAATAAATTGAGTGAGCTACTGAATTTGTTTTCCTCGTGTTTTATAAAGAATCTTGAAGAAAGTTAAAATCAGCAATTTGAACGTTCATAGTTTGTTTTTCGTTTATTTATATGCAAGGTAACGAGCAACTTGATCAGTATTAGGGTATTACAAGTTTAATGCCCGGGACTTATAGGTCCATATAGGTATTATTATTATTGTTGGTCGAAAGCAGCGAACCCGACTTAAGGAGTGCTTGATCCTGATCCGTCCAAATATATATTTCTTCCTGTTATAAGTTCTATTTATATCCTTCTAAGTCCAGATCTTGAATGTCTAGCACTGGGGTGTACATATTTTGTCAAATCTATTAGCGTTTGCGCTGGAATTAGATTTAAAACGGTGCCTGTACCACTCGGCGTTAATTTCCTAAAACACTGTCATAGTTCGGCGCAATTAGGATGTATTTTTCACTGGCTTGGTTCAGATGACTGAGATATCTGGGAATTTAATTCGGAGGCGGAAACGCAACACTAGTGCCACTGGTGACAGCAGTTTTTATGGATCATTGTTTCCTCGCCTCAGTATCACATAAGCAGACTTCGATGCAAATGTCTGCCCCCCCTCTCTGATGATCAAAGGACGAGTAACAGCGTTCATGTGAATGGGCGTACTTGCTCGTATTGTTTTGTACCCCCATCCTATGTCTGTCTGAACTGAACTGGTTGTGGAATCTTTTCTTATCGGTAGGGGTGACTCTTCCACACCTGTAGACTGAAAGGATTACAGTGACCGATAGTGAAGACGACCCCGTTACAAATTTAGTCTCCCCCTTAGCGTTTGGCACTGTTGAGGGACCACTTTTCTGTCTTAAGCTGTAGCGTGTGAAGCGTAGCGAAGTGCGTTTCGTAGCGATAGGCACTTCAACTGTAAAAATGGGATGACCCCGTTATGTTACAAATGTGTCAAAGTTAAGTCTCCCCATTAGTGTTTGGTACTGTTCGAGGGACCACAAGTCTTAAGCTGTAGCTGAAGTACGTTTCGTAGCGATAGGCACTTCAACTGTAACAATGGGACGACCCCGTTATGTTACAAATGTGTCAAAGTTAAGTCTCCCCATTAGTGTTTGGTACTGTTAGAGGGACCACAAATCTTAAGCTGTAGCTGAAGTACGTTTCGTAGCGATAGGCACTTCAACTGTAACAATGGGACGACCCCGTTATGTTACAAATGTGTCAAAGTTAAGTCTCCCCATTAGTGTTTGGTACTGTTAGAGGGACCACAAGTCTTAAGCTGTAGCTGAAGTACGTTTCGTAGCGATAGGCACTTCAACTGTAACAATGGGACGACCCCGTTATGTTACAAATGTGTCAAAGTTAGGTCTCCCCATTAGTGTTTGGTACTGTTAGAGGGACCACTAAGTCTTAAGCTGTAGCTGAAGTGCGTTGCGTGGCGATAGGCATTTAATCTGTGGATGATTAATAATATTCATACAATTGACTTTAATTGTCTCGTGGTAGATATCTACAGAGCGGTGATTGATAGGTTAATCTGCGACAAAGAGGCGACCACGCTTAGTTACAAATGTGGCAAAGTTAAGTCTCCCCATTAGCATTTGGTACTGTTTGAGGGACCACTTTCCTGCCTTTCCTGAGCTGTTGCTGAAGTGCTTTGCGTAGCGATAGGCACTTCGACTCCGACAAGGACATTGCGTTGCGTTTTGTGTCCTTAGTTATGCCGAGCAACTATAGGCATTGAGTCAGAGTCAGAACAGACTTTTTAAAATTAATTTTTCAGCTGCATGATATTTATCGCTAAGGCTATGTCTTCACGCAGTTGTATCGACTGGTTGGTAAAGGGAAAGTCTCAATTCAGTTGCCTAGTTAGTCACTGTATCGAATGTTTTTATGGTCTAAGCAAGACCGATCATTTGAAGCAATCGATGATGATTGGGATCCTGGTGATTATTCTTCGTATTCCAAAAACGTTGGTACACGAAAATGGCTGAGTATTTGGGAATAGTTTGTGTCATTTCAAGTAGTTTTGCTCCAGGTTGACGATAGGGCAGTGGCTGCTGTGTGAAATCTAGTTTTGGTATCAAAAAGAACGTTTAAAAATAGCTGGGGCTTTGTTCGACTGATTCCTGTATTCCAGATTCTAACATTGTTTAGTTCTTGTGTAATTGTGTTAGAAGTAGTTTTCGTTATGTAACTTTATATGGCAAATGTAATCCGGAACGATTTTCGGCGGGTTTATTATGAATGGAATTCGTGCAGCTGTTGTCAATGTTGAAATTGTATTGCAGAGCTGCCCTGAAATCTTTTGTAGTCATTGGCGCCGCTCATTTTTAAAAGAAGTGTGATTTAAAAATTTTTGTATCTTCTATATATTTCCCAGTTTGCCTGTGGAAGAGAGCTTCTCACGGAACCGACAAAACTGAGGGAATGGCTATGTTATCGTTTACTAGTTGAACACAACAACGCCAATAACACTATTGCTATGACGACAGACTTTGGAGATGGTGGCAGCCAATCAAACGGACCCCAATTAAGTCCTACCACCAACCAACCCAAGCACAATTCTGCACTACCCTGGGGATCGAACCCAGGACTCTGACGGTGGATGAATCACTGTCGCATGGATACGGTTTGAAGTGATCAAATCCGCCCTCTAAATAAATCATCCGTAAAAGTTACTCTAAAGTTAACGAACATTTTACTGAAAATCAATTAATTCTTTAGAGTCCACTACTAAAGTTTACAGGGTAGTTACAATTCCTGTTTCTCCATGTTTCTCTGCTCCATTTAGTGCAATCAAATAGCAAAACATTTGTTGACGTAGCAAATGACCGTTCCGACAAATAAAAATCGTTTCAAAGGTCATTAACATAAAGCACTACGAAGCGGAGGGTAGCCAGATATTTTTTCTGTGCACCGGCAAAACGAACAGCCTAGTAATCGTCACAGTTAAACATTTTTAATAACTGATTACCACGACCTTCGCTTGCACGTTCGTATATAGAATCCTAAACAGTCGTAAAGTCGCAACCAACTGTTGCGACAAAATAAGCAAAATACTTTTCGGCTCATTCTCGGCGTAAGTTGAGGTCATTCGAATCAACCGCCAGACAAAGGTTTTTGAGTTTGTGAAACAACCTTCACCAAAATTTGACAAAATTAAAAAGAATATGTGAGAATTCAAAATTTACATAACTCACGGTTTCCTGTTTTTTAGTGCACTGTCCGGGAAACGAAACTGGGTCGCTAGAATGAGAATCTTGCATGCATACCACTAAACCAGCAGTGCTTGTCGGATGACTCACTGGTATCCAAACTCGACGATGGAGATCGATCACGTTTTTATCACATTTACTTCACTTACAACAATGAGATTTGAATTTTCCGTATTTAAATAAAAATCACTTGTATTTGTAGGGAAAGGAACCTAATAATTATAAAATTAATAAAAATATTTTAAAATAATTCGTATTCGTTTTTTGTAACTGACTTGTGAAAGGCGCGAAAAACGACGCTATAATGACAAGACAAAACCCGGTGCACGCGCGCGCCAAGTAAGTAGTTCTACAACGATACTATAGGGGGCGCCACTTTGTATGGGAAAGGACCGGAAACGCTGACTGAAAAGGTAGAAAGACAGGTGCTTGACTCAAGATGGATTCCGGATATTGATACTAAACAAATAATACGTGTTTTTACAGCAATAACTCTGGAGAAACTCCCGAAAACTAATAGATAACGCTTAGAGTAGATTAGATCTAGCGATCCCACTTTAACAGTTTGATGACGTCATATGGCTCCATTTTCGATACGATTTGACAGCTGTCAAACTGCATGGAAACGAAGCGTTTTGGATTTGGGATACATAGAGTGCTCTATAGATGTTGGTTAATACATTGTAAATAGCGCGATTAGGGGGACACACAAGTCCTAGACAAGTGACCAATCGATTGCGTTGAACGCTTGACGAAAAGGATCCTATTATTTATTACACTGATATAATACTGAGAAAATCCATGGTGGCCATCATGTCGAATGTTAGAGTTGAGGTTGTTACGCGTAAAAACGATTTGTATCGTTTACCACTTGTCTAGGCCCTCTGGTCTCAAGTTATTTGGGGTTGATGCGAGATGCTACAGGTTTTGGCATAATTTTATGGACGGCCGCCTACCTGATGCCAATCTTCCTTTGGAATGAGAATGCTGTTGTGGAATGTCAGAAACTCCCTCAGTCCGCTTTAACGTCCCCCGCGAACTAAATACAAAATTGTAACTTTGGTGTCTTAACTATGGGTGTAAGTGAAACTAAAGATTAATGAGAATGAGAAGAGGTTGCAGGTAACACGAGGAGCAAACTTAAACTCAAATATGAAATGGTTTGTGGAACAATCCTCGCTCATCCATTGCATGCCAATTTCAAAGTCGAGTTCTCTTAAAACGCTTATCATATCTACGTCAGTGCAAGATTCACGACGTGTCCCACTAAATGACCTGTTGCAACTAAAGGTTTTCTTTTTTAAGTGAATTATCTTTACCAAAAGCTTCGGTATCGTTTTCAGCCGCTCCCAGCCTTTTCTCACGAACCTGTTTCTTCAGCGCTAACAGCTTGTCGCGTTGTTGTTTCAAATACTCCTGTCGGGCGCGGATTTCTTCTTCGCTTACCTGGCAAAACAGAAAATAAAGTTCACCATTAAGTTCACCGTTCATCACAATTAAATAATCATCAACACTCTGAAGCCGAGGAATAATAGAAATAAATAATATAATACCTATATTTCCACCCTCAATTATCTAGCCCAAAGTGAGTATCATTAAGAACTTGTGTTAAGGATACTAGATAACGGACGTATTTAATAGGTAGGTAGTTTGTAGGTAGCATTCATCCATAATTTGATAACATATCCGCCCCCCGAAAAGATCGGGCCCTGCTCCGAATCTATTTACACTAGGTCATGCAATACAATACAGAGTCAACAAGTCAACATCAGTGACTTTCCTCGAATCTGCGAGTCATTTAGGTACCTTACTTACCTACCCTGTGAAAATCTGGCTTTAAACTCGGCCACTTACTTCTACTTTCTTAGAAGGTTTCTGCAGTTCGATAGGCGGTTCCTTGATAGGTGACGTGACGTTCTTTACATCCCTCTTTTCGTCTTTCTTTTCGAAACTGTGAAGCTTTGATAGAAGAGTTTGTTTTTCGGCTACCACTTCCACAGGAGGCACGCTGACAATTTCTTCTTTATTGTCCAGTTCTTCTAATTTCAACCTGAAGGAATACCCATTAACTTTCATTTATTTCTAAACTGGAATCTAGCACATCACCATCTTGGGCGTTTACGGCTTATGTTGGATTCATCCGGAAAATATTTGCGTGCTTGTACCTACCTACATGCCCTTACCGCTCGTGTCAAAGAAGAAATTCGGCAAAGAAGATGCCATTCTATTGATTTCTTTTTGTTCTACGAGCTGCGGTACGTGGTGCTATACTAAAATAATTTATGTTATGACTTTAAATCACGCTCGTAGTCCCATGAGGGGTTGAGCAGAACCTTAGGTAACATTTTGTTTCACATAAAGCCACAGCTGGCAGTGTGGGCCATGCAGTGCCTCCAAATAGTGACAGGTTGCCAGCCTGTCGCCTACACAAAAGGGCACCAAACCCAAAAAGTAACAATCCTTCGGTAAACAATAAAGCGAAAGTTTACAACCAACACAGAATCATGTTTTACTCAAAATCATCTCAATAGTCGGGGTAGGTACAGTCAACAGCACGTCGGGCTATACAAAACTGTCAAATTTCTCCAAACGATTTTCAACCCAAAGCTACTCAATATAAAGTGCATAATCGATTGGGAAAATTTGACAGTTTGTGATAGCCCAACGTGCTGTTGTCTGAACAATAAAAATATACTTCCAAGTTTATTAAAATTGCTTAGAATAGGTAGGTAACTAAGTAAGTAGGTTAAAATATATGGCAATTAATAAAAACCAAGCGTTTAAAAGGTAGGTAGTGTGATGTGCATAGGAGAACACAATATAATTATTACCTACCTATGTCAATTCATCTTATCACAGAGCGTTTTAAATGCGTGTTCCCGCCAACGAATTAGGAATGATCAACATAAAATCTTACTTCTTGATTTCAGTCATCACATCGTCGCTATCCGGCCACTCATCGGTCTCGTCACTACGTGGCGATTCGTTGTCAGGCTCTGATGAATACAGGTTCGGCATTACTCCATAACGCCTTTCTATTAACTCTAATGCCTGAAAATTCAAGAAGTTGATTGTTAGTAAATAGCCGTTGCCTAAAAATCAAGAATAGGTACCTACTAAGTACCTAGGTACAAAAGATTATTATGAATAAGGTACTAGGTATGAGGCTTTGTTTTATTATAGGTAATAAATGATCTGAGATATGTAGGTATCTTATTAGGTACCTATGCACATTGTTGCCTACACACACACATCACATGTTATACGTATGGAGTATGGAGCTGAGATCTGCCAGTAGTGAAGTTTTTTTGTAGGTATTAAAAACGTTACTGTTAGACCTCATTTAGAATTTGAAACACGGGTTACGCTTCTTTCCGCTAGGGGCGCTATTCACGTTTCATATACAAATTGAGCACTTAACGCAACTACAATAGTGAAGTTTTTATACTAAAAAACTGACACTACGGGTAGGTACTGGACGTTCACGAGAGAGAGGGTACGTCTACGTCTAAAAGTTACAAGTCGCTTAAAGGAACATGGAGCGTGCTATGTTATGTTAGGTAAGTATAACAGAGACAGGCTGAGAAATAAGGAAATCCTTAGACGAATTGTAATAATAATTATACTTTTCGTTCATCACTTTGTTTACATACTAAAAAAAAACAAATTTACTTTTTAGTGCGATTTATAACCGCCGATACTAGATTATGCCTTAACAATGACAATGCCATCTAGTAACGAACAACTGAACTAACATTACAAATGGAAGTTAGTCCTGCCCGGCCTATAGCTTCATGGCCCGGCCCGCCTAGCATGACCACCGAAACACGAAATGATATAGCCATTTATCGCTTTGAACTGTCAAACATCATTAGATATAACCGCAATATTGAAATTTTATCGATACTGTGAACATGTATAAGCCTTATACAAGTACCTACGCAGTTTCGATAAAATTTCAAGTTTGCGGTTATATCCATTTTATTTTGATAGTGCAAAACGATAAATGGCTATATCATATCGTGTTTCGGTAGTCATGCTAGGCGGGCTGGCGATTCTAATGATAATGAGAATATTCTTATCGAATAATTGTAATGTCATCGCGGTTTGATAAGTCTATAGAGTTTAAATGAAATCTGACCGTATAAAGTGGGACAAAATTGCGTACAAAGGAGTCGGTTACCATGAAGCTATTATAAGCGTCTTGTCGGTTACAAACATACAAGCAAGCAAGCAAACATGCAGGTGAAGCATAATAAGCGTGTTACAAAACGTAGGCGTTACCTAAACGCGAATATCGATACTATTACCTGCAACTGTAATTCGACATTTTTGTGCGTCATCATCTTAACGAACATTTCATAGTCGTTCGCGGCCCAAATCTGCTCGAAAAGTCTGCGGTGAAAGTGTGCAGGTAGCCCGGCGAGGTCTCGAGCTGATAGTCTGCATGCTGCCTCAAACTGGTCGGCAGTGATACCAATGTCGTCCATGAAGGAGCCCAACATCACATCCACCTGTAGGTAAGTAAGGGGATACAAACCTTTGCCACAGGCAGCAGAATTAGGCAGGTGAAAAAAAGTCTATTGAAGAGATTTGTCAGTTTGTAGATACCCTACCTACCTACTTTTTGGTAGCCTGATCTGCCGTAATCTGTATACGTTTTTCTCCTAACCTGCTCCCATTTTATTTGGGGTCGGTGCATTATATAGAGATATCGACAATAGCGCTACAGGATTGGCTTTTTAATTTTTACGGCCAGCCGTCTGCGCCTGACACAAAGACTAGGCCTGACACCAACCGTCCTTGGGAACGATTTCTATCATACGACAACAGCTAGGACCACCAGTTTATCGTGTCTTCTGAAGCATGGAGGAAAATCCAGTTGAAATCTTTTCGGTCACCCATCCGAGTACCAACCACGCACTTGGTAGTCCTTGGCTAACGACCGCGCGGCGCCTTTAAACTCCTCCGTCTGCCGTCGTCTGTACCATTTATTAAAAATAGATGCAAGTAGTAAACTTGGCTAGCGCAATTATCTTAGGGTATATTAGAGTACTAATTAACATATAAGCTTTATAATAGTTCCTAATTAATTATGGCATTGCTTGGACCTCAGTCCAATATGATCTATGGCCTGAGACTTGGACAGTCAAAACTTTTTTAATTACGTAACATTTAAAATTTAAACTGATATGATAACCAACTTACCAAATTGCGATATTCATCGTGGATTTTTTTGTACTCCAGCCGGTCCAGCACCTCCCCATTATCTGTTGGCTCAAATGCTAAAATGGAAAATCAATACTATTTATACATATAGGCAGGTAGGTAATGTAAGTTCATTTAGAAATACTTATTAGAAAAATCCAAACTAAGAACTAAAAACAAATTAAACTTTTTCCTAATTTTTTGGTAAGGGGATTGGACTGTAACTTTCGTCAAGCGGCTGCTTTGCTTACTAAACTCCCCAGGCGTTGATAGTGTAGGCGCTGATGAAAACACTATCAGCGGGTGAATAAACGTCCTATTGATATATGTAGAATTGTAGAGTCATTATTCCGTACCAGTCTAGCAAACAGTAGGGTACCTATCTATTATATTACCACAATATAAAGAATCGTTCTCTATATTGTGCTATGACTGTAGACACAATCAATACACACAAGGACGAGTGTGAAATAGTTTCGAATCAAAGCAAATGCAAAGGACTCACGGAGAGATTTCTCCTCAATAAATGTTTGCAGCGGCACATTCCAAACCGGGCCATGGAGAAACCCCACCAAGGAATCGAACACCCAAGCGTTGCTATCCAAACCGTCCATCAGTACTGCAGTGCTGCACTTGTCTCCTTTCGAAGCAATCACGGCTATTTATCGACTGATAGTTACTGCCCATTAGAAAATTGTAAACAGCTTTGTTGACGTCTATTTGTATTTCTGCATTGCCATGGTTACTCCATGCAACCTGCAAAGCCTTGAAATCGCACCTACATTCAAATTCAATACATCGCTAAGTTAAGCCAAAATAGTCCTAGTTATTACTTATCTAGGGTTGTCTATAAATTTTGGTAGGTATGTACCTATATGGTGTTTAACAAAACCTTGGGGTTGGGGCTACTTAAAGGCTACTCCGCTTAGGCGCTTAAAAAGCATCATTCTATTCTATCCAAGAAATTAGTAGGTAAAACATATAAATGGATTTTTGTAGGTATGGTTGGCTAGGGCGGTAAAACACTGCCCGAGGTAAATACAAAATTGTATGTCTCTGAGCAAGAAGTGGGATTTTCCGTACACGTAGCATGCAGAAAATGCCACTTTTGGTCAGGGGCTATTTAGGGGGTCTCACATAAAAGAATTTTATAATCTTCGTCTATATTTTTTTTAAACTATTAAAGGCTGTATGTGCAATGCATCTCGCTGCTTCGGGCAATCAATCCTTGACTGACACTGACAGTGACAATGCACTGACTTATGAGAGTGACAATCAAAATGTCAACAAAGTGTGACTTTGGGAATCTGAACTGAAAAATAAAAATTAGAAATTTAGAGAATTTATAACTTAACCAAACGTTCTTATAAATTTCAAAATGAGTGAAACTGAAAGAATATATGAGTACGATAACGTTAATGGTGTAACTCTATGTCTTAAAATTGCCATGCGCGATGGAACAACTCTTTCCAGACTTTTCACAATTACATATAAAAGCAAAGAAAACAATAATAATAATTCTTCTAGGTCGAAAATGTCGTTGTTCTTTGCTGTATTGTTCAATATAATAGCATTATTCTACGTTCAAATAAGTTTTACTGCATTAGTGATAATAATTTTAACGTTATCGTTTCTATTATTTTTTTGGATTACACACAGTGTTCAATCTGGTAAGTTAATTATATAAGAGCCATATTTGCTGTATTGTAGTATAGTGCATCTTTATCATTACTAGAATTGTTGTAATTGTTGCCTATTCTTACAATGTTTGTTTTCAGAAAGTGTGTTGGTTATACCTTCAGTAGGAATACAGAGCTCTGTAACATATGTTTATGGTAGAGAAGATCATTTCATTCCATGGCCCAATGTTGATGATGTCATTATAAATGAAGTTATAAAATTCGTAAGTTCTTCTTATTATTAACAATTTATTGCAATTTTTTCATATAAGTAACAAGTATTCATACATAATGTTTAGATTTCTAAACAAGTTATTGCTTATATTTAGTATCTTTATATATATTGTTTACCTTATAAGCCGTTAAAACAGCCATCTGCAAATATTTGTGTTTTTCAGTAATGGCATATAGGTAATTGGTTATCTTATTTACAGAACCGAGTGCTATATTTTCTAACAGTATTAGTAAAGAAAATTAATCAGGATAACGAGTCAATGGCATTAGTACCATTATTCAAGGTATGTTTCAAACTATCTTCTAATTTAAATTTATAAGAACTTATACAATATCGTCTAATATTGTTAAAAGTATTAATTACTTAGTGTATTATTTAGTCATGTAACGATGGACAGGACAGTCTGCTTAATTCAAGTCCCTATACAAGATATTATTGACCTCTTCTTTAGTACCTAAGTTTTTGACTGCTGCCTATAGTCTAATAAACAAAACTATTGATAAGTTATTAAAAGTTAATAAGTATAGTTTTGGAAGCATCGGTGCTGTAGTGCGTAAGAGTGTCGTCTCCCACCCGGGAGGCACTGGTTCGATCCCTGCCACTGCCACATATCGATGTGTTTTCAAATTTTGAATTCATATGTACCTTTAATCGACGCTTTTACGGTGAAGGAAAACATCGTGAGAAAACCTGCACACACCTATGAAGAAATCCTTAGGTTGTGTGTGAAGTTTACCAACCCGCACTTGGCCAGCGTGGTTGACTAAGGCCTAATCGCCCCTAATGTGGGGTAGGCTCGAGCCCCTTGGTGGGGACATTATATGAGCTATTGATGATGATGATGAAGTATATTTTTGATTAGTTAGTTATTAATTACTTATATGAAATTTTTCACACAACCTAATTTGCATAAAAAATGGTCTTATGACCCTGTAAGTCTAAAAATTAATAAGCATATTCTTAATTATTATTTAGTTTTATAATTATTATTATTTTATTTATTTCTAATAGGTAGGTACACAAACAGATCACATTCAATACAAGACAAAATTAAATTTACTGTAAACAATTCAAGACAGTAATCCAGAGTTAGTATGCACAACACGCAAATAACTAAATGGAAAAGGAGAATGCTCAAACCTGCGCATAAAGCGCAATAACCAAATATACCTAAAAAATAATCTAATCAATTATCGTTTCTTATTGTTTATTTTTTATATCAAAGCAGAGTGGTGTTAAAACGTTATATTTTCAATTAAATGCTGCACTGACTTCCTGCAGTTCCTACTACAGTATTACACTTATTTACTTGGAAGGCAAAAGAGTTTATGTGTATACAGCCGCGTGTTTAGTTAGTTTTATTAATAAATCGATATTCTTTAAATTATATTCGCCACAAGCCTATCCAATTGAGCTGAATAATGTTGTTTTATCCTGGTGTCGTCTTGCAAAATGAACTTTCATATACAAAATACAATAAAAGACTTTTACAATACTACTGCCTAGACATCCTTCGATGATAAGGTTAATACCTTGTGTTCCAGCAGTTAATCGAATTATAAAGATTGTTATGATTATAAAGCTTTACTCGCTGTCACAATCAAAGTCACAAATGCACATTAACTGTACTGAGGCTTTAGACAACATGCATTTCGACAATCGCTCTCGCTATCGCTAAGTAAAAAAATGTATGGGATTGACATAAGCAATCGATCACTTTTCGATTGCTTATGTCAATCCCATACATTTTTTTACTTAGCGATAGCGAGAGCGATTGCCGAAATGCATGTTGTCTAAAGCCTCTGTACTTATAAAAAAAAAACTAAAAAGAATTTGTCTTTTTTTCTCTCAGCCTTTTAACCTTATTAAAATAACTTATTAATATTTTTAAAGTCGCCACGTCGGGGACCGCTAATCCATACTTTCGCATTATCAATATTCTTTTTATTTGAATTTTGGTTTAATTTTATTTACATAGCGGTCCCCCGACGCAGGCTCGGACTTCCTGTGAACTCAGCGATTTGACCGATCTCCTTTGCGGCTGTGGTTAACTTTCATTGCTTCGCAAGTCCTTATGACGCGCGCAATGAATAGTGTATATTACGGCATGCTCAACTAGAATTATGTTATGTAGTATGGAGGCTGATCGCGAAACTCGGTCTTCATACTAGAATTTAAACCACTACAGTAGTAAGTAACTTGAATAATAGATGTTCTAATCATAAATGTATTTATTTTTCAGTATACTAAACCGAGGCTGATGATGCTCGAAACTATATACACAGAATTACAAGCTCTACTCACAGAAGCACATACTCGGGAACCATATAATGAAGCAGGAGATATGGGTTAAATAGGACACTTTTCTGGCGCTCGTTCATGGGCCATAACTATCTATTCATTAGAATTAGGCGTTATTAATACGCCATTAGGCGTTTTGGACCTTTCAGTGGTCACAGCTGCCTTGTTCTGGATGTCCGAAGTCGCAACTTTTTAGCGATAAATTTTGGTGGTTCGAAAACACTCTTGACTGTTATAAAAACAAGCAGTGTTGTTCGCCACCTCAGAGTAAGACATAACACAACCTAAGAACTCGGAGTGTACCCTCTGAACGAGTCCCTGTATGGCTTGTCTCACATGTACAGACAACAGCACGTTGGGTTACCACAAACTGTCAAATTTTCCCAATCGATTATGCACTTTATATGGAATAGCCTTAGGTTGAAAATCGTTTGGAGAAATTTGACAGTTTTGTATAGCCTGACGTACTGTTGACTGTACCTATTACAACCATAACATAACTGCAGTGGAATTGTGTGAAAATTAATAGTTTTGCTATATGATTACATTGATATTTTGTAATTAAGTCAACGTAACTGCGAAATGCTGCAGTGACGCTATTCACATGACATCACTGCATTTAGTTGTTGCGGTGTTATGTGGTTGTGGTAGTGTATGAATGAATATCTACTCCCTAAAAATGATTTCAATTATTTAGTATTAAATATTGGCAACATGGCAAGTAACAATTAAAATTAGTAGACTTCTAGCATACACAAGATTTTTTTTGTAGTTATTATAACATTTTTTTTATTTGATCAAAATCTATAAAAGGTGGGACTTATGAACTGTGCAGACAAGGGACTTCGGTAAAGCTAAACACCGCGCTGGCCCAGCAGCCTGCTTTTGGACACCAATAATGTTTTATTGTTTTCGTTTTTATTGAATATTTATTTTCCTTTTTTTTATCAAAAGACATGAAGTTAAATAAAAAAATACGTAAAACACAAAAACAGTAAAAACCGTATACAGAATTGTTATTCTCTTAGAAGTCTCTATACAACAAATATGTCCTCGTTGATTGGACTATGTATTTGGGGAAATTTTTGTAAGCGGTACTCATAGATTACCTCCTATAACCACTCTTAACTACCTCCTTAGGAGGTAATCTATGGCGGTACTTTTAGTCCCTTGTATGCATTATGCCAAGCAGTTTTATGCGATCTATTTTGACAGACAAAAAAGTTCGCGGACAGAAGTCGTTTGGAGTTTCTCCCGAGTTCTTGTTGCAAAAACACGTGTTGAGAGACTCCATTTTTTTTAAATCAAATTTACCGTACAATTTTTGCTACTTTAATTAGATTTTCACTTGACATTGGCAAAATGCGTAACTTTCATTTATCGCGACGCCGTTAATTTAGAATAGAATAGAAGTCGTTCGTCTGTGCAGGCCTTATACCTAACTGCACTTTAAAATTTCATTAAGTAGGTACACTGTTCCAAAACATATTTAAAATAAAAAAATGTACACACTAAATTATTTATTATTTAAGATTTGATGAAACAATGTTTAACATATTATTTAAATAATTCAATGTCGACTGAATTCTAAGATGTATTTTGAACTTTATTTACTACGGAAACAGTTTAATTTCCTTTAAATTTGTAAAATACGCGTCGCGGTTTGTATGTTGTACTTATAACAAAATAGCGACCCTAGTATAAGGTTATTTAAAAAAGCTAGTCGTTAAAGTAGGTATTTATTGTATGTGAATATTTTAAAACTTTTATATTTAAGTACCGACCAAATGTAATGTAGTATTTAATATAAATTAGGAAGAAAATATTTGCGGATTTACAGGTCTTAGTGACACTCCACAGCAGGCGAAGGCGTGCTTTCCGTTAAAAGAAAATTAACTGTATACAAAATGCAGTTAGAACACTTTTAGCGAAACTTCGTTCTTGCTGCCGAAACTCCCTACTATTTATTGAGTAGTCTAACGAAAGTCTTATGATAACGACAAGGCTAATTATTTCTTTTATAGGTATGTACTACTTTTCTTCAGAGTTTCATGGAGTGTCATTCATAAACATGATTTTCAAACACGGAGACAGTTTTTTTGGGATATGAGAAATTTTATTTCTGTAAATCTTAAAAAGATTATATAGAAGGCTCAAGGTCACCCAAAGAGCAATGGAGAGGGCTATGCTCGGAGTATCTCTGCGTGATCACATCAGAAATGATGAGATCCGCAGGAGAACCAAGGTCACCGATATAGCCCAAAGAATTGCGAACCTTAAGTGGCAGTGGGCAGGGCGAGAAGGACTGACGGCCGCTGGGGCGGAAAGGTCCTTGAGTGGCGACCACGTACCGGGAAACGCAGCGTTGGTAGGCCCCCCACAAGGTGGACTGACGATCCGGCAAAGGTCGCGGGAAGCCGCTGGATGTGGGCAGCGCAGGACCGACCGGTTTAGAGATCCTTGGGGGAGGCCTATGTCCAACAGTGAGCGTCTCTCGGCTGAAATGATGATTATGATGATGAAATAAAAAAAAACAACCGCAATATATGTAATAAACGTTGTCACTTGTACTTGGGACCGCCCTCAAAAAACATTTAGATTTGTATAAAAAGAATTTTTATTACTCCGTTTTTAGTTTTGAAGTTTTTGATTTAAAAAAAAATATATCTTACAACCTATTGCTATTAGCTAGGTAACACCCATAGGTTGTTCGCGTAAAGGCCTTGTTCAATTCTGCAAATACAAAATGTTACAGGTAAATAGGTAATTTTCTTTCAATAACAAAATGTATGTAGATAATAATTATTATGTTAATGATCATTCTGTGGTCGGTCAGACCAGAGGGGGTTTTTGTTCGATTATATGTTTTTGTTCGACAAGTGCCGGTGATTATCACTTTCAACGGTCAAAAAAAGTTGGAGAATATTCCATATAAATAATGTGATGACTTTAAGTCCATAAACATAGTAAGTAAATAAAACATTCTGTATCTACATAAGTGTAAGTATATTGATAGCATACCTAAACGTTGTATTCATTCTAAGTCATAGGCTACAATACAAATGTGGAACATATCGGGAATAGTCAATAAAATGCAAATAATTCATAATTATTGTCTTTTCTTTTTTTGGGAGATCCTTAATTATCAAAATGTATGAAGGATGGTGACCAAGAGATGTTTTTTTTAATCGACTTCAAAAAAGGAGGAGGTTATCAATTCGACTGTATGTTGTTTTTTAAAGTTTGTTACCTCATAACTCGTTACTGGGTGGACCGATTTTTAAGAGACCTTTGGAAGCTAGTGCTTGTTATGGGGTCCCATTTAAATTTTATCGACATCTGACAAGTAGTTTTTCAGCAATCCCCAATAATGCCTATTTAATTGACATTGATGATATCGTAATTTTATCACTTGTGTGTCTAAAAGATCTTGAGGTAGTTTCCTGAAAATTTCTTTACTTAAAAGACAAAAAGCAGAAAAAAAATTAAAATAAAAAAAAACCGCCTTTAATACTAAAAAAGGAGAAATAAAAATTTTGTTTATAAAAATCTAAATGTTTTTTGAGGTCGGTGCCAACCTCAATATTTGTTATAAACGTTGTCACTTGTATTTGGGGCCGACCTCAAAAAACATTTAGATTTTTATAAACAAAATTTTTATTCCTCCCGTTTTTAGTTTTGAAGGCGGTTTTTTTTATATTACGAGAAGATGGCAAACAAGCTTGCGACCCACCTGGTGTTAAGTGGTTATCTACCGGCGTCGCCTATAGACACATTGCATTATCAAGGGTAAATCACTTAACACTGCAAGTGCGTTGCCATTCTGGGGTCTAAGTTCCCTTCAATCCGAAAATAGTTTAAAAAAAACTAAAAAACACGCTTTTATGTTAAGTAAATAAAAAACTAAAAAGTGAAAAATTACTTTTTAGTATAGAAAATAATCATTGGTCTGAGATAGAAACTAAATGACGAACGAAAAGTATAATTACTATTTAGAGAAAAGCATGGGAAAAAAATTCAATCGGTACAATTAAATTGAGTACCCCACGAATTTCTCTTAATAGAAATAAGGTATACTTTTCATTCTTTTTCTACTTTTTAGTGCGAATTATGAACGCCGATGAAAGTACTTACTAAATGACAACGCCATCTAGTGGCGTATAGCTGAACTAACATTCCAAACGTTTAATTTATTAGTCCTGGCGATTCTAATCAGGATAATGGGATATTCTTATCGAATTATTGTAATGTCGTCGGTATTTGATAAGTCTTTAAAGTTTAAATGAAATCTGACCGTTTAAAGTGGGTCAAAATCGAGTCCTAACGAGTCAGTTACATACATACAAACAAACAAACATACAGGTGAAACTAATATAAGTGTGTTAAAAAGGCCGTGGTACCTACCTACCCAGACGACCCTACATATGGGTCTACCAGGGTTTACCGCTTAATGTTGCCTGCATGAAGCTTGTTGCCTTTTAAGTCAGTTGAGATACTATTTAAATTATTAGAATTATTATAGAACGTTTACTACAGTCGCGTGGTCTACGGCACACTCGTTTTTATAATCGTAAAATAACTTTTTTATTTGAGGGGGTTGGAGGGGACTTTTTGCCTTCATTGCATCTGATGATAAGCGGTGATAAGCGAGCTTCATCCCGAATCCTCCACGACTGATGAAAGTGAGTGCTAAGTACCTAATTAGAACAAAGGTGGATTCTAGCCCCACAGTTACTAATACCTACATTCTACAAGTAACGGCATGGATTTTTCGGAGACAAATTATTTTGGACCTTATTTTAAGTGAATTTAGCTTTTATTTATTCTTTTATTTTAACACGAATAGGTCGAGGTGTTCCGTGGCGTGCTGCAGCTTGCCATGACATCTTTCGGCATCCCACGGAGCACCGTGCAGTGCCGCGCCGAGTCTTTGGCGCCGACCCTAAGCCCTCAAGGGCTTAGGGGTGTACCTACCGTTGGTTTTTAGTGGTCAGGATAGGAGCGGCGTTGTTCTACGCCGGATGAGTTCCACATACATCGTACCTACGCCTCAGCAGCGTGCGGCAGGTAACCTATTGTCCGTTAATGAGTTTCTCATCGTCATAAAAGAAGGATTAATTTAGCTACTTACCACGTTGGACCTACAAAACGAAATGGTGGTAGGTCTTTTGACGATTTCAAAGTATCTTTTTTTATACTAAGAGATGGCAAACAAGCTTGCGGTCCACATGGTGTTAAGTGGTTACCGTCGCCTATAGCTACTTGCAATATTAAGGGTAAATCACTTAATACTGCAAGTGCGTTGCCATCCTGGGGACTAAGATGATATGCCTTCCATGCCCAGTAATTACACTGGCTACCTTTCCCTTCAATCCGAAACACAGCGAACTGCTTCACGGCAGAAATAAGAAAGGCGGTGGTACCTACTCAGACGACCCGACATATGGGTCTATCTACCACCTAGTTAAATCTACTTAGCAAAGTCCATTTAAATAAAGAGCTTTCTCATTTCATTATGTCGATAGTGTATCTGAAGTGTTCCTGTCGTTTTGTTCCTAAGATACAGTGGTTGCATCATTCCACCAGGGCAGTGTATGTCTTGCCCTACTTTTAAAAATGGTTTACCTTCTTAAAGTTTAAATTACAAATCCATGTTTACCGCGCTTTTGATTTATTATAGGTACCTAGGCAACTAAGTAAGTACTAAGTAAGTAAGTTAGTCTCTACTCCATCTTAGTTCAATAAGTTACGCAGCAGACAGTTCAATATAGTTTACAGGAGCTAAGAGCTTCTACTAAAGACTTGTTTCCAAGTAGGTATCAAAGATGATGCCGTTGTCTCAAAGTCCTGTTACTAAGGCTGAAGGTGTAAACAAAGTCAAAGTCAAAATTCTTTATTCAATTTGGACATTATTACATGTGGTTATCATCATCATCATCAACAGCTCATATAATGTCCCCACCGAGGGGCTCGAGCCTACCCCACATTAGGGGCGATTAGGCCTTAGTCAACCACGCTGGCCAAGTGCGGGTTGGTCGACTTCACACACAACCTTAGAATTTCTTCGTAGGTGTGTGCAGGTTTCCTCACGATGTTTTCCTTCACCGTAAAAGCGTCGATTAAACGTACATATGAATTCAAAATTTGAAAACACATTGGTACGTGGCGGGGATCGAACCAGTGCCTCCCGGGTGGGAGACGACGCTCGTACGCACTACGCCACCGACGCTTATGTGGTTATGAACGTCATGATACAATATGATAAAATCACAAAAAAAAATAGTTTTCGAGTTTATTCGTCACAGCTACACAAATCTTTATAATATTAGTATACCTAGATATGTATTTAAAACTAGCTGTGCCCGCGACTTCGTCCGCGTAGAATTTACCAAAAGAAAAAAAGTAGCCTAAGTTACTCCTTATTACACCAGCTACCTGCCAAAAAAAGTCTCGTCAAAATCGGTCCAGCCGTTTCAGAGATTAGCCGGAACAAACAGACAGACAGACAAAAAATGTAAAAAATGTTATTTTGGTGTATGTACCTTATATATATTCATAGCATGTAGTAAAAAACGGTTATTTCAATATTACAAACAGACACTCCAATTTTATTTATATGTATAGAGTATAAATGTATAGACATGTATTTATCATATTAAATTAGATTATTATAAGTTTTAGCTAGGTAGAAAGAGAAGCCGAGGCAGTGAACGGTGAGCGTTGTTCGAACGGAAATGGGCCTGGTAAACCTACGCCTGGGGTCACAAGTACCAGGCACTACCCGGCTCGCCTCTTTTCATGACTCAAGTTGTTTTTACATTGTCTTCTTCAGTTTTTCAGTTCTATAGTTTAAAGGTTCAAGTACCTACATTCTAAACTAACGTTATAAAATTAAGGAATGTTGGATTTAACTAAAGTAAAATCGAAAACGTTCTTATCTCAATTTGTACAGGAAGCGTGATTTGTGCTTCTTTCCGCTAGAGACGCTGATCACTATCCGCTTGAACTTGGAGCCCAAACTAGGGTAGTAATTCCACATTACAGAAGACCATTATCAAATAAAAAAATGTGGTGTTCTGTTGCTGTTGGTGAGTAAGGTTGCCAGAACTCCACGGAGTAGGGAATAGGCTGGGTTGGCAACGTGCGTGTGTACGTCAGTGTTCCGAGCGTCTATAGGCTGCTTACAACCAGGCCGTATGCTTTTCTGCCAACTAAATAGAATAAAAAAAAAACGTTTGATAAAACTTCGTTCGAACTGCGCAGTCAAATCGGTAGCATAAAATGTTGTCGTTGCACCGCCCTTTATATTGCAAGCTAATTTACAATGTCACTCAAGTGTCTAGAGTTTCAATTTTAACAAACTACTTCCATTGGACTTCAAAAGAACTATTACAAATTATGAAGAGGACAGCTTGCACAGACAATTGCTTCAACTATTTTTAAATTAGTAAGCAACGCCTTTACGAACTCGGTGAACTAAATTGTGGAATTTCGAAAGCATTTTCTGCGTTTGGCTCATTTATTCAAGTTAGTATTGTTGTGTTGTATATTTGTATAGTTTGAAATGCAGATCTACTGAGTAGGTATCATTTATTTTTTGCTTTTTAGTGTTTTAAGTACAGATAGTAGTAGGTGAGCTGTCAAATTTTGACGCGTAAACAACAGTTCCTACTATTTTTATTAAAATTAAATTAGTTAATAGATTAATGTTAGTTTTGAGTGGATAAAAATGTTCTATAAGTTACAGAACATAAGTGAAAGTGTTATCTATGTAAATAAAACAGTATAAATAGTGAAATAACACATAGCATCTTTTCTGCAAGTCATCCGTTTTTACAGTGAAATAAGTCAAAGAATAAGTAATAAACCATCCGAAGTGTTTTGTGAACATTAAAATTATAAATCAACCTTAAACATTTAAATAGTGATCAAATTAACAGTGATAAATAGTGTGCAATTTCTAATAAATTGCCTAATTAATTACTTGCTATACTCAGTTCGATTGCAACGCCATCTAGTGCGCTTCCTGGAAACCTGTTAGCAAATCGAAACTACATTTCTTGCTACTATAGAACACACAACTGCTTGCTTTATTGCGCACTGCTACTGCTTTTTTTTTTGAACCAGAGTTTAACAAATAAGGAATATTTTCGAGAGATGGCAAACAAATGCGCAGCTTGCTTGGAGGAGATACAAGATAGGAGGTTTTTAGCTTGCACAATGTGTACTGAAAAGTATGATTTGCTTTGCGTCAATGTGTCTGAAAAGAGATTCTATTTGATGACTACTGAAAATAAACAGTTGTGGAAATGTCCACAATGTAAGTCAAAACAACCGAAAAGTGATAACACAAATACACCAGTCAAGGATCAGGGCAGTCCCGATTGTAGTCACGTAACAATAAGGCGAAAAAACTCTATGAAACACAGTATTGATGATTCGCAATTTCTGGAGGATACTCTTCCCGGCGGCGACACAATTGTAGACACCACCAAGACTGAAACACAATCTACTTTACTAGCGGAGCTACGTGAGTTACGAGCAATAATAAACAAACAATCAGAAAAACAGGAAGCTCGAGACGAAGAACTCTCAAAAACAATTAAATCACTACAAACTTGTTTGATAGATATAACGAATAAAAATTCGACATTAGAAACTGAAATAAAATTTCTGCGACAGACTATGGAAGCACAGACTGAACGTATTAACAATTTAGAAAAAGAAAATAAACAATTTATAGTAGACGAAATACAAAAAATAAAAAATAATGTTAACACTGGTTTCATTGAACCACAAAACTCAACTGCATATGCGGACTGTGTAACCACATCGGAACCAGATTGTAATAAAACTATTGTTTTATATGGTCTCAACGAACATAGGTATGAGACAGAATACGAGTTACATGATCGAACTGTGAATATATTCTATGATATAACCGGCGTAGACATATCAGGATACACAGAAGAGATAAGTCGCATAGGGAGGTATGGAAATAGACGACCACTGAAAATTGAACTGCTAAGTAAAAAAATTACAAAATATCTCCTGGAAAGTGTGAGTTATTTTAAGGGTACTGGACTTTGGTTGTCAGCTTACCTTAATGAGAAAGGCCTCCAGCGTAGAAAGCATGAAAGAGAAAATTTCAGAAGGTCGAACAAACTCTCACCTAAAGCCACTAAATCACATAAACATCTTAATGACACGACTTCAGATTTAAATCCAGAGAGTAGAAGGGATAATAAGCCACACCCAAAAGCAAAAGGGACAATGCGGGGACAGAATAAGGCACATTCCTTTCGAATTTAATAAAAATAATGAAATTTTATTTTTTTATCAAAATATTCGTAGTTTAAAAAATAAAATACATTTGGTAGAAAGTTTTACAGAAGAATTTGATTACTCTGTACTCTGTTTTACTGAAACATGGATTACTCCAGCCAAGTCCGATCTGCTCACCTTGGAGGGTTATACCCTAGCAAGCCAGTTCTACAGAGAAAAACGGGAAGGCGGTGGTGTGTGTACGTTTGTGAAGGACAAAATAAACTTTATTGAACTTGAAGATGTTAAAAATTTATCGATAGAATATGTCATAGAAGTCTGCGGTATAGAACTTCCTAGTGTAAGTGTAATATTAATAGTTTTATATTGGCCCGATAATTCAAGAGAATTAAGTGTTGTTAATACACAACTAGAAAAATTGTTAAAACTTTTATGTACAAAATATGTAAGGAAAAATATAATAATAGGTGGAGATTTAAATGTAAATTTTCTTAAAAAGACAACACAAACAAAAAACATGATCAATCTATTTAAAAGTGCCAATTTTCATCAAAATATCAATGAACCTACTAGGATTACGCTAACGAGTGCCACTTGCTTAGATTTAATTTTCACCAATTTTGATACAACCTGTTTAAATATTAATGTAAAAGAGCATGGTTTTTCAGATCATAGAGGAATATCAATTTCTTTAAATAAATCCGGATTAAATAGAAATAAGCAGGGGCATTATATCCAAAAAAGAAAGTATAATTATTATAATATGAAATTATTTAAAGAGATGTTACAAACTATAAATTGGTCAAATATTATTAAGTCTGATAAAACTATAAATGAAAATTATAAATCATTTCATGATAAATTAACAAGTTTACTTTCCCTTTATATCCCAAAGAGAAAAATATTAATTCAATTCAAACTAAAATCTTGGTTAACTAAGGGTATAAAAATAGCATGTAAAAATAAACGACTACTTAAAATATTAAAGTCCCAAACAAATAGCTGTGTGTTAAATGAATACTATAAAAAATATGTAAAAATGTTAAAAAGAACTGTAAATTCATCAAAAAAACTTCAATATATAAATAAGTTAAAAAATTCAAACAATATCACTAAAACAATGTGGCGTATTATAAAGGAGGTTACACATAAGACCAACAAAAATACGTATAAAAATATAACTTTAAATATTACAGGTAACAGCATTAAAGATCCTAAAGAAATATCAAATACACTGAATAAATACTTTGTCTCGGTAGGATCAGATAAAAAAACCAATAAAAACACTAAAGATTGCCTAAACCATCACATTAGTATTGATAACTCTATTTACCTCAGCCCTGTCAGTCTTATTGAAATTGATAAAATCATAAAATCACTCAAAAATAAATCTAGCCACGGTGCTGACGAATTTCCACCGACACTGATCAAATATTGTAGGGAAGAACTAGTATCGCCTATAACTTTTTTAGTTAATCAATCTTTTGATGAGGCAGTTTTTCCTGACTTGTTAAAAATAACAATAGTCAAACCTGTGCCTAAAAAAAGGAACGCAAAGGAGCCCCAAGATTATCGACCAATAGCCCTTCTATCTACATTTTCTAAAATATTTGAAACTGCCATGGCAACCCGTGTTAAGTCTTTTTGTGAAAAGTATAAAGTATTCAATGAAAGCCAACATGGTTTTCGCAAACAGAAATCAACAATTACAGCAGTATATAAGTTTATGAACGATATATTAAATATAATAAATAACAAATAAATATGCAATAGCAATAATGTTGGATATGAGTAAAGCATATGATCGCGTTTTGCATAACATTTTACTTAAAAAATTATATGAAATAGGAATACGTGGTCGAGCGCACTTGTGGTTCCAATCATATTTAAACAGGCGCCAGCAATTTGTGGAAGTAGAGTATTACGATGACAGTAGTAATAGTATAACATATGTTAGATCCTATGAGCAAAATATAGAACATTCAATACCTCAGGGGAGTATATTAGGATGTCTGCTGTTCTTAATTTATATCAATGATGTGGTACAATGTATTAATAAGGAATGTATACTGTATGCTGACGACATCACAGTTACATTCCCATGTGCGAGTGTCCAAGATCTGCAAGTTCAGTTTCATAGCACACTAGAACATATTATAGAATGGCTTCAAGATCACAATTTAGAAATTAATATAACAAAAACCAAACTGATGCAATTTAAACCTAGACAAAAACAATCAATAGGTACATACATTACATATAACAACCATAAAATAGAATTTGAAAACTCATGCTCTTTGCTAGGAATAGAAGTAGATACAAGAGTTGATTGGAAAGCACATATTGAAAAAATTGCCGCTAAGCTTTCGAAATTTACATACGCTTTGTATGAATTAAAGAAATGTACCAACTTAAGTGCTGCCATGAGTGCATACTATGCTTACGCTAATGCATGGCTGAACTACGGGATTATACTCTGGGGTAACAGCGCTCATTTACACCAACTGTTTGTTCTACAAAAACGATGTATCAGGCTTCTTGTCAATATCGATGATAGGGAAACTTGTAGACCTCATTTTGTTAAGCTTAGAATACTAACACTAACGTCGTTATATATATTTGAAATATGTAAACTTGTCAGGAAAAACAAAAATATGTATGCACAAGCAAAAGATTTTTACCATCAACAACATAATTTAAGACATAAAAATAGACTGGCTCTACCTTTCGCTAAATTACATATGGTGAGCTCAGGAACTTATCACATGTCAGTTAAGATATATAATAAAATACCTAAAGATATCCAAAAATTACAGAAAGATACAGAGTTTAGTAATAAGTTGAAAGAATATTTAATAGAAAAATGTTACTATTCATTAAAAGAATTTTTCGATGTTTGAAGTTTGTTAAGTAGGTATGTACTTGATTTAAAATGTTGGAATTAATTTATTACTATTACCTAGATAAACATATTTTTAGATGTTATATTTTATTTTTAGACTTTTTAGCTCACATAACATTGTTGATTTGTGTGTATTGCGATACCCTTACAGGGTCATGTTTATGGGACATTGCTTTTGTAACATCTATTATACCAACATGTGGCAATAAATGATATGACTATGACTATGACTATGATATTTCCAGAAACTATCTTGAGTTCTTTTAGACAAACAAGTAGGTATCTACTTAATAGGCTATCATCGACGTCAATTAAATAGGCATTATTAGGGATAACTCAAAAACTACTCGTCAGATGTCGATCAAATTTAAACGGGACCACATGACAAGCACCAGCTTCCAAAGGTTGAAAGAATCTTCAAAATCGGTACACCTAGTAAGTTATTAGGTAGGTAGGTAACAAAAATAAAAAATACAGTCGAATTGAGAACCTACTCTTTCTTTGAAGTCGTTTAAAAAGGCTTGAAAGGGTTGAAAAAAGGCATGAAATTTTGTGTGGAAGTGCAAAATAATTGTTCCACGTGGTCGAAGTCGCGGGCAAGAACTATTGTGTAATGTCAACAATGTGACTTCTCACAGGTGTAATGCATAGGTACTCGTATGTATTTTTTTATTTTGGTGTTGCAGAAGATGAAAAATGAAATAAAACGGCTAGGTATGCGATGGCTAAATTACCTAATTATATTTTTAACCGACTTTAAAAAAACGAGGAAGTTCTCAATTAGACTTTTTGTGTGTGTTAGGAAACTGTCAGTAATAATAGGTAAATAAGGATCCTGTGTCTAAGGTGGTTATCTGACGATGATTATCGTTCTTATTTTATTAAGTACTTATTTGTCTAAAAGATCTCGAGTAATAAAGAATGGTAATAGTTACCTGGAGACTGTTTGCTTATGTAGGTACCTACAACGGAGCTTCTTATTCATCCAGTTATCAGCCACAACCCTCTTGATGATAATGACACGTCCTCAAATTGGTAGAACACTTCTTGGATGTATTAATTGAATTTTACAGTAGTATCGAGACACTAGAAAAGTTTATTTCTCAACACTCAAAGCGCGCGCGCAAAGTACCGGCAACCGCACCGGCGAGAGAGAGAAAAACAAGATGGCTGCTATTGAAAAAAAAACCCGTCAGTCCGAATCGTTCGCAGACGTCGCACTCTTTTTTTTTAAATGTTCGTTCCGATTTTAACAGTCGGCCATCCTGCATTTGTGTCTGTCCCAGACACAGGATCGCAAAATCAATTATTTTTAAATGATATATACTATCTCTCTCAAAAACTGGGTAGATCCAAAAAAAAAATACTAAAAATAAATCACTTTAATTATAAGTCTGCACTTTCGGCCATCCTGTATCATTGAATGACCCCATTCACTTTTCCCTGCATAGTTCAATCACTAAAATCACTTATAGTTTCACATGATCACTTGCTACCCATAGCTGCACAACATAAGCCAGGTACCGCTTGCCCACACAAGGAGCTTCGGCATCGACCCGGTATCACTATAGTACGGGCACCGCTTGCCCACACAAGGAGCTTCGGCATCGGCCCGGTATAAAATAGTACGGGCACCGCTTGCCCACACAAGGAGCTTCGGCATCGGCCCGGTATAACATAGTACGGGCACCGCTTGCTCACACAAGGAGCTTCGGCATCGACCCATTAACTAGCCACCGCTTGCCCTCACAAGGAGCTACGGTCTCACTGTGTTAACATTCACTTTTCTGGAGCCATCTTCAGTGTTTCACTTGTTGTAACCTCCATTGATATTTCAGTAGCATTCACTTTTCTGGAGCCATCTTTTCTTTCACTTGTTGCAGCCTCCATTGATCTCTCAGTTTGGATATAAGGAAAAATAAGGACAGGGTGAAGGGAATAGAATGAAGAAACAGAGGATAGGATAATATGGCAAATGAATCTCTAGTATAAGTAGCGCTATCACATAGTATTATATACAATTAAAAAGAAAACATAACAAATCATCGCTGGAACTGTCTTTATCACTAAGGCGAATTAGTCGCTTTCAGCGTAATCGCTTTCGGTATCAGTTTCGTTAAACTTAATCCATGGTTTTATTTTATCAGCTGAAAATATGTTTGAGTACTTTTTTTTTGAATACCCATCTACACTATTGACTTCGTATCTGTCGTGTCCTAATACTGCGGTAATTCTATATGGACCACTGAATGCCGGCACCAATTTGTTACTTTCACCTGGAATTTTGGTGTTCTTTTGGACCATAACAAGATCACCCTCTTTGTATATTTTAGCTCTAATTTTCTTTGAGTCGTATCTAGTCTTCATTTTCTCTTGACGAGCTTCAATAGTCCGAGATGCTTCTGCTCGGATTTCTTGTATGGTTTGGGGTCCTATTTCTTCTGGTTGACTAATATCATGTAACTGACCCTCGGTGACGTTAACAGTAGGTTTTCCAAATATGATTTGCGCTGGACTTTTATTTGTAGCTTGATTAATCGTATTATTGAGGCTCCACTGAACTTGACTTAGCTTGCTGTCCCATTCTCGGTCGTCCATATCATGGCAAAGAGCTGTGAGAGAGGCAAGTATAGACCGGTTATAACGTTCGATTTGACCGTTAGCACGTGGAGTGGCAACGGCGTTTAGTGTATGTTTGACACCAAGCGATTGTATATATTCTTTGAATTCTTTGGAGGTGAAGCTAGTTCCTCTATCTGAAATTATATGTTTGGGTGTACCAAAAAGTGCAAATATATCTCGTAATATTGCAATTGACGTTTTACTTTTTGTATTTTTTACAGCACGTAATATGATGAACTTTGAAAAACTATCTATAGTGCCTAGTATATATAGGTTGCCTTTCTTACTTTTAACAAACGGGCCTAGGTGATCAATATGAAAACATTGAAATGGAGTACTTGGTTTTGGAATAGGATTCAGTAGTCCCTGTTTTTTACCTCCTGGTTGTTTGGCATACGCACACGGTATACATGCTCGAACATATTTTTTAGTAAATTGAATTAGTCTAGGAAACCAGTAGTCTCTTCTCAACTTTTCTAGAGTCTTTTCGAAGGAAAAATGCCCAGAGTAATCGTGGCACTGTTCTACAATTTTCCACCTTGCATCCCTTGGTACGGCCCATCGTAATTCTCCATTGACTTTCCTATATAACTTCCCTTCTTTAAGTTCATAATTATTTCGGATGTCTTTGGCTTCCTGACTTTTGGTGTCTAAAATTGCTCTTATATGAGATAATCTGGGGTCAGTCATTTGTACGGATTGTAACCAATGCACCTCTCCGATTTGCATAACTGAAAGAGGAAAGGTGTCTATATCTAAAATGGAATTTCTGCTGAGAGCATCTACGTGTGACATTTGAGGTCCAGGTTTGTATTCAATTGTGAAATCAAATTCCTGTACAAGTAACCACCATCGCGCAATTCTAGGAATTAGGTCCCTTTTAGTCAATGTAGTGCGTAAAGCATTACAATCAGTTACTATTTTAAAGTTAATACCAAGAAGATATACTCGGAATCTATTCAAGGATGCGACGACGGCCAGTGTTTCCAATTCGTAGGAATGAAATCTCTGTTCCTCTGTTGTTGTCTGCCTACTAAAGTAGGCTATTGGATGTAGCGGTGTGCCCTCACATTGCCGTTGTAGTAAAATACCACCAAGTCCAATAGAGCTTGCATCCGTGTGGAGTTCGGTAATAAATTTAGGATTGAAGATGGACAGAATAGGCCTTGTAGTTAATATCTTCTTCAGATTTGAAAAAGCTTCTTCTTGGTCGATTCCCCAATTCCATTTCGCATTTGCCTTTGTAAGGGACGTAAGGGGTCTGGCGATAGAAGCAAAACCTTGAACAAAACGCCGAAAGAAACTGCATAACCCGATAAATTGGCGTATCTCATGAACGTTACTGGGCGTCTTGAAGTTCGAAACTGCCTTGATTTTATCTTGTCCTGGTCGCACTCCATCCGATGAAATCTCGAATCCCAAGTACTGTATTGTCTCTTGAAAGAAATAACACTTGGCGAGATTAAGAGTCAAATTGGCTTCCTTTAATAATTCGAGTATATTCCGAAGTTTTTCCATGCCCGAATTTATCGAGTCAGATGATATGATGATGTCATCCATATAAGCCACTACGCCAGGGATTTGACGCTGTTTTAGCAATTTCAGAATTAATCTTTGAAATACCGCGGGCGCATTTGTGAGGCCAAACGGCATGCGATTGTATTCAAAATGTCCGTCGGGAGTTACGAATGCGGTAAGATGTTTTGATGCTTCTGCCATTGGCACCTGATGATATCCAGATGTAAGATCTAAGGAAGTAAAATAACGCTGTCCTGAAAGTTTATCAATTTGATCATCAATTAAGGGCATTGGAAAATTATCTCTTAACGTTTTTCGGTTCAATGCTCTGTAATCAACACAGAGTCTAACATCACCGTTTTTCTTGGCCACTAGTATAACGGGACTTGCGTATTCGGAGGTAGATTCCCTAATAATACCACTTTGTAATAAGTCAGTTATTATTTTATTTAATTTTTCCCGTTCTGTTATCGAGAGTCTGTATGGTCTATACGTCACAGGTACGTTGTCTTTAAGTTGTATCTGCATTTCTGTACATTCAGTTTTACCTAATTCTTCCAAAGAAAACGCGAATTGTTCACGATGCTCATTTAATAAGCTGCATAACTGTAAAATCAATTTCGGTTCCAATTTTAAATTTACTTTAATATCGTTGACGTTAATTGTATTATATTTTTTACTTTCTTTAGCTATTATAGAACGTACACTTAATTTATTAATATGTTTATCATGAAGTATAGGTTTTACTAAAGTGGAGACTAAAAAACCTCGAGCTAATACTTTGCCATTATTCAATAGAAAAGGTCCTGTACGTAAGCTGACAGCTACTACCAATCCCTTGCCGTTGGTAACGGAATACAATCCTGGCAATATTACGTATTCTTTACCTTCTTGTAAGCAAGGCTCTGTATTTATATACATAACTCCAGACATCTCTGGTTTGATGGATATTTCTAATGTATTAGTGCCATCTAACATAACGTCGTTCATATTTGTAATTACTAACTTAACGAAATCGTTTCCCAAGTCTTTATAAAAAATCAAATGGTTATTTGTCTTATACGCATTAACTCTCGGCAATTCTGTGAGTGATTGACCTATCAAAACATCTGTGGGTAAAACATTAGGATCTACCAAATACGCATCAACTAGTTCGGTTATTCCGTCAAGAACAATCGTAACTTTAACTCTTCCTTCGGGTAACAACATACCATTAGCAAATCCGTTTAGTATTGGTAGATTGTTTTTATCTATATCTAAATCAAGTACTTCACCAAGATCTTTTCTTAATAAGGTACATTGACTTCCCAGATCAATAAATGCCCGTAGTGACTTTCCATTCACTAGTATTTGCTTAAAGTATTTTTCACTGCCTTGGTGGACATCTGTAATCGAGAATACATTTTCCCTCGGTTTGTCAATATTCTCTTTGTTATTTCTTTGTTGAAGACGACAGTTCTTCTCTTCGTGACCGAAGCGACGACATCTCTTACATTTCAATAAATCTTTTGGACATTTTGTAACAATATGTCCTACTTCACCGCAATTATAACATGTGGCTGTAGACGGACCTGATTTTCGTGTAGAGTTGTCCATAAATCTCCTATTCATTAGTTCGGCGCGTTGTTGTTGAGGTTGATAATTTGTTTTGTAAATGTCTGCAGTTCTATTAGTTATACTTCTGAGGTATCTTAACACGCATTCGGGTTTCTGTAAATTCGCGCCTTGCACGTTCATCCTTATATTGGAGTCGTATATACCTTGAGTTAGGCAATCGACTGCCTTTTTGTCTGTAATTTCACATCTATTTATAAGCATTATCTTGTCATAGTAATATTCTTCTAATGATTCACCACGTCGAGTTTTTCTGTGTAACATTTCGGAGAGTAAATCTGCGTAATTGTTTTCGCAAGGAAAAGCTTCTAACAATTTTTCCCGCCATTCTGACCAAGTATATTTGACGCTCGTCAATCCGTTGTACCAGCGTTTGGCTAACCCTCTAAGTTTAGGTAAAACATAGAATATGGTCTGACGTTCGGACCATCCATAGATATGCGCGGACTCATCTATCTTGGTTAACCATTCTTTCATCGTTTGATTTTTTCCTTGAGGGTCGAAATCGGGAATGACGCCTTGAGCTGCGTGTATTGCGCCTTGACTCCCGGAGTTATTCCGCTCGCTCAATGTATTCACTAGTTTTTCGAGTAATTTCTCCGAATGATTCACAACCTCTTTGTTTCGAGGTGTAGTAAAAACTTCTGGTTGTTGAATCACCGATGAAATGCTAAATTGTTCTCGAGGAATTTTTGTATGGTAGCGTCTAGGAGTGCGACTATGAGACCTACTGAAACGTGATACTGTCGATTCTCTGCTACTAAATTCGTGACTTCGCTTCTTAGTCGAGACCTTTGAGGATAGGCTTCGTTGTCTTCCACGTCTATTTCTAACGTTTAGTGTCGAATCAGTTGGTTCATACCTATCGCGGTGAGTGGGTGTCCTATCTGATTCTTTTCGTTTAGGATTCGACTTGCGTTTTGGGGTTGATAATCTCCTGCTACGTAGTTTGCTTCTAGAACGCGAAGGTGTACGGGGTGGCGTACGTGATCTTTCAACTCTACGAGGATGTCTATTAAGATCCCGAGATCGTCGTGATAAATGCTCTCGTATGTTCGGTGGTAGTGAAGGGGTTTTATTATATGACGTTTGTACTACTTGAAACCCAGAGGTAGTCTCCCTATCATCTGCATCTCTATGTATGTCCATTTTATATAAGGGATAGGAGTGGAAACGAGAAGTTAAGGAAAAGGAAAGGAAAATTGAGAGTTAATCACTGAAATATGAAATATAATATTAACTATGTATTTAAATACAATGTTAAGTCATCACTTCATTCCCTTTAGAACTGGTAGAACAACACTATAAAATAAATTCAATTCCTCCCAGACAAAATAAAAAATAATAATATTAATATTATGTGTATTTTATGTATATAGTTAAACATTCAAATAATTTAATTGTTAACTGATTCATCAAAAATAATGTTTAGTTATTATACTGAGTGGATTTCAATACCTTTTTTTTTTTACTGTAAGTAATATTTCCAATATAAAGTGGTAACAATGTCACATTCTGTTTACTACCACATAAATATATTAAGTATCAACATAAATTAGGCACAAAAGAAAAAAAGAAGTCAACACTATTTGCCTTCGATTGATTTCACATAGCGGTGGTGGAAATTTTAATAACACATTGCTCTTAATACCAGACCCTTCGCTAATTGCTTGTACTTATTGTTCCTGAATTTCCTCGTTGTTGTGCTTTATGTGTCAGTCAATGATAATAAGTTATAAAAAAAAATATGGTATTAATCTATTATAACGAATAAAATAATAGTAAACAAGATTAGAACATAGGATCCGAAAAATAACATCCTGTATTTCAGGTAAAACTAAGTTATTATATATTTTTTTTTATTTCAAATCTCTAAAATCAATCTCACATCAGTACCGTTTTTTTTATATATATAATAATATATGCGATATTCACTGAACGGCAAGTAAATTTACTAAATTAAATATTAATAAAATATTTTCACACTCACAACACTGTGTCTCCAACCGAAATTAAGCTTCATTAAGAGCTTGTGTTATCATTACTAGACAACAAAACAAAAAATATATATTTTTTTATTTTCATATGCACAATTATAGTTGTAGATATTTTCATAAATAAACTACCATGACTCTTCAGAACTTATTGAGGTTAGTCACACAAACATTTACTGCCAGGACTTGAACCTGGACTACTTGAAGTGTAGACAACAATAGACAACTCCACCACAATGGTGTTAATTATAGAAATGTTAATCTTAGTGATTTCCTCTATCGTTCTCCGTTTCAAACTATCACCTACATTGATAACAGGATTACAAATTGTATCATATTAACTATCATTGGTTATTTTATATTAATGTAACTTATTACTTTTTGTTTTCACTTGTATGTTACATTGTTTTACATTTGTACATAATTATGTTCTCAACAAGAGTTGCCTCTGAATTTTCCTTTGATATGTACCTACTTATTAAAATTTATAACAGAAAGGAATCTTTGGTCTAAGTTTTAAATTTCTAGTTGAAGTTGATATACTTACAAGTTTCAGTTTGTAATAATATTATCTTATTGTCATTAGGTAGGTACTTACTTAAATTTTGTGCATAGAAATTAAATAAAATATATCCACTGGTTGCAGCAAATAATTGCCTTCTTGCCATTTCAATTTTTATTTTTTAACTAATATTAGAAGTAAATACTAGGAAGAAAACTAGTAGGTACCAACCCATATAAGAACAGATTATTCATGTGATATTCTGTTCTATTAATAATTTGGCTTGTGCCTGTCTTAAATAGCCGTAAGTAAACTTTAGTTTGTTATTTTTATTGTGTCATGGGGTCTTATAGGAATATAAACTCTGTTCTTCAATGTCTACAAATGTAATATTGGCAACGGGCTTATGGAGGCAATAAATGCAAATAATGCTTACCTTCAATCCTGTTTTAAATATTAGGAAGGCGGGCGTTTGTTGTTTCATACCACTTCTGAACTAATAAAGAATGGTAATAGTTACCTGGAGACTGTTTGCTTATGTAGGTACCTACAACGGAGCTTCTTATTCATCCAGTTATCAGCCACAACCCTCTTGATGATAATGACACGTCCTCAAATTGGTAGAACACTTCTTGGATGTATTAATTGAATTTTACAGTAGTATCGAGACACTAGAAAAGTTTATTTCTCAACACTCAAAGCGCGCGCGCAAAGTACCGGCAACCGCACCGGCGAGAGAGAGAAAAACAAGATGGCTGCTATTGAAAAAAAAACCCGTCAGTCCGAATCGTTCGCAGACGTCGCACTCTTTTTTTTTAAATGTTCGTTCCGATTTTAACACGCGATAGTTTCCTGAAAATATCTATAGGTAAGTAACTACAGCACAAAAAACAAACGACAAAATATTTTTAAATAAAAAAAACCGTCTTGAAAAATAAAAACAGAGAAATATACTTTTAAAAACATTAATGTTTGAAAAATCTAAACCTCAAAAAAGGTTGGTGCCAACTTCGATCAGCCAACCGTGGTGCCAACCTCAATATTTGGAATAAAAAACGTTGTCACTTATCTTTGTGACTGACCTCAAAAAATCGGGAGTGGTCTCCCCTTGACTCTCGTATACCGGAAATGACTCAAAGGTTGATAGAAACCTTATATTTTGATGTCATACATGCGTGTTAAATTTTGGTCACCCATCCAAGTACCGACCGCAAACTTGGTTGCTTAACTTTCGTGATCGACGGCTCAAAATTTGAAAGAAACCTCATATTTTGATGTCATACACGTATGTTAAATTTGGTTACACTAAGTTAAAGCATGCTCGAGTTATCGTGCTAACGCACAGACACACACACAGACATATGTATGAATACAGTATGAACTTTATGCGTCGACATCTTCGAAAGTAAAACGAATCAATTTCAATGATTCGTTTTTGGTCTTAAAGATCAAAGTCTCGAAATACTTAGTTTGTTTTAAATTTTATAGCGTGTCTAACGTTATAACGCTTACGGTTTTTTTGTTCTTATTGAAAATCACGGCAAAAATCCTTTCTTAACTGTAATTAATGATAACTTTGAGTTGTGAGCCAATTTTTATAACTATCCAACTCTACTTAAACTTAGTATACTTAAAACACTAAAAAGCAAAAATAACTTATTTTTAAATAAAAAAAAACCGCCTTCAAAACTAAAACAGAGAAATAAAAAATTTGTTTATCGAAATCTAAATGTATTTTTGAGGTCGGTTCCAAATACAAGTGACAACGTTTATTCCAAATATTGAGGTTGGCACCGACCTCAAAAAAAAAAAAATAAACAAGTAAAAAAGATCATTCAAATCAGAATCGTCCGGATTTGTGTAGCTGTAGTACCTATTAGAACGATGACAGACAGAATGTAACAGCACTTGTTATCGTCCAATCCAATTACATTTAATTGAATTGTTACGCAGATTGTTACGCGATGAAACGAATGTTACCAAATATGATCCATTTAAAAATAGACTTTTTTTATTGAAATTATTTTAGAGATACGAATTTTCAACTGTATTAATGTAACCAAATATAGAATAGTAGGTATCCGTAATAAAGCCAGCCTTTGTCGTTATGATATTATTTATATTTGATTACATAATGTCTATAATCATGCTTAAACTTTAATAACACTGCTGGAAATTGGTGTTCTGTTGTTCATTTTTATCGACCCTTTTACTTCATTTCCTTTATATCTCCACGGAGAGGAACAAAAGGCTAAGGAACTAAAGAAGAAGAAATCTTTCGGACTCTGGGAAGGTGGCGGTAAATCCGCTGGATGGGAGCAGTTAGAGAAGCCTCCTCCCGCTCCCTCTCCCGCCAAAAAAATACGTTAACTAAATTGTTTAGCTAATACTTCTGTGGCTAAACTTTAGTAATTAATATCCAAAGTTTAACAACATCAGCTAAATAGGTTTGGCTGTGGACGTAAAGCAAATTTAGCAAAGTTTTATTTAGCAACCCGTACATAAATATTTAGTTAAACTGCTAGACCGTAAGCTTTTTACTGAAGAGTTTAGCTTGTCATTGCTAATCTTTAGCTTTAGTTTAGCTATTTTCAACCAAATATTTTGTTCTGAATTACCAAACTAGTTTAGCTATTTTTAACCGTTAGTTAACATTTAGCTATACCTAGTAGCTAAATAAAATAAACTGAAATAGTTTAGCAACAATAGCTACAGAGTTTAGTGGTCACTAAAGTTACTAAGTGTTTAGTAGCTAGGTACTTAAAATTTTGTTACTAGTTGCCAATCATTTTTTTCAGCTCCTTCTGTGAGATCACCGTCTCGAAGAAGGATGCAAGTGCTTAGCCATGTCATCAAGGGTGTCGCGGTAATGACACCGCGTTGACTCCTCCTGACGGGCCACACGGTGTAGAGTGATCGAAAGACCCACTATTATTTCGTAAATTCGGGGCTTTTGCGTCACTGCGACCTAAAAATATCTTTAGTGACTAGCCTCCAAGTAAGTCCTATTGAGGCCTTACATGTACTCCTTTAGCTGGGCACTATCTAAAAATTATAAGATATTCCCAGATGACCACCCATATCCGGTCAGCAAAAAGTGGAAGGTGAGGCTGCCCAGTTGGCGACCTCACTCCTCCAAGCACCACGCTGCTAGACATACTTACTTAGTTATTATAGATAATCACTACTGTTCATGAGCTGTTCATTGCTAAAAATATTTCTGTGGTTGAGAGTTGCGGGTAAAGTATGCCTCCGATTCCGGTCTTCTTTGGCCTTATATTAGGTTGGGGAAAAAGTCTTTTCGCATTATAGTATGTATAAACGTGTAATAAAATCTCTTTGGCTATACTATTTGTATCTGGCTGGTTTTGGTATCATTGAAAGTTTAAATTTTAAAGAACATAATTCCAAATTCAAATTAGGAAAATGTGTGATTTTCATTTGTTTTTCGTACCGCCAAAATGAGTGAATCTAATGAAGAAATTCGATACATTTTAAAATTTTACTACAAAAAAGGTAAAAATGCAACGCAAACCGCGAAAAAAATTTGCGATGTTTATGGACCTAGTGCAGTGTCTGTGAGAGTAGCACAAATTTGGTTTAAGCGTTTTCAATCCGGAAATTTTGATGTCAAAGATGCACGTCGCTCTGGTCGCCCTATTGCAGATAAAATGGATGCCATTTTTGAAAAAGTGGAGCAAGATCGGCATGTCAGTAGTTACGACGTAGCTGAAGAACTGGGAATTGACCACAAAACAGTTTTGGCGCATTTGAAAAAAACTGGGTACACAAAAAAGCTCGACATTTGGGTACCTCACGAGCTCACTGAAAGAAACCTAATGAACCGTGTACTCATTTGTGATTCTTTATTACGACGTAATGAAACCGAACCATTTTTGAAGAAGCTGATAACTGGTGATGAAAAGTTGTCGTACGTGATCCGTACGACAAGAACGTGCGAAAAAGGTCGTGGTCAAAGGCCGGTCAGGCTTCACAGACTGTGGCGAAACCCGGGTTAACTCGCAACAAGGTGATGCTGTGTGTGTGGTGGGATTGGAAGGGCATTATTCATTATGAGCTGTTACCACCAGGCAGGACCATCGATTCTGAACTCTACTGCGAACAACTGATGAGATTAAAGCAAGAAGTTGAGAGAAAGCGGCCGGAATTAATCAACAGAAGGGGTGTGGTTTTTCATCATGATAACGCTAGACCTCACACATCTTTAGCCACTCAGCAAAAATTAAGAGAGTTTGGCTGGGAGGTGTTAATGCGTCCTGACCTTGCACCTTCAGATTTCCACCTGTTTCGGTCTCTTCAGAATTCTTTAGGCAGTGTCAGGTTAACATCACGAGAGGACTGCCAAAACCACTTGTCGCGGTATTTTGACCAGAAGTCCCAAAATTTCTATAGCAATGGGATCATGTCCCTACCTACAAGATGGCAAAAAGTTATCGAACAAAATGGTACCTACATACTTTAGTTAAATGTAAATAAACTATATTAAAAAATGTTTTGAATTTTCTTAAAAAATGCGAAGAAACTTTTTCCCCAACCTATTAGATAAAGGCCAAAAGTTTCACCATCGAACATATACAATAATAATAATTTGAAAATTGCAATGGTACTTCATAAATAAAAAAATCAATTTTGTCTACTTCCATTTATTACTATCTATCTCTTATTTAAAGCTTGTTGTCTCTCTGCCTTCTTCTTTTTTTTTTCTCCTACCCTGTTACCAATTTATTTGGGGTCGGTGTATGTCTCGCTATCGACATACTGCTATATAATAGGTTTTGTCATTAGAATTTTACGACTGGCCGCCTGCATGGCACCAACCCTCCTTGAAAACTCTCGTTCTAAGATAATTAATCCGCCTTTAATTTGGAACAATCTTAGTAACGTAAAATTACCATTTCTTATACTTACACATTTTTTTATTAAAAAATATTTCGCAATTTATTTTATTATTATTCCTTAACCTAATATCTCAGACTAACATCAAAACTAACAAGCCAAATTACGACACGAAAAAATACCCATAATAATCTACTACGCTTCAACCACCTAGAGTGCTCCGATTTTGATGAAACAAAAACTGGAATAAACTACAGAACTCAAGCAATAACTCTAAAAAATTCAAAATATAATAAAACCCTCCCTAAATTAAATAAATAACAATCAAACACACACTTATAGAAAACAAATAAATATAAATAAAAATCAACTAAAATGGAAACCCCACCAAAAAACCAAACAACAAACTCAACTAAAGACCTGCTTAAACACTCAGAACATGAAAAAATAAAACAATTAAAAACAAAAAACAAGAAACAAAAACATCAAATCAAGCAACTCAAAAAACAAATTGAAAAATTAAAACTATGCACAACAAAAAAGAACAAAAACCCCGAATTATACAATGCAATATTCAGAACCACAACAGAAACATGGAACCAAATAAGGAAGCAAGAACATCTAAACATACAACATTACAAAATAAGAATAGCAGAAAATATCGCAATAATACAATGCTACACGTGCCTAAAATTCGGACATACATACAAAAACTGCACAAACAATACAAAAAGATGCTCACATTGCGCTAGCAGCCAACACACCTACAAAGAATGCCCAAATAAACAAGACCCAAGCAAAATAAAATGTTTCAACTGCCTACAATACAACTTAAATAACAACAAGAACAATGACATAAAACATGCAGCAACATCACAACAATGCCCAACATACATCTTCAACAAAAATAAAACAATAAAAAGAACAGAAAACTATAAAAACCAATATACTGAATTATAGACTAAAACTAAAACATTAAATCAACTAACATGAAAAAGATAACTAAATAAATAACTAAACAAATAAATAAATAAATAAATAAACAAATAAATATGAATAGATATTGGACATCACCAGTTCCCTCTTTTTCCTGGCTCGACAGTCCAATATAAATTCACAAAATAACATAAAAATAACAAAAGAACCGCCAAATCAAACAAACAAAACCAAAAACTTAAAAATAACAAAACAAATAACCAAACCAAACTAAAATATACATAAATCATTAACAAAATTATAAATTACCAAAATATTTCAATAAATAAATTCATATCAGTCATAAGCAAATAAATAATGATATTAAGTTAAATTAAATAAAATAAACATAAATTGATATTGGAAATCGCCAGTTTCCCCTGGCTTGACAATCCAATACCAATTTATAGTATAAAAAAAAAAAAAGCTTCCAAAACAACTAATAACATCATAATTTCAATACATTACATAGTAAAACCTCAAACAAAACACAAGTCCAAAAAACGCGGAAAAAAGCGGAAAAATGCGGAAAAAGCGGATGCGGAAAAAGCGGATCAGCACGGACGCGGAAAAATGCGGAAAACGCGGATGCGGAAAAAGCGGATCAGAGCAGATGCGGAAAAATGCGGAAAAATGCGGAAGATGCGGAAGATGCGGAAAAATGCGGAAAAATGCGGAAAAATGCGGAAAAATGCGGAAAAATGCGGAAAACGCAAAAAACACCCAATGTAAAATAAACAATACAGCAAATAGACATAATATAACAAACTTTAATAACAAATCAAGGCAACTATAAGCAAATCTACTTGACAACATCATAATCTACGTAGACATCAACAGCCCATATCAATTCATAACATAAAACAACAAAATAACTCCCAAATTAATTAAAAAACCAAAATCTTAAACAAAACAACCAAAATAACAATAAATAATTCATAAAATAAGCAATATAAAACAAAATTAAAACAAATAAACACGACTTGATACTGGATATCACCAGTTTCGTTCTGGCCTGACAGTCCAGTATCAAATCGACTCAAACCAGTTCATAACACAAACAATAAAAAGAACTCCCAAATCAACTAAACAAAATTGAAATTAAAATTAAAATCTGAAACATAATAATCAAAACAATACTTCCAACAACAACAAACAAACAACGAAACAAAACAACCAATACAATTATTCAATACCAAATAGATATCACCAACAATACAAAACAATACAATAATAAATGAACAACAAATTATAACAAATAAAAACTAAAACTTAAACCTAAAACACCAACAAAAACCTAACAAACTAACAAACAACAATAAACAACTCAAAAATTTAAACAATATAAAACAAAATCTAAACAAACAAATATGAATTGATACCGGATATCACCAGTTTATGTCTGGCTCGACAATCCAATATCAATTTACAACAATTTACAACATAAAATAACATAAGAACCATTAAACCAAACCAACTGAACAAAATTAAAATTCTAAACATAACAAGTAAATATCCAAATAAAAATATACACAAAGAATAACCAATATACAAACCACTAATAAAACAATAAAACCACCAAAATAAATAAATAAATTGTAATATAACTAACAACCAAACTGCAAGTGAAAAATACAAAAATACAAGAAACAAATAAAAACCAACAATAACAAACACACTGACCCCACTAAAAACCCAATAATAAACATCAAAAACAACATGTAGAGTAAACAAAATAATAAATATCAATAATATATAAACCTTTATAACAGATTAAGCCAACTACAAATAAACCCATTTGTACATAACAATAAGTAAGCACAAATGTCAATCTAAAGACTTGTAAACCCTCAAATGTAACAAACTACACACACAACATAACATAAACACCCTTATAAACAACACAAACACACACAACAATATTTTTAATTGTAGTAAACTTAATCATAAGCCCACACTATGTAACAAGAATACTTTAAATACAACACAATACCATAAAATATAATATACTATAAGCAGCTTGAGGAACTGCTTTTATATAACATTGTAAGCAATAAATATAACATTGTAAAACTTGTGGCCTACATGTTGTCATAAGGTGTAGTCATTAGCCCTGAGACGCATGTAGGCCACAGACATTAGGAAAGCTGTAGTAGATCCTAAGTCCAAAAAATCATTAAAAACTGACAAAACAACAAAAACCTCAGAAAAAAAAAAAAAAAAAAAATAAAAAAAAAAAAAAAAAAAAAAATATCTCAGACTTAACTTCCATATTCTCTGTACAATCGGCAACGAATTAAGCGAAACAACTTCAAACGAATTGCGCTCTTAACCCTTTTAGAATAAAGTACCTAGTCACAAAATTCCAATGAGTAAGGAGTACTAAAATTCACATCGACTCCAGATGTCATGTGTGTCACGTGTGTGGTAAGATAAACTGAACCTTAATGCGTGGATATAAAGTGCTACGAAATTGCTATATGTTGTTCAGTGAGGCGACCTAAAGGCTCTCAAGTCTGACCAGCCCCACGTTGCCCACTAAGACTCTTACGGCGGCTTTGCCCACCTTTAAATTTCCATTCACTAACATAATCAGATTTCCAGCTAGATTTAAAGCTAGCTCTCAAATCTTAGTGCATATTTGTTAACTGGCTTCAGAGGTAAGAAGCTCTCGGTTTCGTCAAAGAATATTCTAGACTAAAATGTTTTATAAAGAGAATCAAATTAATTATGAATTCTATTAATTCATAAATAGTCATTTTTTATTCTATTTGATTGCACAAGCAGACGCTTGCATAACTGACGTGACGCTCACGCGCTACCAAAGTGCCATTCCTATAGTCCTCTGCCTTATACCCCGTGGAGCTCTGGCAACCTTACTCACCAATAGAAACACAACACCACAAAAATCTAGTGTTACTTGACTGTGGTCTGCTATAAGCATGCTAACATTGTCATTTAAATACCGCGGTGTATAGTCAAATATTTTAAATTGCAAAATTTAATTTAAAATTTCCAATACATTGACGGTTAGAGATTTTTAATTTTTAATAACATTATATTAGCTACCTATGTATTTGATATTATCAAAATTAACAGTGATGGCTATGTTATTATGGATAACCATACCACTGATTTTCAATCTTATACGTAAAATCGATTGAGAAAAGACAGTTTTTGGTAACCTGATGAGCTGTTGACTGTACAAATACAAAAGAATAAGATAAGTATAATAGGCCTGATAGTGGGCGAGTGATTACGAGTATCTGGTGTAGAAAGGGTCTGCAGAGTAAACTAAGGTGATTTCAACACGGACAGCGCCGATTGGCTTCCCCGAATGGATATTTCGCCGAAAATAGTTTTAGTTCTATCAATATTAATCTGAATGATTGAATTAAGTCAACTTATTGTTGGTAAGTACATAGCTTTTTTTATAACCTATAGCCTATAGGAGTTAAAACTCCTAGGTCGATGGGGCCGCGGTCGTTGAGCGTTCTTCGTAACGATCACACATAACATAAGCTACTGAGTGCGCGGTCGTACTCGGATGGGTGAATGGAAATTTTTCAAGTCGATTTTCCTCCGTGCTTCCGGAAGGAACGTTAAACTGGCGGTCGCGGCCGATGTGGAATGATAACAGCCGTTCCCAAGGAAGGTTGGTGTCACGCAGGCACACGGCCGTAAACATGTAAGTAATGCCACAACCACAGATTTAATAATACAAGGAGATAGGCCAAGCCGGCATTTAACTTGTGACAAGTGTATGCCCAGTGGGCATACATTACCGCCACTTCGCCGTCCGCGTCACTCGGACTTCCTATGAATCCAGCGATTTGACCGATCTCCTTTGCGGCTGTGCCTAACTTTCATTGCTTCGCGCAATGAATAGTGTATATTACGGCATGCTCAACTAGAACCATGTTATATAGTACGGACTCGGTCTTCCTATGAACTCGGCGATTCGCCCGATCTCCTTAGATTGATATATCTGTGGCCACAACCTATAGCAGTATCGACGATATCAAAACTTACTGCACAGACCCCAAATTGTCACGTGAAAACCCCCCATAATTTTATATTAAGGAACGATCAAAATCGTCTCAACAATGAAAAAGTCTTTTTTATAAGCCAAACGAATACAAACAAAAAATTTCGTGATTAATACGCGGTAAACGCACAACCAATCAGCGACAAGGGTGCGAAAAGGTATCTTTATTGGTAAAATGCGTGAAATTCGAAATGCCGTTCTTATCAAACGCGAACCTACAAATCACAACGTGACAAAATATTGGGGAGAGAAGGAGAAAGAAGATGTCGAATTTGTGAAAGATTTGTTGGTAAACGGCAAGCCCCGTTTTACTAGATCTGAAATCCAGAATTTCTTTGAAATCTCCCAATCGTCGATGTAAAGCCTTACATCAATAAACGATTTACTCATCCCTTGTTACACAATACACCACGTGTCTGATAAGCGTGACTCGACTGCTTAAATCGAAGCGACAATATTCATATTTCAAACGAAATTCCAACTTACGCTCCTGAAGTCCGTCTGGCCGTCACAAATTTAAAATTGGGTTTATCCTGCAAGCAGCATCAACCTTCAATATTCTCAATAAAGACCAATTTGTGATAACAAAACAGATTCTAACGGCAAAGCTGATATGGTTTTAGAACAGAATAAGTATGCAATAAAGACGTCAATCTGTAACGACGGATGCAGCCATTATCCAGTAGATGCGCTGAGTGCTATGTGGTGTAAACTTGACTGGAATAAAGATGTGAAATAAACCGAACTGGTATAGAATGGGTTTTTATAATGTCTTCGCTACTCTGGTTGAGAAGTAAAGCAACATAGTGCTTTTTTATTTGTTTTTCAAGTTAAGTAGTATTATTAGGCTCTAATAGCAATTAAAATAGCGGCGACGATGATTATAACCAACCAATGCACGAAGACAATAGTAGGAATGGACTAAATAAAAAATCTGTGAGTGAATTTTTATTATAACGAGTATTTGTAGACAATCCCTTAGGCCAGTAGTGCTATTCTGTAACGACAAATAATTTTCTCACTGCGGAATCCGCAGTGAAATTTTAAATTCGTATTCTGTAAGCTTGTGAAATCTACACTAGCGCTACGTTAAGACCGCGGAAGTGAAAAGAACTAACAAAAGTGAAATCTTGACGTTTTTGTATGGCATTCGGTATTCTGTAGCGATTTCCGCCTTCATTTCGAAACTCATCTCACATCTCACTTCGTTTTCTTACGTCAAAGTTTTCACCTTCTAATTTGGTTGTGAAAACTTAAGTGAAATCTAAAAACCAGTGTTATTAAGAGTTTAATTGTATTATTAATCATACTTTAATAGGTCAGTTATCACAGTTAGTTATTTACAGTGTAAATACAAGACTTATAAAGAGTGTGGTAGGTATAGTGTGTGACTTTTTTAAATACTCTCCTGAGAAAATGGCTCGATCAGCTTTACTACTCAATTTATTATGGAAATCTAGTTACTGGATTTAGCCAAGGCACGCCGCCAAGCACAAACTCTACGCAACCTAAAATTTACCTTTGCGGACGGCTTTCTGAAGAATTAATTGAAAACCTAATTGAGGAATTACCTACAACTACTAAGCATACTCTGCGTAAAGGAAGAGGATTGTCAGCGAGAGTAAAGGTATATCAATATGCACTTACCTAAGTTATAACAGTTATTAAAAATATATGTGTTTTCTTACATATCAGCCTTATATTTTCGCCAACAGGAGTTATCAAAAGTTGTTAGCAAAAACATTACAACTTGTATATTCCAGTCCTCTGCATCCCGTTGCATTAATGAGGTGGCTGAAGTTTTGTGCAACCCACAAATTATAAAAAAATATATTCCTACAAAATTATGTTGAAAGACAAAAGATTAAAAAAAGGTTTGTATTATTTAATATAAAGCCATTGCTTTCTCTAACAGTAATAAAGGCTATTATTATACATTGCTTTTCATTGTCGAAAGAAAACATTAAAAATAATAATTGCCATTTTTATTTCAGATTCTATGAAAAATGTTGTTGTGGTAGCGTGCATTGATGGCACTTTTGTTACAATGGTGCGACCCACAGAAAATGAAGAAAGGTTCTACTGTAGAAAAAGAAATAAATAATGCATGAAATGTCCAACTGCTAATTCCAGTAATTACCCATATAATATTATTTTCAATTCTCTGTGTTAATGTTTCAATACTTGAAAACACTTAATTGAGATTAATTACATATAATTAATAAGTAAGTACCTAGTGATATAGCTATATTGAAAAGTGGAATCACTTTCTAATAAGACATTCAAAGGATATAATTTAATTCAACAATTATCTTATTTACAGGTGACTGACCTAAATATTCTCCATGTAGATGCCTCATATGGTGGAGCAACCCACAGTAGTTTAATTTTTAACTATAGTGCCATCAAGACACATTTAGAAAACATTATTCAAAGAGAGACAGCATATCTTCTTGGTAAATAAATATCTCCTCTAGATTTTTTAGTTTTACAGTACAAGTTTCATATTACCTACATAAAAAATATTATACACTATCTTAAGTCATCATCATTTGCTTGCCCTGCTCCCAATTTTATTTGGGGTCGGCGTAATATCATAAAATACTATCATAATTACCATAGGTATATTAGTTTAAATAAGTTTATATAATAGTATATTTTAATTATTCATTGTAGGAGATTCGGCATATGCATAGTGGCAGTATTTAATGACTCCTGCTCTTGGCACTGAAGAAAACACTCCAGAAGCCCATTATAAAAAATTACATACCACAGCCAGAAATTCTGTAGAGCGTACAATAGGATTATTGAAAGGACACTTTCTATGTTTGCTGGTACACAGGGTGCTGCATTACCATCCCGATAGAATGGCAAAAATTATAATGAACTGCTGTGTTCAGCACAATATTTGCAACCATTATGGTATGCCAGCACTGTCTTTGACCGAAGAGGAAATTAATTTAGAGAGAAGATTCATCAACAACACTCAAGGAGGTCAACCAATTTCTGACAGATTTGATCATTGGTAGGCATGCCAGAAATCAATTAATTAATAACAAAGGAATAAAAATTGTTATATTTATTTACACCTTGTTAAACTAAACATACCTAATGTATGTTTAAAAAGGTCTAAAATGACTAAAATTTTTTTGGAATAAAGATTCTTAATTGTCTTTGGCATAATAAGGTAAGAAACCTGTGGAAACAAGAACTTTCTTAGGAGTAGTGACTCCAAATTGCAATGAGGTCCACATATTCTAAAAATTCGAAACTTTTAGGTGGCTAACTGATGTAGATGCAGATAGAATTATTTCAGTAATTAATAGTATTAGCATAATAGTCATATGGAATTCTTCTCTGGGAGGGCTGCAGATGTCAATTTCCTCATTTTCTGCATTAACAGGCTATTAGAGCAATTTATAAACTAGGTCGATGTGACTCCCTCAGAGAAAAGTTCAAGAAGATAAATATTATGTAATCACAGGAAAACTTAGTGTATGTAAAGAAAAATACTATGCATTTTTCTAAGAAATGTAATACACATAATGTTAGCAAAGAATAAACATTATTTTAAATACATTTTTTTTACTTTTTCACATCTTTTAGGGCCTCCGCTAGAGCCTTTAGACCTTCACCCAAAGCAATTGAGGCTTGGGCCGTCATTGATACCCGCTCTGAATATCTTTCCAGCAGTGTGACAACTCTACAATCGACAGCCAATCTTGCCTCTTCCACTTGTAAGAATTTCTTAGTGACGCTTACAAACTGAATTTCGCTGAGAAGGTGGAGATGCTTGAGAGTGTCTGCCTCTTCTAGGTCTTCGTGGAGCTGTAAAATTTGGTTTCTATTAATAAAAATATATAAATAAGGAAATAGATGATTGAAATTTTTACTACTAGATGATTAACATATTAGGTGGTATTTCATAACCTGTTTGGTATTATAAGATTGTGAATGTCTTTGCTTACCATTTGAACAATTTCTATGATTTGGGACTCCCTTATCAGAGCAACTATCATTGTTTTGTTCCTGAAAGTAAAATAAATATTTCACATACAATGTTTTTTTTTTATATTTTATATTAAAGATTATATTAGTATAATATTACTTTGAAATGTGGTGTGGATAATGCTCTCTTCTACAAAAAGCACATGGCAGAGGAAGCTGCAGCCGTTGACACTTACAGTAAAGTTGTAAATTGCTGCACAATTTATGCTATTTTTAAAACCACAAAGATGATGACAGCTATTAATAATCTTTGAAGTGACATCAGGTACACTAAACTTGTTATCAGCTACAGTTACCTCTGCTATTGGCAATTTGCTCAAAAACAAAAACATACCTCAAATTGTTGGAGCTGCAGGTGTCGGTCACCGGTAGCAAAGCTATCTCCAGTCTCTACCCATTAGTGAGAGAATCCGCTCTTCTAGAGCATACATCCCTGGAACCTCTTCTGCTTCGCCACCCGTCCTCTACCTAGCTGCAGTGCATGCTGCTGCTTTTTTTTAACAGCGCTCTTCTTGTCGTCCCAACACTAATTTTAAAAATATATACATCTGAAATTTGGCTTTGGCGTTGGCGTTTCTAGAGTAGCCTTTCGCCAACTCTGGTTTTGCCTCCAGTATCACCAGCATCTCACATCTTCAATTGAACCGCCGACGGATGAGAGGAGCGTTCACCTATGTTTACGCTTAGACACAGACTATTAAGAGATACTACGTATCGCTTAGAATACAATTAAATATCACTTCCGCAGTATTTAGGTTTCCTTTTCTCGACGGACAAAAATAAATACAAAACACAACACAAACAAACAAAAGTCATTATTCCAAAATCACAGATTAAAAAGACAAAAACAACTTGCATTTGGCAAGTTATATTAAGTATTTTGCATAAATTATTGATTTATAATGAAAGAAAACAATTAGTTTCGAATTTTATTCTAAAAAGTGCTTATAGCTTAACTTATCATCATGATATTATATCAAAATTAACAAAAAACCTTTACCTTTAAAACATAACCGGTTTTTTATTAATAACCGATTTTTGATTCCATCTCTAAAGTTTTCATCACAGATTTCACATCTCACCTCACTTCACGTCACCTTCAATTATGCTACAGAATACCAAAATAGTTTAAAGTGAGATCTAAGATGAAGTGAAAGTGAGATTCGAAATGAGAAGTGAGATGAGTTTGGTTTTTACAGAATAGCATGGCAGAAGAGAATGGGTTACGCTTACCAAAGTTACCGAAAGTTACTTATAAGTCGTACGAGCATCGTCTGCGGCTAAAAGTAACGAGAACATTTTTCTCAATCGAGTTCACTCGATTGATCCTGTAGTTCCGACATAAAACACACACATCACCAACCGAATATGAACAAGCCCCTTATACATGTGGCTTTTCTACTAAAATACGGCTTTTCTACTAAAAAGAGTACGAGTATGTTGTTGTAATTCTATTCCTCTTTCTGTTCCTTCGACGTATCGACAACCCAAAGTAATAAACGAATTTTATTATTATAATCTATAAATAAGCCGCTTAATACTGATCTAATCATTAAATTAATTTCAAATTTCTTATTACAACATATGTGCAAATAAAACAAAATGTATATTTTTCAATATTATTTTTCTATAAAATGTAAACTGTTTAAAATAAATTTTATAATTAAGTTTTTTTATAACACCGAACTATTTATACAACGTGTATCAAAATAACCCCAAAAAATATAATTAACTATTAAAGCAAAAAATGGTGTCAACCCTGTCATTGCAGAGAACCTGAGTTAATATAGATTATTTAACGGAGGAGTAAACCTATTTTAATTATGGTCCACTTTAATAGTTTTCTTTTTTTTTTTTTCACAAAGGTTTGTAATGTAATCCCAATATTAGGATATGACATCCTCTGGAGGCGTTTTGGTGTAATGGCGCACATTGGTGCGCCGATCCCAAAACGCCCCCATAAGGGCTTAGGAGGGTACCGGTGGCTTTTAGCGAAGAAGGAACCGGCGCTGTTCCGCGCCAGTGAGTCCCGCACACGCCGTACGCCTAGCCAGTCTGCGGTATTGTCAGGTAAGTGGATTTCCCATCGTCATCAAAAAAGGATATGACATCCTAGTATTGCGATTACAAACCTTAGAGGACAAAAAATGCTAAAGTACTGACTTCGAGACATGTGAAGTCGGAAAAAACTTTATGTTTTCAAGTTCAAAACTATTAATACTTATTAATCGATATCCTATTTTGTTTCGTGTTCTTTTCCAAGATTTTTACAAACTTTAAAAGACGATATTTTAAACTCGGAATATTACGACATGATTTTATCCAATATTCTTTACATTTTGTTATTTTGTTATGACTCGTTGTCATTCCACGGATATTAGGTCAAAACGTAAATGAACAGTCTGGGTAGTTTATTTCTATACTTACTCTTTGAATTTACTGAAATAGGGTTTGCACATCAAACTTATATGTTTTTATTTTTCGGTAAGTCACACAGTGATATAAATTTTATAATATTGTAAATGAACTCTTTATAAGGGATAATTAAACCCCCTTACCGCTTTAAGGGTATTTTTGTAACATCGTGTATAAGACTATAAGCCTGACAAATGCTCGTTTATTCCCATATACACACAATGTATACTGTAGTCCTTCAAGCTGTATTTCTCAATTGCTGAACAGAATTTAAAGCTAAACCAATTCAGACAACACTTAACACAAGCCACAAATCCCGTAAAACCTAGAAATCTTTTTGTAAAAAATTAAGCACGCCCTAATTTGTAGCTGTCCGCTAACCTAACAAAACCCACTTGTCTCGTTGTGGGCACACCTCGCTGCACATTTGCGAACTGTGTTTACTCAAATGCCATGTGAGAGCTGAACAAAGTGATGGCTTTCTTTATACAGGCAAGGATCTGGCAGTGTGCAGTGAAAATATTTGAAGTGTGAAGTCATTTGCCAGGATTATGTAGTTCCTTAAGGCGAAGCGTAAGCAGAACTAACGCCACTATAGCACTAATTGATTAATCACATAACTAAGACGGTGAATGCCCGTGACATCCTGGACACCTTTACCGCCACTTAGTTGTCCAGCAAGTTTAAACGGGGTGAGCTGTCAATGATGTAGCGGTGGTTGAGCGCTAACTGACTGGGCGACAACTTCCTTTTATTTTTATTATTATGCATCACTTCAATTTTCTTACTTTAGGTTACTTGGAAGAGATTGCTTTTGTACTGTCCATGTAAATTTTACTCTGTAATTACATTTTATTTAAAGGGTGCAGTAATGAATATTTGTATTGTTACCGTGCGCGCACTTGCATTGCAACCACCGATATCTTTGATTGCAACCAAACCCGCGGATATAAAATCTTGCGTCTAATTTAGGTACACGTTAGGTACTTACTACTCTTTTCTAGCTCCGTAACCCTCTGTAAACCTACGACGAGAGGCTCTGCGACTAGAAATCCACATTGGGAAGGTTTGACTTACAGGCTAGAGGAGACCCACCAAGGTCCTTGCCAGAAAAATCCGGTGACACTGGGAAGGCCATCTGAGGCTATCAACCAGCACTAGTTAGTGAAAAAAAATGCCCCATCGCTCTTAATACCCGATTTCATAGAGAAATGTTGTAACATTTGTCCAGTTTTATTAAAAAAAAAAGGAATCATCCGCTTAGTGCACTTTTCACGCGCGCCGTATTGGGACCGTAGCAATAAATCCATGTTTTCTCACTTGTTACTATGTCCCACACCAAATTTGACGCGTTTGTCTAGGATTGATTGTATTTGACCCATGCGTATGTCTAAGGATGCACGAATCTCATGGTAGGTCACATGCCTGTCTGTTTCAATCATACAGCATACAGCATCGATGTTTTTTTGTTCACAGCGGTGGACGGGCGACCATCGCGAGAATCGTAATTTAGATTGACACGACCGCGCTTGAATTCTGCAAACCAGCTATAAATAATCGTCTTGCATGGTGCTTCATCGTCAAAAGCAGATTGAAGCCGAGCGATGCTCTGTTGAGCTGTCAAATTATACTTAAAATCGTAGAAAATCATATTACGAAAATTTTTCGTAGTATGATTTTTCTTTTTTTTAAATCCATGTTAATGTAGAGACACGCAATTTTTAAAATGGTGCCACAATGTGAAAACAATTGACAGTCAGATGAAACAAACTGCATTCTACAGCCAAAGAGTTCCATTTTCAAATGTTGTAATTACTTTTATCTACACTCATGTCATAATATTCGAATTACGATATCAAAGGTGAACATAAAATGACATACTTTTTAATACAGATAATCAAAATTAAAATTAAAAAAAACAACCTGTTACATAATGACCATTATAACACCGGTTCGACTCATTATGATACAGTTATTTTTCTTAAATACTCGGGAAGGCAAAGGGATCTAACCCATACATTTGTCTTTTCTGTTGTTTTATTTGAATTTATGTATGAGTGTAGATAGTGTATGCAACTGCATATAACACGGGTATTAAAACACTCGTTACTATTATGAAACTCGCTGCGCTCGTTTCATAAACTCACACTCGTGTTTTAATACCCTTCATTATATGACAGTTGCATAAACTACTATTTAAATATTATGCAAGTGGCCACTTCTGGAAACTTTTAGTGTGACCTATGTACGTAACGTGTTTTAATCCGGACGGAACGGGACGGTAATATTGGTTCATAGAAAATTAATACCAAATTCCCGTCCAGTTCCGTCCGTGTTTTTCGGCGTGTGTATTTTGTAGCTATTTTTTTAAATGCAACAACGCCAAGAAATCGTTTTGTCCCGTACATGCGGAGAACTTTAATAATAATATCTAAGTTACACTTAACTATAACAACTTGCGTCAACGCTGAGAGGACATATATAAAATATTAAACGTGTGCGGTTCTCTGTTTAACGAACCAAGTTCAGGGCTTCGTTTTAAGATAACCCGTCTCCAGTCATATGGAATAGCTGATATATGACGCTCTGGCTGGGCCGGCTGCCAGTACATAGCACATTCTGGATACCTTTCGTGTTCACACATATACAGGGTGTCAGGGTGTTACTTGGTGAAACAAGCGAGCACCTACTGTGATGGTATCAAGCATTTGAAATTGTTAAAATTAATTTTAATTTCTCCATTAAAATAGGTCGGTATGAAAATATTTCAAAATTATTTTTACAAACTTGATTTTTTATTTGTTAGGTTTTATTTGTTACTCTGTGATAAGATAACACTATTGTACCTATTTATATGACTATGTTGGTATGGGTACATGCTTCATACACCATGTTGACATTCTATATATTTGCATCAACTAACTCGATTCGAAGATTAAACAATATGTAACAGTAATAACGCTAACCCTGAAAGTAGTTTTGTTTGGAATCGGCGTCTGAATCGTTAGAATAGAAAAAACCGGCCAAGTGCGAGTCGCCCTCGCTCACAAAGGGTTCTATAAAAACGGCAAAAAGATCTTGTCTGGTGTATGGGAGCCCCACATAAATACGTATTTGTTATATTGTAATTTAATTACTTATTTTTAAAGTGAATATTTACTTAAATATTCTGTGAATATTTCAAGCGTCTAGCTGTTGCCGTTATCAATATCGAGCAAAAACAAGCAAAAACTATCACGTTTTATGGGAGCCACTACGAATTAGGAATTGGGGAGCCCCCATTAAATATTTATTTTATTCTGTTTATTATTATTTGTTATTATAGCGGCAACATAAATACATCGACTGTCTAACTATCACGGTTCATGAGATACAGCCTGGTGACAGACGGACGGACGGACAGCGGAGTCTTAGTAATAGGGTCCCGTTTTACCCTTTGGGTACGGAACCCTACAAACTAATTTGGACAAAAAGTTGACTCAAAAATAATAATAATACACTAGGTGGTAGACCCATATGTAGGGTCGTCTGGGTAGGTACCACCGCCTTTCTTATTTTTGCCGTGAAGCAGTTCGCTGTGTTTCGGATTGAAGGGAAAGGTAGCCAGTGTAATTACTGGGCATGTAGGGCATATCATCTTAGTCCCCAGGATGGCAAACGCACTTGCGGTGTTAAGTGATTTACACTTAATATTGCAAGTGTCTATAGGCGACGGTGACCACTTAACATCAAGTGGGCCGCAAGCTTGTTTGCCATCTCGTCACATAAAAAAAATATTTTGTTTGCAATTGAGTTTTAGGTAATTGTAATAAAGTTTTTAATTGTAACAAAAATGGTGCGTTTTTCTTTCTCCTACTTTGCTTCCAATTTCTGTCACAGTCACCTGCGGCACAGTACGGTATGTGTCACAGACACCTGAATTTGAAGCAGAAAATTGCACTGTAAAAAAGTATGAAATAGTTTTTCCTTTTTACGTTCTCGTATACGTAGTATAGTGGAAGTCTTGTAATCGTCAAAAAATTCGACCTCGAAATTTTGACGGATTTAGACGTTTTGGACCTACCTGAGTCCAAAAAACCCGTTTTTGGAATTATGTCTGTGTGTGTGTCTGTGCGTTAGCACGATAACTCGAGTATGCTTTAACTTATTGCAACCAAATTTAACATGCATGTATAACATCAAAATATAAGGTTTCTATCAACTTTTGAGTCGTTTCCGGTATACGAGAAAGTCACTGAGACCACTCCAGATTTTTAAGCTATTGCATAGCTTCTATCGCGGGCCTTGAGCGCGGGGACCGAATCCAGAAATTCCGTAACGAAAAAACCACGCATCCCACTCCGATGGGCAAGGAGGTGTGGCTTGAAGGCCGTGCATCGTCTAACGTCGTTTCAGTTCGGCAGTCTTCGACACGGCGTTGTGTGCGTGCGATTAGACGTATTGTACGACTCTACGAAACTCGCACGAATCGAGACGAGCTGCTCCGAAATAGGACGAATACATAAGCAGCTGTTTATGAGAAAGTATATAGGTGTATAGGTATTTATGTACAACAGTGAATAGCTGTACTTGTAAAATTTGTGTATAAAGTGTTTTTAATAAGAATGTTAATTATTTCAGTTAATTATTTCAATAATAAAATTAATATCAAAGAAAAAGAAATACTGCATGAATAAAATAAATAAATAAAATTAAAATTGCATAAGTTGATACAAAATGCTATGCAATAGCTTTACCGCGGCAGTCCCCGAGTGCCACACGTCTATTTTTTTAATATAATAATTATATGTAGTTAGATTCGTTACTTAGACGGGAAAATAAACAAAAATAGACACATCAAATCTCACCTGTTCATCTAATACCACCCAAGTACTGTCTCTAATCTAATAATATATTACACCTCATAACTCACATCTTATAAAAGAAAACTATTTCTCGTTATCTTCGTAATTACATCACCAGGTTTATTACGAGCAGCCACAATTATATTACGTCACCGTAATCGGGTCGCTCCCACGCGGCCGAATAATATAATATTGGATGAAAATGTCTCATGAATTTATGACCATAATAGCGTAAACATAAAATTGACAATATGTTTTTCTGAGTCGGTGTCCTTTAAGGACAAGCTTCCGCGTTCTTCATTTGAGGTAACAAAATTTTGACAAAGCGTAAAGGCGGGTCCAGATATGATCATTTGCCCGATCCGACCAGCGTATCACGTATCAATCGTGGACGTCTCGATTTGCTCCGTATCCGAATCTGCATAATAGTCCTTTGATGATCGGACAAAAACCGACACGACATGGGACGGTCCGTTGTATAACGGCGAATCGAGATCGCGTATTATCACCCGTCCACATATACGATCATGATACGCCTCGGCGATACGGATACGCTGATCGGGTCGGGGAAATGATACCTACATACCAGATATGTAGGTATCATTTGCCCGACGAAAGCTTATCAGTAATCAATAACTGACTAAATTATAAATTATTAAGGCAAACGTTGTCTGCGCCATAAGAAATCCGCTGTGCTCTACCTCAACTAGTCTTATGACTAGTCGAGGGTACAGCGGACTAGTTGCTCGAATTTAGAGCAGCCCGAACTGAGGTAGTACCTCCATCTTACAGAAGACCACAGTCAAATAACACTACCTTTTTGTGGTGAACAGCAACAACAGAAACTGTTGGTGATTATGATCGCCAGAGCTCCATGGTGTACGGAAGGGGACTAGGGTTGGCAGTGCGCTAGTGTAGCTGCTTACCACCAGGCAGGCCGTATGCTTGTGTGCCAAGTCTTAAAATAAAACAAAAACCGCCTAGTTTTAAAATTAAACAAAAATGCCTTCAAAACTAAAAATGAAGAAATAAAAATTGTATGTCTACGAAAATCTTAATGCCAACTATGTTTTCTTTGATGTCGGTGCCAAACACAACAAAGCGTCGGTGGCGTAGTGCGGAAGAACGTAGTTTCCCACCCGGGAGACACTGGTTCGATCCCCGCCACGTACCAATGTGTTTTCAAATTTTGAATTCATATGTACGTTTAATCGACGCTTTTGCGGTGAAGGAAAACATCGTGAGGAAACCTGCACGCACCTATGAAGACATTCTTAGATTGTGTGTGAAGTCGACCAACCCGCACTTGGCCAGCGTGGTTGACTAAGGCCTAATCGCCCCTAATGTGGGGTAGGCTCGAGCCCCTCGGTGGGGACATTATATGAACTGATGATGATGATGAAGCCAAACACAAAAGACAACGTTTATTCCAAAAGGCTGGCACCGACCTCAAGAAAATATAGTTAAGAAAATTAGAACTATCTTCATACCTTCTTCTGATATTCATACTTACAATATAATCCAATATTTCTGTTGCTATCTACTAGACCTCAGTCTGTTCGCTAGACCGCTTTATAATCAACTAGCTGTGCCCGCGCGACTTCGTCCGCGTGGATTTCCCGTTTTTGCAACATTTTTCATTGATGCTCAACTCCTATTAGTCGTAGAGTGATGTTATGGACGTATATAAGCCTATATCACGGTTTCCTAAACTGTGCGTCGCGACGCCCTGGGGTGTCGCGGTTCTATCCCGGGGGCGGGCGTAGTGAGACGATCCACATAGAATGGCTGTCTAGCTAGCTTAGCGAGCTAGTCGAACGAAAATAAATGTAGACAAAGAAATGTAAGTCGCGATTTCTAAACTTGAACCCGGTTTTGAGATGCTCTGTTTTTAAAATAAGAAAATACACTGAAAAAAAATCGACCGTCCAGCGCGGGCGAAAACATCGAATAAGCATCTTTACGCTACACATTGCTTTCGCCGTCGAAATTTGTCTGTGCTACTTTATGTTTTTATGGTAATTTTTTTTTAGTCTTTCTAATTTTAAAATATTTGCGCATTCGTTAACGCCTAAATAATTCAAAAAAAGCTATGTTTTTGTTTTTGTAGGTATGTACTTAACTTGGCTGTTACTATAACGGGGGGAGGGCTCGTAAAAATTAGAAAATTCCTAAGGGCGTCACTATGAAAATAAGTTTGGGAAGCTCTGTCCTATAGTGTTCCTCGATAAATAGACAATCATAGAATTTTTCAGATCAGTAGTTCCCCTTTGTAGGATTATGTACCCAAAGGGTAAAACGGGATCCTATTACTAAGACTCATAAATAGAATAAAATAAATACTAATAAATAGAATAAAATAAATATTGAAGGGGCTCCCATAAAATAAGCGTGACTTTTTTGGTCGATTTTGATAACGGCAACAGATAGACGCTTGAAGTATTCACAGAATATTTAGTTACATTATTCACTTTTAAAATACAACAACAAACGTGTTTTATTTCTCGGTCTTATTAACGATAATAACAGGTAGAAAATTGAAAAATTAACAAAATATTTAATTTAAATTTCAAATAATTTTTGGAGATAGATTTTATCAAAAATCTATGGCACGGAACCCTTCGTACGCGCGTTCGACTCCTTCTAGGTTTAAGGTCGAATCACTCCAAAGAGGATTCCTGACTGGTGAGCATCTCCCTCGGAGGAGTCTATGAACCTATTAGTCTCTAATGCATCCGAATCTGACGGGATCAGTAGTTCCTGAGATAAGCGCGTTCATCTAAACAAAAAAAACAACTCAGTATAGATGCGTGCGTAGTACTTGATCATTATTTAGCTGCGGAGTTATGTTAAAACTGTAATATCTCTGAAGATATTAATTGAAATCTAATGATGTAAAGATCAATTTTGTACAAAATTAAATACTTGTGATGAATAAAGTATACATTTTGATAAGGAATAATATGATTTTTACAAAAATACCTTCGCATTTAATGCATTATTTTAGAACAAATTTTATTAACTAAAATAGGTTATAGCGAGTCAACCTTAAGAGATAGATAAATGCTGTCTGTAACTTGTTTTTAGAACTTTTAAAGGAGAATAATTCCGTCATACATAATTTTTGTGTAACTTTAACCGTTTACGCAGCGCACGCAAAGAAATCTCTGAAAATCAAAATTTTTTATTTTCCGTTTATTTCAAACTATGATATTTCTTAAGATATTCATTGAAATCAAATGAGGTCATTAACAATTTTGTTCAAAATTAAATTCTTGTGATAAATAATGTATTTATTTTGATAAGGAATAATATCATGCATACAAAAACACCATCGCAGATAAACTTTTGATTAAAAAAACAATTTGATTACCAAAAAGAAAGGTTATAGTGAGCCAACCATAAAAGATAAACATATGCTATTGCGGACTTTTTTTTAGAAAATTTAATGGAGAATAATTCTGTCATACATAATTTTTCTGTAACTTTAACCGTTTACGCAGCGCACGCAGGGAAAGCTTTGAAATGAAATATTTTTCTCCCGTTTTTGCAACATTCTTCATTAATGCTCAGCTCCTATTGGACGTACCGTGATGTTATATAGCCTATAGCCTTCCTAGATAAATGGACTATCCAACGAAAAAAGAATTTTTCAATTTGAGCCAGTAGTTGCTGAGATCTTAGGGTTCAACCAAACAAACAAACAAACAAACAAACAAACAAACAAACAAACAAACAAACTCTTCAGCTTTATTATTAGTATAGATTACAAGTTAAACGAGACCACCAGTGTGCAAGTTCTGTACAAAGGCTGTTCATAATAAATGGTACACTAAACGCGCCCTGCAAGCGTGCATCGCGGAGATGTTGCCGCGACAAAGCAGCCACTTACGACACGCTCCCGCCCATCTAGGGTTGACACAAATGAAAATAATAGTTTAAAATCTAAATCAGAAAGTTTTTATTTAAATGGACTTTGCTAAGTACTTTTAAATCGTCAAAACCTGTTACCGTTTCGAAGTGAATAAATATTCTTCTATGTTACACTTTTTAGGGTTCCGTACCTCAAAAGGAAAAAACGGAACCCTTATAGGATCACTTTGTTGTCCTTCTGTCTGTCTGTCTGTCAAGACCCTTTATCTCAAGAACGCGTGGACGTATCAAGCTGAAATTCACATGAAATACTCAGGTCTATTGTCCCTTTAAGCTGTGAAAATATCAAACTTCTAAGCCAAGCCAATCAAAAGATACAGCCGATTATGTCGATATTTTCAACAAATTTCCGACACTCGCAAAGGAATCAAAACCTACAGGATACTTCCCGTAAACTCAGAATCTTGAAATTTGGCATGAAGCATTGTCATATAATGCAAATATAGGAAAAATTGCGAAAATCACATTTTTTTAGTTATATAATATAATAAAAATATTTTAATAAAATGAAACTTACTACCTTATTTCTCACGAACGAATAAAGGTATCAAATTGAAATTTATACCAAATACCTAGGTCTATTGTCCCTTTAAGCAGTGAAAAAATCAAACTTCTAAGTTAACGCGATCAAAAGATACAGCAGTTTATACCGAGGAACCCTTGGTGTGCGAGTCCGACTCGCACTTGGCCGGTTTTTTAGTGTAACATCGGTCTTGGTTGTCGGCTTTTGTCTGTTAGTTCACTGAAGGTTTTTTAATGATATTTGGTTGGAAAATATAGGTGTCATATTGTGGTAGCTGCTGTTGTCTGCTTTTTCTGTTCTTGTGGTTTTAACATAAAATTTAAATTTCTATATCGTCCATCGATACATATTATAGGAACTCCGCGACCAGCGTCTGTGTCTCTATTTGTCTGTGTGACTGTAGTAACTTTAAGAACCACGTAACTTTATATGCGATTTTCACGGTCATGATCAGCATTTCTTCAGAAATATAATTGAGTGAAAATGGTCCTAACTTACGAAGGAATTGATAAAAAAATAAATAAAAAGAAAATGGGTATACACACCGGTAAATTTAACTACAATCGCGGATCTCCAACCCTTACCTTGGTGTAAATAAATTATCATGCAGTTTTCAGCTTACATATCAACCACAGTCTTACACAAATCACGGTACCGTTGCAAGATTTCTGTGAGCAATAATTATGACTAACCCACATCGTCAAAAGACGGTTCACAATGGATAGTGCACGAAACTCTCCTGTTGTGCCGCGTAGGATGCGGCCGTGACAAAACAGCCACTTACACTCGTTTCAAGTAATGCTTCTTAATTTTTATTGTATTATTCCTCTCTCTATTGCACTTAAAAATATTTGTTGCACCTAATAAAATAGTCGATTACATTGTTGGACGTACCCATTGTTGATGACATGGATCTTAGCCTGCATGCAGCAGTTTCACGCGACCTTTACCATCTGGTTCACCTTGTGGAGGGCTTACCATCAACGCTGCTTCTTTCAGTACGCAGCCGCCACTCGACCTTTTCGCTCCAAAGGCCGTCGGTCCTCCTTGCAATTTGTCCTGCCCAATTACGGTTTATCGCTGACCTTATTTCTGTTACGGATCATTTCTTATATGATCACATAAGGGACCATTCATGTATTACGTAAGACAATTTTTGATAGTTTTTGACCCCCTTACCGACTATGATAACAAAATGTATACAATTATTTCGTAAGAAAAAATAAGTCGTGGTCTACCCCCTCCCTCCTTAAATCGTCTTACGTAATAAATGAATAGCCCCTAAAGAAAATCCCTGCATACCCAGACCGCTGTGCACTATGGGCGATGGAGAGCCATTGTCTTGTGTGTGACCTGGAGCTTTAATTATTAGGTCTATTGTATTGGACCACTTTTCGGTTCCTTAGAAAATTGCAGTAGATGGGCCAAGAATATGCCGCGTAGCTTCCCGAACGCTCTTCTCTGACCCTTGCTATTGCCTTTTGAGTGACTATGAGCCTTCTTAAGCTCATTGTCAGAATAAGAGTTGATATATAATAATGTCTATTTCTATTCTACTCTCCATGTCGCCTTGCACAGTGACACAGCACACTCGAGCGCTCGCAACACTACACACCGCGCCCTCAGACGGGTGCGAAGACCCCTTTACTTATATGATCTATGGAAGACCCGTCACACAATTGTCGCGCTATACCCGGTACACACATGTATTGCCGTTTCTCACCTAACCCTCCACGACACGGCGCGCATGAGCCTAAGTTCTAGCCTTAAGACGCACCGTTAGACGTTTCGCTCCCTTACGACTCGAACGCCCTAGTAACTAATTGGTTTAGAGACTCCCCTTCGATGCTCGCCAACTTTGTCCAAGGTTTGAATTTAAGGACCCACCAAGGACCTCGCGTTGTCAAAAACCCTGAGAAATCCATCTGCGGCCACCAGCATTAGTCTGTCAAAATATATTCTAAAACGGCAGCCAACCCTAAGAGAAGCGCGTTCCTACCCGCGGCGCGTTCCGTTCCACGTCACGCCCCGCGGAATGCACCAAGAAGCTCCCCTCCAAGGACCCCCCCTCCACATATTTGTGTATCCATTTACTCGCTTTGAATACGCTCGGTAATGGATTTTTTGACTTGATACCCATTTTCTTTTGGCGTTGTTAGAATGGAATTCAATTTCACTAGTTATTTAAAAGTACCTATTTGCTTTGAAAATGCATCAAAGTACGAATATTTTCAAGAAAATATATAATAATATTTTCAAGAAAATATTCGTACTTTACAGTCAGTCAGTCAGTATTCATTTTTACGTGTAACACGTTAAATAGCCGCATAGAAATGTATTTGCACACACTCTTTGAGATTTGTACAGCGCCTAGCCCGCTGTGCTATACCTCAAACAGCAAGGAGACAGTATTGATGATAAATTTGTAGAAGATTCTATGAAGTCAGTGTTTTCTTTTATTTCAAATTAAACACTGTTAAATTATACACATAATAAAGTAATATAATACACATAAATATTACCATCAACAACTTCCTTATTAACGACACTACACTGAATACATTTCAACTCTGAATTCAGGTGTCTATGCAAATTGTTCCGCAAAGATATTTAAATGTAAATCTGTTTATACCTACTTTTACTCATGCATTAAATAACAAATTTGCTTGCTATTGAATAAATTAGCAGCATTCGACCCTTGTTTGCGAGACTGATTATACTCGTCCATTAGACTGACGTATATAATTTAATGCACGTGTTTTGCAGCAATAACCCGTTGAGGGACTGAAGGATACAAAATTACGAGAATCACACAATTTAACAGTGACAATGTGAAATTTGAATTGGGTTTTCTTTCTTATTCATATTCGCGACAGATGTTTTGTTTTTGTTCTTTTGTAAATCTGCAATCAGTCCTTGTGGACTATAATCAGATACGTTCTGTGTTTCGGCTTTGCAGAGCACCTCCCCATTGGGTGACTCTTCTCAATTGCATATAGATATATCTGCTGGTTGAAGTGCTCAAAGACCGTAGATCTTTTGTTGTATGTTAATTTCGTGAGAGTATTTACAAGGGGATTTGGATGCTTTTCCAGTCACGATTTGTATCTTTCTGCCAATAATTTTATCTTCTGAAGCACAGTGTTCTATTCCAGATGCTCATGTAGCTCATAGATTTTTATAAACCATAGTGCATTGGATACATAATGGATATATACTTTAAGATGCATTCTTTGTATGATATTTATGTTCGAGTAGCTGCAGTCCTCTAAAGTAGTATACCATATTGGTTTCAATCTCATGTTATACTTATATCAGTAGCAGCGACAGATGTGATAAATTTTCTTCTCTTTCTCCTCTTTCTTTTCAGAGTATATTCTCTTTTAAAGGGAAAAGAAGTCGGAGAAGTATACTAGACGCAAATGAATTGTCCAGGTTGACTAGGACGACCCGATTACAAGCGTTAATGTGCTACCTTGATTGTCTTTCTTACATTACAACATAGCACTCACGCTCTCGCCACACACATATCGCACCCGTAGAGGTATACAAAGTCCCGGTTCACACTCGTCACCCTATACAAATGCTTTGGCGTTTCTCCTAGATCCTTCCACGTTACTACGCACCTCAGCCAAGGTCTGAGCCCTTGGCTGAGGTGCGTAGTAACGTGGAACTTTCACTCGGTTCTGCCACTCTCTTTCGAATTGAACTCTAGATGACATCAAGATACCCTCACCATACAGGCTAGACAACACACCAAGGTCCTCGTCTTGTTAAAAATCTTCAGTGACGTTGTTTACCTGAGATCACATACGGGCACCAACAAAATAAAAAAATCGGACAAGTGCGAGTCGCACTCGCCCACCGAGGGTTTCGTACAAATTTGTATTTCTTGCGGCATAATCGGCCGTATCTTTTTCTTGCGTTAATTTAGAAGTTTCACAGCCTCAAGGGACTGTAGACTTGAGTATATGGTTTAAATTTGAACACGATACCTCCACGCGTTCCCGAGATAAAGGCAAACCTCGATGATTGATTACGCACTTTAAATAAAGACTAAATTTTTTATGATTTAATTACAAATGTATAGTTTTCAGAGTTTTTCCTGTACCTGTGGTATAAGGCGATATTATTTGCCAAATTTCATAGTTCTAGGTCAGCGGAAAGTACCCTATGAATTTTGATTCCCATAAGAATGTCGAAATATACGTTTTTTTGCGCCATAAACGGCGGTATCTTTTTTTGCGGTAACTTGACTATATAGTTTTAATTTGAACTCGATACCTCCACTCGTTCCCGAGATAAAGGGTATTGACAGACAGACGGACAGACGGGCAGGCGGACAACAAAGTGATACTATAAGGGTTCCGTTTTTTCCTTTTGAGGTACGGAACCCTGAAACAGGATTAGACTGTTTATTTTTTAATTTTGAAGAGATAGACAACGTTAATTGTGTTCCGACAGTGGTGGAAGATTCCTGGTGAAGTTCGAACTTTTGGCTTTACTCGTATCATCACTTTTATGTACATTATGTGAGATGACGGTCAAGAGTATCCGCGTCAAGTATCTGAAACACTGCTTCTTCGTATGAACTATGAGTGTTTGTAGTTTGTACTACATTGTGTTGTGTATCATCAAATAAATAAACGCCTTTTAAAACTGCAGACTCGTTGGCTCTAAAACAAATATTTTATTATAGAGATTGTGACAGTTCGAGTTTCGGAGACTTCTGCTTATTGGCAGTTTTATAAGGAAAGTTTATAATAATACAGGAGTTGGAATCTCCCGTCCGATACACTTTATTGTTTATAAAAGCCCGCAAATATAGCCCGACGTGGAATGAAGAACGTGACACAAGTTTTGTACGACCACTAAGGCCCCTACTGACCGGCTCTGCGCTTTATTATTTCACCACAGGATCTGCACATATTCGCTAGTTATTCAGTACAGAATGCACGGATTTAAATGAGAGCTTTCTGACTGCATTATTTCGGTATAGATTCTCCAAGCCGTTCGGTTTCGGTTCGCACATCCCGTTACTGCCGCCTAACCCTGATGCCCCCGCAGCTCACCATGCGAAATGATATCGCACCGAAACCTTCACTGTCAAAAATTAGTTATTATCGTTAAAAAATCTGTTGCTTCGGTACCGAAACCAAACGCACCGAGCCAGCGAGCAAGGTGGGGAAAGGTGTTCATGGAAGCGCACACATCCAACCCCATTATTCTCGTTTTGATGCTGATCAAATTATAAATAGATTTGGGAACAATGCGGGAACTGCAATATTCGGAAATTCATGAACAATGTAATTGTGAGACAGATCTATCTGACTGTTTACTTTTTGCCCAACTATTAGGTCGGACGAAAGGGGGGCAAGTGGACTCAGTTTTTCCTAGAATAAATTAGCCTAAATTTCCATCGGAACTCACAATGCACTATAATAGTTTTGTCTGGAAGATGTGAGACTAAGCTACTCAAATACAAAGCAGTTTTATCTACTCTATATCTCTACCGCTGACTCTGCTTTTGGCCAGAGTCTAAAACTAACTGCTTCATCATCATTTTATCCTACCTGCTCCCAATTTATTTGGGGTCGGTGCAGTATGCCTTGATATCGACAATACTGCTTAAGGTTTCAGCATTACGTTTTTACGGCCGGCCGCCTGCCTGATACCAACCCTCCTTGGGGATGACTGCTATCTTTCGACAGCACCCGCGACCACCATCTTAACGTGCCTTCCGAAGAACGGAGGAAAATCGAGTTGAAAAACGTTGCACGATCATGAAAGGATCGTTACTAAGAACACACGGCTGCGGCGCCATCGACCTCCTCTGCTAACTGCTTCATATGAGAGCGTCATCAACAGCTCATATAATGTCCCCACCGAGGGGCTCGAGCCAACCCCACATTAGGGGCGATTACGATTAGGCCTTAGTCAACCACGCTGGCCAAGTGCGGGTTGGTCTACTTCATACACAACCTTAGAATTTCCAGGTGTGTGCAGGTTTCCCCACGATGTTTTCCTTCACCGTAAAAGCGTCACGTACATATGAATTCAAAATTTGAAAACACATTGCTACGTGGCGGGGTTCGAACCGATGTCTACCAAGTGGGAGCCCTTACGAACTACGCCTTTAGACTAGATTGCACAATGAATTTGTAACAGATAAATATATGGAACATTTTGTCCAGCATGCCCCTAATGACCATTTCTCGAAACGTAATTTAATAAATCTAATATGAAGATATTAGATTAGTAATAAGGATGCGAAATCACGTGTCCACACCTGACGACACCGCCCGGAAGCATCATTCGGCGTACATTAACCCTTGTTACTTTGACAACTACCCTCTTCTAATCTGCCGACTGTAAAGGTCGAATCACACAGAAGTTTTATATAGCATTTTAATATTGTTAAATAAGATTCGTATATAATAAAAAAATAGGAATATTTTTGAAGAAAGGTTTTGTATTTGTAGATTTATTTATAAATTTTTGAAAAAGGTGAAAGCATGCCTCTGCTGCATATTTATGTAATTTTACAGACGACAGGAATCAAATAACTGCCTTTTCAGAGACCTTACAATTTTCTTTGGGCTGTCAGTATAAATAAGGCGTAAATAAGTATAAATAAAATAGTAATATAAATAAGGCGTTTCTGGCATTACAGTCAGAAACAAAGCCACGGCTTATAAGAAGTTTATTTTCCAAAAATAATCCGCATTCAAACAACGCTGCCCCTTTGTAGTGTTGCGCTTTGTCAGTGAGTAAAGTTTTTTGAGCTCCACGGGGCAGGGAATAGGGTTACCCTGGGTCATTTAAAAGAGATGCAAAAAACAGTTTACAGTTCGTTCGGCAAGGCGAGGGTTTCTACGAGCGAGCATACGAGTATATTTTTTTTTATCCATTTTGTACTTGATTTTGTTGGTAGTAGGGCAAGTTTATATCCTTCCTGGCTAATTTAGTTACCAATAATAAATTTACAAGAAGTTTCCCATAATAATTCAAAATGAAACCTTAAATTTATTCACTAGGAAATTGAAGAACTATTTGTTGGAAAACTGCTTTTACACGACGCACGAGTTTTTTTAGAGACCTTTAGTATGTTAGAAAATGTTATTATAAAACTGATTTGTGATTTTCTGATTTGATTATATTTATATGATATTATATTTAAATTTTAAATATAATATCATTGTGATTTATAGTTTAATTTAAAAGGTAATAATTGAATTTGCACACAGTGCGTTAAAGTCACCATCTAAAGGAACACGTCAGTTTTTAGTGGGTATGCCCTGACAGGGTGAGTCCCACATAACTTTGCCCCACCTGCCCCAAAGTATGCGTAGAGCATTTTCTGACGCAAAAAAAGTTATAATTGAATTTAGATTTATATGTTGACATTTTTATATGATATAAAATTAGTTTTAAAATTTAATTTAATATGTAGAACTATAGAACCAATGATATGATATTTATAAATATAATATCATTGTGTAGAACATTTTAAATGTAGTGTAGAATGAAGTTAATTTAATTTAAAAATTGTAGTGCCGCACAGGGTTCATGTCGGCTTAGCTAGTGTTAAATAGCATTATTGTGATCGTACAGTTCAAGATAAGATAACCGGCCCCTCAGTGGTTAAGGATTCTGAATGAAGTTCGATGCGACCTTCAACCTCGTCGTCACTTACCATCAGATATTAAGAAGGCCAAGAAAATCCCAGTAAAATGTATAAATAAAAAAAAATCTCTAAGAAAAAGAGGTAGATACGTCATAAGCGAGTCGAAATTGCACATCAAACAGACAACACGTGTTGCCTGGTTGCCTATTGGCCTTAGTCGCTTTTGGAACAGTAGACCTCAGTCGTTATCCAAACAACACAAGAAAGATTTATTTATTTTCACCAGCTTTGTATGTAGATTTTCTTTTATTTATAAGAATTTGACAGGAATACGCTAAGTACGTGTGTGTTTATAATGTTCACATTAATTTTCCAAGAAATGTTACTAAAATCCCAATTTAAGAATCAGGATTTATTTTTTTGTAATTTTAGAAAGAGTTTCGTCGCTACGATTTCTTTACTAATCCTTTGTGCTTGGGGCACTGATGTTCTATTCCATCTGTATACAGTTAAGCATCTCAATGCACATCAACACTTGTGCTATACTGTGTACTTACGTGTCCGTTGATTAAATGCATATTCCACCTTACATTTATGAATATTTAGAATTAAAACGAATCACGAATCGCCAGTATAAACAAGCCTTAAGCCTCCAAATGCAAATAAAATATCTCGGATGCCCCAAGAGTTTTTCCCGCCTAAACTGTTCACTCAGAAAACGTTTCTGAATCTTCGATATCGGTTTTATTGTTCGCTTTACCTCTAAAATGGGCCGATATAACCTATTTATAGTTTTATAAAATATTTGACTCCCTCTGACATGTCTTCTCGTCATATTGAGACATATACGACCCTTCTTATTTCAAAGGAATTTCCTCAATTTTGTTTCGTCACGTATGAGTTTTGCGTCAAATATAAAAGTTACAAAATAACTACTTATTTATATTTGACTATTGCCTGTCTGGAAGCGTCGGTGGCGTAGTGCGTAAGGGCGTTATCTCCCACCCGCCACGTACCAATGGTGTTTTCAAATTTTGAATTCATATACCTCGTAAAACCATCGTGAGGAAACCTGCACACGCCTATGATGAAATTCTTAGGTTGTGTGTGAAGTCGTCCAACCCACACTTGGCCAGCGTGGTTGACTAAGGCCTAATCGCCCCTAATGTGCGGCAGGCTCGAGCCCCTCGGTGGGGACATTATAATTATGAGCTGTTGATGATGATTGCTCGCCTGTGGATTTGATCGGGCGGATCATCGGGCCAACTAGCAGCCGTGTTATTCCAGACTATAATGTATATGTGAGAAATTTTATCTACCTACATTCGTTCCAAGGTTCTGCCGTAAATCAGTATAAGCATCTAACTATCCAAACATTCGTATTTCATCATCATCTGCATTCGCCTGCCTTGCTCCCTTTTATTTGAGGTTGGCGTAATATGTTCTTCCACCCATCTCGATCGGCCGTCAACTCTCTTTGTTTGACACAGTCTATTCATCTTTATTTTGTACTTCTTCTTCATCTATATCCATCCACACTTTCGTAGTAATAACAGTAGTGAGATTAAAACAATCGTCAGGGCTATGTCAGCATACAACTCGAAGTATTGCGACATCGATATTTTTTAAACATAATTATCTTCAAAATTTGAATAACTCGTGCAATAAAAAATATTTATTTATTATTTTGTTTGGTATTGTTTTAATCATTGCGATATAATGTACTAATATATCAATGGTTTTTATTTAGTATTCTTTTATTCAACCAAATTTTCAGACTCAGGTGGACACTATTTCGGCCATTGTGAAATGTTCTTGTATTAATTTTAAGGGACATAAATGCTGTTTGTTTTCCATAAAAGTAAAAAATAAATAAATGCTGAAGTCATAACTATTCAACTGTGGCTGATCAGAAATTGACAAAGGAAATAGAAACTGAAAAAAATTGCAATGGCCTTAAACTATTTATAAAGGTGTCCAAGACTTTACTAATGTGTTCAATTTCAAAAGAGCTTTCAAAAAGTTCATCATATTACTTTCAGTTTTTCATTCAAGAATGTCTAGAATGGATTATGCAACTAAGCAAACGATGAAACTTATTCACATACCTCAGGAATGAATTATATTTCATTTCACATATATTTGTGCGTTCTACCGTAACAAAACTAACTAAAATGATGTAATCAATCAAGAAATTTATTAGCCGTCATATGGTACTTCGAGGCGGACTCCAACCATAAACGTCTTCTAATGGTCACTACAACAAACAAAATATTTCAAAACCATACACATCGTTAGAAAAATCAACAAAGCCAACGAAACGAGCCCGAAGACAATCTACAATTAAAGTTGGTGTGTTTGTCATGAACAGTCCATCGGGTCGCAGCGCTATAGTCACCGGGAAAGGCTGTATATTACGGGGAGGTCGCGACTTTATCTAAGTTTCCGCCCGAGCTGCGTTCGCTGGCGATAGTCTGAAAATAGTGGCACAATAAAACAGGCGCCTTCCTAGGGCTACCATTACTGCCCGAAATGTTAGCTATTTGGAGCCTTGTAAAGCTGACATTTGCAAGCGAAATCAAAATTACAATAAAAGATAAGCATTGGAAAAGCTTACTTACGTAATGTTTTTATTTGAAATATTTTGTTTGGCATGTTTCTAAATTGTGGCATTTTGGCATGATTGGAAGAAGGCGACCGAAACGTCGAGTGAAGGTACACAGTATTTCAAAACTTACTATGCTTATAACGACGTGCGCATCTAGCTATATTTTCCAGTTGAATAAATCATGCAACGTAAAAGTTTAAAATATGATTCGAAATAAATGAAAAATGTAAGCACCAAAAAATGACATTACAATAGACACAAAAAAGTCCTTTTGTGATTCGCGTCGTGCCGTGTGTGGTGACTGGGCGACTATTCCACCAGCAGAGCAAGACAGGTGAGACGGAGCAAGAAAGACGCTGCTGGCTCAGTGATCCAGTGGTTCTCTCAGTGGTATTATTGGATGAACGAATAAAAGTTTATTTAAGGGTAAATTTGATCCAGACGAGATGCTTTGGAGTGGAATATCTGTTGGTTGATGGTATTTGTTTGTGGGATTGCTACTTTTTTGGGATAGCTGTCCAATTTGTGTAGGCGACAGGCTGGCAATCTGACACTATTGGAGGCACTGCATGACTCATATTGCCAAATGTGACTTCATGTGTAACTAAACGTTACCTTAGTTCTACTTAACCCCTTTTGGTATTACAAGCGTGATTGTATGTATGTATGTGTAGGGTCGAGCTTGACAAATAAAAGAGATTTTCCCGTAAACTCGTGTTTTATCATTATTTCCCTTAACACTTCTACAGAACACTTCGTCGTTATCACTAGAAACTGCATTTGTCCTGTACCTCGCTCGCGCACACACCGCCCCGCTCGTTATCTCCCGTTCAGAAACCGTACATACATCCATCGCTCTTTTACATCACGTTCACAAATCTATCCTACATATGTGTATGTAAATTTAATCCACTTGTCAAATAAAGGTTTGTCGAACTTCAGTTTTTGAGTCATCCAAAGGTTCTGGATGACTCCCATGGGAATACAAGTGCTCGGTTTGTTTTGTGGGGACCTGATTTAATTCTGCTTAGTTAACTATCACCTTATCCAAGTCTGTCACCATTTATAATAGTTATGGCAATATTGTTAAACATACAATATTTAGTTTAGATTACGCGCATATGGTGATACATACTGCATACTGCTACAGAGGCGGTGGTAAACTCCCGCTGTTATACAGAGGTACCTCACAGAAACAAATTATGTAATGAGATTATCAACATGAATACCAATAAATATATTACAATTACCCAGTAACAAACCAACGAAATATAAAATGTACAAAAACTTTCCCAACTCGCCACAAAAGTGTTGGCTTGAGGAATTTTCGATGGTGAATAACGTTGCTAAAGTTCCTTGAGAATACGGCAAAAAGAAGGAAATGAAAAGGTTTTTACAAGGTTGCATAGCGAGGTATGCTTCTAGTTTTGCAGGCGTATGAACTGCAACATATGAATGTTGGCGTGATCTCGTAAAAATACGCTGCAAGCTTGCTTTGTATTGACTTAGTTATATAAAAACATCCACTACTGAACGATCGGGAATTTCTAGAAACATCCTGAGAATCACTCTGGCATTATCACAAATTTATGGTTTCGACTGTGGTTCAACTACTGAAAACAATACTTTTTACATGATCGAAAAGGACAGCATTAATGATATAAGGCCTTCGTCCACGACGAGTTTTCTTTGGAGAAGCAACTGCATGCATGTTTCTTTTGCATTCCGTGTTATCTGCAATGCAAATATGCGTCAACATCCCTACTCTACTGACGCCTCGAGTCAAACGCGCGACTGAAACGGACGATATCGGGGAAACGAAGAATTCTGTATCAACAATAAATCTCGTTTGAGATCACATCTAGCAGTAGTATCAGAGAGTCGTGGTGGACAAAATGTTAATCAGATATACGATAAACCCAATTATTTATCATAAAATTTATTGCGAGAGGTTTAAACCAAGCTGTACAGCGTCACCGGGGTTTTTAAGATGGTAGGGTTCTTGGTGCGTCCTTTAATAACCCGTAATACGAACCTCGTAGAGGATTTCAAGTCGGCGAACATCTCCCTAAGGGGAGTCTCTCTAGCGATTACAGTGTCTAGGGCGTTCGATCCGGAAAGAAGCGGAACGCCTGATGGCGCCTCCAAGGGCTGGGATCTCGGCTGAGGTACGTCGTGATTTACTGCTCAAGCAGTTCGTGTATGGCAGGTGTATGGTAGTCAACGACTAACTGCTCGAGTTACCCAGTATTTAAACACGTTTACTCAGGCAATTATTCCTTTGATATTTATAGGATAGCCTTGCGTCAGCGTTATAAACGTGCTAATTACCTACTTCTTGCCAGGGTATCTAGTCCTGTAACGTTACATGATATTTTCATTAAGGGATGCTAAATTTGCTATGAGATTTAATTAAGTACTAATTTTATAGGGCTTACTTAGGTATCAAATTAGTGTTGATTAATCAGTTTTAGTTTTCTATTTTGAAAACATACAATAAATGCGATCACGCTCTTAATCCTTCCCTTGAAGGATTAAGAGCGTGAGTTGAGCAGAGCATTAGGTAACATTGGGTTACATGTAAAGCCACATCTGGCATTATGGGTCAAGTGGTGCTTCAAAATAGTAACAGGTTACCAGCTTGTCGCTTACGTATAAGGGACATCAAATCCACAACGCAATAAACCTATAGTGAACCAACAAACAAAAGCCAACCACCAGGACATTATGTTCCACCGGACTGCTGAGATAACTGTTAGGTCATCAGGACATTATGTTACACCCTAACAGTCATCTCAGCAGTCCGGTTGTTTTAAAACATTATTGATAGTGAATATTGATTTTTAAATGGAATTTCAGTATTTTTACAACGTCGAATGGTACTGGTGCGATATTTGGGAAAACACTTAATATTATAATAACAATGTTCGAATTACATTAGCCTATGTAGTGTAAAGTCAGATTTACACAGGGTAGACTCAAATTCGGGGAAAGCCAGTGTTGACATAATGTAAATTGATTCAAAATCAGTAAAGCCGAGTCCAGATATGATCATTTGGCCGATCCGATCAGCGTATCACGTGTCAAGCTCCGTATCAAGTTGTGGACGCCTCGATTTGCTCCGTATGACAACCGTATGAAACCGACATGACATGGGATGGGCCGTATCATAACGGCGTATCAAGATCGCGTATCATGATACGCGTATCATCACCCATCCACATATGCGTTCATGATACTCGTCGATACGGATACGCTGATCGGATCGGATGGGGCAAATGATACATATCTGGACCCGGCTTAAATCGCTGTCGCGTCAGTGCTGACTTCACATTCTTGCTTACGAACTGCATGTAAACGGTGTGGACATTTCTAGGCGCCGCGCCAGCACTGACGCCTGTCACTGACCCTTTAATTACCCTGTGCAAATCTGCCTTAGAAAGCAAATTGCAAAACAATTTATCGAACTTGTTTTTTACTTTATGGAAGAACACAAGGAATGTTGGAAAAGCGAAGAAGTTATAAAATAGTATCTAATGTCAGTTGACAAATAGATGTATAGAGAGCTTTTAAGGTGACAAGAATATTGTATCGTTACGTTGTGTTGACATCCCTATGTTAACTCATTGCAGCAGTTCAGACATCTTGCAATAATTCATTAGAAATAAATTCTAATTTGGTTTGACATCCTATAAAGCTCAAACCAGGCTTACATTATTGAGGAGTTTCTCCTGAGTTATTGTTGTTAAAACACGTGTTGAGAAGAGACTCCATTGATATTTTAATCTATCATACAATTTTAGTGGAGAATAACTTTATTCACTCGACTCTCGAAAAATGTTTTGCAGAGCCATAATTAAAATTGGATTACATTATTGACTATAAAAATGATAACCATAAGACAAAGAAAATTCACAAAGTAAACATAAAATTAGTTGGGCTTTAGGTCACATGGAACATCGGCGCCTAATTTTATAAAATCTGGAATACCCAAATCATGATAATTTTCTTATCTTGTTTCATTCACAATGCAAATGAACTACATTTTCATATTAAAAACTTTCGCATATTGAAATGGACAATAACTTAGAAAATAAGGTATGTACTTACATTGTTTTCGATCCTCACTAGAATTGTCTATTTCAATTACTTTTATTAAACTTTGGCCCTCTTTTTCAATGTTGTAAATAGGCTCTGAAATCCCAGCTTAAAGTCCACCAAAACCTGCTATTTGTACAGGTGCTCTTATTGTGATCTTATCCGGTGTGACGGGAAGCCGACACGTCATTCGAAATCCTTACAAATGGTAACCCTACCCAACTATATTGGACCAAGAGGCCAAGAACCCAGCTCCTTATCGGAAAACAGTTAGGGTGATTCATTGGGAGGCTCTATTTACTTAGTTGATGCAGCGTGCACCTGAATGCCGGAGATCGCATCTTAATCGCAATAATGAACTTTAGGAGACCCTTGAGCTGTACGAATCGTTGACGATTGTGAAGCTCTTAGTACTAAATAATTGAGAGGTGTCGGGAGAACACTCGGACATTTCCAAAGAGTTTTGTGTTGAAAGAATGTACGTGATTTAAGAAATTCGAATTAGTTGAGGTGGGGCACAGCGGATTAGCCATAAGTTTGTAATTACTGACGATTATAGATTGGCAACTAATTGAATTGAGCGAGACTAAAAAAATGCACCAATGTGTGAGTAATGCGCATGAGTGCGTGAAAAATAGTACTGCAGTCTGACAGACGCTGTCCTTTCTACGTGACTGACAAGTCTACCGCCTACGTGATATGGTCTCGTCTATCTCTCTCGTTCTAATATACGTGTTAGTATGCTCTTTCTCTTTCACATTGCCGATATACAGTTTCCTATATCTATGGAATTAGCCGCTCGAATTTAGGGTGCCTGAACTAAGGTAGTAGGTACCTCAACCCTACCGGAGTTGGCTCGGTGAAATGCTTCGGCAAACCCCGGGTCGTCTCCAGGTATTCCCAGTGCCATGCTCCAACAAGCCCACGTCTAGCCAACGGTCCGCTGGTCCACTAGCCAGCGGTTTAGGGTATCGTCCGTAAGCGGATTACACTCTGATAAAAAAAGGTACCTCCTCCTTAGAGAAGACCGCAGTCATATAACTCTATTCTCATTTTTATGGTGTGATGAGTAAGGTTTTCAGAGTTCCGCGGTGTAGGGAAGGGGACTAGTATTGCCAACACGCGAGTGTCACGTCAGAGTTGCAAGCGTCAGGCTACGGTAACTGCTTACCACCAGGCAGTCCGTATGCTTGTCTGCCAACTAAATAATATAAAAATCTTTTTTTGTATCTACATAACATACTTTTGCTGTTCAAAGGCGCGCACAGAGATTTCGGGTAGTGTATGTATGCAATTCAGTATGTAGTGTTGAAAATAAAGTTATCAATTTCCGCAATGCAGCATAGTTTCGGTACCTTTTGAGTGACCTAATTTGATGTCTGATACTGGCAGATGTGACTAAAGCCCGACTCAACTCTTTTGGGAGCGAAATTTTATGTACAGGCTGAGTGGGCAAGCTTTGTAGTGCTTATTTGTATAGATATGGTGAACACGCCACTGGTACTGTTTGATTAGGGCGATATGAATATAAGGAGACTGATCATTTATATATGGAAGTTGGACTAATACTATTCTTTAACCCACATCAAAAACTATTCGCGGAGTACCTATTTAGAAAAAAAATATTGTAAGAGTTTTTTTTGCTGACCAAAAACCAAAAAATGCGCGCCAATTCCTGTTTTCCGATAATTGACTCTTAAATTTCATACACATATAATATTCCACTAAGACATCAGGAAATCAATTTAATTATACCCATGACTCAATATTTATTTTTACACCAACCTCATTTTTCAAGTGCCCGAGGCGAACTGCGAGTTACCGGACTTTATCGAGTTTGTACTCGTCCAGTAGTCAACCAACGTCGGAATTGAATAATTCGCTAGAGCTCGTTTAGCGGTGGCCACGAAACGAGATGATCGCGGCTCATTGCATCCAACTCAATGGCTCGACGCGGTTCTCGTCTCCCGGGCAACCGGACTCGTTAGCTCGTTCCTATCGAAACTTAATTTTCTATGGAACCCATAATAAAGTTATACAAAAGCTCAATTGTGCTGTGATCATTACTTTCGTTTATTGTTACTTTGGTTTATTGTTACTTTGTGTCTCAGCTGTTCGTTATAGTTTAAGTATCACTGTACTGTATCACTTTGTAACAAATTACTGTTAATAAATTACTTGTATGATCTCTTCAATGTTCTATTTAATTTATAGGTATCTACTCGTTTATACTGGTACTGAAAGCTTTTGGCAGTTTTCAAAGTCATTCCTTTATCAAATTGTAGTGTCTTATTGCCTTATGAAATTAAAGTACTAAGCAGACGGCATCATAAAAAAATATACTTGATTGATATAACAAGGGTCAATATAGTAGGTATATATTTTTGGTCTACAATCAGTTTCAAAAAACCTTCGGTGGCGTAGTGCGTAAGGGCGTTGTCTCCCACCCGGGAGGCAACGGTTCGAACCCCGCCACGTATCAATGTGTTTTGAAATATTGAATTCATATGTACGTTTATTCGACGAGTTTACGGTGCAGGAAAACATCGTGAGGAAACCCTCATACACCTATGAAGAAATTCTTAGGTTGTGTGTGAAGTCGACCAACTCGCACTTGGGCAGCATGGTTGACTAAGGCCTAATCGCCCCTAATGTGGGGTAGATTTGAGCTCCTCGGTGGAGACATTATATGAGCTGTTGTTGTTGATGATGATGATGATAAATCAGTTTCATATCAAAATCAAATATTTTTAATGGTTTAATCATGAAGAAGTTCGCATCAAATATGTTTTATTAGATTCTCAGTGTGTGTCATAGTCACTTTAGTGTTTAGCGATATTGTTTCCTTTGAAACGTAATGTTGACATGACTGATTGAATGTCCTGGTACAGTCAAACAGCAAAAGTAGATGATCAAAATCAAAAATGCCTTTGTCCAGAGCGGCGAAATGGCTAGATCGGGCTCTGCTGGTAGTGTACTGTAGTTGGAATTGTGGTAGGTAAGCCGCGACATTAATATTTTTTCTTGACAGGGATGTTCTTGATCTTCATCTCTCTTGATGTGTAAGAAAGAAGATTTTTTTTTACTCATAAGTGACGGAACTCTCAAACACCGAGAGACTCTCTATTTTATCATTAAAGACCGGATTAAATGCAACAAATATGCATGCAAATATGCCAGAAACACAGCTAAAATATGCACTAAAATCAATAAAAAGGGCCAAAATATACCACATGAAATAATAAATAAGTCTCATTTTTAAATAGATGTTAAAATTTCGGCAGTCCCAGCAAAATATTTTTTCATAATATTAGCCAATTAAAATATTAATAATATTAGCCAATGATAAGTTTTTCATATTGTTGACAACTGGAAGAGATAAAGGTATATTGTATTATAGTTACCACTTAAAAACTATAACAATATTTTTTTCTGTAAATAATGTGGTTTTGCCCAGTCAAAAGTAATTTGGTTGGATTACAAGTTTGGACTGTAGCATCTACATAAATACCATTCAGTACACCGTGCGGGCTGCGACCAAAACCGCTAGCTATTTGCAGCTCACCGTTCACTGTTCACATTCGAATTAAACTATCATCATGGTCTCGCGTATTTGACGATTATCCGTGAACATAATAGCGGGGTAGCGATGCGTGTTGTTATGTACTTAGATGACAAACGCTACGGAGTACTGTGGTCGGTAAATAATAAATAATAATGATTTTTTTTGTAAATTAGTCCATAATGATTAAATAAATAATTTTAAAGTATGTTAATAATAAAGAGGAGGTCAATGGCGCCGCGTTGATGCGTCCTTCGAAACGATTATGAAACCAAGTGCTCGGTCGGCATTCGGATGGATTACCAAATTTTTATTTAATTCAATTTTCCTCCGTGCTTTGGAAGGCACGTTAAGCTGGTATTGTCAGCTGCTGTTGAAAGGTAGCAGTCGTTCCCAAGGAGCGTTGGTTTCCTGTCAGGCGGCCGGCCGTTAAAATCAAATGTCAAAACTAAGCAGTATTGTCATCATATCATCATAACAGCCTTTATTATTCGACCCACTGCAAGGCCTCTCCTTGCTATCGAAGGAGGTTTAGGCAGTAGTCCACCACGCCCAATGCGGATTGGTGGAATAAGTATTAGGTAATCAATACCTCTTTGCTGGTCCATTAGTCGCCTTCTACGATACCCATTGGAAGATATGGGGTGATGCTATTCTTCCGGCATCACACGGCGTGCACAGCAGTATTGTCGATATCAAGATGTTATTATACTACTGAACCAACCCCTAATAATTTGGGAGCAGGGTAATAGAAGGCGCACACAGTGATTGTGCCAAGTATCCTGTGTGCGTTAAAGCCACGACCTAGAGGAACACGTCAGATTTTAGTGGGTATGCCCTGACAGCGTGAGTCCCACATAACTTTGGGGGTGGCCCCATTTGCCCTAAAGCATGCGTAAATCATTTTCTGACTCAAAAAAGAAAAGAAGGGTATACAATAGAAGGAAGAAATTATTTTAAAACATATTTTTAAATGATACAATTTTTAAATCTGTCTAAATAGTTGTCACTCTTCCGCATGAGATGAGGATCTTAAAACAATTTTGTGTACAATTAAGTGTCCCTCAAGTTCAAATTTCATCAGCTTCTCTTGTCAACCATCAATCAATTTACATCATAATTATCTAAACAAAACAATTTCGTTGTGTAAGTCGCGTAGGTCATTAAAACTTCTTGGGGATGCGTGTTTTTGACAGCAAAGGGTTTTGCACGACAGAGTACCTACGTAACTTAAAATTAAAGCAGGTAAGCTTGTCAGACGCAGGTCCAGTTAATACGTCATCTTGAGATTTCAAATTAATTCATATTAATTAGGTACTACTCGTTAATTGCGCCGTTTCAGTGTAAGGCGTCATCCTAATTGGCACACGAAGTCCCCCGGGTGCGGTCCGATGGCTGCTCCCGGTGTCCTCGTCAGGAGAAAGCGCCAGGTCGAGCAGCCGTCGGTGAGGAGGCGGCCTATAACGCCAGCGTCGGCCAGCGGCCCACAGGGGCTGGCGTCAGTCGGTAGCCCCTTCTTGGTGCACAAGGAGTGCCTAGACGGGCAGCGTTGGGACGGTCTTGGTGTAGTTGCGCTCACGTGCGCAGATCCCGAGCAATCCCCCGCAATAGCGCACTGGATGTCAGGCCGGGGAGGATGTGCGGTTGGCACCATCCTGCAGGGACGATGCGTTAATGCATTTGACCTCCCCATCAACAGAAAAAAGGGATAGATCGCGCGATGCTAATCGCACGATTACTTTCGTCACTTTAACCACGTATTGCTGTGCTCGTAGATCGTCATCACATGACATTTAACCAATTAGGATACTCTAGAGATCTGTAGCTTTGAATACATGATCCCACGTTCAAACCCATCGTACGATTGTTATTGAGCATTGTCCTGTATTGATGTTTTGAAATCATTACGAAATTATAAGCTGTGGAGTTTCTTTTGGCATTTCTTCCCCGAATACGTCCCGAATACTTAGCAAAGTCCATTTAAATAAAGAGCAAATCACCATAAGGAGTATAATAATCCGTCCACCAATCTGCATTGGGCAAGCGTGGTGGACTACCGCTTAAACCTCCTTCGATGACAAGAAGAGGCCTTGTCTCTCAGCAGTGGGTCAAATTATAAAGGCTGTTATGATATGATATGACGTACAGTAGGTAAGTTGTCCAGTGTATATTGCGATGATACAGTCAGAATATTTATCCTCTTGAACTTTTCTCTGAGGGAGTCACGTGGAACCGGTTGATAAATTGCACTAACAGCTAGTTTTCGCAGAAAAAGATGGCATTAATATTTGCAGCACTCCCAAAGAGAAGAATTCCATGCGACATTATGCTTTGAAAATAACTAAAATAAACCATTCTAGCCTAATGGTAATAAAGTTTACTTTACAAAAACGATACGATACGATTAAAACAAAAATCTACAAGGACAACTGTCAGACAGCAGTACTATATTTCATGCACACATGCGGAATACTCACACATTGGTGCATTTTGGTCTTGCCCTAGTCGATTTATTGCCAAACTATAAACGTCGATAGTTATAAATGTATGCTGACTAAAACAATGTGGCAAAATACGTAGGTACCGACTGTTACCGACTTGATGGTAGTCATATTGAAAAAACCAGAGTTTTCACTCGCATTATAAACAACCACAATACTACAGTATTAACGTTTCGATGTCACAAAGCACCGTGGTCCCGAGCTGCAAATATAAAAAACACATAAACACGCTCTTTCACACTTGCGAATTACTTAAAATCTGAGTACATTGTTGTACTCGGTCCCCGTTGGTATGTCGCGGCGCCACTGTCGCGTCATGTAATAAAATATTTCATTTTGGTGTGAAACTTCCCTAGCGCTGTCGCGTTTTATTTTTCCCCGTATTTAGGGATCCGCATCGGATATTAAATATTTTATCAGCCTATAACAGTAACACAGCATGTCACAGTTTTATTAATCGCGCATCAACTTTACTGGGAACGATAGGGCATTATTACTCACAGTAAATGCGATCGTTGGTGTTCATGGTAATATTAGTTACGGCAGTGTCATCTGGATATCGGGAAGACAGCTTTTTATTGCTAACAGACCTCGAGCTCAGAAAGAGAGTTAGCTTTTACAATCATAATATGATTAACTATATTAATACTCCTTAAGGTAGTTTTAATTTCAAAATGATGTAACTATTATTATTGTTAATATGGTAGATTATTTTCATATTTCTTCTGTATCTTAACATAAATAAAAAATGTACTCTCTTCTAGATACTTATTATGTTTTTTGCTGTGCTGGACAGGGTCCATAATGATGTCTGTTTAATTTTAAGATCTTATTTCTTTAACATTATGGATTGCAATAAATATAATTGTATTGGTACTGACACAAGCCGACTAATACATTAAATTTTATCTATACTAATAGACACAATAAACAGGAAAATTTCTATGTTTGTAACGAATAAATTTAAAAAATACAGACGATTTTGGTAAAATTTGATACAAATATAGATTAGATGTTAAGAAACCATTTAGGCTACCATTTACTCCCACACAGGTCAACATTTAAAAACGCGAGATCAAATATTTATTTAATTCTTTTCAAGTGCCTAAATTCTATGTTTCATGGTTTTATCTAAACAAATAACGAACTTCCATATAAACTTTCATCCCACATTTTTCACAATAAAAGGTAGCTGATGTACTTTATTTATTTATTTATTCATTATGGTATACACAACAGGTTACAATCATAACTTACACTAAATAGGAACATCTGAATATTATTAAGGCCAGATTTAAACCCAAAAACGTGTACACACAGCGTGGTCTAAACATGAGCACGTAAAACAAAGAATTTATAAAAACAGAAAGTAAAAAATAACGACTAAACAAGATCTTAAACTATTCCAAACAAACATACAATTAACATAATATAATTAGTGGGTTAGTTCAGTTGAGGATATTTTTCACCATGTACCTGAACGCAATATGCTTTTTTATGAAAATATCTAGCTCATCGTACTCCATTAACAATTCGTTATATGAACGACACATCCGAACTATAGGGTTGTAATAGGAAGTGTTGTTCCTATATGTATGCAGAGTGAATAGTTTTCTTCTATTTCGCATTATGGGTTTAATGTTGAAGTTAATTAATTTAAGCAGATTCGGTGCATCAAATTCCGAGTGTACAATTTTGTGCAAGTGGAGGAGATCTATTTGCCTGCGGCGCATTTCTAGGGAAGTGACATGGAAGTGACGACGCCTATCTGAGTAAGAAGCCAGCTTACGGCCGATGCCCGAACGGTATGCTGCCATTCTAAGACATTTCTTTTGGACACTTTCGATCTTATCAGAGTGTATCTTATAGTTAGGAGACCATACCACACATCCATACTCGAGACGGCTTCGGACTAGACTATTAAATAGATAAATTAGACTGTCAGGGTCTTTGAAGTGCACTGTGGATCTGGCAATAAAGCCTAAGGTTTTGAGACTTTTCGTTGTGATATTTTCATAATGCTCCTTGAACGATAGTTGTTCATCAAATATGACGCCTAAATCCGCGATGGATGAAGTTCGTTGAAGAGCCTGATGGCTCAATTCATAGCTAAAATAAATTTTATGCTTCTTTTTTTTAGTGAAGGATACAATTTGACATTTCTTAGGATTCAATAACATTTGATTTTGTATACACCAGGTTGTTAACACACCTAGGTCTCGTTGAAGTGTTAGACAGTCATTTTCATTACGAATTTCATAAAATATCTTTAAATCGTCTGCGTATAGAAGGCAAGGACAATGAAGACGACTGATGAGGTCATCGATAAAGACGAGAAAGAGTAATGGACCAAGATGCGACCCTTGAGGCACACCCGATGTAACAGTAACTGGAGCAGATTTGTATCCCTTAAGCGCAACCAGCTGACTGCGTCTACAAAGATACGAGGAAATCCACCTAAGAAGGTTGCCATGGAGCCCATACCACAAGTTGAGCTTCTGACAGAGCAAGTAATGATTTACCTTGTCAAAGGCTTTGGTGAAATCAGTGTATATGGAATCCACCTGACCACCGCTAGCAAACACTTCACAAAGATAGTTCTTGTATTCCATCAGATTGGTGACGGTTGATCTACGCCTTATAAATCCATGTTGATTTCGAGAAAGCAAAGGACTAACGTGGCTATACAAGTAGTCGTATACAACACACTCGAACAGTTTTGGCATGCCAGAAAGGATACTAATAGGCCTATAATTAGAACAGTCCGATCTATCACCTGATTTGAATATAGGAGTGACATGTGCGATTTTCCAGATTGTAGGGAAAGTGCCCTGTTGAAGAGATAAGTTAAATATTATCGTTAAAGGTAAACTAAGTTCATGAGCACATTCTTTAAGAAATTTAGGCGGTATGCCGTCCGGTCCTGCACTCTTATTTGAGTCCAAGGATTTCAACTTTTTTAGTACTTCCTCTCTAGACAAGACAAGACTGGAGATGCAAGAGTTAGAAGCCGAAAAATTATCATCATCTAACGAAGGTTGACTGATGGGCTCAAAAACTGAACTGAAAAAGGATGAAAAAAGTTCACTAACACTCTCTCCATCAGAAGCCGTTCTATTTTCGTATTTCATAAATTGAGGAATGTCCTTGCTGCCTTTTCTGCTGTTAACGAATTTCCAAAATGGTTTCAAATTGTCCTTCAGACCCACCTCAACAGACGAAATATATAGCTTGTAACTGTTGTTTATCATGTCCTTACACTCCTTACGAAGAGATGCGAACAAATCGTAGTGCTTAGGATTACCATACATTTTGTATTTTTTATGAAATTTAAGCTTTTTCTTTAGACTTTTAACTAACTGAGGTGATTACCAATCCGGATAAACGTCATTACCCTTTGTTTTTTTGTAAGTGGTGTATTTTTCAATGAGTGAATTCAGTTCCAAATATAACTTGTCTACAGCGTCATTAACATCATTGCAGGGCAATAATACGGTTGGCCAATCTATTGCTGCTAACCCTAGCCTGATTTCCTCATACTTACATTTATTAAAATTAATTCTTTTTGAATTATTTTTCTTTAACGTGGGTATCGATTTAATTTTATTAAATTTTATGCACAATGGTGGATGGTGGTTATCTACACGAGTCAAGGGTCGCGCCTCAATCACTGCCATGTCAGTAGTATTGCAAAGTATCAAGTCAAGGAGTCTGCCATTCTTATTTGGGATATGATTATATTGTGATAGTTCACATAGCGCTAAAGTACTTAGTAAAAGTGATGACTTAGCGTCCCCAGACGTAGTAGGTGTCATGGCTGACCCAACCCGTGTCCACGAAATACTAGGGATATTAAAGTCACCAATTATTATATTTACTGAATTGTTCGATATATAAGATAATACATTCTGACAGTTTAAATAAAAACTTTTATGATCACCAATTGCCAAATCTGGTGGTAAATAGCATACACATAGGTTAATATTATGAGGAAAACAGTTACTAGGTTTTATATTGATCCAAATATCCTCAACTGCACTCTCCCATGACATGTTACGAATAGCATTATATTTTTTATTAATTGCAACTAAAACTCCTCCTCCTTCTTTTTTGTTTATACAAGAAGTTTCGCGGTCCCTACGAAATACATTGTACCTCTGATCGACTTTCTTAATGTCTAATCAATTTTAGTTCTAAATTTCATCAAAATCGGTGTATTAGTTTTGTAGTTTATTCGTTACAAACATACATTATAGAGCATTAGAATTAGAAATATTTTTCTAATCATACTCTAGGCTTATCGTAAAATCTTCCAAAATTAAATTTTTCACCCGTGCGAAGCTGGGACGTGCTGCTAGTAACTTTTAAAATCAGACTACCTCTGAAAAATCCAAAACGGTCACGATACTATTAAATGTGTATATTTATTGAGTAACATAACACTACTTTATTTTATTCCGTCCAGTTTTACATGGAGTTTAACCATAATTGGCTACTTATTCCTCAAACCCATGTTAATTATTATTATTACGACAGAATTTGACCTTATGGTGGTAGCTAACCAAGCGGGCTAAAATAAGTTCTACCACCGAACAAACACATTCGATATTTCTGATGGCAAATTCTCTAGGACCACTGTTCGGTTCATTACTGAACACTGTCACCTATTACTGACATCGCAGCACGCCGGCAGTAGCGGCTCGCTTGCGACACCGTGGTCCATCGACAGTGTACCTTTAACGGTATGCCGCGGCAGATGCACTCACACACTAACATTTACATTAACAATTTGGATAATACACATTTATATTACAAGTTAACAATTCTTTATATCGGCCGAGTTCAGGCCCCAATAACCACAATACAGCATACGCAATTCACTGAAGGATTTCATTTGATATTCTTTAATATATCAATTGATTCGCTTTTAGCCTTATATGCCTTACCTGCCCCCAATTGTATTAGTTGCAATGTCAGCGTAATGTTTCCTTCTTGCAATCAATAAATCCGCAATTTGTCGCCGCCTGACAACGCTAACACCGCATCTTTAACATCAGCTGTCACTCGATAGATTTAATAACGAGATAAACAAGATAAGCCAAGATAATTCGGTGAAATGCCTGTATTCGTTTCTTCTGAAGCGTGGAAGTTGAAGTGATTTTTGTTTGTTAAGTGATCGCCAAGGACATGCCACAATTATTATCTACTGCCATTTCAGAGAATTATTATACGTCTGTATCCGTAACATCGACTGAAAAATCAACTCACAAGAAGACGATATATCTTTTTTTTATGAAGATGGATAGCCAACGTGCGGTATGGTCCCGGTCCGTTAATGGATAATCTATTGACGGACCGGGACCATACCGCACGTTGGCTAGGCGTACGGCGTGTGTGGGAATCACCCGGCGTGGAACAACGCCGGCTCTACCAACTAAAAACCACCGGTACCCTCCTAAGCCCTTCTGGGGGCGTTTTGAGATCGACGTACTTTAAGTACGCCATTTCACCAAAATCTCCCGGCCCAACGGTGAGCTGCGCGCGACTAGGAGATTGCGCTAGGACACTAGGCAATCCCCAGACCGGGGGCCTATGCTGTGCATCAGGGTACACGGGAGCTAACCCATGTGCTGATCACCTCAGGGCCGGACAAGACTGGTCGTCATAGCCATCTGCCTTCCGGAGACGATCGTTCTCCCACTCCCTCTCCGCGGCCTCCTTGTGCGCCATCACAGATACGCAGAAGAAGGCGACAGCCTTCCAGAAACTCGCATTGCCACGATGAGCAAAGAAGACTTGCATATTACTATATTAAGTTAAGTAATATCAGTTTTATAATGTAAGTAATTGAACAAAAAGTCTACAAGTTCGTACGGAACCCTCAATGCCAGAGTCCGACTTGCAATTTGAAGGTTTTTAAGCTTTACTTCAATTACATGAAAAAAAAATTACAGTTATGTTCTTAAATCTGCTATAATTTCATGTAAGCAACACGAAAAAACACCAATATTTTATGACTACGAACTGTAAATGAAGTAAACCAATAGATTTTAGTAATAGGTAATGTTTGTACAGTATATTTAATAATTTATTAATAACTAAATATTAAAAGAATTAATGCAAAGCGGAACCTCACGTGCTAAATAAAAATTCTAACTTTGCCATACTTTTTTATTGTTGAAGGAGTGACATACTTGCATTCTGATGAGAGGTGAATGTTGGTTTTTGAATAAACTGCCAGGAGCACGACCTTAATTACTTTTTGCTGAAATTTAATTGCGCGGTTGTGTATTTATTTAAGGTTGGCAAAAAGATAATTTTTGTAGGGAATTTGAAGCGTCCACTACATTTGAAAATCGATTTAAAAATAAGGACATAAATTATTTTTTATACAAAGCAATAGGTATATATATTACGAGCTTCCGCCCGCGACTTCGTCCGCGTGGGCATTTTACCCCCTTAGGGATGGATTTTCCCAAAATCGTTTCTTAGCGGATGCCTACATCATAACATCTACCTACATGCCAAATGTCAGCTCGATCCGTCCAGTGGTTTGCGCTGTGCGTTGATAGATCACTATGTCAGTCAGTCACCTTTGAGTTAAATATATAGATATTTCATAGATATTTAACGATAAAACATTATCTCTTTTGATTTACAATTTATAAAAAAAAAATAGTGTGCATTTACAAAAAAATAAAATTTTATATTATACTAGCCACCCGCCCCGGCTTCGCACGGATAGTACCTACTAAGGAGCACCTCACATCGCATGCACTGCGTCCTATGTGCATTGCTCTGCAGAGACGTGGTGCGGCGCGGTTTATCGGCAATGCTTGCTGATGTTTCGTGTTGACATGTGCACTACCGACGCGGTGCGGTGCGGGTGGAAACCGCCCCACGCCGCGCCACGCCTGGTAACCGCCAAACGCCGCGCCACGCCTGGTAACCAGTAACCACCCCACGCCGCGCCACGCCTGGTAACCGCACCGCGCCGCGTTCAATGTGTGGTACTCCATATACACGCATACAAATTTCGCATTACAAAAAACACATATGACGCGCCGCGCCGCGTGCGATGTGCGGCGCTCCTTAGTGTCCGTTAATGGAACGTGCCGCGTCGCGTCCTATGTTCGTTGCCTTGCAGAGACGCGGTACGGCGCGGTTTATCGGCAATGCTTGAAATAACTCATTAGGGCAAAAGTCAATGATTGAGTCAATTATATTATTTTATATAATATAATTGTGAAAGTATAATAAACAATCACAGAAAATCAACTTGAATTTATGAACTAATATTTTAATTAGTGTTTCAACCTCATTTTGTTTGTGTCTTCTGGAAAATACTTCAACAACAATAGACTAATTGGAATTTTACCGTATCGTTCGCTGTTATTCCCATTTAATACCCCAACTAATCAAAATCCCCATTACAAGCTTTTATTTGACTTGTAATATTTGAATGTTCGGGTCAAATCTTTCAAATGAATTTTAAAGCCGTTACCCCCAACCGATTGACCGCTAGAAGTACTTACACGTAGCAAGACTGATCCTGGTCGTATGCTGTAACGTGTGAGTAATTAATTGGCAATAAACATACACAAACCCAATCTATTTAATATCTCGTTCGTCTTTGTTACTTCACTGTTTGCAAGTCACCCGGAGCGAATGAAGCAGTGTCTATCTAACTTCACTAGTCAGGTTTTATTACATCGGAAGGATTACGTGCTTCCCTCACTTCGTAATCCATTTACGTGTCGTATACGATATAATAATGATTAACCCGGATGCTGAGATAACTTACATTACTTATTAAAAAATGTATACAATCTCATCCAAATCTATACTCAAAGTACGCACGAGGAAAGATTAGATTCCTTACAACTGACTATAAAGGTACCTACGTATAAAATCCCATTTTAATAATACAAAATGTTACGAAAAAGAAGATCCGAAATCATCCCTACGCAGCTCAGACCCTATTCATATTGAGTATTAAAACGCTTAGACTGCCTTCAAAGGGAAATTGTGTAACCCTTAGACATGTCATTCAAAATCCAACTATATTGTGTACACCTACCCTTATTCCTTGGCGGGTAAAGTTGAAATTTCTATGGCTAATCCGTCAGGATATGAGCCATCTGTTATTCATAGACAGGTAGTTAAAATATTTCTTTGATGATTTCTATTACTAAGTAGCTTGTACAGTCAGCTTCAGAAGTAGATGATCACTTTAGTACCATGTCATAGCAACGCCAGCGTTTGTGCAGTAATAGTTGCGACAATTATGTATGAATTCTTAATATGACAAGATACTAAAGTGATCATCTACTTTTGATGGTGACCGTACTATCAATGTTGACAAGAAACTCGACTCCTAGTATTTCAATAATAAGAATACTTTTTAAGACTACGAGCTCGGTTCCTAATATTTTTCAGTCTTCTCAAACTCTAAAGAAACTGTGACTTTCGAGTAAGTAATTAACTGGAGTAATATACGCATCCCATTATGATCCATAAGATGGCAAATACTTTCTGACCATAACTGTACTTACTTATTGGAAAAATCTAAAAGTCTTTCAATTTTAGCCTGTCACGCCCGTGTTGATTGATGGGGGCATACCACGGAGCTTCTAAACTAATTTACTTCTCTTTTATTGAGGGTGTGTTAAGGCTTTTAAAGTTACTTAGGTTTTATCGTAACTGTAACCAATAAGCATTTTTTATTATTTTCTGTTTGGCGATTGAACTGTGTGATATGCCAGTGCCACCCATTGCAAAATGAGATCTCTTTACCAGAACTGTTTTTGCTTATGAGGGTCAAGTTAAACCAGGGAAATTCGTCATAGTAACTCTTTATAAGGTAAGGAATAGTACATTTTAATTGACTGGGTCAGTAAAACAAAGAATGTCTCGGATCGATCGTATTTGACTGTGCGATCTAAGGCTTTCTTTTTTACCACTCGCGGTAAGTACAGAATTTTATCTCATCCCCTGACCAGGAAGTGGCATAAAAACTCTTTTTAATTAAATTAATGAGATGATAATAATAATATATTACTACGCTCACACCAAATTATCTAGCCCAAATTAAGTATCATTAAGAACTTGTGCTATGGATACTAGTTAACGTTTTTATATACATAACAGTTTGTAGATATTTTAAAAAACAACAACAACAATGACTCATCAACAAATATTCGTGTTCGTCACACAAACATTTGCCGCTACCAGAACTCGAACCCGCTTGATGTGTAGGCAGCTATACTGACCACTCCACCAAGACGGCGTCAATGAGTTTTAACTTCATCTCAAAACCGTTTAAAATAAGCACTAAGTACCATAAAAGTTTAAAGCAAATATTTAAATCTTTTGAAATGTCCCGATACCTCCTTAAAATATACATATTTTGAAATAAGGGCTTGTTACCTATGCTGCAGAACCGACTACCGCTGGATTGAATATTTATAGAGATCGCGTCTTGACAAACGTATCGTATGATTGGCCAGATCATGAAATGCTTGGGCATATCGTCTACCTACCGATCACACAGATACGTAGATTAGACTCTCTCACAAACAGTCCACTCCACTTGGTCATAAAAAATAACCTTGAACCTACTGATCACTCCTGACCACTACCATTTTTAGATAATGGGCTACTCGACCAGTGGTCGAGATTTTTATGGTCCAGTAGCATTTCATGATATGCCGCATATTTCATGATCGGCCAGATCATGAAATGGGCGGTATATCGTGAAATATACGATCGGGCAACGAAATGGAAATACCTTGCTGGAGTGACGATACATGTAGAAGGGCTGGCAGCAGCCTACGCCCAACTGTGGACGAGTGTGGATCGATGTAATCACGTAGTAACACTAATCGAGTACATTGTTCAACTTGTAGTTCGAACAGGCTATGAGTAGGTATTAATTATTAATTTGGAAGGAATTCTTTTCCGTTACGGAATGATACCCAAGATTTTCCGTAGAATTTCAGCATGCGGTTGTAAATAAAGTTGGCTTCGTATCCAATTATAAAAGACGGTATGTACAACCAATAAGGCTGAATTTCGTTACGATAATCTACCTTACAAAAGCCTTGGCAGTTTGTATAATAATTTACAATGGATGCTATGCCCCGCTTCTAAGAATTACCTTTTCATTAAAATCTAATTTGGAAGTAAGACAACTTTAAATAATGAGATATAAGGTAAATTAAATATTCATAATTTCTAAGTTATTTACGTTCGTAATATTATCAAAACAGCGGTGACGATGTCTCTATAACCACCAAAGCGTTACGTATTTGATATAATTCTCGATTCTGATGACGTAAAAAAAGAAGTTCAATATCCAAAAAAATAGATTCCGTGTCGATGGGATTGTAACATTACGTGTAAACAAAATTGACTTGTACCCACTAACTAATAAAGAATGTTCAACGGCAAGTCACACAACATTTCCTATATAATAATAAAGAATTCGCAGTAAGGAACCTTAGACTTGGCACGACTTTGTCTAGATTTCATTACTTTTTAGAGATAAACAAGCAGCTCCATCGAGACTTCGCTAGTTTTTTACAGAATGTTTTTGGTGGGATTTCACTTCTTTTTGTAGATACGTGGTCATATTGATTTATTTTATTAGATTTTCTTATTTGACACATAGTAGAAGGGGGCATTACCATATCTCTAATACAGCTGAGACCAGCTGAGGGTTCTTCATCAGATAATTCAGACCTTCGATTTTTGACATTAAATGAAGCGGCCCACCAAGTTGATTATTTTTTTGTAAAGGCGGTATGTCGATCTCTAATAGTTTGGTTGGGCTCTTGTGTTTTCTAATCAGGGTCACCAGGTACTCCAGATCTTCGATTATCCTAGTTTTTATAGTTTTCCCTTTATGTGGCCATTAAACCCTAACTCTGTACCAAATTTCATCTCTCTGAGTTTATGGGAAGTACTAGTTCTATTTTGATGATCATGAGTGAGTGAGTGTCATAAATGCGAAACTTTGCTTTCGCTTAACTTCGAAACTAAATGACCTACAGACTTGAAATTTTGGATTTTAACTATGTGATTAGAGCTTACTGGATGACGAAAATTTCTGCGTTCTGGTCTAATCCAGAGGTTCTCAAATAGGGGCCTGAAAATGCGGCGAAATGGTTCCAGTAAAGGATGGTACGGCAGTGTTTGCTTCGCGCTCGACTAGATGTATTATTGGATTTTTTTTGTATACCACACATTGTATTCTTATAACATTGCTAACCGGAGGGAGGATCTTAAATGTACCTATGCTTAGCACCTAAATTGAAAGGAATGTCTGTAACTACCTATCTAACAGTAAAATAAAATGGTGGTGGATATCAAAATTTAAATTACTTATTATAGTTCATTAATATGATTGATTGAATTATATACTTACGTGTAATGAAATCGACTCACCGGTACGCTTTGGTTCAGAACTCCCGAATGATCTACAATTAGTAAATAATATTTTATAACCCCGTGTGTTAAACAAGAACCTAAACTTTACTGTGATAGATTTTGGTTTATTGATTTTATAAATTGAAAACCAAATACAGTTAAAAGAGCTAAAATTTTTGGGGAAATCAGCTGAATTTTAAAGGTCTATAAATCTGTAAAGTGGGTGATCCATTGGCGAGCTAAGACCGCTGGCTCGCGGCGAGCCGGGGAGCTAAAGGTATAAACCGCCAATGGAGCACCTACATTACCGCGGTTTTAAAGTTCGCGGTTTTGGCTCGTTGGCTCTTCGTGCATGCTTGAAATCCTAAGACCGCGGTATAATAAACCGTCTTTTTCACGCTGCTGTAGCGAATGCACGCATGCCGCACGGCAAAATGGCAGATTTACGATCGTATAATCGCTAGTTAGTACTTGAGAGTTGCACATAAGCGTTCATATGGTCAATTCGATACACGCAAAACTATATCTTATCTTTTTATCAGATTTTTATAAAAGGGAAAACAAATCCAGAAGCTCCTTAAACACTTCCTCGGTCATCGTTAAATAATTTCTATAATCATTTGGTTCACCAATAAGTTCTGTACCCTTAGTGTAAGTTTTAGTTTAATTTCATAGACGCATTCAAACACGTTATTCGACCCATACTTTTTACTTTCTCGTATACGCAGTAAAGAGGTATAGAGGAAGTCTTGTAATCGTAAAAAAATTCGACCTCGAGATTTTGACGGATTTACACGTTTTAAATTTTTTTTGGAGTTAAGTCGGTGTGTGTGTCTGTTTCTCTGTGCGTTAGCAGCACTCGAGTATGCTTTAACGTATTGCAACCAAATTTAACATGCATATAATATCTAAATATAAGGTTTCTATCAATTTTTGAGTCGTCGATCACGAAAGTTAAGCAACCAAGTGCGTGGTCGGTACTCGGATGGGTGACCAAAATTTAACATGCATGTATGACATGAAAATACAAGGTTTCTATCAACTTTTGAGTCGTTTCCGGTATGCGACAAAGTCAAGCGGAGACCACTCCCGATTTTTTTCTTTGGTTGTTCTTGTAGTAGTATTCCTAAGTAACAAAGTAGTTCCGTCTGGGAGCACGCCATGACTTCACCAACGATGAGAGTAGACTGTTTGGCACGCTAATGGATCACTACAACGAGCCGACAGTACAACGAGCCTACAGTTTATACCTTTAGCTCGCCGGCTCGCCAATGGATCACCCGCTTAAGATTAATCAATTATTCAATAAACAATGATTCAATCAACTCTGAACACTCTGCATAGTCACAGAAATGGCGTATGACGTATAAATGAGAAACTAGGGTTTCCGAAGAAATGAGTCTATTGTCACCAATACTTCGTTTATCGATGTTTAGAGTCTACTCTATGAGATTAAATAAAGCTGAAAGCTAAAATACATTAAAAATTATATTTACATGTTTTGTTTATCTAATCTTATTTTTATATACCGATATATTAAAAATCGAAACCTACGAGGTGAGTCGATTTTATTGCTCGTAAGTGTAGAAAAGCTTTTCACAAGTTAAATAATCCAAATGCGTGGGAGTAATGACTACCCAAAATTTACGCATGTAAAACTGTAACTTAAATTATATTGATAATTATTTATGTATTGATGTTTTGAAATCATTATAAAATTGTAAGCTGTGGAGTTTCTTTCGCCATTTCGTCTCCATCTCAGCATAATATTAATAATTTGACGGCTTTTGACGATTTAAAGGTACTTAGGAAAGTCCATTTAAATAAAGAGCTTTTTCATTTTCCTGTTATAATTAAGGTAGATACTTTAAGTTGTAACATGCAACATTTACTTACCGATTTTCGATCGCCCAAATCCAGGCCCACTTTAATTTGTGCTTGTGCCTTAATGAAATTTTATCTAAAAATAATAACGTATATTTTTAATTATTTTGATGTACTTATAACAATACACTTTGTACACCCTGTGATTGAAAATACATTTAATGAGACATCCCCATATTAAACATTGACTTCCGCCCGACCATGAACATTAAATTAAAAAAAAAAAAGATTTTTTAATTCTCCCTAATAAGGGAAGATAAAGGGATCTACCCCATGCATTATTTCAATGATTCTTAATAACTTATCATCAATACGTGTTGATGATGAAATGTTTTGATAAAGAACATTACATGCACTGCACAAAATCCACTCCGAAACAATTTAAATGGGAAATAAAAAACCGAGCAACTAAAGAATCCAGAATAAGAAACTAAAAGTACTAAATGGGCGCGACTAATAATTTTTTTGTCGCCCATTAATATTATTTTTGTTGTCCACATAATATTTGCATAGGCTTAGGTTAGGTTTATCTGCTGACCAGTTATATGCGATCCATCTTAAATTATTGAAACAAAAATGAGCGCCAAACACACCTTGAAAAAATGTTAAAAATAAACTCTCTGCTCATCTCTACCCATTTTGGCGTGATTATCTAAAATAGGTATAATGGTAATACGATTAAGTCTTAATTTCTTTTAATTTTGAAAAAAATATCCCAAGAAAACTTACAATTTATAGAAAAATAACCTCAATATTATTGGGAAAAGTGAAAATAATGGTTGATATTGTTAGAGTGGTTCTTTTCCTACAAACTACAACTAAAATCGTTGAGGCACAAGCATTTTTAATGTGGGCCTAAAATCCATACATAAATGAGCAATCTCCTTTTGTAAAACTATATTGTGTGAAACTAAACTACTCACGCAGCAAAAAGTATGAAAATAATTCAAACTATGTACATCTTGTGTATTAAAAAAACCTGAATCTTGAGTGTATTACAAAAGTACGTATTCTCTAATTTTGATTCTAATTATTTTAATTTAAAATATCAAAACTTACTCAATCTAAAACGACGTAAGTGCAACTGTAGTATTTTTTTGTGTTAATGTCATGTATCTACAAAACTAAACAAAAAATTACATCGCGACTGTCAAATCTTTGAATTTAGCTCAAAGATTTGACAGTCAAAAATCCAAATTTTGGGGTGGCAAACACATTTTATCTTAGTAATAATCCTACGCTATCCATTTATGGTACACATTTTTTTTTAAATATCTCTTAATTTAGCAAGTAATAATTCTGAAAAAAATATATATATATATAGTGTTCTAGATGAGCAAACCTCCAAATGGTTTTGTAATCATCATAACTTGTTTTATTGAAATGTTGTCAATTTCATTATTTAAATATTCATACGAGAAGAAGGCATTTTGTTAGGAAAAATCAATAGTTTTCTCGTTTCCTTAGTGTGATAAACAGGCGCTCCACTTAGAGTAAGGTCTGCAGCAGTATCTTATGAACGTAAAAGCATCTTGAGAATAGGTTTAAGCGCATTTAAAGCGATGTCCAGCGCTGTCATTGCTGGCTGTTATCGTATGCACCAGCGAACATTAGCCGTGCCTTTCAACATTAATCACTAGCCTGAATGCCGGGCATTCCAGAAACTGCACGTACCTATATATCAAACGGTGTACTAACTGAATTACGAAATTTAGGACGAAAATTTGAATACCAATTTTATAGTTGTCTATAAAAGCGGAACAGCCATTTTTGTATAAGGTTTATATTATTAAAATAAATTCTGCAAGCTTTCTCCGACAGTCGTTTTTAATTTGGACTGATCTCCAACAGGCTTTGACCAAATAAAAAAAGTATAGACGAAGCGCTACGAAGAAAATACTGAGACCGGTATAATAAAACTACGCCTCGCCCGTCGCCCGTGTAGATACGTACACAATTACGAAACTACGCCTGGCATTATACTAAAAGAGGCTCGCGCAATACACAGATATGAAACCGGCCTCAGTTTTGGTTCTCAGAATTGGTCAAGTCAAAGTCAAAGTCAAAATTTCTTTATTTATTTAGGTACAATTTGTACACTTATGAAAGTCAATTTTGATGCCATCGGTTCGAGAGTCTACCAGGAGGCCTTGTTCTGAGAAGAACCGGCAAGAAACTCAACAAGTTTTATCCTCCCTTTACAGTTTTCATAGTATTGATTTGGAAAGAGTCATAGTTCACATTGTCAAGTCTTTAATAATTAATCATAATAATATAATTAAATAAAGACTCATAATTAAACTTACAATAAATAAATATATATAAAAAATGTGATTTAAGACATCTTTCCTTACAATATTGTCAATTAGAGAATTGAAATTTTACACATTGATATCTCACTAGATTAAAATGGAGAATCGAGCACATTTGGATGTGTCCACACATTTTTGTCGTCTATATATTCCTGAACTTTATAATACGCTTTCTTCATTAAAATTTGTTTAATGTGAAGCTTAAATTTATGTGACGGAAGTTCAGTTACATGATGTGGGAGTTTATTATATATTTGCATACATTTCCCCATGAATGAGTGACTAGTTTTATGAAGTCTGAAACTTGGTACAGAAAGTTTATTTCTATATCTTGTGTTTAAATTGTGATAATCACTTTTCTTCAAAAATGTATGTAAATTTTTATGAACATACATAATGTTGTCATATATATATTGGGAAGCAACCGTCAATATATTGATTTCTTTAAATAACTCTCTAAGCGAGTCACGAGGTCTTAGTTTATAAATGGCGCGTACGGCTCTCTTTTGTAATACAACAATGTCTTGAATATCAGCTGCTGATCCCCACAGCAATATACCATATGACATAACACTATGGAAGTAACTGAAATATACAAGTCTTGCCGTCTCAACATCAGACAATAATCTAATCTTTTTAACAGCAAAAGCAGCAGAGCTAAGTCTTCCTGATAGGGTAGTAATATGAGGATTCCATTGTAGACGTGAATCTAAAGTTATTCCTAAAAATACTGTTGAGTCAACACATTGTATAATTTCCTCGTTAATTTTAATATTTGTACTGACCTGCTTGACATTAGGTAACGAAAATTTAATACATTTAGTTTTATTTGAATTTAGTAACAAGTTATTATTAGTAAACCAACTAACGGACCAAAACCAAGTAACGGACCTAATATCGAACCCTGCGGCACGCCCATGAGAATAGGGGCCCCTGTAGACTTCGCTTTATTTATAACTACTGTTTGTAATCGGTCACTCAAGTATGATTTAATTATTTTTATTGAGTTCATTGAGACGCCATAATGTTGTAATTTGCCCAATAAGGTTTTATGTTCTACACAGTCGAAGGCTTTGGACAAGTCACAAAAGACACCTAGAGCATCTTGTTTGTTTTCCCAAGCATCAAATATATGTTTCATTAACGCAACACCTGCATCTGTCGTATTTCTACCCTTAGTAAAACCAAATTGTCTGTTATGAAACAGTTTATTCAATGTAAAATGTGAAAGCAATTGATTATAAATAACTTTTTCAAATACTTTACTTAACGTTGGTAAAATGGATATGGGACGAAAATTAGTGGGATCACATTTATCCCCAGACTTAAACAAAGGTATAATTTTACTACATTTCATTAAATCGGGAAAGACCCCATCTTCAATGCATTTATTAAAAATAATCGTTAAATATGGGGAAATTACTTCAATTATTGATGTTATAACTGTAACCGATAAACCCCATAGATCTTCCGTCTTTTTCTTATTTAAAGATTTAAACGTTTTTATAATGTAATCGTCATTAATTTCATGAAAGTTAAAAGAAATATCACATTTATTAACACTAGATTCTAAAAAGGAAACCGTCTGAGTCAACAGGGACATTTTCCGTGAGAACTTATCATCTAAGAGGATGATTGTTATATATTTCGAATTTTTAAATATAATTTGCATTATGGATCAATTATATACGTGGAAATTTGTATTTGCTTTATAATTATACGGGTTCGAGTCCTATGCTTGTGTGATAAACACGAAAATTTAATAGTGACGGGTCACCAGCTTGTCTCCTACAGAAAAGAGGCATCAGTCCCAAAAACTAACGAACCTTCAGTGAACTGAAACAAAAGCCAACAACTGAGACAGGTGTTTCGGATTATAGAATGAGCAGAGTCTCAAGAATCAACGCCGTACTGAGCGTCGTCTATTTGTCGCTTGGTAGAAAGTGACAAACTATTCTCAAGATTGATTTCTGAGTGTCGCTCTGTAACACGGGCCTAATCATTTTAGTAGTCCGGGTGTGTTACTACGTGAACATAAAAAGTCTGTAGTGTAAATAGTAGTTCGTCACTAACTAACTTACTGACAAGACAGCGAAAGACAAACTAAATTATAAGCACGAAGCACAAACCGACGGAAGTCGTTACGGACTCTCCTAACTTTGTATGCTCTAAACACCGTAACTTAATCTTAAGTAAATCCTACTAAAAGAGAGTGTTTACTTAATTATACAAAGGTGCTTTGAAATAGGAAAATTGGCATTCCGCGTGCGTTTGTGTGAGCCGCGAAACGCTCGGGGCTCCGTTATGTTAGTTGCTTCGGTAAATATTTACTTCACAACCTTGTGAATATGTTTTTTGGGGTCGGCTCATGTTTTCTTCAGGCTGGCTTTCTACTTTTTTTTACCCAACTACGGCAAAGCCAAAAGGAAGGATTATGATTTCAGCAGTCATGTTTATGTTTCTGTATGTTTGTATTTCCGTTAGTTCCTCAGTAACGCCTAAAATATTCACCCCATTTTGATGAATAAGCTGATTATCGATTCGTTGTTAAGGTTTGGGTAACATAGGGTACATTTTAACATAGTTATATATTTAAATGGACTTTTTTACTAAGTGCTATTAAATCGTCAAAAGCCTTTACGATTTTAAATCCCCTAGTTGCGATAAGGAACCGCAATGGGGTTACGTGCGGCTCCAGCTTACCCACTAAAAACCATCGGCGATTTCTACGCTCCGCATATTGCATTGGGATGCCTGAGAGCCTAGCCAAGTGACCAGTGGATTGCGTTGAACGTCTAACGAAAATAATAATGATGTATGTAACTGACGTTTTAGTGAGAAAGCTCAATGGCGACCAAAGTCGAAAATTAGCCTCCCATCCACTTGCGTTTACATTCGACTTGTCCTCATAGATGACCTGTGGAGAAACATCGTAGGGATAAATAAAACTATTGAGGCCACTAACTAAATATCATATCTACATGTTTTCCTGGGACTTTATCATTCCTCGCCACTCTGTGAGCAAAAACAATACTTTTGTCACCATACACACGAACTGATACTAGTGGATGGGGGGCTATTATCATTTCGTTCGATAGAAATGTTGTATCGTTTGCCACTTGTCAAGGCCCCGGTATCCATCCGCACGGACACTTGCATTGTCAAAAACCCTTTCACCGTTTCAGGATAAAAACAACTGAATTTTATTTATGTAATTATGCATTGTAGTCGTAGGGCACAGCGGACTCGCCGATCGCATTTGGAGCAGCCCGAACTGGTGTAGTACCTGTACCTTACAGAAGACCACCGCTTAATAAGACAACATTTTCGTGGTAGGGAATGGGATTTGTACAGAAATAATAATAAAGAGGATAGAATTGCTTTGGTTCGCATTTACTACGAGAACCAGAGTCGCCGCTTTATCCCCTCTACTTACTATTAATGCACGCACTCAAAAGAACGAAACCAACAAACAACAATTATGAACCTTACGTTTATGAGACAGCTTTGAGTAACACTCACCGTCACACTTACACAGCGTCGCTCTTCATTGGTCGCGTCGGCATTATGGCTGTTATCATGTCCGTCCGTAATCCATATCGTGTCTGTAGTACTCCGCGTGTCCGTACCATGAATTTTTGTGCTAGGGAGAAGGGATGTCGAAAATCACAATATCTAGGTAAATAAAATTGCTGCGTTTACTTTAAAACGCTCTGCGTTTTTAAGGGCATGAACAGCAATGGTTATGAAGTTTTATGTTAATAACGTATAGACCAATATTTCGTAGTGAAAGATTTTCTCAAAGTGTATTTTGATAAAAACTGTTTTTTTATTTTTTATGTTACGTAATAGCAAACAAGCTTGCGGCCCACCTGATGTTAAGTGGTCACCGCTGCATATAGACACTTGCAATATTAGGTGTAAACCACTGGGGACTAAGATGATATGCCCTCCATGCCCAGTAATTACACTGGCTACCTTTCCCTTCAATCCGAAACACAGCGAACTGCTTTACGGCAGAAATAGAAAAGGCGGTGGTACCTACCCAGACGACCCCACATCTGGGTCTACCACCTAGAATTATTACATTAAAATAATACATTCCAATGAAATGTTCTCCTTATAATAGTGTACTTACACACTCTGGATGAGTTTCCGCAATTACCAATGCCTCAAAACATAATTTTAAGGCATTTTTCATTTTTTCATCACACCGAACAGTTCGAGCAGCACTGAGCCGCCAGTCGCGTGCTTGTGTCCTAAAAAGACACAAGTGCGGCACCAAAGTCACGCGACTAAGACACTCCTGTCACAGTATACCAAGAACAGTAGTTTATCTGCGGGCTGTCGGCGAGTTATTAGCCTACTCTTGCGTTGACGCTAGGGTTCGTAAATGTGCCGGGCGGAAACGAGCGGCGAGCGAATGTGCAATGAAATAAAAACGCGCGATCACACCGAGACGGGCGGAGAGGCCCGCACTGCAGCCACCTTATGCCCCCGTGGACTCAGCTTTAGAAAGAGGTACCTTAAGCCGCGTCCCCACTAGAGCCGCGCGGCTTTTGGTGGCCGCGCGGCCCGGCCTCGCGAGGCCTATTTGTCATATTATTTTAGGCCTCGCTCACGTACACACTCACGAGGCTTGGCCGCGCGGCTTGGCCTCATGGAGCCGCGCGGCCCTAGTGGGGACGCTGCTTTATAGAATAGCTTCATACTTATTGTGTAGATAGACGCACTATAGACTTACACATTAATTGCAATTTCATTTATATAAATGCTCAGATAAAATATTCCAAAATTACATATAACTTTTTCACATTTTACTAAAAGACTATTTGATGTCTTTTGGGTTTATATGATGCAATTAGGATTTTTTTCTAATTTTTTATCAATTTTGCAGAAGTTGGGAGTTTGGGAGGTAAAAACAGTTCTGTGTTTCTTGATGATATAATAGTATTTTGAATTTTCATATTACGTTTTTTTTAAATCTATGCAATTTATATAAAAAAAATGTGCAGGAGGGGGTTGGCAGCCTCCCCCTCTATTCCCCACCACCCCAAAAAAGCGATAAATTTGGTACCTCTTTCTAAAGTGCTTCCTTCTTGGTATACTGTGCTCCTATCCCCTTTATTTTTATTTCTGTGGGGATTTGGGTTAGTAGCGCGCACGTGTCACGTGAATGCTGCAAGCGTCTATAGGTTACGGTGGCTGCTTACCACCCGACAGGTTGTATAATTATGCTTGTCTGCGAACCATTTAACATGATGAAAAAAATACCACAGCTTACAATTTTGTAATGATTGTGTTCCAATTTAACGACTGACTAAATTAAAATACGACAGTAAAGGAGATTGCTCAGAGGCCTTAGTATGAGTTTTGATAGTTTTCGAGCTCGATCAAACGTATCGTCTTTCTTCATACATTGGCCACTGTTTCTGATAGTTTACGCTAGGGGCGCTAGTGGGCAATGTATGAAAAGAGACGATACGTTTGATCGAGCTCGAAAACTAACAAACTCGTACTAAGGCCTCAGATCCCATACATGTTTGGCCTAAGAACCAACAATCATGAAAAATTATTTTCTAGGTTCGAAATTATAAGTACTTAAATTACTGTATAAACGTTGATTATTGACGGACACTTCTGAGAACTTAATTATTAGCATACTACTTACTGAAATTGAGGTTATGTTTCCAAACAGATGTAAAATAATAAAAAAAGAAACTAGTAAGTAAACTAGGGAAATCATGCAAAAAATCATTTACAAAGTCCGTAGTTCAAAGCCAGGTAGGTCAGTGTAGCAAGATATCAAGTCCGTTGGAAAGGCCAAGTAAAGTTAGAAATAAAAAATCGCACCGAACACCGTAAACAAACACAAACAACAAACACAAGCACCTTATATTTTTAAAATTCTCCCTATTAGGGGAAGGTAAAGGGATCTAGGTCATACAGCCATGCCTTCAGTAGTTTTATTTCTTTTTTAGGTTTGTATTAAATATTTTCATTGTGTAACACCTTTTAACGTATCTAGGGAGTGCTTGGCGAAAAATGTATGACAATAAACTTCATGGTGGCGACTACCATCTTTATTTTTGGCTTTGCATGTTTGCATTTAGCGTAAATAATGTTGATAATAATAATATTGTTATTAATTGAGTAATAAAATGTAATTTCATTTTAATTAATCTCTACCAAAGAGATTTGTATTTTTGTAAATTAAACAACTTCGATAAATCTTTGGCTGTATGTTAGGACACCAAAGCCATTAAAAAGGTGATCTTATGGTTTCTAACACGGTAGAATGATAAAATCCTTTTTAAAATGAATTTAATATTCAGAAGTGTCCGTTGGAATCTAATGACTGTTAATTATAGCATAAATTATAACAAGAATTATCAAATATCCCAATATTTTGTTGGTTCTTAGGCCAATTTGAGCAATCTCCTTTCCTTGCAGTCCACAAACACTTGGTTATTCCATTAAGATGATATTGTAATATCTTCACTAAACACTTCTCAGCTTACGTTGTTCCTAGCAAATGAGGTGAGGCGAACAGGTGACAGCGGCGATGTCACGCTGATACGTCACGCTCGCGATAGATTTACTGCCTTTCTACCCCCCACTCTATTGCCTAGCCCTTCCGCTAAAAGGAATAGAACTCAAATTCCAACAACAAACGCAAATTAATTTAAGGCGATGAATGTACAAGATACAGGAATTGCGCACCGTGCTTTGCTTATCGTAGATTTCAAGTGAATTACTATGTCTATCTTTGTTAGTGTGTGGGTATATTGATGCTGGGATAATTTTAACCAAAGTGTTTCCTAAATACATATGTTTATTATACAATGTCATTGGGCACATACAAACAATCACGCTCATTATCCTTATAAAAGTATTGAACAGAGCTTTAGGTTATATTTGGTTACACATCTTCAAGAGAATGAGATACCCAACTGAATTCCTTTATCATGAATCTGCTTTGCTAACAGTTAGACAATTGTACATCACTCATGCAGTTCTAAAGAAACACACTATCCTACCATATTATCGTGATCCTAGTATTATAAGTAGAAGGAGAAAGGAAAAAGTAGCAAAGATGCCGAGTACGAATTCTGTATTCGCTAAAATACAATGTTATTTTCGTGCAGCCTTACTGTATAACATAGTAAATAAGGAACTTGATATATACTATGAGTGTAAAAAAGTGATTCCAAATTGGCTTCAATCTAAAAACTATGAGGAGACTGAAGAAATACTAGAAACATTATCCTAATATTCACTTATCTTACAAACACACACACACACACACACACACACACACACGCACACGAATGCGCGCTTTAATTTAATTTAATTTTAAATTTAGTTTTACTCGTTTGCTTAAAAACTTTCATAAAATTACCTAGTTTCTTTTTATTTGATTTATTTGTATTTTAGTTTCTTTTAGTTTTTGTGAGCACTATAGGTAAAATAAATAAATTAAGTATATAGATATCGAAGAGCGGTGCCTCCTGACACAAGTAATGTCGTGCTTAAAAGAAGGCTCCAGCCACGGTTCACGTATTTTTATGTACCTATTTAAAAAATAAATAATATTTGAATTTGAATTTTGAATTTGACATAATGTAGCATCGGTCAGTATGTGCCATGCAGTGCCTCAAAATGCTTACAGGTTGCCAACCTGTTGCCTACATAAATAGGGTGTCAAAATTTGCTTTAATCTAAGGTCAAAAGGAGGTTTTCTCCCGAGTTCTTGTTGCAAAAACACGTGTTGAGTGATTCCACTTTTAACCCAAATCAACTGTACAATTTTTGTGACTTTAGTTACATTTTCACTAGACATTGGCAAATTGCGTACCTACGTTTAATGCGTCGCGACGCCAATAATTAAGAATAGAATAGAAAAGGTGCTATACGGAGGAACATACGTAAATACGAACATACATACATTGACTGCTAAAATCATAACCTTTTGATATATATTATATTTATTTATTTATTAATTATTGTTTATATTATATGTATTGTATGTAGATATTTAGTGTATGTAGTTATATGTATATTAAATTAAGTAAGAGCTATATAAATAATTGTTGCATCGCCATCTTACCTTTGTTTATTTTTTAATCCTGTCCATCCAAAGGTTGCCTGGAAGAGATCGCTCTTAGCGATAAGGCCGCCCATTGTGCATTGTAATGGAAAACTGTTCTGTATGTAATCTTTGATATGTGTGTCGATGTGCAATAAAGTTTAATTCTATTCTATTCTATTCTTTCCTTTTGGCTTCGCCGTAGTCGGGTAAAAAGTAAATAAAAATTGGACCAACCGTTTGGGAGCTACGATGCCTCATACAGATACACATCACACACAAATACACACGTCAAACTTATAACACCCACTCTTTTTGCGTCGGGAGTTAAAAATATCACTATAAGTTCGTAAAATTTAGCTTGATCGCTGCGACAGATGTCAAAGTTACATTCCTAGGGCTGGGACAATGTTGATAGATGAAAATTTTTATCGATTCAATCCGATTAATTAGGTATCGATTATGTTATGTGGCTTTTGTTTGGATAATTTCCACAGGCTATAATTCGATTCATTTCGACAATAACGTGACATTTTTATTAAAATTACACAAAATTCCCCAACTAGCACACAAGCTCTATAACGAGCGCTTCAGTGGCCAGATAGAAGTTTTCAAATACGGCATTGGCTCTATAAGCAAGCTCTACAGAAATTGTAAAGACTGCTACAGCGCTGCTTTACCCTCAAAAGAGGCACAAATTATACGGCTATTTGTTGTACAGTTGCTCTAAAATGATCGAAAATGTGTGTTAATGTGGCGTTACTAACATGTCATGAAAGCGGGAATATACGTCATAGTATCTATAATAAGTTATTTTAGCGCGACTATAGCGTTCTTGTCGTATTTTGACGTGTCTTTATCGCGGAATTAGATTTAACGACTCTTTATTAATTTTATAATAGCGACAATCCTGGAAGTGAACAAAATATATTTTTTAAGAATAGATTTGTGACAGTGAAGTAATGACAGATGAAGTGAAATATGAAGATTTAAATATTTTAAGTACAGGTAAGTTAGCATTTATTTTTTTCATTTATGTTTGGAATTATCAGTGGGAGTACCAGTTTATCGTGAATGCATATATATGTTTTAGTTAAAATTTTCACGCGCCTCTTATTTATGCAGTTTTTAATATTAAAAGTAAATTTAATATTAGAAAGTGTTAAATCTGCATTTAGCATAGATTGTATTTTTGGTTTCTTGGTATTGTATTCGTCTTTCATTGGGGTTATAGGTGGGAAATAATGGCTTGAATTATGATTTTGTACACATTTACAGTTAATAAATGTTGGTAATAACCAACAAAATTATGATTTAATCAAATACTGTAATGGCGCCCAATTACAACAGCTTTCAACATCCACTATGACTATTCTACCGGTTTGTATCGCAAAAATGCTCTAGTATTCGATGTAATAGGATTTTCTCCTTTACAATAGTAGTAGTGAAGCGCTTTTGTATGCTTTTAAACGTACACCTGTCTTTTACGCTTCTTTACAGAGCACAAAGCTCTTTAATTGAGCTAATATATTCCATTATAGCAGAGATCGATTTAGGGACCGCGTGATGACTTAAAAACCTCTTCCTTTCCTTCTTCCATATTATTATGTATTGTGAACAATGTGTATTATGACTCTTTCCAAATCAATACTATGAAAACTGTATAGGGAGGATAAACTTGTTGAGTTTCTTGCCGGCTGAGAAGAACCTTCTCAGAACAAGGCCTCCTGGTAGACTCGTGAACCGATGGCGTCAAACTTGACTTTCATAAGTGTACAAATTGTACCTTAGTGAATAAAGAAATTTGAGTATGAGTTTGAAATTAATTTATAAAAGTCAACATCTCTCTGTTCAATTGTTACATGTATTTTCTGGCCAGTTATGGCCTATTTAATATTTTATGTGAGCGGTTCCGCGGGCAAGTACAAGTAATATAAATATATTTCCAAGAACCACAAATAAATCCACAAATAAAGATTTTCTAAGTTCTATGGCATGGTTCAGTGCGGTTATGTTTTAGCGATAAAGATAATGTACCTATAATATACCAGTACATTTTGATTGTAATTTAATGCAATAATCTTTTATCAATTTACAGGTAGTACCAGAAGAGTGTGAAAACTCAACTACAGCTGCTGTCGACTCTTGCAATGCCTGTGATGCTCAACCTGGTCAAACGAGATTATGATATTTGCGTTTAGTAGATTTATAATAGGTCGTTAGTTATTGTCATCACAATAATTTTGTATACAAATTCTAACATAAATATTGTACCGCCAAACCATAAGTTTTTTTTTAATCTTTACACCCTAGTTAAAAGGGAGTAAGGACTACACCCACTAATTTAAAATAATAATAGTGTCAGCTATATAATTGGTACAAGATACCTACGCTGTTTGCAAATTTGGAACTACGGAACCCGTTTCATTCTTTCACAGAACAATATTAAAATTGATAGTACTTTACAAGTACCTACAACCACTCTTGACGCGCTTTATTTGTTATAATGACGATAGAAAAGTTATTTGTACTGTTTTAGATCTATAAGGCGTTTTTGCCTTGTCTTATACAACTATTTGCCATATGGATGTTGTAAAATTCTCAAATATACCGGCTTGCGCGCTACAAGAAGATAATATTTCTCTTCTGTAAATATAGCTCTACAAAGATCAATCAAATCCAATTCAACAGCTTAAAGCCACATAAAGTCAGTTTATAACTTCATTTAAACTCAATGGCCAGCAACCACTCTCTATTTAGATCTTATAGTGTTATAAAAGGAATTCTTAACTCGGCTCTATATCTAATGCCGATACAATAACTGTATAATACGTTGTTGTATGTTCTTGGGTATTATGATTACCATCATACGGCTACTATACCACATGTCTGTTAAATCATGTTTAAACTCACTACTGTACAGCTTCAGTATAATAGTAAAGCTGTGGTACGATTACTATACAGTATTTAAGTCGTACAAAGACTGTTTAGGCTGCTTATGTGCTAGTTGGGTTCGTATGTCATGTTATTGTTACAAAAAAGTGAATTAAATATAAGGAAATCAAACACGATGATTGCAAAATATTGTATATAAAATTGTTCTATAAATAAATTTAAGCAAAATGGTCCGATTTTTTAGATCAAGATAAGTAGCACATTTTATTATGTTTATATGTAGTGTACACTAAATTAAATACCGTTTTCTCTGAATATCATTTTCGATTTATTCATTTAGTCTTAGATTTATTTATTTAGTCGTACATCGTGTACAACACTATTCTTGCAATCCTGTCAATAAAGTATGACATTTTCGTAGAGTAAATTAATTGTTACAAAATTCTAAACTTGCTGGGCATGTGGTCGATGACAGCTGTCGCAGCGACCAAGCTAAATTTTACGAACTATAGTTTAACTGCTGAATTAATCTTGTAAGTTGTAGGCACTAATGAGACAACTCATAGACAGAAATACCACACTTCCTTCAAATGCCAACAATTTCGGACAGATAGTCTAAGAATTAAATTTTATAAATAAATTAAATCCTTCAAAATAACACCTATAATTTTGCGGAGACACGAGAAAACCACAAAAACAGTTTGCAATAATTTCAGCAGTCGTAATATTCCGAGAAGCATTTAACCCTTCCTTCAAAAAGCACCTCGGGCAAGATTTGCCCGTGATATCAAGCGGGGTCATCTCGACCCTATATTACGAAGGCGACACTTTGATAACGTTATGAAACGGCGAATAACAAATAATTCTGACGTGTTTTATTGATGCCAGTTGAGCAAGAAATTCCAGAATGGAATCGATGAAAATAAAAAGCAGGTTCATACTTTTTAGATTTTGCTTTCAAGAAAGCTAAAACCTTATTTCTAGGGAAACTTTTGGTTCGTTCAAGTTTTTACGGACGACGCGACGGAAGTAAACTTACTTATTATCGCGCCTTCTATACTACATATTTCCTTCCGAGGGTCTCAACATATCTCCATACCAAATTTCATTAAAAATCAGTCCACTAGTTTTGGAGCCTATTCAAAGCAAACAAACAATCAAATCTTTCTTCTTTTTCATATTATTATGAAAATGTAAAAAAGAAGACATTACTATAATATGAATAAAATATTTTTATCAAAAAAATACGAAAACCGACTTCAAGACGTGCAAATTTAAAGTAAGAAATAAATAATATTTTTATTAAGTAGTTAAAAAGAGCGAAAGTATTGATACACATTTATAATTCTTTATTTATAGTATAATATTTAAGTATAATTAGCCAAGGAGGATAGTGTAGCCTTTGCAACAAATCGAACTTCACGGAGCGGCGGATTATTTCTCATCTTTTTATGCATTCACATTATTTATAGTTAATGGATTAATCAAGTTCGTATCTATTAGGTAAGGTTATTTTGCTTAGCTGGCACCGATTTTAAATATATCGGTGTATGAATTATAAATAAAAGAATTAACCAATATACGGTACCACCTCTGAAGTATGACCTTCCTAACGAAAAAAGAATCATCAAAATTGATTCATAATTGACGGTAATTGACGGTGACATAGGTATTTAAATCGAAAATGTGTTTTTAATGTTTAAAAATTCATGTTTGCTAATAAATGTATATTGTAAAACATTTATAAGGAAAATATACTGTTTTATACTTCCGCTGAGGTACATGACCAGTTGTGGCTGAGCATAATAGAGTATCTAACGAAAATAACACTTAATTCAAAATAGAACATCAATAAACATTTCTAAACACCAATAAACAACTTCCAAGACGTTACTGTCAAATCTTAATACGCAGAAGGTATATTTTCGAACAATGTCACGGTAGTCCGAAGAAAGTCATCTCCCTCGACAAATACGGCAAAGAAAGTAAAAGATGTAAAGAAACCAGATGCGGTACAGTATTTTATTTCATAAACGCGGATGACCCATGATTGTTTGTGTAAATATCTGTCCATACACATTATCTCAATCTGTATGTATGTCTACACGATTTCTCTGGCTCACTTGCTTTCGTGTGATTAAACAACACCAATAATAAATTTGAAATGAAAAAAAAACCTGACTACTTAGAAAGAAAATATTTTTTTTTTCAGTGCATTTTTCTAGTATTAATTTGTGAGAGATTCTAAGTATGGAATAATTTTATTTTTGCCTTTACAAACGCGTAATTGTAAACGCAAAAATAAAATTATTCCATACTTAGAATCTCTCACAAATTAATCATCAACATATCAATAATCTTTCCTGCTCCATTACGAGACGAGACACCATCTATTTATTAACCGTAATTGAGATTTATCCAAGGAGCTTAAAATCAATGCCTTTCCTATTATTTCGCGAGGAGTTGGGTATACTACAGATTCCAGATTATGCTGCAGCATGTAGCGTAGTTACTAAATCGATTAGAGTAGTGGAAGTTTCAATGGCATCATAACATAGAACACTCTCGATCAAGCTATCGCATTACAAAAATAAAACTACATAAAGATTAGATCATACGTTTGAGAACTACGATGCCACGGAGAGACACACTGATAGTGTTTAGTTACAAGATTACATAGTAAACACAATGTCACGACTGCCATACCAATTAAGTATCTTTTTTTAATCTCAACCAATATATTTATAGCATAAACAGCAGCTTTTCACAAGAGCCAAAACACCAGAAAATTTAAAATGCTATTATGAGCTATACTCTCTACTTTCTGATATGGTGCGTAATTTTAAATTAATGCTTCCCGAAATTTAATCAGAAATTAGAATTTCTGAACAGTAAACGTTCCGGATCAGCCTAATGGAGTAATGACTTCAGTGGCCTTAATATTTCTACTGAAAGAAATATATTTTGCAGACAAGAGGGATTCAATTAGACTTGATTAAGAATATCTTGACCTTAATATTCCTAAGCTACGTTTATTAAACTTTTAAATAGTTTTACTTCATCATATTAATTGTTCTTTTAAGCCCTTTCTTGGTATTTGAGTAAGGAATTTAGATTATTATACTGAGTAAGTTTCGCAATCTTCGATAATGGTTAAGAAGATAATTAAGTTATTATTTTTTAGGCACTTGTGTTCAATCAGGCTAAAGAACGACAACATTTATACAAAAAGCCTAGTATATAATTTAGATGTTAATGCCCTTGTCTGCATTATATTTTTTTTATGTAAAACACCACTTGCCTGCCTTGCTCCCAATTTCGTTTGGGGTCGAGGTAATATGTTTTTATCTTCCATACATCTCAGTCAGCCGTCATCTCAGCATTAACTCCTTATATCATCACTCACACCATTAATACTTACATCTTTTTTTCGGTCTTCCTCTTATTCATCTTCTCCTATTTCAGATTCCATGAAGGTGCTGTCGAAAGATAGGCCGGCCGTAAAAATCTAATGTCAAATTCTTAAGCAGTATTGTCGTGGTATTGTCTATATCAAGGCATATTGCATCGACCTCAATTAGATTGGGAGCTAGGAATAAACAGATGATATCTGTTTTTCAAGTTCTACTTCTATTTTCTCCTGCTCTACCTTCATATTTGGGTTTGGTGCAGTATGTTTTGATATCGACCTGGTTTTGGCGTTAAATATTTACGGTCGTGTGTCTGCCCGACATCAACCCTGGAAACGACCGTGCACTTGATAGGTTAGATTTGGTGATCATAACGAGGAATGCACGACCACAGCGCCATCGACCATCCCTGTTTATTTCTAGAGATAACAAGATGACTGTCTATTTGTAACTAGTTATTTTTTGTGTCGTTTCCATTCTCGTCCTATATCTTCGCTATTGGCTATCTGGACATCTGTGGGCGCAGCCGTGTTTGCGTTTCATTTCTGCAGCGACAACCGTGTGTGCGCGAGGCATGCGCGCGCACCGATCTCATCGCGATAACTTTGAGAGCGCTTATCTGATCTACGCGCTCTAAAGCCAACTGGCATTCTCCAACTGCGCTTTAAGAACGCAATTCGGTGAATGACCAGTAGCAAGAAACTGTCGTGTTATTCTGTAAAGTACTTGGATGTACACTTCGATTTCACCTGTACAATTTTAGACAAAAGTCCTAGTCAACTACCTTGATTACCCTGTCGACGCGTTTAATACTTATTCATTCCTGTCCATCCAAAGGTTGTCTGGAAGGATAAGACCGCCAATTGTACAATTGTGTATTATTGTTCATTGTATTTATATATTTTTGGCGTACAATAAAGAGGATATCTATCTATCTAGTTGCCTTGGTATTGTTGGGTAATCTGGAAATGATATTCTAAAACGACATCAGAGCTAATTCGGAGAATCTTTCATGTGAAATAGGTATTCATTAGTTTTTGACAAATGATTCAAAGTAAGCGTCGAAGTTCTTTAAGAATACCACATTTGTTTTGTTGGGCTTATAACTGCGAACACATTGTTCGCATGCTTATAACTAATATTTTCTAAAATATTTTTGGTAGTGCTTGGTTTTTAAGGGAGGTAAGCCACAGCCAATTAATCGAAGATCGAGCGCCTGATGAACTGGGAGAGTAACTCCACCTTGCAGAAGGTGTCAGTTAAATTACAAACCCATATTCGCATCACATCATAACAGCCTTAATAATACGACCCACTGCTGGTACACAAGGCCCCTCCTTGTCATAGAAGGAAGTTTAGGCAGTAGTCCACCACGCTTGCCCAATGCCGATTGGTGGATAGAGTATAAGATGATGCATACCCCTTTGCTAATCCATGTCGCCTTCTACGACACCCTTTGGATGACATGGGGTGATGCTATTCTACTCTGCCGACATCACACGGCTAACCAGCATGTTATCGTCGGTTTATTGTGGTCTGCTCTTCAACCCTTAATTTATTCGGTAGGTCCCTGGGACTCCATTGAAAACTTTGAACGCTCATAAAACCGTTTTATACTTCATACCCTTATCTAAACTTCTTTGATTGAATTTATTTTCTTAAATATTCTTTGAACATGTTTAATAATAGTCGGATCTTACCATCGATGAGGATAGTACGGAAAGCACGTCTCCATACAAACGGAGAAAGTTTTCTTACCCCTATTTCTGATCCAATCATTGTGATGTATTAGAGTGTTTTTAATAAAAAAGCTATGTCCATACATTTTCCTTTGTTCAAAATACGAAATGCAATTAAGGTTATTTAGAAAACAGTAACTTAGTATGTTAAATACATTCTAAAATGTCACAAATATCGAATAAGAATCAGGGTTAGTAAAACGTTATCTCCATTTGTGTTATTTTGTATGAAGATGTTGCTTGCCGTACATCCTTTTTAAAATAAAAGATTACAACAATAACATCGAAACGGTTAGATGTACAGTAATAATTTTGATAAAATTTGTTAATAGAACACGGTCTTAAAGTTCGATTCCTCTTTTCCCGGACACACTGTATAACCTTTATGAGGCAACGAGGAAGTATTCACCAAGTCCCAACTCCCGAGCCAAGTAAAAAATTAAATATTTAAATGATGTTCATCCGTGAGTCCGAGAGTTCTGAACTGAAACTTGAAGTACGCAAACTTAAATCTTGAAAATTAATGACATTGTTGACAAGTTGAGAATTGTTACGATCGAAGATATTTTATGAAGACACCCTTGACGCTTACACTTAGTTTTTTTATATTGACAGAGAAGCAAAGCACCTGGCCTTGTCACCAGATGGTCATGATAAAGCTGAAGGTAAAATCAAGATTTTTCCAGAACCCTAAACTACTGAAGGATTGGCTGAATCACTTAATGTCCAAACACAATAATGTTTTTAGCACTATTATTGTTGTGGCGACAGTCAAAGATAGTTGTAGTTCGCCAGACGGCCTAAATTAAAACAAGTCACTGATCAAACTGAGTACAAATTTGTACTCCTCTGCGGATCGAAACCGGGATCTCGGTCTAATTTCGGTGGACGAACCACTAGCAAACGCAGGTGGTTAAAACTGCAGAGTATTGATACAACAATGAAATTTATTAAGAGTGAAATGAACTAATAAGAAAATCTTTGATAATTATTCTTCACATTGATTAATCTTATGGATGGTTTTTCTAACAGCCCTTAAAAAGAAACATTGAGTATATAATAGTTTTTAATAATAACGTGTAACAAACTATATTCTTTTTCAACTTAGTAGTATGCTTTGTAGGCCTAAATCATAATCTTTGCTCTATAAAAAATATTAATAGTTTTAAACTCTAAATTACCATTTTTTCTGAATGATTGGTTTTTTAGTCTATCTTTTGCTATTGCTTATAGCTAAGAAAGTAAATATTCTAATCACTAAACAAAATTTTAAGCAGACAATTTTCTTCAATATTAAGTATTAATAACGATACGTTCATCGATTTTCTTCTCATTCATCAAGAAGGCTTTTCAATTTTGCCTCTTCATTTAATAAATCCGCGTACTCATTAACTTCTGAAGATTTGTCTGTTGAACGATTTTCAATTACATCTTTAAACGTTGTGGTATTTGCTTCAAAATTATTTGATTCCCTTAAATGCAGATTCATACGTCGCCCACATCTACAGTTAACGTTATTGGCAGGGCTATTTATGTATTGATTTCTGGGTTTCATAATGCAATCTTCGTAATTGCAATTTGTATTTACCTTATAGCGATCGTTTATAACTTGTTTTTCAAAACTATCTTTTAAGTATCGTTCTAACAACTTACTCATTTCATTATTGTCATTAAATAGTTTCTTGATATTGCTATTAGTAATAGTATTGGATCCTTCAGGTTTCCTCTTGTCAAACGCAGAATTGCTACGTTGTTCAAAAAGACTCGGAAAGATATAGTGTTCTGGAAAGCTAGATAACTTTGAATTTGGTTTATACAATGATGGATCTTTTGGGTAACCAGGAGTGTAGAGATCTTTATTAACAGTCTTATAATTATTATCTTGGTTTTTATGAGTATTATATTTGATTTCATTGTTCTGCCACCGCATATTTTCGTGGCGTATAATAGGTCTAACATATGGAGGTTTTAATAATTCCACGTATTCTCGGGGCACATCAACTACCTTTTTGGCTATTGCCTGAATAGGAGCACGTATATATTCTTTATTTATTACTTTATGGCTTACATCTTGTCCATTATTATGTAAAGTAGGAAAGTATAAAGATAGTCCCGGTTCCTTTTGCTGGATTTTAGTGGTAAAATATGCTTCATTATATGCTAGTGGATAGCGTCCTGGAAATTTATTGAAATTTTTATCTTCGTTAATAAGAGATTTAAAAGTATCTTGAAACAAATCAATAGATTTATGTAACTGACTTAGTACAGGTGTTTTATATTTTTGATTAATGTAAATAAACGATCGTTCATTAACATTGTTTTCTTCGCCAGTATTTTGTTCATAAAGTTCCTCGTTCTTAATTCTATTTTGTTTGGTTTCAAGATCAGCTATCTTACTTTCTTTGGTTTTATAAGGAAGCACAATAAATCCTGTATCAGCTGGTAATACTTTTCTTTTATGATCTTCAAGTTCTCTTACAGTGTTATCAGTTATAACAGCTTCAGTTTTATTTAAAAGCTAAAAAATAATTTCCACAATAAATATTATTTTAAAATAAAAAACTACCAAATACTGCCTATCGTAGTTAATTTCATACTATTAAGTTATACCATTTGCGAAGGCATCTTAATCATAAAAATGGAAAGAACAAAGACAAAGTTTCGCAACCAAATAAAATTCTATAGAATAATGACGCCGCTACTCACCTCTAGGAGTCCCGAAGGTACAATAAATCCGGAACTAAGTCCAATACAAGAGACAACTAAAACAACGAGCGCATTTCTCATTTTCAACAAAATAACTGAGCAAACAATAAAAGTGTGTTGGGCTGCACTAAGATGGATGACGTAAATATTTATATAGCAAAACGTACGTATACCCCGAGTTCTTGGAGAGAAATAAGAGTTATTATTGACAAAGCATCCGCAGTATTCAAAACAAACATACAATGTGTGTTGTGATCATTTATTTTAGTAAACAGAACAATGGAAAGGATTTCGTGACGGGTGAAGAAATAATTATTCAGTTCTTGGAATAATTTTATTTTTGCGTTTACAAACGCGTAAATATTAATACTAGAAAAATGCACTGAAAAAAATCGACTTGAGCGCCCGCCTATGGCCGCCCGCCGACTATGGCGTATCTGTCCCGTCTGAGGCAAGTCGATTTTTTCAGTGCATTTTTCTAGTATTCAGTTCTTATTAAAATAATATTTTTGGGCTTATTGGGCTGTTGTACCAATTTGGAAGTAAACCGGAAGTACTCATGAAATGGCGGGACAGATACGCCATATTTGATAAAAGAGGTTGGACCGTTGAGAGGTTATATTAATAATAATTTAAAGAAATATTAGTCCACAGTGACTATTACATAGTGTTAGAATACAATAGGTAATTTAAATATTTTAACTACGAGTAATTCTGATATTAATTGTAATCGTTGTGTGCCGGCAGGGAAGATTTTTGAAAACTCAAAATGTGCATTCGTATAATTTACTGACGAACCAAAAGCAAATCGATAATAAGTTCCACATTTTTTGACATCTGACAACTTGCAAGCTGTTGTCTAATGTTTCTAATAAAATCAATGACTTTAGTATTGGAGTTTCTCTCGAGTTCTTGTTGCAAAAACACGTGCTAAGAGACTCCATTTTAAACTCAATCTACCGTACAATTATCAGTCACTTTAAATACTTCACTTGATATTGGCGCAATGCGTAATCTTAGTGTGCCGCGATCGCTATTTGTTTAAAAGAAGAAGACTTTAGTATTAGTATTCCTTAGTCATTGAATATAATAATAATTTCGGTTGTTGGCAGTTTCTCCCGAGTATTTGTTGTAAAAACACGTCTTGAGAGACTCTTTTTTTTACTCAAATCAACCGTACAATTTTTGTTACTTTAGTTACATTTTCACTTGACATTGGTTAAACGCGTACGTTTATGTATCGAGACGCCATTAATTAAGAAAAGAATAGAATTGCTGTTACTAATCTCCGAAACTAGAATTATTCGTCTGAGCCAAAACCACTGAATTTAATGAAAGTCTGTACATGTTTTAATTGGTTCAACTTAGACTAAACAACTAAAATTTTAGATTAAGTAGTCCTTATTTTTTTTGATAAGTAGTCCTTATTTTTTTTATTGGAAAATAAACGATTACTACAGCCCCCTTATCGCGCTATTTAGAACGTTTTTACCAAAACCAAATCGTTATCGTTTTTATCTCATCATCATTTCAGCCGCGGGACGCCCACTGTTGGACACAGGCCTCCCCCAAGGATCTCCAAACCGGTCGGTCCTGCGCTATCCTCATCCAGTGGCTTACTGCGACCTTTACCAGTTCGTCAGTCCACCTTGTGGGGGGCCTACCAACGCTGCGTTTCCCGGTACGTGATTGCCTGTTCATGCAGAAAAACTCCGATCATAGCCCTCATCATTGTCCTTTGGGTGACCTTGAGCCTTCTTATGGGGCCCATTGTAAGATGGGCCGAGAATATGCCGCGTAGCTTTCCGAACGCTGCCCAGCCGAGTTGGAATCGTCGATTGGCCTCTTTCTGGAAGTTGGACATACCCAGTTGGACTGTTTGTCCCCGGTAAACATAATGGTCGACAACTTCTAGTGTAGAGCTTCCAACCTTTACAGGAGTGGGTGCGACATGGAAATTAGACATAATTTTCGTCTTATCCATGTTCATTTTAAGACCCACTTGTTGGGCGACTCTACAGAGATCGTCGAGCATTGTGCCCAGGTCTTCCAAGGTCACAGCCATAACTACGATATCATCGGCAAAGCGAAGGTGAATCTGAGTTTTTCTCTTCTTCTTTTTAATTAATGGCGTCCGCGACTCATAAATAATACGCATTTCGCCGATGTCAAGTGAAGATGGACTTATAGTAAGAGACAACACGTGTTTTTACAACAAGAACTCGGGAGAAACTCCTTTCGTTTTCATATATTTTGACAACAGTTTGACAGCTGTCAGCTGTCAAAACGTATGAAAACGAAAAATAGCGATTTGGTTTTGGGAAAAACGTAAAAGCACGACAAGGCCCCAGTTTGTATGGAGTACACACATGGTCAAACACACTGAAAAGTCGTGTTAAAATTTTATGATTGGATTGAGATAAAAAATTATCTGTTCTTAAGAGGAGACTAATTATATATACTATGTTGCATAATGCTCACTTAACAATTTCATAATATTTATCTTTATGTTATCAATAAAACACTTTCGTAATTTATCTTATAAAACATTCCTCTGCCAAAAAATTTCAACACAAGTAAATGTCTAGACAAAATTTTCCATTTTCATCAACCTCAAAGGCGTCAAACAACTGTATGTTTTAACGCTGTTCTGTGTAATGCCTACTTTCCCTATCCCTACTAATATTATACATGCGAAAGTAACTCTGTCTGTCTGTTAAGCTTTCACGTCTAAGCCACTGAACCGATTTTGATGAAATTTGGTACAAATATAGACTACAGTTTGGGGAAGGACATAGGCTTTTATTGCGGAAAAAAAACGGTTAAAAGGATTGAAATAGGGGATGAAAGTTTGTATGGAAGTTCGTCATTTTTGAAGATAGACCCATGAAACATTGAATTTAGGCACTTAATAAGAAGGAAATATAAAAACTTTATAAAAAGATATTACAATAAGCTATTTACAGTGTAATCTACAGCAGTTTGTGTATGTATTATTTGCGAAATAAGTACCCTTAAATATAAAAATGCTACATAAAGTAACTATTCCATGTAGACAAAGTGCGCGGGCAAAAGCTAGTTTCCCATAAATTTTGTTATACTGACACGTACATTACACATTTGTACGGAAATATCAGAAACTTATTTGTTATTCTAATTTTAATGTAAATATACTACCAATAAATAAAATAACAAACTATTTTGAACTATATTTTAATAAACATGGAAATGTAGGGGTGAAAGTAGTGGAGGGATTTCAGCGCCTAATTCAACAATATCAATTTTGTCCAAAAATAGCCACAAGTTCCAACAAAAGAACGCCAATTTCGATTCCGTTGTCAGAAAGAATTTTGACTTCAGCCTCGAAGTCTTCGTTCTCCCAGAGTTTAGCATAAAGCTCCTGGAACTCGTCACTCTGGATGCCTTCAATAGCAGCTTTGAATTCTTCGTCTTCAGCCATCTTCTGCTCGTAGAGGGCTGCTAATTTTTCTTTGGGGAAAGCTGCGATAATGTCCATAGTGAAGGCAGTGAAGTCACGGCCGCTGAGATTATGGCGAGTTTCAGCTCGCAGTACATCTTGCGGGCCACCAGTTTCTAAAAATAAATGAAACTTTAATTACACAGGTTACTTCTCTCACGTCTTAACATTAGATTATGTAATTTTTGATATTTTTGCTTAAGGTATGCCTTCATATTCCGCTGCACGTAGCAGTGCTAACGCACCAACTGGTCCCAATATATTCCCTATAGCTTTATATGGGTTCTATAATATCTCACACACAATTCATTAGCAAATTACCATTTCACAAGCAACATTTGTCAATGTTTCAGTACGCAAACTAATGCTTTAACCATAGTATTAATATTATCTGTGCTTTAACAATGACATCAAAACGCAAACATGCATATGACAAGCAGGCATTTCAAAAATGCATTATTAATTAAATTTATAAAAGACATACTGACATGTCAACATGTTACAAAAATCAAAAATAATATTTCACTAATAATTTGTTTGAATAAATTTCAATTACAAACTTTTTGTTTACTTAAATTTCAATCTGCTATTTTTCAAATTAAATACAGTGAAAACGCCCTAATGTCGCTTCTGGCTGTTCATTGCAACCTACCCCGCTCGTCACTTCGCTCCTCGCTAACCTAAGCGCATTTAATGTTAGATATGGTAGTATATACATTAGGCGAAATCGTCGCAATGCCAAAATAACGTTATGCCATTGCCAATATATTTTAGGGATGGTACCCTCACATTATAGATCCTAAAATGAGGGCTTTCAATTCGTGGGCGGGCATTACCTTTATCATCTGAGGCAGACATCTTAATAACATAAATATTTTAAATTTAAAAACACACTAATTTCCGTTCTGTAGTTCACTCACAAATCTTTATCCACATTCTTTCTAATCTGTGCTCACAAAACCTTCTCAAAAAGTGGCCAGTTTATACGGTAACAAGTGTAAGTAAAATACAGAACATGATTCTATACCTAAATATTATATACCTAACTACTTATATGAATTACTTGTCCTAGGGGCCCAGAGCAATTCTAAATCTATTGATGGGGCTAGTTTTGCATAGCTGTCAGATTTCACCAATTGATTTTCAACCTTATACGTGTGTATTAAAGAGGACTAAATCAATGGAGAAAACTTCACAGCTTGTGGTAACCTCATGTAGGTACTATTGATTGTACCCTTCACCATAAACATGTTATGTAATAAAAGTTATCTCACCCAGCATCTCGTTGACGAGATTGACGAAGTATGAGATATCAATGCTGTGCGTTTCCAAGAAATCGGTAATCTGGAAAACAATAAATCATTGTATTAAATTATGAAAAGAATAAATATTGAATTAAAAAATAACACTAAACCTAAAGTAAAACACTGGTATTATGCAACATTAAATTTAAAATTCCATATATACCAATCAGACATCTATTTTTGTGTTCGTAATCCCAATGGGGCTTAACAGGGCTTTAGGTAACATTTTTTTACACGTAAAGCCACAGCAAGCAGTATGGCTCATATAGAACCTCAAAATAATGACTGGTTAAATACCAGCCTGTCATTTAGGCATAAAACCCGAAAGGTAACCAAACCACCATAAATAAAAGCAAAGAATCACGACACAATACATGTTATATTCTAAAACATCTCAGTATTGTATTCGGGGTTGTGTATGCTAGTTAGATTCGCGTCCGCGTCATGACCTTACGAAGCCCGAAAAGTTGAGATTGACGGAGTGGTCAGTATAGCTGCGTACACATCAAGCGGTTCGGGTTCGAATCCTGGTAGCGGCTAATGTTCGGGTGACGAATACGAATGATTGTTGACGAGTCATAGTTGTTTATATATTTATTTAAGTTTATTTATAAAAAATACCTTAAAATTATTTATCTAGCATCCATGACTCAAATTTTTAATGATATTTACTTTGGCTAGATGATTGGTGTAAGCGTAGAAATATATATATATAATATAACTAGCTGTCCCGGCCACGCGTTGCTGTGGTAATTTCATACTACTGATCTATAACATTGTATCTGCAGTAAAAAAAAATATGACTACTTATCAAGATAAAAACTATCCTATCTCTTAAGTTGGATCAAATTGCACACGGTGTACAAATTTGATTAAAATCGGTTAAGTAGTTTAGGAGTCCATCGCGAACAAACAACTTGACACGTAATTTATATATAAAACGGAGAAGTAAGTATGTAAATGTTGAACAGCGTGCTAAACGCAGCGACAGGCGGCCGGCGTCCACGCTGTTCAAAAAAAGGAGGTTCTTGAGGTCAGTCCTAAAGACAAGACTGCGTTTATTCCAAACATTGAGGTTGGCACCCACCTCGAAAAAACATTTAGATTTTTTAAATATAAAACTTTTATATCTCTGTTTTTAGTTTTGAAGGCGGTTTTTTATGTTAAATATAATTTACTATTAATTTTGCTTTTTAGTATTGTAAGCATAGAAATTGTCAAAGTTAAAAGGTCATCATCATTTTAATTTGCAATTTATTTTGGGGTATGGCATTAAGGATTTGGCATTACTTTTTTAAAGTCGCCGCCTACCTGACACTAAGCCTCCTTGAGGATGACTGCTATCTTTTGACAGCACCCGGGACCATCAACATTCGGTCACCCATCCCCATACCGACCGCGCACTCGGTTGCTTAACTTTCGTGATCGTTACTAAGAACGCAAGACCAAGGCGCCATCGACCTCCTTCCTTCAAAGTTACGAGGAAACACACATAAAAAAAACAAAGTCGAATTGATAACCTCCTTTTTTAAAGTCGGTTAAAAATGACACGATTTTATTCTCTTACTGATAAAGAACATGTCAAGGACTGGAACAGATAAAAAAACCGTCATCTACAATGGACCTTATTTTTATGTGCGTTCCTCAGATATTTGAACTGCCTGCGCCTGCCATTGCGTTTAGCACACTGTTCAATGTCGGAGAACAAACAACAGAAAAAACAACACAAACAAAAATAATACTTACAGCCTTGAATTCAGGCAGAGATTCCATTTCATAGACCAGCCCCTTGAATTTGCTTGTGGCCATAAAGTTTACAGTCGCCCAGAATTCCTCGAATTCCACATAGTGAGACATGAGATGTTCATACTCTGCTGCGTTCTCATTCAGAACATCAAGGAAATCTTCAAAGTTCTCATGGAAGACCTTTCTCGGTTGAGGAGCCGCGAAGGCGACGGATAGCAAAGCCAAGGCAATAAGGAACTTCATTTTGATCCAATAAGTGTATAATAACAGATACAGTTTGAAGACATTTCTTTTATAGACGTTCAATCGATAAGATAAGGATAAGTCGAGATTTTGTTGTTACGGCTGGTATGTGTTAAGATAAAAAATTATGTTAGGTTTTCTCCACAGCAACTTGTCAGTCATAATCTCGAGATAAATTTTTGCTACAAACACGAAAAGAATGGTCAAAAGTTCACATCGATATTCATATACACGTACTAGCTTTTGTCCGCGGCTTCACCCCCGTTGCCAATTTTGGAAAACCCTTTCTTAGTGGATGTCTTCGTTATAATAACTATCTGCGTGCCGAGATTTTTGTGCAATTGAGTCCGTTCTTTGATCAGTGTATTGATACATCAGTCAGTAACGGTTACTAGCTTCCGCCCGCGACTTCGTCCGCGTGGACATTTTACCCCCTTAGGGGTGGAGTTCCCAAACATCCTTTCATAGCGGATGCCTACGTCATAACATCTACCTGCATGTTAAATTTCAGCCCGATCCGTCCAGTGGTTTGAGCTGTGCGTTGATAGATCATTATGCCAGTCAGTCAGTCACCTTTGAGTTATATATGTTTAGATATACCGCCTTCTGCCCGCAACTTCGTCTTCGCAGGATTAGTATAAATTATAGCTTAAATGTTATTCTGATGTATGAGCTATATAATTGTAAAGGTTCATTAAAATTCATTAGGTTATTTTTGCGTGAAAGAGTAACAAACATATGTCCAGACATCCCATGCAAACTTTCACGTTTATAATATTAGTGGGATTACAGATTAATATATGTGAATAAACAATATTGTACCCATTTTTAAGCGTATTGCGCATACGGTCGAGAGATTTGGCATAATTAAAGTTTAGACTTATGGAGAAAAATGCACTAGTTTTGATAAATGTACATAATTTATGCAATTTAGTACCTATTATTTAATATTTACCGATTTCTCATAAAGGTAGCACACAATCATTCAATATTCAATTTATAAATATGGGATAAACAATTGCATGCACTTGTATAATAATATAACATGATACATTTTCACGCTCACACCAATTATCTAGCCCAAAGTTAGTATCTTTGAAGAACTTGTGTTATGGATACTAGATAACGGACATTCATTTTTATACATAATAATTTTAGATATTTTTATAAAGAAACTTACATAAATATATAAATAACCATGACTCGCAAACAAATATACGTGTTAATCACACAAATACTTGCCGCTACCAGGATTCGAACCCGGACCGTTTGATGTGTAGGCAGCTATACTAACCACTCCACCACGACGGCGTCATGTATGGAACACAATTAAAAATGACACGAATTTTATTTTGTACAGTGAAAGTGGTGTTATTTTGATTTAAAAGCATCCGTGTTGACGATCAGTTATGAAGAATAATCGAAATAAAGGTTTTGATACTAACATCAAGAAAGAACATAAATACGGAAGAGATATCTGTATGGGCTAGATCCCTTTGCCTTCCCTTAATAGGGAGAATTTAAAAACAACAACAACCATATATCTACTTCGAATTTCTCCTTTAAGGTAGGTAGATATAAAAATTTATTTGTTACAACTGTCATCGCAAATTATCACAAACGCTTAGCAATTGCTTATGCAATATTATTTAAAATAAATCCAATTTCAAATTGTTACAATGAGTGTTGAAAACAACGAAACCTTAGAAACTTCGAGCGCATCTGTTCAAGAAGATAATTCGGGCTTCATTGACGACTATTCACAGCTGAGACTGTCTTATCACAGAGAAGTAACCGACCTAGATATTGACGATATTTTGGAAGATACAATCCCTGAACCAAATGTATCCAACGAAACTGAAAATGAAGTTAAAAGTCCAATCGATGTAAGGAAACTCCTCCGTGAGCACTACGTATCTCAGATACCTGATTTACCTCACCCATCTGTCACGGTTGCTGGCATCATCTCTTCGGCATCCCGTAGCATGGGAATGGTGCAACTAAACTACAACCAGATGATAGAAGAAGAGAAAACAAAAGAAGACAGTTTTATACCTTCTCGAAGGTCGACTTTGAATTGTAAGCGGTTGCCCGAGTGAAGGAAATATTGGAGAAACTTCGAGTAAATTTCGTAAAGTGTAGGAATTGTTAGTAATTGGGGATTTTTATTTCGTGTCGCATGTTTTGTTTAAAATCTTTTATAATTTTTGTTAAATGAATAAATGTAATCATGATTAATATATAGTTACTTATTTATTTTTTGTAATTACTTATTTAATTCATTTAATTTAGTTTATTAACCTATCTACGAATTTTATAATAATGTGGTTGCTTAAAATCAGGCGAATCAAATTAAATCTAATAGAATAAAACTGTACACACAATGTACCTACGCTTATAAGCGTCAAATTATACTTTGAAACGTCACCAATACCAATGTATAGGTAGGTACTCTAATTAAATATCAAAACTTGATCAAAACAATACAATTCATTATGTTTACATACAGGTGGTATTGTAAAATATTATTTATTAGTTACGAAAGGAACAAATAGCTTCTTAATGTGTCACTAGTTTGCATCCACACAAACCTATGAAATTAAAAAAGAATTAATATACCACAGCGGACTGGCCTAGCCTTTGGACCAGCTAGATTTCGAAGCGCCCGAACTGGAGTAGTATCTACTTCGGCCTTACAGAAGAATGCAGTAAAATAACACTTTAAATGGCATTTTCAAAATGGACACGTGGTAGAGTCCCGAGCTACCGAAGTATACAGGGTGTAAAAGACATGAACAGTCAAACGAGAACCATGTATTCTACTCACCATCATAACATTTTTCTTCCTTTAGACTATACCTGGGAAATTGATAGTTACGATTTTATTGAAGGTCAAAGTCATAATTTTTTTTTTCACTTTTTTATGAAAACGTATTCTATACGTTATTTCTTAATTATTGTCCAAAGAAACATTATAATTTTTTTTAGTATTTCATAAGAAAAAATGGCTTCACAACGTTAGCGTTCAATGTAGCTCACTCGATGCGCACGGACACTAACGAACGGGGCCGCCGTCTGGCAAAATCATCGCGGTTTTGCGAGTTGCGTGCGAGTTGAGCCTTTTACATTGCACGGTACAATTTGCAATTTTTTTTAACACCAAAAAATAAAAATCATTTCCCAGCAATATTTTTTTGAAATATGTCTTATTTTGATGTATATAGAATACGTGGTTTTCGTTTGACTGTTCATGTCTTTTACACCCAGTATACTTATCCAAATTTGACAGTTTGTGACTCTAATTGTTTGAAAAATAAAAAGGCTGAAATGTCTTAAATGGGTACATATAAATGCTCGTGGCTGTATAAGAACATATACAGCTAGGAGCATTTATATTATCTATAGTATTACCCACGTATTACCTATAAAACTAAAAGCTTTTTACTAGCATAAATTTTATGGAATGACAAGTCCCCATAGGTCGTAGCTCAGAGACAAAAAACCGTATACATACATACTGAAAACAAAAAGTATGAATATCATTTTTTATTCCAGGAGACGGAAACCCTTGCCCCTGAATTATTGTTTAAACATAAAGCAATGACTAATATACATACATACAGATAAAGGTACCTATAAAAATATCTTAAACTATCAAAATAAGAGTGGTAACACATTATGAATCATCATTTTATCAGACATTGTAAAATTCAAGTAGGTTTATGATAGAAACAATCTTTAATTTTGAGCTGTCTGACCGTGAAGATGAATTGGAAAATAATAATCTTGTATGACTGGTGACGAGTGACTCATTCGTCATTAGCTTCAAATATCCGGCCATCCGCTAGTGTTTATTCCGTATGATTTGTCTTCATGGATAACTGTACAGAAATATCATAGGAATAAATAACACCGCTAACTGTAATCCGTACACTGTTTCCTGCGACTTCATCATGGCGTGGCTGTCCGAGAGGAAAGACAATATTTTGTCAACACACACACGAACAGATACTTTCTTTATTTTATTTTTATATGTTATTAATGTTATTATCCTGTTGTGCGCTTACGTCCGTCAGTAATATAAATCTACATTCGATGAACGAAAAACTTCATCGGATTTCTGTTTTATCATATATTTAACATATCTTAGTATCTTATTACTGTATGAAATTAAACCACTAAGCACACGGCTGCATATAAAATTATACTTAATAGATATGAATACAAGAATCATTATACTATACCCATACACTTTTGACCGATAAACTAGTTTCATGTCAATAACAAACCTTTTTAATGGCGTAGTCATTTTTCACGAAGTTTGAATTAAATACATTTAACTGATACTTTCGTTCTAATGAAAGTAATTGTTGTGGTGGGTTGTGTGGATGCCGTAGTGGACTGTACGTATATTTGTAGGAGTTATTTGTTCCAGTAAAATACTCTTTTGAATCACAGGCACTTGGTAAATAATATATTTACAATTACTAACTTTTAATAGATTTGCAATGAATCGACAAAAAAATGCATCAATGTGTGAGTAATGCACATGTGTGCGTGAAAAATAGTACTGCAGTCTGACAGTCTTTTCTACGTAACTGACAGATCGACTTAGGCCGCCTGCATGTACGTGAAATATTCTCGTCTATATATCTCGTTCTAATATACGTGTTAGTATGGTCTTTCTCCTTCACATTGCCCATCTACAGTTTCCAGACACTTACAGTAGATATATAAAAGTATATTTACACCGTAGATGGTGTAAATAGACTTTTTAGCACAAACTATTGTTATATTAAATACCTTAGAAATTAAACGTGCGCAATCCTTGGGTACATTCGCGAAAATGGTAAAGGAGTTCTATCTGTCACTATAGCTATTATTGTCCTATTTGAAAGTATCTATATTATAATCGTATGTATGTGTATATATTATCTATTATATATATTTATATTATCTACCTATATATAGTATTTATATATTATATTTAATATAATATCTTTGGTATAATAACGTATTTGTGTACTTTTTGTGTGTGTATTTTTGGTAATAATAATATGTATAATTGTTTATTTTGTGTATATATTGTGTAGAAATTGCTACATCGTCATCTTCCCTCACGGTTATGATCTTTAGTTTCTGTCCATCCTAAGGTTGCCTGGAAGAGATCGCTCTTAGCGATAAGGCCGCCCATTGTACAATTTTATGTAAACATGTTGTGTTTCTATGTGTTACGACGATATGTACAATAAAGTATATTTCTATTCTATTTCTATTCTATTCTATTCTTAGCTTAGTTAAATGCGTGACACAGAACTCGGTACGTACAAGCTTGACAACGAGCGGGGAGAGAGAGGGCAATGCTGCCAGCAATTGAAAAAATACATTTTTTTAATTATATGTTGCCAACATGGGTGATGCACAAGATGTTAAAATAGGTAGTCTGGTAGACTTCAAACCAGCAAAACCTAGGTATCTGATGCCAGTGGTCAATTATTTTTAAAATATTTATTTATACTTATTAAACATTAAATATATAATTATTAAAAATAGATACACTCAATGATTCTGTCGTACTTCTCGCAATATAACCTCACAAACAAGATGCACAGAAAAACATAATTAATGCGGTGGTGATTTCCCTCGCGACGTCGAACACCGGTGGCTCCTCCACAGTGGGGTCATCCAGGATATATAAACTGTATTTTTGGTTATTCAAAATCAAAAGGATCTCCCTTCTTTCAACTTTTTAGTTCGAAAAATCCTATTAAATCCGTTTCATTTCTGTTCTGATAATAACATTCTGTTTTATTATCAGTCTCTTTAAAAAAAATGTAAAAAAAGCCTTGGAATAAACTTTGTTGCTATCTGGGGTCCCAAATAAAAGTGCTAACGTTTATTCTAAATCAGCGGTGTAATGCCGGCACAGCCGTTTGATGCCGGCAGAGTAGAATAGCATTACCCTATATCCTCCAACGGGTGTCGTAGAAGGCATCAGCAAAGGGGTGTTGATCACCTTTTTCTCGGTCCACCAATCCGCATTGGGCTAGCGTGGTGGACTACCGCCTAAACCTCCTCCGATGACAAGGACAGGCCTTGTGTCCCAGCTGTGGGTCGCATAAGAAAGGCTGTAATGATGATTATTTCAAATATTGAGGATGGCACCGACCTCAAAAAACATTTTGATTTTTTAAACATAATTTTTATTTCTCCGTTTTTAGTTTTAAGGGCGGTTTTTATTATTTAAAAAAAAATATTTTTTTGGATTTAAGTGTACTTATAAATCTTATAGTTCTTTAGAGATCTTTTAGACAAACAAATAATAAAACCATTACGATATCATCTACGTCTACATAAGCACCAAGCACTGACAAATTTCGACAGCGAAAAGCAGTGCCTCGGTGGCGAAATTGGTCAACGCGTCCACCCGGATTGTGGAAGGTGCGGGTTCGAGTCCCGCCTGAGGCAAGTCGATTTTTTTCAGTGCATTTTTCTAGTATTATATTTACGCGTTTGTAAACGCAAAAATAAAATTATTCCATCATCTACGTCAGTTTAATAGGCATTATTAGGTATATAACTCAAAAATTACTCGTCAGATGTCGATCAAATTTAAATTGAACCACACAACTGGCACCAGCTTTAACGACACGTTAAAAGAATCTTCAAATTTGGAACGCCCGATAAAGAGTTATGAGGTAACGCACAAAAAATACAGTCGAAATGAGAACCTCCCCCCTTTTTTGAAGTCGTTTAAAAATAAAATTAAAATTAGAAAAAAATGGAACCCGTTCGAATATAGTAGCCAGATCGATTCATCGTCCTTGTTCATATAGAACTATCGGGTATGTGTGGTTTTACTTATACCACGTGTGCATTCAAATGAGGCCATAATGTTGTTTGATGCTGCTTTTAAGTAGACGGCAGGCTGGCAACCTGACACTATTTTGAGGCACTACATGGCGTATATTGCCAGATGTAGCTTCAAACCAAAAGTTACCTAAACATTTACTCAAGCGCTCAAACCCTTTTGGGATTCCAAGCGTGTTTCTATGTAAAATAAAAATAATAATTTTCTAGATCGGTATGAGTAACACCTTACTTTGTCCGCGTTTAATTTTATATTAATTGCAAAAATTTTTGCGACCATTATTGCTGTGCCAGATTCCGTCCCGGTCTTTGCAAGTAAATAAAAGAGAGATGGAATTCCATCGAGGCAGACTGCGCTTTTTTAATTTTGACGAATATAATTGTAATGTTAACAAAAATTAGTAACTAAATATTCAGTGAACAAACCAACAAAAACCCAAAAACCGGACAGAAGTTACACTCTAAAGGTAATAGCACACTTTGGGTTATCAAATCGAAAAGAGAACGTTTCTTTTTTACTATAAACGCTAAGGAATGGCGCCTACGAAACGGCTTCGGATGGTAGTGCATCGCTTCTTATTCACCTTTAAATAACTCAGCCGTTATATTACATATTACTAGTTGACCCAGCGAACTTCGTACCGCCTAACAGCCTATTCTTTAATTTTTTTAGTATTTATTCTGCTATTCTAGACCCGGTGTCCCGAATAGCACAAAAAAGAAAGTTAATAAGTCAAAAATTACATTATGTTATTAAACATTTTTTTTTAAATTTTTTAAAGTTTTTCTCTCCGTAAGAACCATCCTCGTATTTCAAGAAATATTATAAAATAGAATTAGCGAAATCGGTTCAGCTGTTCTCGAGATTTGCGTTTAGCAACACATTCAGCGATTCATTTTTATATTATAGATATATCTATATTATATTTTTCACCCGGACTGCTGAGATGATTTCGAGTTTAAACATCTGTCCTGGTCGTTGGCTATTCGGTTTATTTACTGAAGGATTGCTAATTTTTGGGTTTGGTGCCCTTATAGTGTAAGCGGCAACCTGTCACTATTTTGGGGTACTATATAGCCCATACTGCCTGATGTAGCTTTGTGTGTAAACGAATATTACAAAAGCTCTGCTTTACCTCTTTTGGGATCATGACTGTATGAATGTATATTTTACAAAGTGCCTAACGATGTCACTTCATGAAAACATTCTTGTAACTCCTAATTCTATAAATAAATCCGATTACGGCCAGTTATGCCCAACGAATCACTAGGCTTCAAGTTTCCCAAGTATTCCCGGTTCTCGAAGAACTCGAAAAATATCGCAACGAGAAGCTCCAAACGGCCGATCACAGATTAGGCAAATCGGCCCTACTGATTTACATAATAAGGATGCAACCTCTTAAGACCGAATATTAGCATTTAGATTGTGAGTGAGCGGACAATCAATCAAACAAAAATTGGCTGTATTGCCTATTCAATGGGCTCTTAAGTTTGCTCGATATCTTCTTTAAACTCGTCAGATTAGATTAGGATGCGTACTTTTTATTTATGACTATATCACGACAAGATAACTACTTTTTTACCGATTTCAAAAAATGAAGAGGTTCTCAATTACACTGTATGTTTTTATTTTCTCGTATACGTAGTATAGAGGAAGTCTTGTAATCGTCAAAAATTCGACCTCGAGCTTTTTACTAGGTGTACCGATTTTGATGATTCTTTTTATATTTGAAAGCTGGTGCTTGTCATGTAGTTCCATTTAAATGGGAGCGAGAGGCGACTAGTCGTTTTTGAGATATTCCTAATAATGCGTTTTTAATTGACTTCTACTACGTTCATGATATTGTTCTCATTTTATTAGGTACTTGTTTGTCTAAAAGATCTATTAGAGCCCTTTCGCACGAGAGATTTTAATCGGCGATTCCTCGGCGGAGCGAGATCGCAGCGAGAACGCGGTGCACGCAACTATATCGCCGCGAAGTTATTAACCACCGCGTGCCAGCTGCTATCTCGCTCCTCTGAGGTATCGCCGATTAAACACTCCTCCCACCAACAGTCCACTCCACTTGGTCACAAAAAACAATAACCCTGAACCTACTGGTCACTACTGACCACTTTTTATGATAATTATGCCAAGGCATTTCATGATCTGGCTAATTATACTACCGGCCGATGACAGTAGGTACAGACAGATCTCTATCGGCCCAGTTCATCAAGCGTATAATAAAAGCTTGTAAAAGGAGACAAAAGCAATACACATATGTAGTGTGTCAAGACATACATATACAACAATAAGCTATAAAAAAACGAGTGCGCTATAGACCACACGACCGAAGTAAAACTTCTTTAGCATCTATATATATATTTGAAATGAAAATGAAATGAAAAATATTTATTTGGAGCATAATAAACGGTACAAAAACAGAGAAAAAAAAAATACTAATAATATGCATCCAAAATGGCACTCACTCAGCTTAATGTCACGGCATACCGTGATGCTGGTTTTCAGTGAGTCCAGTTAAGACACGGATAACAATATTACATTTACAACAACAACAGCTTAAATTTAAAGTAATAGATAGAACGTTAGGTACAAATTTAAGTAAAACCAAATAATAATAACATAAAAATACGATAAGTATAATATTATATATATATCACGTATATTCAGAGTCTTTGCCACTTCCTGCCATAATTTGTTATTATTCACCCAAAAATTCACAAACTATGAACTTTAAAATGAATTTGACATTTATTATTTTATTATCGTTTTTTTTATATCTTAACTTAATATATACAACATGTAAATTAAATAACCAACACGTTGGCACGTTGTTTGTCCGCGATGGACTCCTAAACTACTTAACCGATTTTAATCAAAGTTGTACACCGTGTGCAGTTTGATCCAACTTGAGAGATAGGATAGTTTTTATCTTGATAAGTAGTCATATTTTTTTTACTGCAGATACAATGTTATAGGTCAGTAGTATGAAATTACCACAGCAACGCGTGGCCGGGACAGCTAGTTATATTATAAATAATAATAATATGCGAAACGTAACTCTCTCTTCTTCTTCTTTTATTTTATGGTTCTCGTTTTCACGAATTCTGCCAATGTCAAGTCAGTCATGGGAGTGACACTATTAATATTACGGTGCAGCTTTCGATTACTTACAGTTCGTTGTTGGAGCGTCTAAAACAAAACAAAACATTGACCATCACCAGCTGTTAGTAGTTAATCTTGCAGACATGCTTAGATTTTACAGTTTTATTTTATTAGAACATAAAAATTCAATAACATTCTATCTTTTTGTAACGCTCTCGCATCGCTCACGTCACGCATTCACCAGCTTACTTCACGAAGCGTGCGTAAAGAAGTTGTAGGTAGGTACTTCAAAAAGCTACTAGAGTTTCTCCCAAAGTTTGAATTATGACAAAATACTGGGTGTAAAAGACATGAACAGTCAAACGAAAACCACGTATTCTATACATCAAAATAAGACATATTTCAAAAAAAATATTGCTTAGAAATGATTTTAATTTTTTGGTGTTAAAAAAAATTGCAAATTGTACCGCGCAATGTAAAGGGCTCAACTCACACGCAACTCGCAAAACCGCGATAATTTTGTCAGACGGCGGCCCCGTTCGTTAGTGTCCGTGCGCATCGAGTGAGCTACATTGAACGCTAACGTTTTGAAGCCATTTTTTGTTATGAAATACAAAAAAAATGATAATGTTTCTTTGGACAATAATTAAGAAATAACGTATAGAATACGTTTTCATAAAAAAATTAAAAAAAAAATATGACTTTGACCTTCAATAAAATCGTAACTATCAATTTCCCAGGTATAGTCTAAAGGAAGAAAAATGTTACGACGGTGAGCAGAATACATGGTTCTCGTTTGACTGCTCATGTCTTTTACACCCTGTATACAAGTAAATGCTAAAATTGCCACTTCACATCCAAATCCGTCACCACTCTACTAGCTCTCGAAATTTACTAAATAACCGATATCGATGGACCATTTGGCACGCCCGCCAAATTCCGGAATTCATACCGATCGAGTGGTCAATCAGCCTACTAATGTATTAAACTTGTACCACATCGAATTCCCATTATTGCTGTTACAACAATACGAGTATCGTGTCTTAACTTAATAGAAAATATTGTTTTAAAGATTAATTTTATTTGACGCAAACTGCTGAGTTGGTTAAAAATCCCACTAATTCCATGGAAATACAAAATGTAGATTGCGGGACAAGTGTTTTTCCTATTTATATCCCATAATTTCCATGGCGACTAATCCCAAATGGTAAGAGCTTTGAGCTAAAGGTGGGATAGGGTTTTTTTTATCACGCTTTATAAAATACCCATAAACAAAGAAGTTTAATCCCACCAAAGTGATTTAATCTAAAGAGGAACTAATACATAGTTCCTGTGTGCACGTCGACTTAAGAACAGCGCGTGACAAACGCCTCCCGAAACCGCAATGGAAATAGTCATCATCATCATCATAGGCCTCCCCCAAGGATCTCCAAACCGGTCGGTCCTGCGCTGCCCGCATCCAGCGGCTTCCCGCGACCTTTACCAGATCGTCAGTCCACCTTGTGGGGGGCCTACCAACGCTGCGTTTCCCGGTACGGGGTCGCCACTCAAGGACCTTTCCGCCCCAGCGGCCGTCAGTCCTCCTCGCAATGTGCCCTGCCCACTGCCACTTAAGTAAGACAAAAAAATGGAAATAGTAAGACAAAGTATTATCCCAGTGTTTTTATCAATGGAACATAGTGGGATACACCCAAAGGGACCTCTTTTTGATGCACGCTACGGAATGGCGGCTACAGAACTACTATACAGACCGTAGCGGATAGCCCCTTACGGTTCCTTTCCCTTTCAGAGCTGATTCATGTGCACAAACCTTTAGAATATAACACATGTCCTGATGTTGGCATTTGCTTTTGGTTTTATTTATTTGGTTAATGGAGCTTTGTGCAATCCACCAATGAGTACGAACTTATTAAAGAGTAGGTATAACTACGCAAAACTTGTGAGAATTACAATCAGATGACAAACGTTTTAGTGGCTATCAATTACTATATTACCTACTAGCGGCACGCCCCGGCTACTCACAGCACAGGTGGAATTTAAACATTTTGCGATAAGCGTAAAGAGAATCTTGCATTTTTGTAATTGGAAAGAGTTGTATGTTTGTAAATTAAACCTATAAATTACTGGACTGATATTGATCAAATTTGGAACGATATTGATTAGTCGTTGGGAAAGGATTGATGTTGTTAAAGTAAGGGATGAAAGTTTGTATGGAAGTTCGTCATTTGTGAAGATAAAACTATGAAACTTTGAATTTAGGCCGTTGATAAGAAATAAATAAATATTTGTTCTAGCGCTGTTATTTATTGTTTTTGTAATTTTGATAGTCGGGATGAAATAGGGAATGAAAGGTATCCCATGTGGTTTCTCAACATCTTATCTATATTTGTATTGAATTCATCAAAATTGGTCAAGTAGTTTTTAGTGTATTCGTTACAAACATACAATTTTTTCCTCTTTACAATATTAGTATAGATAAGTCACTTTGAATATATGGTGTATGGTTAAATTTAACTAGGCTTATAAATATGTGTATTTGTCAATCAAAACTTAAAATGTTTTATGAAAATAATAAAAGCCATTCTATAGTAGTGCGTATTCTAGGCAGTTTTAAAATTAAGGAGCTAGTACAATATTGGCTAGTCTATAATAGAATTATAGTTTTAGCCTCCTTAATCTCACAAGCCAATTCTAAATAGTTAGGTCCTAAACAGGTACCAAGATGACCCTTTCCACTTAAGCTTCCCTTTTGATCTTAACTCAAATGGTGGTTCAATTTTATAAATTAAAAGTTCAAAGATACCCCTTTTATATTTTTATTGAAAAACGATACGTTTTAAGACGAGCTAAGGAGTTTACTAAGCAGCCGCTTCGTTACTTACGAAGCCATCTTGAAAAGGTTTAAATCTTAAGGATAACCTCGTTCCGTAATAGATACCCCTCTATTTACTTATAAAAGGTACGAAAAATCTTTTAAAATCCCATAAAGAGAGATGTGTCCTGGTTGTTGACTTTAGTTTGTCGGTTCATCATCATCATCATCATCATCATCATCATCATCATAACAGCCTTTTTAATTCGACCCACTGCTGGGACACAAGGCCTCTCCTTGTCGCTGAAGGAGGTCTAGAAAGTAGTCCACCACGCTTGCCCAATGCGGATTGGTTATCCACCAATCCGCATTGGGCAAGTATAAGGTATAAGGTAATCAATACCCCTTTGCTGATCCATTATTCGCCTTCTACGACAGCCATTGGAGGATATGGGGTGATGCTATCCTACTCTGCCGGCATCACACTGCCAGGCAGCACGGTTTGAGGAAACATGCTTCAGTGAACGAAGGTTTATTAAGGTCGTAGCACACTTATCAGTTATAGTATCACGTCTTTTTAATAAAAAAATGTTTATAAAAATCTAAATGTTTTTTGAGGTCGGTCCCAAATACAAGTGACAACGTTTATTCCAAATATTGAGGTTGGCACCGAACTCAAAAAAGCATTTAACTTTCTATAAACAAAATTTTTATAGCTCCGTTTTTAGTTTTTGAGGTTTTTTTTTATTGAAAAATAATTTATTTTTAACTTTTGAGTGTTTTAAATATAGAATTTTTCAGGAAACTATCTCGACATATTTTAGACAAACAAGGACTAGAACTATTACGATATCACCGACGTCAATTAAATAAGCATTATTAGGGATAACTCAAAAATTACTCTTCAGATATCGATCAAATTTAAATGGAACCATATGACACCAGCTTCCAAAGGTTGAAAGAATCTTCAAAATCGGTACACCCGGTAAAGAGTTATGCGTGTTGCCTGTTTCGTAACGTTCACAGTAAAAAAGGGGCGGTGCCTTTCCGAGTTGATAAGTGTGCAATGACCTTTACTCTTTCAGTTTGATGCCCCTTTTATGTAAGCAACAAGCTGGTAACGAGGCATACCGCCACATGTTATCGTTGTTCTGTGGTTTGTAATAGATTGTGGTACATGAGAATACTCCCTTAATTATTATATTCAAATATCTTATCTTACGCCAACAACAACTCACGAAGATATTCTAGAATCTAATCTCTAATATTTGGACTGGAAAACTATAATTGGTTTTCAAAAACTTGTTCTATTATTTAACGAAACAATCAAAGTGATATTAAACGACTGATTGTTAAAGTGAAATCTAGTCTCCGTGAAAATGAGAACAGCCCAAATAGGCAATTGTTTTGCGAAAGTTCGGTATCGCTTATACCTATTAAAATCTTTCTAGTTATATCAGCAAATAAAAACTACTTGTAATCTATTTTTACATTTTCAAATGGCTTTTTAAACAACATGCCATACTACTGTTCTATCAACAGCTCGAGCGGCTCGAACGGCTCGAGCCTACCCCACATTAGTGGGGATTAGGCCTTAGTCAACCACACTGGCCAAGTGCGGGTTGGTCGACTTCACACACACAACCTAAGAATTTCTTCATAGGTGTGTGCAGGTTTCCTCACGATGTTTTCCTTCACCGTTAAAGCGTCGATTAAACGTACATATGAATTCAAAATTTGAAAACACATTGGTACGTGGCGGTGTTCGAACCAGTGCCTCTCGGGTGGGAGACAACACCCTTACGCACCACGCCACCGACGCTTCTTTTACTGTTCTATAGCAAAAAATTATTTGCAATAAAAAATACTGAGATTTATAATGGAGATACTTGTATAAGTTAATGCAACTCGTATTGACGAATAATAATATTAATTTTATTGGTATAATAATTTTTTGGTTGGTACCTATTAGCGCGCATTCGACAGTTTGGCGCACTTTCATGACGTAAGTAAGATTTATTATTTCAATAATTCAAAAACTGTTTACGAGTGCATTTTGTGCACTCAAAGTGGTGCTATTTTGATTCACTAGCATTCCTGTAGAACTGGCCTACCGTCCTTTAGGTCGTCGATCCTGGCAGGGTCACAATACAATGTGGGGACCGGTAGAATTATTGAAACGACGAGTGTTCTTTATAGTGTCTGATATAATTATTACTAATCCTTAGATCTAATTACAATATATCTTAGTGATGACTTAACTTCACACACAACCTAAGAATTTCTTTATAGGTGTGTGCAGGTTCTTCACGATGTTTTCCTTTACCGTAAAAGCGTCGATTAAACGTACCTACATATGAATTCAAAATTTTATAATACATTGGTACGTGGCGGGGTTTGAACCGGTGCCTCCGGGGTGGAAGACAACGCCCTTACGCACTAAGCCACCGATGCTTTTCAAGCCACCTAAACCTTAATCTTAACTAGTCTAATTTATTAATATGTCAGAAGAGGCGCGTCACACACTACAAATATATTAATTGTTTCTTATTCTTCTGTTTTCATTAAAATATCGCTTGTATTGTGCTTGACACGAAATGCAGGCGCGCCAACCTACTTAATAATGGTGACTGAATCGGTGAAAATCCCACTATAAATTACTATTCTCCACGTCATACTGTAACGTGGTACTATAACATTGCCATGTTATAGTACCATCGTCATCTTAATTACTGGCTGTATTTATAAAAAACAACAATCAAATTCAAAATTATCATTCATCATGACATTTGGTTCATTTTTGACTCATTCCATTGCTGACCGTGTCCTAGAACACAATTATTACTAATTACTAACGTACCTAAGGGTCTCGCTCTGACCTCGGTTTGGCCTATATTTCATTAATACTTACATACATTATATCAAGGCACTAAAATTAGTGCCTTTTATATACCATTTTAACATATTCAATAAACGAAATAAATAGTGACGGAAAAAGTGTTTGATTGGTGGACCATACTGCCAGAGTTGGACCATAGGGCACGTACTGTTACACTGGCGCCTCAACGTTCTTCGGACCTCAACCTAATACGAAATTCAAGACAATAAGAAAATAGTTTTTGTATTTTACTTTTTTTATTAATTGTATTTTATATTATTTCTCTTTTTTCTAGATTTTTCAAAATTCTAAAAGACTGTGAGTCCTTGATATAATTTAGCGGCCAATTTTTATAAATATTTTTTTTTCCCACCGAACCCTTTCTTTATCCATACTTTCATCCATCTTTATTAAATTTATTTTGAGTAGTGCACCAACAGTCATTACTGATCCCTACACTTTCAATACTCAAAACAAACAATTTCAAATCAGTTACAGACAATAAAACTTACCCGATTTCCACCGAAATCGACATCAAGTTGTGTTTGAGCTTGGGTGTTAACTAGTCACTCAAGTTCAGCACACTTTACACTTACGGCAGTGCTGCGAGGGAATACCTCCAGCTTATCCACCACACAAGTCCAGATTTGGCGGGCACTTTCCTAGGGCAATCCTTGCCGACTATCTAGAGGTGTCCAAAATTTCTGACTTGCCTCACTCTACCTACCTAACATTAGAATACTATTATTATATCCCCATTTATTTAGATAAGAATAAAATACCATTTTTTTTAGGAATACACCATTTATTTTCAAATTTTAACAATATTTACTTTTATTACACCTGTTATAATAAATCCATTTTTTTTAAAAAAAACATTTCATCACAAACAATTCCACCATCAGCAACCGCTGATGAGTTGCTTTCTTGTTCTCTTCATGTTTACTCCCTTTTTACATGCTCAAAATTTAGAGAAGATATACACGTATCTCTCTTATATATGCCAATTTTAAAATATAATAGTTATTTCCACAATTTACCTACTATAATTTTGTTACAATTATCACAAAATAATAATAAACAATATTCATTTCATTTCATTATTCATTTAGATTGTCAATCAAAATTCTATCATTATCATTATGTCATCCGTTTATTCGTCATAAACCTTTCCGATTTGTATACGGTCAGCAAACTTTTTATATTGTATACAATCTTTTGATTACCTATTTATTACTACTCTTTTACCCCTAGTATGTACCTACTTTATTTTATCAATTTATTACTTTTCCTCATTTTTTTTTTGTAAATATATGTATGTATATCTTGTCTATAACTATCATTTATTTCATTTTCATTATTATCATAGCTTTTACTTTTTTCGTCTGTATATATGTATATTTTACTTCTTTCCTTATTGAGGATTATTGCACATCCTCAATTATACTTACTGCGTATTTCGCGCTCTATTCAAATAGAGTATCTCAAATATACAATTGGGTGCATATCGCACATTACTGGTGTAAGAGCCATATGGGCCATACACTATTCGTACCTACGTACCTTAATTGTAAATATATTTTATTATTGTATATATGTATCTTTTAATCACCTTTCATCAGCAGCGGATGGTGACTGTTTAAATAAGCCTACACTACAGCGGATGGTGACTGTCTAAATAAGCCTTCACTATAAGGACAACGGTCGGAGTGTTCAACGTATATTTGTTGAAACCTCTGTTTGCTAGGGTCTGGTTTGGTGTTGGTTAACAAACCACGACACTTTGTTTGGTTGATGCATGGTTGTAGCTTGAATGTATCAAATGAATGAGTACGTTGCCTCCTTATTATCATATCACTGTATATTATCATTTAGTATATAGCTCATCTCATCCATTTTTATATTATTTTTATTTTTTATATAAATGTCACTATTTTTTTATTTATTTTTCTCCAGTTTCGCTCTTTTTAGAAAAAATCCTTGCGGCCTTATCACCCCTCAGGATTTTTTCTTCCAGGGCGGACCGGGTATTGTAACGTGGTACTATAACATTGCCATGTTATAGTACCATCGTCATCTTAATTACTGGCTGTATTTATAAAAAACAACAATCAAATTCAAAATTATCATTCATCATGACATTTGGTTCATTTTTGACTCATTCCATTGCTGACCGTGTCCTAGAACACAATTATTACTAATTACTAACGTACCTAAGGGTCTCGCTCTGACCTCGGTTTGGCCTATATTTCATTAATACTTACATACATTATATCAAGGCACTAAAATTAGTGCCTTTTATATACCATTTTAACATATTCAATAAACGAAATAAATAGTGACGGAAAAAGTGTTTGATTGGTGGACCATACTGCCAGAGTTGGACCATAGGGCACGTACTGTTACAATACAAACCACAAAACCTTTATTTCAATGATTCTATTTTGAGGAAGAACTAAAGGATTGTACCTAGGCCAGTAAAGCATCTTAAGAAAGTATTAGTTATTCATTATTATGGCACACACAAGTGACTTAATCAACGAGAATTTATTTTAAAGAATTCTAAATTGTGTCCTCTTATACAAGACCTTCACGCATATACTTCACGTACCTATAATAAACTTCATACGCATTCATACGCATATTCCTACTTCAGTGCCTACTTCTTTTCTCGAGAATTTATATTATTTGTATTGAAAACACTCATAAAACTAACTATAGGTACTTAAGTATTACGTAAATTGCTGGAAGTCCCTGATTGTAAGCCATAAAAGTAAAAGCATAATTGTTCCCAAATGGAGTGTTCATCGCATTTCCGTACTACGAATATTAGAAAATAGATTTTGGCGACGTGAAATGGCGTTGGGCGCAAACTAATTGGCGATGCAGCAGCCTCGACTCAGCGAACGCACACCGAATGATTTCAATTACCTAATTAGATTGGGGACTATCCACAACGGTGGAGCTCAGCTCCGCCGCTTTGCAAATTGAAATGAAATCTTTGCTGTGAAAAATGAAATGCGGCATGTTTGTTCTGCATAACGCCGGTAATTGAATTGTCGTGACCTGGAAATCTACTTTTGATTATATTACGCTCTCATATGATATTGCAGTTTTTATACACATTTACCTACCACCCTGTTAAATTCTATACCTCTGTAAATATCGCAAATCTATTCTATTCTTAATTAATTGCGTCACGATACATAAACGTACGCATTTTGCCAATGTCAAGTGGAAATGTAACTAAAGTATCAAAAATTGTACGGTTGATATGAGTTAAAAATGGAGTCTCTCAACACGTGTTTTTACAACAAGAACCCGTGAGAAACTCATTGCAAATCTATTACAATAAAAACTTAACTGATTTGACAGAAAGAATGACATGTCGTTCTATCAAAAACCATTGGACTCCGTGACTGCGAAAGTTCCACAAACTTAAGGTCTTAGGAACATTCTCGTCATACGTAACAATATTTCTAAATCACCTATTTTCGGTTTTCATGGAAATTCAACTCTAGACGTCATAGTGTGTTGCGTACGTGGCGTACTTGCGCTCAGTATGGCGTTACCTTTATTCTTCTTAGTCAACATCTGGTGATGGCATCGCTTCATCAGCCAAGAGACGCCGATTGTTGGACATAGACCTTCCTCAAGGATCTCTAACTCGATTGGTGCAAGTGCTGCCCGCATCCAGCGACTTTCCTTTACCAGATCGTCGGTCCATCTTCTGGAAGCCTACCAACCCACGCTGGGAGTCCCGGTACTTGGTCACTACTCGAGGACCTTTCCGCCCCAACGGCCGACAGTCCTCGTTATGTGCCCTACTCACTGATGGCGTCGTTTATAAAATATATGAGTCGCGATGACATCTTTATTTTTCAGTAATGGCCAGCAGAACAACTAACTTATGATCCCATGTGTTGTGTGTATTATAATTCTGTGATTTAAACAAGTTTTACGTCAACACTGTGTGAAGCACCTTTAAAGTATTTGTTGTTTGGTTTTGCGATAAAATGTCTACTGGCAAGGCCTGTGACATAACTCCATTTGGTGTGTGTCCAAATGTGTAACTTATATGATCGAGGGTATTTGTGAAAATATCTCATTAAATGTTGAAGATGCAATATCTTCGACATCGTAAAGCTAGCTTCCCACGGTCCGTGATGTCGTGGACGGACGCGGACCAGCTCGCACGACACATCGTGGGAAGGGCCTCGTCCGTGGCAGCACAGGAGGTCTGTGGCGGGTATGAAAGCGTAGGCATGTCCGAAACAGGGCGGTGCGCTGTATCCGCCGCGAGTCGGCACGTCCGCAGAATCACGCACCGTTGGAAGAGCCTTGGTGCGCGGTGCTTGGCTGTGCGTGTAGATCGGCAGGATCACGCACCGTGGGAAGCCAGCTTTAGGCAAACATCAGCTTGTGACGCAATCAGGGTCTAAATACTTGAATAAATTCGTAGTAATGTCACAGTCCTGTGTTTTCAATTCGATTTCCTTTTCGAGTCTCGTCTCAGTAGTTGATCATGACAACATATTTTTTTTGTTTGTCTGCTGTCTGCTTAGATTGAAGCAAAAAAGGGAAGATACGTTAACTGAGTAACACGCATGTTTGCTGTTATCGAAGTTTGTCTGTTATTATTTAATTTGGTACTACTTTTAAACATTTTAAAATTCAGAGTTGTTTGTAAAAGGATTACGGTACGTAAGTCTCCCACTGTAAAGCCAAAGAGCTTAAAAGATGCAGTCCCTTGTTGCTCTCAGGTTTCAGAAGCCGAGCTAGTAAATTTGCTCAAGTACCAGTCCAAAGTACTCGGATTTGAAGCTCGGGGCTTCAGCAAACAAGTGCCGTCTGTGGGAACCCGATTACATGCAAGAAATTTTTTGTACAAAGCTGGTGGTTCAAAGAATACGAAAACCGACTATTGCTTTTTTATTTCCTTCTTTACTTCCTTCCTTTTACTTCTTTCCTAAAATCCAATTATTTTTACGTAGATTTATAGTTATTAATAACAAAAAAAAAAACAACAAAAAATTAACATCAAATAGTTACTCTTTTAAACCGTCAAAAACCGTCCGCTTCGGACGAAATAATAACTACTCTGAATAATTAATTTGATGGTGAAGAAAAAACAGTGCAACAAACTCCCGCAGCTTACAGTTATAAATGACTTAAATATACCATTACTAATATCAAATGAAAAATAAACCCGGGGGAGTTTATTACACTTTGAAAATTATATTAGAATTACATTATTTTTCGACTATTTTATTCGAAAGTTCACAGGAGTACTTACTCCATCGATAAATGAGTAAAGACGTTAAAACAATACAGAGCTAAGACATCTTTCAGGTTTTTTCAAAATTATCTCTAACAGGGGAAAATGGGTTGCCAAAGTCTGAAATTCGATATGCCTATTTTTTTGTTATTATCAAACATAACATTTTGAATATAGGCACTTGATTAGAAATAAATAAAATAAACTTGTGTATGATCAGTAAAAAATTAAAATGCTGTCCAAAGTAACTATTCCACGCGGACGAAGTTGCGGGCAAAAGTTTGTATTAAATAAGAATTGTAATCACACTACTTTAATATAAGTGAATCTGAATTAGATTAATTTAAAAGAACGTTGAATAAAATTTGACCCTATTTAATCGATATTAAAAAGCTAGGTAACAGTAATGTTTTTCAATTATCTTGAAAACAGGCACGTTATCTGACGCGGTAGACGTAAAATCTCACAAAATGCAAATTTTATTTTAAAATCAACGAACCGTGTTATTGATTCGATCAATCAAGGTGGCCCAAAGGCGTAGAGAAGTTACGGAAATTAGGTCTGTTACCGTCTACCTGCTTAGCTTGGACATCATTTTTACTTTCTCGTATACGTAGCAGAAGTCTTGTAATCGTCAAAAAATTTGATCTCGAAACTTTTCGGATTTACACGTTTTGGACCACCCCGAGTCCATAAATACCGTATTTTTGGAATTATGTCTGTATGTGTGTCTGCTTGTGCTTTAACTTATTGCAAACAAATTTAATATGCATGTACGACATCAAAATTAAGGTTTCTATCAACTTTTGAGTCGTTTCGGGTATACGTGAAAGTCAAGAGGAGACAACTCCCGATTTTTTTTAATCAAACTTACTGTATCTACTGTTAGGAATTAAACGCATGGTTGGTTACTTGGTAAGCGTTTATTTTCAGACTGATGAAACGTATGAGAAATTATTGGATTCTTCAGAGTAATCATATAAATACAACATGTATTTACTTCGTAATGTATTTGCGTATTTCAGCATGAAGAGAAATATAGCATTTGTATATGCCATACAGCACTTGAAAAACAATACTCCAGTCACACATAAAAAAAGAAATAAAATCACGATATTAAAAAAATCGAGTGATTGACTGCACAATTTTTTGCAGATGTTTTACAGGCATTGGTTTATTGCTTTCATCAGGCAGAATATATTCCGTCTGCTATATTTTTTTTTAATAAAAATATTCCCAAAGAGATAATACTTTAAAGGCCCTTTTCATTGCTTGCTAATGAAGTTTGAAAGATAAAACAACTTCGTTTCAACATTTTACTATTGTAAAAAATCGCTATCAATTAATAGAATCGATCTTCTGAATACAGCCTACTTCTTTTATCCTCAAATATGAAACATTTAGATTGACTTCAAATTAGATTCAAATTACTAATTCCTTGGTGTTTTCAACCAGAGACGTGAAGAAGCACCTTGCAGGTAGACAAGATGAGATAATAATCACAGTAGGCAGAGGCGGAGACCGCCTGTAATCATGGTCAGTTTAAAGGTAGCAAAAGGGTGCAGGAACTTTAAAAAATTCTACGGATTTAGTAAGGAGCCAGGTCTTAAAATATTTAGAGTTTTTTTTATATGGAATATCAATTTCACGTTCTGATACAAACTGATTGAACTCGCACCACCTATCTAGGCACTGCTGATCCGTTTTCGTTACGTAGTTGATGCCTGTTAAACGGCGTGGCGAAGGCGATACGGTTCCGTTCCCTTTCTGAGCTGTTATAATGTGCTACGATCTTAAAAGATCACGTCAGTCGGTGTAACCCATAGATATAGGGAACTATAGATCGGCAATGTGTAAGAGAAACCATAGGTATAGGAAACTGCAAACGGCAATGTGAAAGAGAAACAGCATACTAACACCTATACTAGAGCGAGATAGATAGACCGGACCATTTGACGTACACGCAGGTGGCCTAGGTGAGCCTGTCAGTCACGTAGAAAAGAGAGCAACTGTCGTACTGCAGTACTATTTTTCACGCACACATGCGGATTACTCACACATTGGTGCATTCTTTTTGTTTCGTTCTTGTCGATTTATTGCCAATCTATAGACATCAGTGATTATAAATCTACTTAGGCCGCCTGCGCGTATGTGAATTGGTCTCGTCTCTCTATCAATATACGCATTAGTATTCTCTCTCTCTTACACATTGCCAATCTACCAGTTTCCTATATAGTCCAAGTAGATTCATTGCTAATCTAGAAACGTCAGTATTTATAAATCCATGATGTAGGTAACCCGGCTGAAACGTCAGGCATTTTACAATGATTTGATTTGATTGACAGAGTTGATTCCAGTTTTTACACATGTTACTCATGTTGAACAAGAACTGTCTCCAGCAAAAAGTTTTCTTCGCATTTAGAATACATTATGATTACCATGGATAGAATCCTCTTAGACTCTTTGGAGGTGATTAATGCGTGTAGGTGCTTTCTCAGTATATTTGTTGGTGGGATCGGTACTGTACCTCTTAAGGAGAAGTTGTTTAAATTAACATTTATGACATTGATTGTTTGAACAGTCGATTACAACTCAAAAAATATTTTGAATCTCAACATTTCCACAGCAATATTTTCAAACAGCGCATACAAATTACGCTAAACTGGAACACACCACTCTGCATAATATAATCCTGGTCTTTGAAGGGATCTTGAGCGTCAACAACTTATTATTAATAAGGCCTCAGTTCATTACAACGGGCTGTCCCCCCACTATGATTTATAGGGCATTTAACTTTTATGGCGGTGCTAAGTGGCCCGACTCACAGCCACTGAGAAAACTCATCTTGGCTAATGTAAGCTGAAAAGTAAAACAAATTGTCTCGCTCGGTTGACGCCCGAAACCTGTCTCCCGAGTTTTATACTGTCGTAAAAATTTGCAATCGTATTTGTCCCGTCTTATAGAACGTGAAGGACTTAGCAGAGCCCAGTATATTTCAATAAAGTTATTACCATTGTTTCAAATAGTCTCGAAATGTTAGCGAAGATCTCAGATGTGTGAAAATGACGTGGGATCTGCGCGGGATATTTTGTCCCCATCTGAATTCGTTTACCGCTTAGTTTTGTAGGTTAGAAGAGCTTAGGAAGTCTTTTTGGGAAAGATTTATTAGACTATTAGCCGCCCGCGGGTTCGCTCGCGTTAATGCCGGTTTATTATAATATAGCCCATAGCCTTCTTCGATAAATGGACTATTGGACACAAGAAGAATTTTAAAATTTGCATCCGTAGTTCCTGAGATTAGCACGTTCAAGCAACCAAACAAACTCTAAAATATTAGTAATTAGTATAGGTTGAGACCTAATTTCGTTTGTTAGGTTAGGGTGAAAATATAATAATGATAAGATTGAGACAAAAATTGAGATGTCAGAGTGTGACTTCTGTCCGAGTTGTCTGTTTTTGTTCGAAGTAACAATAACATTTTTTTCGCTGTATTGTTTGTCATAGGATTATTATCAAATCTGGGTTAATAAAAAAAAAAACCAGGCAACGAGGTGCGAAGCGTAGTGAAACCCTAGCAGGATTTCTTTCTATATAAGTGTATACAAAAAACATCAAAAAAACTTAAAGTAAATTAAAAAGAAATCAAATGTTCGTAGGATTTTCGTGAAAATACGATTTATAATAATAAATTTCCACGCTCACAAACATTATCTAGTCCAAATTATTCAAAATCGAAGATTTTTAATGAAATTAAACTTTTGATTTTTAATGAAATTAAACTTTTTAAATTAATTTATGCTTCAGAAGAAGCACTCAAAATATTCCCACCTGCACCCCTTTTGCTAGGGTCTAGCAAAAGGGGTGCAGGTGGGAATATTTTGAGTGTTTTTATATAGAACTTTAACTTAGCATATTTTTACAAAAATAATAACAAAAACGCTAATATTTCAAAAATGCATGGGAGCAAAAAAATAATGAATTTATTAATCCTCTATTGTATATGGAGCAAATGAAGACACATCTAATGATATTAGCTCATAAATATATAAAACAACATAAAAAATAGTTGAAAAACACGCTTTTATATTAAATCGGACTAAAAAGTGAAAATAACTTCTTAGCATAGATACTAATGTTCGTATTATAGAATAAGTTTCAAGAATGAACGCCGACTTGAGCGTCCTACGTCTCTATCACTTTGTGCGTGATAGAAAGTGACAGACTATTCTCAAGGCATGTTTGACTTTTGAGTGTTATTCTGTAATAAGGGCCTAAATGATAACCGAAAAGTATTAAATTAATTAACATAAGTTCTTGAAAATATACAGTTCTTGAATATATTTTTTGGAAAATGTTCCGTTATATTACATAAGACGTCGTGAGTTCACAGCAAAAAATAATAGGTCTTTGCACAACCGCCACCAAATGTTAGAACTCGACCGCACAATATAGTTATATAATTAACAATCTACTGTTATTAAGCAGTTCCGAATTTACGTGAACAAACTTAATTGTAACTCTGATGTATTCAAAATTTTGAACAACACAGTTCTAAATAATTTACTAACTTTTTGAGCATTTATTACGATTGTAAGTTTAGATTGTGAGAGCAGACTTCCCCGAAAGACAGTTTTGTTTGAGCAGTAGGTAGCTCTCAGCGAGAGGGTTCCGGGCTACGAGGCAAAAACGTGTTTTAATTAGCAAATATACCGAGTAAGGCGAGCTTTACTAATTCAATCAACACTACGAAGTATGCCTCGAATTAAGAGGCGGGATAAGGAAACACTAGAACTGGTTCTTTTTTATTATTTACTAGCTTTTGCCCGCGAATTCGTCCGCGTAGCATAGTTACTAATAGCAGCATTTAAAATTTCTTTTTATTTCTACTAGCCCAAGCGCCATATTACAATTTTCATGGATTTTACTTAAAAATGACGGATTTCCATACAAACTTCTATCCCGTATTTTCCCCCCTTAGGGATTGAATTTTCATAAATCCTAAATATCTCTTACCTAATTTCTAACTGAAAGGCCGTACATATTTTTTTATGGATTCATTCAGTAGTTTTTGCGTGAAAGAGCTACCAACACACATATATACATACAAATAATATTAGTAGGTTTTACGGGTAGTATTCAACTGCAAATCAAAAAAATCTTCCTTTTGTGTATCAAAAAGATTTCACAGCAAAATAATCCCTTAGAATAATACTATTCAAAAAAACTAACCTACCAATCCCTCTGCAATGTAGGTAGGTATGACATTGAACTCTTCCAAAAACAGTGCAAACAGTTCCGCCAGGTCATAAAAAAATTACCCTAACACACCTTTTAATTTGACGCCCAGTTGAATTTTCTAGTTTACGGCTGCATATAGGAAGCAGTTACGATATTTTTACATTAATATATTTGCCACGCAATCTAAAACTATCAAATGTATTCTTGATGGTGTGGCACCATTTGACACAGACTTATAGTAAGAAAGTCGTCCCAATTGGAACGTTTTAGAGGATCACAATCTAACGCGCGCGCCTATGTCATATCTGCTTCTTTTTCCTTTCTCATATACTTACGTAGTTTAAAGGAAGTCTTGTAATCGTAAAAAAATTCGACCTCGAGATTTACACGTTTTGGATCTCCCTGAGTCCAAAAATATTTTTTTGGAATTATGTCTGTGTGTCTGTGCATTAGCACGATAACTCGAGTATGCTTTAACTTATAGCAACCAAATTTCACATGCATGTATGAAATCAAAATATAAGGTTTCTATCAACTTTTGAGTCGTTTCCGGTATACGAGAAAGTCAAGGGGAGACCACTCCCGATTTTTTAATTTAATATCGTCGTTTGCCATTGGGCATACCTAGTGATGAATTCTTTAGAATTAAGAAGAAACTGATTGGAGATGTGTAAGTGAAGGGGTGTAAGGCTCTATTGGAATGGAGAATGATGATGACGATTGGATATATACTGCTGTAGCGGTTTTGCGTAAGTCTCTGTTAAAAAGTTGTCTTGCTTGTATAGGCCTTATTAATATTTGCGTATTCGTTCCGGTCATAGACATCGTGTGTTCGCGCCTCCAACAAGTGGTACGGCAGTGCGTGCACAGTCGGCACTAAACGCAATTCTGTGCCTACTGCCTCAGAATTGGATATACTCATATTTTTACTTTCTCGTAACGTAGTATAGAAGAAGTCTTGTAATCGTCAAAAAATGCGACCTCGAGATTTTGACCGATTTACACGTTTTGGACCTCCCCGAGTCGAAAAATATTTTTTTTTGGAATTATGTCTGTGTGTCTGTGCGTTAGCACGATAACTCGAGCATGCTTTAACTTATTGCAACCAAATTTAACATACGTGTAAAACATCAAAATATAAGGTTTCTATCAAATTTTGAGCCGTCGATCACGAAAGTTAAGCAACCAATGGTGCGGTCGGTATTTGGATGGGTGACCAAAATTTAACACGCATGTGTGACATCAAAATATAAGGTTTCTATCAAATTTTGAGCCGTCGATCACGAAAGTTAAGCAACCAATGGTGCGGTCGATATTTGGATGGGTGACCAAAATTTAACACGCATGTGTGACATCAAAATATAAGGTTTCTATCAACCTTTGAGTCGTTTCCGGTATACGTGAAAGTCAATTTTGATAACCCCAATTCTATAAAAAATAAAATTGAGATAAGATTTTGTGTTTAAAATTTTCGTCTTCTATTACACTAATGCCCAATCATGTAACTGGGTTTATCGCGTTTAGTTATTTTAAAGAAATAAATTAGTATAATTGGACTCCATTCAATTCACTGGGAAACTCTAGACATTATTTATTTTTCTCCCGATTCCTTTCTAAGCCATTAGTGTACAAAAGTTGCCTCTCGCTGCGAATATCATACTAAGCGGAACAGCTTCACAAAGCTTTGCTCAGGGTCTGTACTACTCTGTTCCGTCACTTTATGACTCTTAAAACTTGCTCTCTGTGCATCATGGATAGGTATACCAACCCAATATTGTTTGTGTAGAACTTTTGAGTATCTATACTGGGTTAAATACATTTTAGTGTTTATTCGTGCAGGACGTTAACTATTAAGAGCGTGCATTCATCGAAGTATCAATATTTTTTTCGCTTTATTTTTGTTAAATACACATGTTCATGTGACCCCATGTACACAAGACATTGCTCGCAGAGCGATATGAAATGTCCGCGCGCGCTGGTTTAGACAATTTTTCAAAAAATTATTAAAAATGTCCCATTGCATTTACAAATTTATAATATCGTTATTATGTCTACAATTATATGTTATATAATATAGTAAGTATATTTAATGAGTATAATTTCAAAAACATTCTCATTAAAATTTAACAATTTATAAAATATTTTGCTACCCCTTTTTAACATGTTATCTCAATTTTTTACTTATTTGGGCTCTATAGTGGTTTAAAACAGTATATTTATTGGAAAAACATTTTGTGCAAAGTTTTGTCTGCCATTACAATGCTGGTATTTCATCTGAAAGATAGCTCCGAACTGCATTTTCGTAACACTGCGCTAAAAGAATCCCCTCGCTTTACAAAACTGTAAGTGTAAATTAAAATATCTCTCTATAGTGGTTTAAATCAAGAACTAATCTTCCTATAATATATAATTTCTTTGCAAAGTCTGTTCATATCACTTCAAAATTAGGTCTAAAAAATTCACAAAATGTGACAATTTTGACGTAAATCGAGTGCACGCCCTTAAGAGGATACCTCGCGAATATTCAACATTTTCAAATGGATTTTTATCCTATTTCTTCTAACTATTGTGCTTCTTATCAAATATGTTATAGTTGACTATTTACCTAATTAAGACGTTCTCTAGAGCCAAAACACGATTTTCCCGATAAAAAAATCCAAAGATGATCCTTCTCAAACAGGTTTTTGAGTTCTATATAAAAAGTACCGAAGACTTAGATACCAAATTAGGTTGGTGTCCACGTCCGGAAGCCCCCTCGTGGCGGACCCAGGTAACGTGGTGGGGAAACTTTCTCGGCGGGTGTGTGGCTTTTGATGTCAAGTATGTCCCCTTGGCATTCGATGTCACATGCCATCGTCGAGTTGTTTTTGTTTTCCCACCACGGCTAGTTCACGATAGGCCACAACCGCGCCCGAAGTCCCCCGGTTGCGGTCCGATGGCTGTTCCCGGTGTCCTCGTCAGGAAGAAGCGCCAGGTCGAGAAGCCGTCGGTGGAGGAGTGGCTGCTGGCCACCAATTGGTGCAAGGAATGCCTAGATGGGCAGCGTTGGGACGGTCTCGGTGTAGATGCGCTCAGGTGCGCAGATCCCGAGCCGTCCCGTAATAGTGCATAGAAGATCAGGCCGGGGAGGATGTTTAGAAGGAACGCCTTTACCTCGAGTCCCACATACCCCCTGCGGTTGGCACCACCACGCAGGGACGATGAGTAAATGCATTTGACCTCCCCGTCAAAAAAAAAAGATACGGTTAACCAGAAAAGTAAGAAATTATTATTAACATTTCAGATTTTGAAGAGGGGCGCGGGGTAAGTGGGCGGAGCCAATTCATTACTAACTTCACGAGGTAGGTATCCTCTCAATTCTAATTTACAAAGTTATAACTATTATTTTTTTATGAAAAGGTCAAGAAAATTACTCCACTCCACTTGATGGTAAGCAGAAGTGGAAGTGGAGTTTAAATGAAAAGACAGCTAGTGCGAGAGTTAAAGTCCACAGCAGGGATTTCCAAACTGTGTTCCGCAGAACCTTGGGGTTCCGTAGAATAGTCATCACATCAGGGTTTCGCCGAAATCCGAACTTTAAAACAATTATTCATAAAACAGTAAAACAATTTCAATTATCTCAGTTAATTGAATATTGTGTTTCCATAATGTATACAACATGTCAATTAAATAACCAACACCCTAAATACAGGTGGTTTAGGATCGGCTTCTGAGTTGAATTCAATATTTAAAAAAAAAACAAAAAAAGTACCCAGAAAATGTTATACAATATTTTCTGGGTACTTTTTGTTTTTTTTTTTCAAAAAAAAGGTATTTTTTAAAAAAAAATATTGAAATCTACTCAGAAGCCGATCCCAAACCACCTGTATTGAGGGTATTGGTTATTTAATTTACATGTTCTATATTACACATTTCTTAAAAAAAATGTTCTTAAACTATAAAATTTAGTGTTGATTTGTAATCATTTGAAATGGGGTTCATAAAATAAAAGGTATCTGGTTGGTGTTCCATTATTTTTAAAGTTTAAGCCCTGCTCTAAAGTGAAGCACTCTGTGCAACGCAATAAAAGCTTGTGCAGAAACACCAACCCTACGTGTGTCTCACAGCCTGATATAGAGGCAACTACATGTTTAAAGCTGGAAAAGAAGCTTTGTTATACACGTCAGAGTAGGAAAGTAATATCAACTGAAGTGTTATAAGATAACCTGTCCATCAGCAGTGACTGCAACCATTGTGAGAGGTTTCCACGCGGCTGCCGTGCACAGCGGACGACGAGGGTGACCATTGTACGTTATGGTTCAAATAGGACAACTACTAACATTTTCTTATTCTTACACCAAGCACCAAGTTGTACAATTTTGCAAAAAGTAACATAAAAGTTAACTTAATTCATAGGATGGGTTATTTCCAATGATTTATTATATACTAACAAGAGGTAGATATGGCACTAGCGCGTCAAAAGAATTGGTGTAATTTCATTTGCTACTGCTACCTCTCTCTCTTTCCGCCTCGTACTTTCTTTAAGATCTGTTTTATTCACTTTCGGGAAAGGTTTTAAACGTCACGCAGTATGGATATGCGCCATCTTTATTAAAACGTCATTGGTTATTCCCTCAGGTTACTCCATTTTCGACCGAGTTCTTGTTGTAAAAACACGTGTTGAGAGAATCCATTTTTAACCTCAATCAACCGTACAATTTTTATTACTTTAGTCACATTTTCACTTGACATTGGCAAAATGCGTACGCTTAATGCGACGCGATGCCATTAATTAAGAATAGAATAGAATAGTACTCCATTTTCAAATTATGTTTTTTTTTTATTTAATTAGTCAATCTAAAGTCGCCATACCGAAAAAGTCGATATGTTTCGGTAATTAGGTAAGTGGTTTTATTAACACACAACACGCTGTGATAATCAATCGGGTCCCAGACCTGACCATTTTGTTAGCAAAAACACGCTAGCTCATTAATTAAGACGGATGGATATCAACCACCACGTCTACGAACGGTTAGGTGATTCATTTCGTGATTGTGAAAGGATTTGCTAACAAAACCTCTGATTAATCTGAAGTCGCAACAGACGGACTGTTTTACTTACCTACATTTTAGATTAAATTGTATTACCACGTTTTATTTTCATTTTGATATCTTAGAAAGCGCAGCAATTAGGGACACGTGACATAAGTACCTAAAACATTTTTAGCTATACGTATATTAAACTATTATAATTTTCAAGGACCCCAAATTATGTTTTTTACGGTTGGTGCGGGTACCAAAATGATCGTTGCCCTCTTTTATGTTCTATTCATAAAACTAGAATGAATGCTGTGTTCAACATAATGATGAGAAGATGTACAAAAAACAAGTATGTCTGACTTTTTCATGACGAGTAAGATATGATACCTACCTCAGACCAAATAAAAAGTAATTGGTCTGCGATATCTAAATTAAAATATGATTAATATAATTACCATGGACTATTCCAAAACCTGGGTTTTGAAAAAAAAGAAAGCTGCCAGGATTGGTGAAGGATTGCGGTCACATCTCGTCTAAGGACAAGAATCTATTCTTCTTATCTTAATTATGGCTTCGCACTAAGCATTTAGCCAATGTAAAGTGAAAATAGGTATTCTACACTATAAAATTGTACGGAAGATTGATTAGCAATGGAGTCTCTCAACACATGTTCTTACATCAAGAATTCGCGATAAAAAAACACAAGAATCTTTTCAAGTAGGTATGAAAATGTTTATTTGAGACACTAATATGTTAGAAATTTGATCACATTCATCAACATGTGGATTCCTAGGTTGCATTAGGCTGGGCAAGCTTTTGATGTAATCCTTCGGAGTTAAGTCAATCTGCTTTTCTAGTACAAAAATTTTATAAATCCAAGTGACACCGTGAAGGTTGGTGACCCCAGTCAGCTCAGTAATGTTCTCACCCTTTGAGTCGACCTCTGAAGTGAGCCTCCGTCTCGAGCTCACGGCCCGCTGCACCTTCTGATGTCGAACGATTGTTGGCGTTTCAATTACAACTAGTGCGTTTTGCTGTTCCCGTTGCTTTGTTGAGTTTATTGCGTCGTTTATGTAAGATGTTTGCTCATTTTGTATGTTTAGTAGTTAACTTATTCTTGACGTACTTGGGTGGAGGAGAGATAAATTTACCTTCACATTATTTGGGGCTCGGAAGCAGCTTTTGGCTTTACTCGTAATATCATTGAATTATGTACCTCTTTACAATAATCATTATATCTTTCATTACTCTTCATATTCCTACCCTAGTTCCAATATGCCATGACTTACTCATGGCTTATTTAAAAATTTTCTTGTACCTTAACTTGCAATTACTTTCATTCAATAACCGTATGTTAAACTATACTTTTTAAAAGATTTTTGTTTGTAATTAAATTATATTTGTGTTGTGAAATTCTGAAAAATGTGAAAATGACTCTTTAATCTCCTCATCAGAATTGACGATTTGATTCGTACTAACTCATGGGCTCATTGTTTATTTCTTAAATTATTGATCCTAGTCTTAGCCAAGGGCTGTTCGCTTATTTCCTACAAAATTTGTAATAAGAAGATCAATACTTAAAGAAAATCGAGTTAGTATGGAAAACCGCCAAATTTATGAGGATTTTCCAAAAAGTTGTGTTTTTCATATAAACTATATTTAAAATTTCTAAAAAACTATTAATCTTTTGAAATTTGGAGTGCATAAGGGTCGGCGCCCACCGACATCGCGGAACGGCACGGCGCGGCACGGTACGCTTCGGGATGCAAATCCGTAAGTGCTTAATTCATAATAAAAACAAAAAATAAATAAATGAAAAGCTACAGAATAAAAGAAGTTACACAGCATAAAGTGTGTATGAAAAAAAAAACGCCATTTTCGTAAAGACCTAATACTTGGGTCATCGGTGCAAGTCACTATCGATACTGTTTTTTTTATATATATATTCACGGCCGGCCGCTTGACTCACACCAACCCTGCTTGAGAATGTTTTTGTGGTTGATTTACTCGTCACTGTAAGAGTAACGAGTTTTTACTATGTGGTAGACCCAATTTAGGGTCGTCTGGGTAGGTACCACCGCCTTCCTTATTTCTGCCGTGAAACAGTTCGCTGTGTTTCGGATTGAAGGGAAAGGTAGCCAGTGTAATTACCGGTCATATCATCTTAGTCACTAAGATGTTGCAAGTGTCTATCGGCGACGATAACCACTTAACGTCAGGTGGACCGCAAGCTTGTTTGCCATCGCGTAATATAAAAAAAACCCCGTTGAAGCGACGGTCTGTTTTTACGTCACCCATGGGATGAAGGGGTAGTCTTATTCGTGACCGGGATCTTTCTCATATGTTATTTAGATGGCAGACAAGTATACCGCCTGCCTGGTAGTAAGTAGTCATCTTAGCCTTTTTTTTGACAGGGAGGTCAAATGCATTTACGCATCGTCCCTGCGGGGTGGTGCCAACCGCAGGGGATATGTGGGACTCGAGGTAAAGGCCTCCATACCCACTAACGCACGTGAGCGCAACTACACCGAGACTGTCCCAACGCTGCCCGTCTAGGCACTCCTTGCACCAATTGGTGGTCAGCAGCCACTCCTCCACCGACGGCTGCTCGACCTGGCGCGTCGTCTTGACGAGAACACCGGGAGCAGCCATCGGTCTGAACCCGGGGACTTCGGGCGAGGTCGTGGCCCTGAAAAGGGCCGTCCGAAACTAGCCGTAGTGGGAAAACAAAAACAACTCGACCACCACCATCACGAGTGTTAGACAGTATATTGCAGCCTTATTCCACGATATCAAACTAAAATTAGTTAGTTTTAAACATTAATTAGATCACAGTAAAATAGCGTAATATTAAAGTCTAAGTTTCTCTACTATTCTAAAGCTCCACGTTTTTCTCGCGGAACTTATAAAAAGAGATTTTGCTTTTGAATAAAGTTTCGGTTATTCAAAAGCAAAATCTCTTTTTATAAGTTCCGCAAAGACATTATATTCGAAAAACACGGACCGAATGGAGGAGTCAGCGCCGCACTAACTCAGTTTTACTTGACAATATGGCAATCGTCCAAAATTAAACTAACTTTTAGATATTACGCTCATCATCAGGAACTCAGTGCAGCGTCGCAAATATTTGTACAACAAAACTGGAGCTTAAAACAAACAGCGTAGCTAGTGTAGTTCGAAACTAGTCTTCCTCCAGTCAGTGTTCGGGGTAGGGTTGTCAAATATGACAGGTTGCTGCTGTCACAACGTATCTTATCCATCTTATCTCATTAAGCATACAATGACGCTCATAATCAATACTGGCACAACCTAGTAGACTGTCGATAAGCCAGGGTTGCACTGCTGACAGTAAAATATACAAGGTTACCCAAAGCCCTTCTACAGATAATCAGGTCAAGTCTACGTCTTCTATTTTAGCTCAATTTTAGCAAACACCTTTTCACCCTAGGTATAACAGACAGCACCTTATGCAGCGGCATCCGGGTAGACTTCAGGATGTCTTTACAGACATCAAGGCGATGGGAGGCTTCTTGGAAGAGTTGAGCTGACTGGAGTGATCCAGACTTAGGCGCATGCGGAAATAGCCCGTACGACGATTAAGAAGAAGTAGACGTTCATTATCCCAAAAGGGATTGAGCAGAGCCTTGGGTGTTATTTGGTTTTGTACACGTAAAGCCACATTTGGCAATATGGCCCATGCAGTGCCTCAAATATTGTCAGGTTGCAAGCCTGTCGCTTACATAAAAGGGGCAAAAAAGTAACTAGCCTTTAGTGGAATTACAATTACTATCCCATCATAAGGAAATAAATTTCACCTGCAATCGATGAACTGTATGGCCCATACTGGTAAATGTGGCTTTATAAACAAATGTTACCTAAGCTCGACTCAACACATTTTAGGATGATTATATTGCAGCGTGACTATATTGTATGGATGTATCAATCAACGCTTCGCTACTCCTTGGTAAAACCATTGAAAAATTATAATCACTGTTTTCTAATGAAAAGTGATATTACTCACCGACAGAAGCACAAGGCTACGAACAGCGGTTGAATGTATCTAATTGCAACAGGCATTCCATTTAGTACACCACAATGAAAAATAATAATAATGGTAATTTCTATTCCCCAATACTAGAAATTATTTCAGTTAAAAATAATTTTATTCATTCATACCTTACCTACTGACATTTAATTAGAGTTTTATGGTTTAAAATTTGACTTTTATTTATAAGACATGTGGGTAATGATAATCAAAGCAAAACTTTTGTCATAAAATTATATTATAAAAATGAGTGTGTCGTTTTGATTGTTCAATTATGGTTGAATTAGTCTATACCTAATACTCAAGGAAAGTCAAAATAAAAACTTAAATATTGTGATTAAAATAAGCAATTTTCTCTAAGTGACCGTTACACTTACATTTTCCCGATCTCTCCTATTAGGAAACCCAAAATTTATTTGAATCATTCAAAATAAGTATAATTGCCGTACGTACTCTTCAATACGTACTATACGTAGTATATCTTTATACTATATAAAATTATTCACTTCGTGTGTTTGAAATTGAACTCTTCTAAACGGTTTTTGACGAAATTTTTTGAATGCATTCAAGTCGATCCGAGATGATTTAGTTTCACAATTCATTTGATATTACACATGTTTACAAACTTTTTAACTTGCACTGTTCATATGTAAGTTGTCCGTCAGTTTGCAAACCATTTTCGGCGACTTTAGGTATCAGATTGAGTTGAAATTTTGCATACACGTTTAGTTTACATGACAATGCAAAATTAGCTGACGTCATTCTAAATCCAACATGGCGGAGGGCCCAAGATGGCGCACTAGTTATTTTTTGTGCACTCGCATGATATGGTCATATCAAATGAAAGAGTTTGCTGAGAAGATTATTTTTTAGAACTACCATAACATAAGAATATGAATAAACTGACTTAAAAATAAATTAAAAAAGAAATTTCTATAAAGAACATTTTTAAACACAAGTTTTTATTTAAATATGCTCTAAAAATAAACTTCAAATTTAAAATATTATAAAAGATTTACTCGTGTAGATAAAAAACGATATATCTGGAGTTTGTCCAGAGTTCTTGCAGTAAAAACACGTGTTGAGAGACTCCATTTTTAACCTCAATCTACCGTACAATTGTTTGTTACTCTAAGTGCATTTTTACTTGACATTGGCGAAAAGCGTTATAAATCGCGAACGCCATTTATTTAAAGAAGAAGAGTAACGATATTATGTAGAATCGGCAAAGAGATTGATAGAAATTAAACGATGATCGTAGAAAATATCCCGACACCAACTTTTATAAAATTAAAAATTTCATGTTTATTTTATTTTATTTTTTTAGAGCATATTTTTTAACAGTAGGTACAACATCTGTCGGACCGCTAGTTTTTGGTAAAGATGTGTTAAAGGAACCTTTGCCAACCCTAGCGAGGACGTAAATGAGATGCAACGGGCCCGGCGAAGGGACATTGTTTTAAGTAAACCTATTCCGTTGTTCTGTGTAAAGTTCACTTTTAATTTCGGTGCGAGCACCGGTCGCTGATAGGCTTACATGCGATTAAATAGACGACGAATTATAAATAATTTCACTTACATTATACTATTATGATTATTAATAATGATAACTATTGAGTGTGGACTGTATGAGATTCTTCGTGGGTGATGATGGAAACACGACTTCGAGGTTAAAAGGATTGATATGTTAACTCTGTGTGCCAGGTGACTAAAAGTCACGTCTCGTAATAGGTGGGGTACATTATATTATGTTTATTAGAGGAAATTACTTATTTAGTAATTATAAAACCACAGTAATAATTTTTCAAATGAAAGCATGCATTTAGACATTTTTATTACTTAAAAACCAAGAACCAACAATTTGTTGCTTATTTGTACATTATTACACATTTCTTCATTTGAGACCTTAATCATATAAAATATTAATGGTAATAAGCATTTTAAATGGAATAAAACTAAAAAAATTAAAATAAAAAAATCCTTCAATAATAAATCAGAAAGTTCTATGAACGCGCCGTTCGAAGATATGTGATGGCCAAGAGCGCTTTACTACTGCTCTCTTGGTGATGACCCCTGGACTGACTTAGCAACACTGATCGGAGCAGCAAGTTTGTAATTCCAGCTACTGAAAATTCCAAGTTCGACGATTTGACGACTGGGTTATGTAACACGCCACGGAGGGTTAAAATTAAAAAAAAACAACCCCGATTGGCTCTCAATACTTTCTCCTGCGAAAAGCGTCAGACGTAGTGCGTAAGGGCGTTGTCTCCCACCCGGGAGGCACCGGTTCGAACTACGCCACGTACCAATGTGTTTTCAAATTTTAAACTCATATGTACGTTTATTCGACGCTTTTACGGTGAAGGAAAACATCGTGAGGAAACCTGCACACACCTATGAAGAAATTTAGGATGTCACACACAACCTAAGAATTTCTTCAACGACCAACCAAGTCTACCAACCCGCACTTGACCAGCGTGGTTGCCTAAGGCCTAATCGCCCCTAATGTGGGGTAGGCTCGAGCCCCTCGGTGGGGACATTATATGAGCTGTTGATGATTGTTGATGATGATGACTTTCTCCTGCTCCATTAAGAGGCTCTGATTACTATCTATTCATGATGACTAGGAAGACTTTGGCGTCTTTTGAAAATAAGACTTTACGCATGATTCAAAGTACTTACCCCTTATATGAGGCCTATCAAGTGACCGAAAAAAATCACATGTTCCATAGTATTGGTTGCATATTTATACCAGTCATACTGTATATCTATTAGCCATTCAATGATTCCTAACACAATACCTCTCCTGTAATTTGGTGAGGAGTTGGGTATTCTGCAGATTCCAGGTGATGTTGCAGCATCAGCAATGTCATCAAAGTTACAGCCAATCAAATTTAGAATCGATCAGACCTGTGACTGCTATTCAGGTCCCCTGATGATCTTCAAACTGCTGAATAGATATTTTTGAATCATAACTAAGAGCACTTCTGATCAAAATACCTTTCAAAGAAAAAAAAAAAACTAAATCGAACTCGGATCATTCATCTGGCAACTACAGTGCTGATAAATGATACACATTTTGAACTTTTCCCTTAAACCTAATCTGTGACGCGATGGACTCTGCACCCGCACGGTGAATCTATTTAACAGAAGAAAAAATACAAAATCTATTTCAACAAACTATTCCATTTCGATTCTATCGAAGAAAAGTAACAAATACAAATGGAAATAATTCTGATGTATTACTCTTATTTACATAGTCGCTTCAAAACCGAACATAGGAGAATTTTTAATAATATTTAAGTGAATGAACCCATATAAACCCAGGCAAAATCCTCGGAAATGACCCGGCAGTTGCTTTGAACGCGTTGTATTGTCCACTCACACTTTCCCGTACGCTCCCTGATATACTGCGTCGTTTTTATTGCTAAGACTGCTTTATGAATTTTATATTCAACGTGGAAAAATTTATGTGAACATTTCACATGTTTAACAATTTGTTCGAAATTAAAGTTGTTGTTTGAATTTTACTCGGAATTTTTGCTGACGTTTATTTGTTTTTTGTTTACGTTTAATGGGATTGGAATTGTCGTGTGCGTTTTGTTATGGGGGTATTATAATTGGAAAAGTGCTTCTGTGCTAATTTTGTTCTTCTGATTTTCGTACTTTTTAAAGATCTTCCATCACCTAATATCAAGTCAGATGAGGGTCAAGTCAAAGACAAAAAGACACCACCACGCTGGCTCAGTACGGATTAATGAGTAGACACAGTTCCAGGAAATATCGTCACCAAGATCCTTCTATTTATCTCCCTCATCTTTTCTTCCTCATTCCCTCATTGCTGAAGGTCGCCACCACGTACGATTAGTTTCCACATGGTGCGGTCGTGCGTGGTGTGAACTGCACGGTGCACGCTGCCACCTATTGCTGTATCGGACCACCTTCTAGGCGCTATTTCTTGGGCACATATGCCGTCCATTTCGCCCAATATTATCTGCGTCTCCAGACCATGCTTTGGTGACCGCATAATGTGTCCTAAAAAGCAGAGAGTTCTTTGTCGGCAGATAAAGAATATAAATGCTCGAGATTATAATTTTTAGTTGACATTTCTGGATTCTACGTCCACGTTGGTTACTTTCGTTGTTGAAATCGCAACGAGAGCGTGAAATCTTCCATAACCTAGTTCTTCTTCAAGTGGGTAGGTAATAGCGCGTTAAGGCCGTGCAATTTTCCGAATAATCTTTTCCTCAAAAAGCAAACTAATTTATTCATATTTCTATCAAAACTTCGCTTAAAGCGGCGAAAGAACACAATATATTGTGCCGGATACAGTGTTATTGTTTGGAATTTCTGAGATCCAAGCGTCCACAATTTACAAAGCGTTTTAATTTGTTACAATAATTTCTTTTCGTGTCATAAAATTTTGCAGTGGAGCCGAGTCACCAACAAAAGAATGAATAATGACTGCTCGAACAAAGTTGAAAATTTTGAGAAACTTCCGCGGACTCCTACAAGGGCGGCAGTTATCTTGTGATTTGTGATTTTGCTTCCTGCTACTTTATGTTAGAAGCTCTTTTAACAGGTAGAATAGCATTCAGATACTTTAAGATGTTAGGAGTTTGCCTTCGAGTTACTGAAAGTAAATTGTAAATTAATTTTATCTTATCTCGCGCCACTGGTGAAATATACCCGTTTGTATGAAGACGAATTCAAAGAATACCAGTTTCATTTCTTAATATATTTACTCTGCAGAAGGAAAGATAGGAGTCATTATAAGGAATGTGTATTATAAAGAAATAAACACCAGATACGCAAAATGGCATAAGCTTTTACATCAGGATAAGTTTAATAATAGAGAGGAGGAATATTATTAATTATGACTGAATTAAATGGAATTTAAAAAAAATAATTAATAAGATAAAAATATCAAATAAACGAACATATATTAAATAAACAACTACACTTACAACTTATAGTAATATATATTAGAAGTACATTATAAAAAATATATTTAAATAATACCTAATAATTACTTGATAAATAATTTAATTAAATACTACTATTTAATAATATGAAAGGGCCAAAAACTTCTTTTACCAGCGGCCACTTAACTTACCCATTTTAAAATCCAATGAAAGAACGAAAACGAGTGAACAGTCATTCAATAAATTTAATACAAGACGTGTTTTATATGTTTTGTGGCTGTTTTAGATGTTTTAAGTTCTTATGATTTAGAGGTTATAAAATTAAATCTATTGGCTGCGCTAGTTAGCTCGTGTTACCATCTTAATGTATTTTTTATATATTTCCCTTTTGCCTTATGGGTTCTGAAGCAGTGAAATTTTAATAAAAGTATACCACAGTTTTTTTTATAGACCTATATACAGTCGACCAAATTGAATCATGACCCACCTTAAGATCATTTTCCTACAGTCACTCTATACAAAGTAGGGTGAAATTCGCTTGAACGTACATTTCTAAGTAACGAACCTGTTATCAATTCGTTAGACACTGACAGTGTCAATAAATATGGCTTTTTAAAATTTGTTCAGACTACTACTTGACATCTGACACATAACGTCATTTTATTTTTAAAAATATAATAGTTATTCCATTTTCTCATTAGTGAGAGGAGTTTAGATTATGAACGACATCTTATTTAAAATTCCAATTGAGACTTTAGTGCAGTGATAAGAAAGATTAAAATTGCATAGATCTCTGACCCGTAATGACGCATTTTTATTCATATTTAAAACGCACTAAGTGCAACACGCATGATAGCGAAGAAAACCTAACTAAATTTATGATTCTAAAGGAATGATCGGCCAAGTGGGTCATGATTCAGTTGGTTCGACTGTACATGCATTCACATTGCCTAGTTACTCAGATCATTAAATTGGTAATTTTAACCGACTTCAATAAAAAGGTTACCTCTACAGAAGACCACAATCAAATAACAATACATTTTTGTGGTATTGTGTTTCTGTTGGTGACTAAGGCTGCCAGAGCTCCACGGGGTAGGGAAGGGGACAAGGGTTGGCAGCGCTGTCACCTTAGTGTTGCAAACGTCTATAGCCTACGGTGACTGTCAAATCATTTCAAGACGAACGCAGATGAAACACAAACGCTGTCAAAGTTACGTTTCTGTTCAGCCCTGTCCGCACAGCGATAAAATATTCGCGCGGAAATAATATCGCGTTCAATTTGAACGCGATATTATTTATCGCTGTGCGGACAGGGCTTAACAGAAACGTAACTTTGACAGCGTTTGTGTTTCATCTGCGTTCGACTTGAAATAATTTACCGCGATCGGGGCCCAGGTATACTTATCTGCCCACCAAATAAAGTTAAAAAAGATTATTTTTGGTTAAAAAATAGCGAAATAAAAAAATCCGGAGTGGTCCCATCTTGAATTTCGTAAACCGGAAAAGACTTAAAAGTTGATTGAAACCTTATATTTTGATGTCATACATGCATGTTAAATTTGGTTGCAATAAGTTAAAGCATACTCGAGTTATCGTGCTAACGCACAGACACACAGACATAATTCCATAAACGGTATTTTTGGACTCAGGGAGGTCCAAAACGTGTAAATCCGTCAAAATGTCGAGGTCGATTTTTTTGACGATTACAAGACTTCCTCTATACGACGTATACGAGAAAGTAAAAACACAGACGCAACAACCTGGCTTTCATCACGGTAGGACCGATGTATGAGATACAAGCTCTGAGGACCTAGACAAGTGGCCAGTCGATTGCGTTGAACGTCTAACGAAAATGATAATAATGTATGAATATGTATGAAAATGACGTTTTAGTGAGAAAGCTCTATGGCGACCGTAGTCAAAAATTAGCCTCCCATCTACTAGCGTTTATTTCGTACGACTTGTCCTCATAGATGAACCGTTGAGGCCACTAACTAAATGTCATCTCTACATGTTTTCGTGCGATTTTATCATTCCTCGCCAGTCCGAGAGGAAAAACAATCCTTTTGTCACATACACACGAACTGATACTTTCCGGCATTTTTTGTTTTCTCGTTAAACTAAAGGATTGCGCGCCAGTAGATGGTTGTTATCCTGTTGTTTTATAAAGATTGTTGTCCTGTTAAGGGAATACCGGTCATTTTGTGTTATTTTTATGGAATACTTTCATTTTAAAATCAACATGTGTACCCGTGAGCAAAATATTGCAATTTCTATGAGTTTATTGATTGCGAATACATAATTAAATGTAAAAGAAGGCAGAGTTTGTATAACACGGGAAATATGTATAGTGATTTGCTTGTTAAATAATAGTATGTACCTAACTACTAAAAAGCCAATGTTTTTAAATTATCTATTCAAGTAATTTTAAAAAGTCGAAAGATTCACGTATAGTATGCTTACCTCAAGAACGCGGGTGAACTATGTTTGTTTGTGTAAATGTACATGCACATTATTTATGATGTGTGCCGGCACAGAACGCTGCTACTAACATTTATAATAGCTCACTCGCGTTCGTGATATAAAAATATTGTATGACCAATGCCTTTAGTTCATACGTGCAAAAAAATACGACATAATCGTACATCTGACAACACTGCCAAACGATAACAGCGAAAGGAAATGAGAACAAAACCGATATCCAAAACCGACAGATAACAAAAAGCCACTAAGTCCCTGGTTTGGTCGCGTCGTCGTGTAGGCGCGACGGAGGGGACGAAGAGATTTTAACACCGTCATTCATTCCGGTAGGAATAAACTCTAGTGGATGGGGGGCTAATATTATTTCGTTCAATAGAAACGTTAATATCGTTTGCAACTTGTCTAGGCCCTTCAGGCATCGATTTCGCATAATATAGTACGCACACAAGTCTACTATCATTCCTAATTAAAACCAACGTAAACTCCATAATGTAATTATTTTAACAAGACCATACCAATCACGTTGTAGGTAAATTTCGTTCATTTGCTTATTTTTCTGCGTACATTCTACTTTTAATGGTTTTGTGTCCATTAAGTCACTGTGTGACGGGAGGTTGATGACCCTGAATTTACTGAGATATAATTACTAGTCTCCTGCATTCCCCAACTTTTAGTTATAACTAATTGCCATACCAGTGTACTGTATTTTGTAAGAGAATAAACATATTTATTATTATTAAAACAATGACTTTAAAATACACGTGATTAATGAAGTCAGATTAACTGAAAAGGACTCGTCTTTATTATACTTTCGTGGAACTGAAAACACCGAGGGATTTACAGTCGACACTCCATCCATTAAACGCTTAAGAAAATTCTGTATTGAGTTTTTCGAGCTCTGATTAATGAGAATTGAACTCGCAATGATTATAGCATCGTTACAGTTTATTAGGGTAAGTGATCCTATAAGATTTAAAAAAATCTTTTTCCTTTTTTTTTCTTCAGAGTTTTTACAAGACGCTATTTTTTGGCGTGACTGGTTTTTACAACTGCCATCTGCGTGGCATCAAAATTCCCTCCTTTCATCAAAACCAGTCCAGTCTTCGGAGTACATTCAATGCAAACAAAAAACAAACAATGAAATCTTTTTAATATTAGTATAGGTAAGTTAAATTGTATTATACTATACCTGATCGGAACAGTAGCTATTATTCCCTCAAATTGAAAAGAGAAAGTTGATATTTTCTTCGGCCTAACAATGCGGGAGGAAAAGTTGAATGAAAATCCATTTCTAACGTGTTTAGCGGGAGGAAAAGTTGTATGAAAATCTATTTCTAACGCGACGTTCGCCGCAGCGCGCGTCGGCGGCGGTGGCGGCGGTGCTCGGCAGGGACGCGCGCTACGACAACTACAGGCCATTGGTTGGCCGGTGTTTCGCAGAACATCTGCAACTAGTGTTGCATAATCATAATCTCTTTATAATTTTGCTTATTCTGCTTATTTCAATTTAACAAGTCTGAATGTTCCTCACAGGTGTAGTATAAAGTATTATGTAATACTTGGGAGAAAGTTCGATTCCCAACTAGGGAGTATTGTGCTGCAACTGCTCGTTGGTAATCTGTCACTTTCGTCCCGCGGTGAACAATGTACTATTCTATCTATCTTACAGCGATACATTTTCAATTAATGGGATCTGGACCTGGGGAAAATTCAATTGTGAATTAAAAAAATTATATGACTATTTTAGTCTGATATCATGGAAGACGTAAATTAATATTGGTTAATTTCATAAGGATCTGCTTCGAAAAAAGTCCTTATTCCTGTTTGCCAAGGCATCGAACACTTTAGCGGTTAGCGAAACCGACAGAATCTGTCGACTTTTTGGATAGATTATATGAAAGCCTGTGATTCCGTACCGCTTTTATGGCTAATGAGAGTGCTGGAGTTGTATAAAATAAATACAACTCTACGCACTTTATTGATATCGTGTACGCTACAACAGTGGAGAACAATATACTTCTATCCGAGATCTCGACAGATTCTAGGTGAGGGCGAACCAATAAAAATAGAGGGAAGGATCTTCCAGGGTGATGGTCTGAGTCGAAGAAGATAATAATGAAAGTAGCTACCTTTTACTCGTCAAAATCCCTACTACCGTTTCGGGACGATATAAGCATTTTACTTAAATAATTATTATGCTGAGACGGAGAAGAAACGATTTACAGGTCAATAGATTAATTATATCAATATACTATTTAGCTGGCACCGCAAAAGTTGTTCTGCCTTATAAATATTTTCCTTATCTAGCACTATGAAACATATTAGGTTGGGGAAAAAGTCTTTTCGCATTATAGTATGTATAAACTTGTAATAAAATCTCTTTGGCTATACTATTTGTATCTGGCTGGTTTTGGTATCATTGAAAGTTTAAATTTTAAAGAACGTAATTCCAAATTCAAATTAGGAAAATGTGTGATTTTCATTTGTTTTTCGTACCGCCAAGATGAGTGAATCTAATGAAGAAATTCGATACATTTTAAAATTTTACTACAAAAAAGGTAAAAATGCAACGCAAGCCGCGAAAAAAATTTGCGATGTTTATGGACCTAGTGCAGTGTCTGTGAGAGTAGCACAAATTTGGTTTAAGCGTTTTCAATCCGGAAATTTTGATGTCAAAGATGCACGTCGCTCTGGTCGCCCTATTACAGATAAAATGGATGCCATTTTTGAAAAAGTGGAGCAAGATTGGCATGTCAGTAGTTACGACGTAGCTGAAGAACTGGGAATTGACCACAAAACAGTTTTGGCGCATTTGAAAAAAACTGGGTACACAAAAAAGCTCGACATTTGGGTACCTCACGAGCTCACTGAAAGAAACCTAATGAACCGTGTACTCATTTGTGATTCTTTATTACGACGTAATGAAACCGAACCATTTTTGAAGAAGCTGATAACTGGTGATGAAAAGTGGATCACGTACGACAAGAACGTGCGAAAAAGGTCGTGGTCAAAGGCCGGTCAAGCTTCACAGACTGTGGCGAAACCCGGGTTAACTCGCAACAAGGTGATGCTGTGTGTGTGGTGGGATTGGAAGGGCATTATTCATTATGAGCTGTTACCACCAGGCAGGACCATCGATTCTGAACTCTACTGCGAATAACTGATGAGATTAAAGCAAGAAGTTGAGAGAAAGCGGCCGGAATTAATCAACAGAAGGGGTGTGGTTTTTCATCATGATAACGCTAGACCTCACACATCTTTAGCCACTCAGCAAAAATTAAGAGAGTTTGGCTGGGAGGTGTTAATGCATCCGCCGTATAGTCCTGACCTTGCACCTTCAGATTTCCACCTGTTTCGGTCTCTTCAGAATTCTTTAGGCAGTGTCAGGTTAACATCACGAGAGGACTGCCAAAACCACTTGTCGCGGTATTTTGACCAGAAGTCCCAAAATTTCTATAGCAATGGGATCATGTCCCTACCTACAAGATGGCAAAAAGTTATCGAACAAAATGGTACCTACTTACTTTAGTTAAATGTAAATAAACTATATTAAAAAATGTTTTGAATTTTCTTAAAAAATGCGAAGAAACTTTTTCCCCAACCTATTACTTTACGACTTATTCTCATATCAACCAAATAGACACAAAATTTTAGGGTAAATTATTTTGGGGTAAATTATGGGCAGGTTTTGCCCAAAATTTATCCACGCATTTGGATATAATTTTTTATTTTGTATTACTCTATCTTATATGTATAAATATTTGTTTATTGAGATTTTAACCAATCAAATGAACTCTAAGTAATTTAATTTTCGATATCTACCACCATTTTGTGTCAACGACAAATACATCTTCCGCAAAGATAAAATAGACATCAAAAATTATATGTAATATTCTTCTTCTAACTGCAACTTTACACCCTTTAGCTTGTAATCACCTAAACAAACTCAAAGATAATAATTCACACCCAAAAGCTTTAAAGTTCCCTGCGTTCGTGCAACTTTGTTTTAAAGTCATTAGTCATTCTTTTGTTGGTAATTGCGACGGCAAATTTTTCGCGATGAGACAAATTCGGAAATAAATTTAACACTGTTGTAATCTTGGGCTATAAAAAAGTGGAAAATGGAAGAGTTTTCTCTTTATTTACTAAGTGTACCTTGCCTCTTAAATTAATTTTTCAATCTCCATCTCGCTTAGAGGACGGATTTGATTAGAGTCCTGCGTTAACAATTCAGAATTCACAGTTTTGGATTCAAAAGGGTATTATTTATATAGCCTTTAGAGTTCATAATAGCTTTCTATGTTATTAACAGATTAGAACACTATTTTGCATCCTAAATTATTAACAGATTAGAGCATTTATTATTTTAACTTAAATTGAATATGAGTTTCTTTTATTTGCATGTCATCGCTCTACATGACATACTTAAAATCACGTTCATAATTTCAAAAGCGATCGAGCAAAACTTTGAGGTAACATTTGGTAACATAAATCCACATCTTGCATTACGAGTCATCCAGTGCTTCAAAACAGTGACAGGTCGCCTAAATGAAAAGACAATGAAACACAAAAACAAACATGCAGTGAATCAATTAACTAAAGGTATTTGTCGGACAGAAGTTTTGTTTTAAATTATGAGATGGCAAACAAGCTTCCGGTCCACCTAGTGTTAATTGGTGATCGTCGCCTATAAATACTTGCAATATTAAGGTTCAATCACTTAACACTTCAATTGCGTTGCCATCCTGGGGACTAAGATCAGTTATGCCTTCCATGCCCAGGAATTACACTGGCTACCTTTCCCTTCAATCCGAAATACAGCAAACTGCTTCACGGCAGAAATAAAAAAAGGCGGTGGTACCTACCCAGATGACCCTAAATATGGGTCTACCACCTAGTTACAGTTATCAGCGTAGCAGTCCACATGCAATTTTTGACTCTATGATGTCTAGAACAAGGCTGGCTTTAGATAGTTTCTAGGTAACATTTTTCATATCTGAGGCGGCGCGGTCGTTTTAGAGGTAATAAATAAAATCATTAGAGATAACAAAAATCGCATTTATTTATAATTTACTAAACATCGAATTCCAAAAAAATCACGATCAGTAACTTTTCCATCAATTTAAAATTTTCTGATCGTGTTTTCAGAGTACCTAATAGATTATTTTTTGTCAAAATGTTGTTTTAGGTGATTTTAAAGGTCCGTCATTTCCAAATTCACATTCGTCGGGCCTGACCTAGAAATATTAAAAAACTTGATGATACTTAATTTGGGCTAAATAATTAGAGTGGAAAGCTATATAATATTCGAGGAAAAACCTTTTTAAAAAAGTTTTTGATTTTTATATTTCCATAATAATACGTATCAAATGCAGCTGTACCCATAATACGATGATATTCAATTAGCCGCTTATTGTTTGGTCTTTGGCAGAACCTATTAGACATCGGGGTGAAAATAGCCAGTCACCGTTTAGAGAAATGTGAACAAATTGTGCTCCCAACTTTGGGGATAAGCCTGTGTCAATTACGAATTGAGTAGGGTCCTCTTTGCTACGACAAATTGAATGCCCTAAGTCTCCACGGCTGAACGAAGGACTGGCAATTTTTACTACTAAGAACGAGGATTATCAGCGTCGACTAGTATATTTTCTAATACCGGATAGGTCGGAGGGCGATTTTGCTTAATTAATACAAAGAACGGGCAGTTTCGGGGCTTTGAGGTTTTCTGGTTTTGCGATGAATGATGATTGGGATTTTGTATCAGGAAGAATAAGTTATATGTCTTGATTGAGCTAGTCAAGTAGTCAGTTGCGCAGTCGTGTGATAATAAAATGCTTGTAAATTGCACCATGAAAAAAAAAACTATGAAGAACAAAAATAAGATTTGCCATGATCAAGCGCTGGGATTGGACAGGATTTATGTCTTGATTTTCGTTGTCTTAATTTGATAAAAAAAAAAAATTTCAAGTGATGACAAAGAAAATTATAAATTAATTCAATGATGAGCCTCTCAGGTTCAACTTTTCGGAAAGTTTATTTCGGAAGAAGACTGAAAATGACGAAGAACTGCGATGTTTTTTTTACTGACTATGATGATGACTAATCGCTGACTAAAGCCGAAATTACATGGTTCAATTTCCGTTCAATACATTTTAATGTCAGTGCCCAAGCATTCGGTTTTGCTTTGCATTGCTTCAATATTGCTCATCATTCAATGATATTGAAATGCGTAAACATGAAGATTGAACGATAGCTCATTAAGTGCGGGGCAACGGAGCTTTCGCGAGCACGAGTTGGCACGACATCGCATTGCGCTAAGCGAACATTGAACGCCATTGATATACGTGTAAAATGGAAACGTCGTTCAATATTCAATGCCTTTCAATGGCATTGCTTTAATGTGATTGAACCGTGTAATATCGGCTTAACCAACGTCTTCGGCTTTTTAATAATCCGGTGTCACTGTACAATTGTACATGCCATCTGGGGCCAATAGCGTTAAGGCCGTAGCGCACATATGAGCACAGAAAGGGATCATGACTTAACATAGAGCCAGAAGTGGCTTCTTAAAAAACTGTTCTATTCTGATCAAACCTTTTTTTTGGGATTATGTTTGTATGATTGGATGTTATACATAGATGGTATTTTTAACCGAATTCAAAAAAGAAGGAAGTTTCTTAATTGGACTGTATTTTTTATGTTTGTTACCCCATAACTCTTTTCTGGGTGTACTGATTTTTAAGATTCTTTCAACCTTTGGAAGCTGGTGCTTGTTATGTGGTTTTATTTAAAGATCAACATATGACGAACAGTTTTTTAGTTATTCCTAATAATGCCTATTTAATTAACGTCGATGATATCGTAATAGTTATATTCCTTCAAGTGCAATTTTCCAAATTATAAAAATGGCAATATCAGACTGCCTGAAAGAAGAAACTTACCCTGCTCCCCAATTTGACAAATTTTGGTAAACTGTTTTTTTTTTAATCTCAGGTTTTTTTTTTAAACAAAAAAAAATTATTTTTGTGTAACTTATTTGATTTTCTTTTATTTTAATTGTAATATCTAATTTTTAGTTCTTTGTACCATCCAATTTTTTTTTAAGCCTCAAGTCTTATTGAGCATGTTGTGTACACTAAGTTAGGATTACAATCTAGTACAAAGTGATTTTATCATTAGTTTTTAATCTTGCTTTGATTGTAATCTGTCTGTGTACCTATATTAAATAAATAAATAAATTCCTTGTTTGTCTAAAAGATCTCGAGATAGTTTCCTGAAAATTTCTATTACTTAAAACACTAAAAAGCAAAAAAAACATATTTTTAAATAAAAAAACCGCCTTCAAAACTGAAAACGGAGAAATACAAATCTAAATTTTTTTTGAGGTCGGTGCCTACCTCAATATTTGGAATAAACGTTGTCAATTGTATTTGGGACCGACCTCAAAAAATATTTAGATTTTTGTACTTAAACATTTTTTTTATTTCTCCGTTTTTATTTTTGAAGGCGGTTTTTTTTAGTTAAAAATAATTTATATTAAATTTAGAAAAGAGGTAACACGCTCCAAAAATAAGTAGAAAGATAATAACAAATCATTTAATCCTCACCATAATCATATTAGAATGATTATGATTATAACAGGTTGTTACCTCTATGCCACCTCTTAGTGAAGGTAAAACATTAATTTACAAGAGAGTGCATAAACTAGCCAATCAAAAAGGTCATGTTACCAAATTTGTACTACCCCTGACTTTGATGAATGCAATTTTCTGGTTTACGAGTTGCAGCTGTAATAACTCTGCTAGTGAGATTATAAAACAATGTAATGGTGCTTAAATGAATAAGTATCTAAGCGGTGCATTTAGTTGTGGTTTCGCTAAAACAATTCGTGCCGTGCGAATACTGTTCATATTACAATCCAGTAAGGTTGATGAGAAATAAACGCAATATACACATTTTGTAGTCGACAGGATGTTGACTGAAATTATATTGGATTTGTAAATTGTGATTTGATTTCAAATAACGGACTAGTTTGTTTTTTGTAAAAATAGTCAATGATTCATTTATTATATAACAGTTATAAAGTGTCCCGAATGCGACGTTTACCTACTAAAAGCCTAGAAAAAAAATTCAGTTAGTAGAATGGACAGAACTTCTGTTTTTTAGAAAACATAATAATGACATATCATTTATAATTTCATACATAATTTTTCTAATACAAATAAACAGCACACAAAAATGTTTTTTTCTAAAACAAATAAATAAGAAATATAAAATGAATAATCATCGTCATTATCAGCCGAGGGAGGAGCCATGTGGGCGAGGATCTCATGATAAAATGAATATTACTTATTTAAAAATCGGGAGTAGTCTCCCCTTGACTTTCTCGTAAAAATTTGATCACCCATCCGAGTAACGACCGCGCACTTGGTCGACTTTACTTTCGTGATCGACGACTTAAAAGTTGATAGAAATCTTATATTTTGATGTCATAAATGCATGTTACATTTGGTTGCCATAAAGTTAAAGCATACTCGAGTTATCGTGCTAACGCACAGACACACACACATAATTCCAAAAACGGTATTATTGTACTCAGGGAGGTCCAAAAGGTGTAAATCCGTTGAAATCTCGAGGTCAAATTTCTTGACGATCACAAGACTTCCTCTATACTCCGTATACGAGAAAGTAAAAAAAAAAGGTAGCTCTATACTCTTTTTGAAAAACTACTAACTAGTAATGTTTTTTGGAGTTTACTCCTTAAGAATCGATTTGCATATATAAGGGGCCCGGTATGAGAAAAATGTGAGGAGTAAAATCTATCGATAAATGACCTCGTTACGTTTTTGAAGGTCAAAGTTATAATTGGTGCGCATCCTATGTCGCGCAACTTTCTTTGTCAAAACACGGATGATAGCAGGTGCGCCATCTCACCTGTCTCGGAGTAAACTCCAGTCGTGCGTCGGAGCTGACACACACAATTTTTTTTAATGAGATTTAGTAGTAAAGAAGGTCGATGGAACCGCGGTCGTACCTTCTTCGTAACGATTACTTTGATAGAGATAAAAAGAGTCAAGTAAAGAGTTTTCGAAAATGGAATCCTTTCCAACAGTTGTGTTGCTACCGAGCTTCTCATTGGTGCGGCTAGAAGATTCAGTTGCTCAATAGCCATGGAGTTAGGGGCCGAAGTCATTTGTGTTGCGTTTGATTAATTTTCTGGCCGGTCTTCAATCAACGTTATCCACATTAGCCGGCCTCAACTTGGCACAGATTAAATTCAGTTTCCAATCTGTATCGTGCGTTTGAATTCATGGCATTGACGTAGAGTGAGTTGTTGGCTGCAGTAGAGCTGTTGTTAATATAGGATGTTGTAGATAAGCCATCGGAATATTCTATTTTAACGACGTATATTATTAGGTTTGCAAATATTAAAAATAAAATAAAAAATTGACATTTTTTTTTGTATTTTTCGTCGTCGTCGTCGTTAAATTTACGTTCGTCGCGAGCTGGCGTCCCGTACTCCGCTTCAGACGCAGTCTACGAATGTAAAGAATTACTACAACACGCTTACCATCGACTCACTATTGCGTCATGCGAGGCAGCGAGGCATCTCGAGATAGCGACGACGTAAAAGCAGCACCAAATAGAACGCGTACTTAGCGCGTCAGAGTGACGCCGCGCTATAGCACTGAAATGTGTCACATTGTGACAGTATATGTACTGTCAAACAGAGCGTCACTGAACGTCAGCGCTAGCAGTATGCAACGCTCTGCCGGGACGTGAGAATGCTTTGACGCGCACTAATTAGGAGTTCTGCTTGGCGAAACCATATAGGGATCATGACTGGATAAAAACTATAATCATTCCGTCAGATTATCTACCGAAAAAATCAGACATGCATTCGAATCAGAAAATATTTAAAAAAAATATAGAGCTTCTAAGTTCCGGCGGGCTTGTGACATGACGCTTTCGTAAAAAGTTGTTCAATTAATGGTTTTCGTGTTCTAACGGACATAATTTTTCAGTCATCATCCGTATTGTATCGAAGTTGCGCACCACTTCGCGTCGCTTCACATTTGCTGTGAACTGACCCTTCTCCTTAGTTATATTATTCTTTGCGCTCAACAATACTCGTAATTATTTATCTCTACTTTATTTTATGTCTATGACACTAAAGTGTTTAACTAGTTTATTTAATGCTCATCTTGGTTCGATTATCAAAGTAATTCTCATTAACTCGGCTCGACTTAATCTAGATTTCAATCAAAGTTATAAACACGAATTCATCGAGGTGACTTTAAGGCTCAGAAGCAGATTTGCCACAAAAATGCGATTTTATAAACGAATTTCGATTAAAATTGAATTTCAAAATGGAATTTTTTATCTTGATTTTAATGCTCCAAAGCTTATTGTCAATTAACTTCATTTTTGGTACGCACTATTTGCTATCTTTCCTTCTTATCGAATGGTTAAGTTTGAGTTTTATAAGATACTAATTCTAGGCTCTGAATAGTGATCTTTGAAAATTTCTAAGTGTATGCTTCAAAGGTTTGTGTGTCATGAAAATCGTTTGAAAATCTGTCTGTAATTTGTTCTTGGCAAATTAAAGCACCAGATATTTCGAATACAAAGTAGGCCTGCAATTAGTCATTAATAGCCCAAGATTGAGTGCCCGCTCCAATGCAGTTTTGTCAACTCCTAAATGCAAAACTATTTACTCCAAGAATCGATTTCTGGTCCGAGCTTGCAGCACACATAATAAAATTTATTGCCACATTGATATATTTAATTGCAAACTTAGTAACTAAAGTGCATCTGTAAAAAGGTTTAAATAACAAAGTTTAGATTCGTTTTTATATAAAGCAACGGAATGTTTTATCGTTATGTCTTTTATGGTTTTTAAGTGTTATAGTACAATATAAGTATATACCTAGTTATAGTAGGTCTTCCAGTTGTCTGCAAGATGAAAAACTTAGCATTGGAAACTCTAATTGGCTATTGTATTCTCTAAGCAAACCATTGACATTATTTTGTAAAATAAAAGCTGTAAGTTTCTTTATACTTCAATAAAATAAAATAAATTGAAGGGATTAATTGAGTTATTAAAAAATAGTCTCTTAAGATACTTTATTTACTATTAGTAGTATACGGGGTGTAAAAGACATGAGCAGTCAAACGAAAACCATGTATTCTGCTCACCGTCATAACATTTTTCTTCCTTTAGACTATACCTGGGAAATTGATAGTTACGATTTTATTGAAGGTCAAAGTCATTATTTTTTTTTTTCATTTTTTTATGAAAACGTATTCTATAACATTATCATTTTTTTTAGTATTTCATAACAAAAAATGGCTTCAAAACGTTAGCGTTCAATGTAGCTCACTCGATGCGCACGGACACTAACGAACGGGGTCGCCGTCAAGCAAAATTATCGCGGTTTTGCGAGTTGCGTGCGAGTTGAGCCCTTTACATTGCGCGGTACAATTTGCAATTTTTTTAACACCAAAAAATAAAAATCATTTCCCAGCAATATTTTTTTTGAAATATGTCTTATTTTGATGTATAGAATACGTGGTTTTCGTTTGACTGTTCATGTCTTTTACACCCAGTATAGTAAAATAGCATAGAGTTCTGTTGATTGTCCCCTATTGCGTCATACGGATCTATTCCACCGTTAGACCTACCTAAAATTAGTTAAACAAATTACAGACAAAGTACGTTTATGTGGCGAATAGGTAACACTTTCAATCGTCTTTGCAAAGTTCTCGACTTGGATCTGTAGAAGCGGCTTGAAATGCACTAAGCAGGCAATTTTTTGGTCGAGATAGAGAATAATTCATATGATTATTAATGAAAATAATTTCGTACAATTTTGAATTGACTAACCAGCGCGTATATGTCGCAGTCATATTGGATAGCACGCCGTATTACAAAACGGGGCGTGGCGGATTGTTGTGTGTGAGAGTGATGAGTGACAATAATTCCACTCCGCTTAGATAAAAAATAACCTGAACCGACCAATAACAAGCGATCTCCATTCGATTATACAGGGCAATATTGATAGAACCTACTATCTACGCATTTATTAACAAACGATTATTTTGGTTAACAATTCTCACACACTACAATCGTTTCGCCGTTTTGTGCGGCGTGTTTATACAATACGGCTGTGACATTTAAAAACTGAAAAATTGGTAATGTCACAGGTCGTTGACCTAAAAGACGTTTTGTCGATCGCAGACCGGAGTGACCAAGACGTTAGTCTCAACTTTACAATAAATTGAAATCTAGTCGCATCTTCAACGCTCATAAACCAGGCACGGCCACGGTAGTAAATTAACCCTCCCGTTGCTACTTTATCTCGTTTCCAACTGAGTTGGGCCTCTTCGACCCGATGACTTCGATTAACTTCCATTGTGAATCACCTCTTGAGCGTTAAGTGTGGGTAAACATAACCCTTTCTTTGGGCTCTGATAATATTGGATTGTAGGTGACAATTACGTGTTTGGTATTACAAATACTTGGGGATCGATTTATATTACCAGAGAGAGAAAAAAAGATATCTGGCAGTTAAATTAACAGTTATGTATTTTTACTATATACAGAAATATTTTTTCAAGTGGGCCTTCAGGGCCAAGTCTTAAACTATATGGAATATTATCAAAAAATGCTCAAAGGAGTCGGGAGCCCGATTTTGATAAAAACAAAAAGGTAAGACTTGCTGGCTCGAAATCCTCTTGTTTCGCCTTACAGTTGTTGTTGTGCTGTGCATTAATAAGTTTGATGATGGCTCCCAAGCAAGCTAGTTACTAATCTCAAAGACTATATCCTTACAGCTAAAACTAAAAAGGTACTTTTACACTATAGCGGAGAACTTGTAACATGGTACTATAACATTGCCATGTTATAGTACCATCGTCTTCATTATTACTGGCAATATTTTAAAAAGTATCAATCAAATTCAAAATCATTATTCATCATGACGTTTGGTTCATTTTCGCGCTATTAGACTCATTCCATTGCTGACCGTGTCCTAGAACACATCATTACTAACGTACCTAAGGGTCTCGCTCTGACCTCAGCTTGGGCCTATTACTATAATACGTACTTACATAAAATTATATCAAGGCACTAAAATTGTAAATACCTTTTGTTAAACCTTTTTATATTCTTGTGTATCAGTTTTAAGTGTTTTATTGTTTAGTTTCTACAGTGTGTTTTATAATATTTTCAGAGTGCCTTTTATATACCATTTAAACCTGTTCAATAACCCAATAAAATAGTGACGCAAAACGTGTTTTGATTAGTGGACCATACTAACAGAGTTGGACCATAGGGCACGACGTTACAAACTACCGGAAATGTTGATCGAGTAGCCTTCAAATAAGCGCGAATGTGACCCAGAAATTACAGATTAAAAGTCATAATAAAGGATCCCACTTCATATTTTTGTTGGCTGATTGATTCATCATCTGCATGTGCTGTTCCAATTTTATTTGGAGTTGGCGTAATATACGGGGTTATTGGTAAAGCACCAACAACCTTCAAGGAGCCAACTCTGAAACCGCGAAAAAAAATCGGCTGTTCCATACATAAATACAAAACGAACAAAAATGTAATGTCGGAATGGTAGCCAAAGTTTGTCGGTAGCACCGTAAACCAGCACGCGTAGTCCTTAAACGGTAGAACCGTAGAACGCTCTCAAAGACGCAACATCGCGACGCAATTGGAGAGGCTCACTAGACTATTCTTTACAGCCGCTACAACACAGTGCAATGATGATGAATGCCAGCTGTGGAAATGTGTTAGTGTAAGTAATAATAATATCTGTCCTGTTTAGTTTGGTTTTGGGTTTGCCTACTTAGGTCTTTTATGTACTCGCTATTATATTTGCTCATGTTAAGAGGTTAGCAAACATGCATACGGTCTGCCTGGTGGCAAGCAGCCACCGTAGACGCTTGCACCACTGACGTGACACTCCCGCTCTGCCACACCTTATCACCTTCCCTACCCCGTGGACCTTACTCACAAATAGGAAAACAACACCAAAACAATATATTGTTATGTGACTGTGATCTTCTGTAAGGTGGAGGTACTACCCCAATACGGGCTGCTCCAAATTTGAGCGGTTAGTCCTCAGTGCCCTACCTACCTCGACTAAACTCGACATAGCCAAGAGTTTCGAAGCACTGAATGGCCCACATTTTTGTGCAACCAAATATTTCTTAAAATTCTACTCAACTGTTTAGAGATTATTAGCGTATTATATTTATATTTACCAGCAATAACCCATAAATTTTTGTCTCTTAAAAATCCGGTTCATTGTAAACGCACCTTGAAAGTGTATAATTATTAACAGAAGTTTCAGCTTTAGATTACAAAGAGCTATCGTTTATATTAAACAGGAAAACTTAACCTCGTTACTGGAAGACTTTGAGACAGTATAGTTGTCAGAATATCAAAGTTAACACTTAATTCACGAAGCATACTTTACTTCGTGGAAATAAGGTAGGTTTTACCTGGAATATAATTTTGACAAAGCTTGTTGTTCTATATATTTAATATAGATGAGTTTATAAAGTGTTATAATATGAACAATGGCTATTTTTAAAAATAATATTATGATTTCAACAGATTTTTTAGCTATGCGATGTCGGCAGAGTAGAATAGCATCACCCCATATGAGGATATGGGTGTAGTAGAAGGCGATTAATGGATCAGCAAAGGGGTATTGATCACCTTATACTCCATCCACCAATTCGCATTGGGCAAGCGTGGTGGACTACTGCCTAAACCTCCTTCGATGACAAGGAGAGGCCTTGTGTCCCAGCAGTGGGTTGAATTATAAAGGCTGTTATGATGAATGGGAATTTTATTCAGAGGAGGGATCGCAATCGTGTGTTCTTCGTAACGAACAAAAAGCAAAGCTGCCAAACTCAATTTTCCATCATTAGGCTTACCGTGCCTTCCGAAGCACGGTGGGCAGCAGGCTTCGACAGCATGGTGATCCCGGGTGCTGCCGAAAGACATCAGATGTTGCCAAGGACGGTTGGTGTCAGGTAAAAAATTAGCAGTATGTCGATAGTAAGACATACTGTCATCATCATCATGATTTCAACTACATGACGTCCACTGCTGAACATAAGTCTCCCCCAAAGAACGCCACAACGACCGATCCTGTGCTCCTCGCATCCAGGCGTGACCAGCAACCTTAATCAAGTCGTCAGTACACATTGTGGGGGGCCTACCCACACTGCGTCGTCCGGTGCGCGGTCGCCACTCGAGAACTGTTCGGCCCAATTGGCCATCCGCAAGTTTTGCAATTCTTTGGGCTATGTCGTAAACTTTAGTTCTTCTTTAGACATACTGTACCGACCACAAAATAAATTGGGAGCAGGGTAGAAGACAGAAGAAGATTATAATTTTAATAGCAAGCCAAAATAGCATTAATCTAATGTACAGATAACGGTTAGGTTACCACAAAATTACATATTTCTCCACTCGATTTTCAACTTTTAAGGTATTTGGTATAAAGTGCAAGTTAGTGCGTGGCGCGTTACTATGGTTATTAGTAATAATAACCAGTAATTATTGATACTTACCCCGTGATTTGGTAAATGTGATGATAACTGTGGAGTGGTGTGATAAGTGTATAAAATACTACTCTCCCAAAAACATTGCACTCCGCCGCCTGGTCATAAAAAAATAACCCTAACCTACCCATCACTCAGCAACAGGGTTCGAAAGGATATATCAATTAAGTTTGATAATTATTAATAATAACCGGTAAAAATAAATAATTAATTACTTTTGCCTTTCATTTTGATAATTATTGATAATTGTGGGTAATTATTAATAATTTTCAATTAATCACATTTAGCGTAACATACAGGGTGTAAAAGACATGAACAGTCAAACGAGAACCATGTATTCTGCTCACCATCATAACATTTTTCTTCCTTTAGACTATACCTGGGAAATTGATAGTTGCGATTTTATTGAAGGTCAAAGTAAAAAATTTTTTTTTAATTTTTTTATGAAAACGTATTCTATACGTTCTTTCTTAATTATTGTCCAAAGAAACATTATCATTTTTTTTAGTATTTCATAACAAAAAATGGCTTCAAAACGTTAGCGTTCAATGTAGCTCACTCGATGCGCACGGACACTAACGAACGGGGCCGCCGTCTAGCAAAATTATCGCGGTTTTGCGAGTTGCGTGCGAGTTAAGCCCTTTATATTGCGTGGTACAATCTGCAATTTTTTTTAACACCAAAAAATAAAAATCATTTCCCAGCTATATTTTTTTTGAAATATGTCTTATTTTGATGTATAGAATACGTGGTTTTCGTTTGACTGTTCATGTCTTTTACACCCAGTATATAATAGGTTGGGGAAAAATTTTCTTCGCATTTTTTAAGAAAATTCAAAACATTTTTTAATATAGTTTATTTACATTTAACTAAAGTATGTAGGTACCATTTTGTTCGATAACTTTTTGCCATCTTGTAGGTAGGGACATGATCCCATTACTATAGAAATTTTGGGACTTCTGGTCAAAATACCGCGACAAGTGGTTTTGGCAGTCCTCTCGTGATGTTAACCTGACACTGCCTAAAGAATTCTGAAGAGACCGAAACAGGTGGAAATCTGAAGGTGCAAGGTCAGGACTATACGGCGGATGCATTAACACCTCCCAGCCAAACTCTCTTAATTTTTGCTGAGTGGCTAAAGATGTGTGAGGTCTAGCGTTATCATGATGAAAAACCACACCCCTTCTGTTGATTAATTCCGGCCGCTTTCTCTCAATTTCTTGCTTTAATCTCATCAGTTGTTCGCAGTAGAGTTCAGAATCGATGGTCCTGCCTGGTGGTAACAGCTCATAATGAATAATAATAATAATAATAATAATAATAATATATTTTCACGCTCACACCAATTATCTAGCCCGAAGTAAGTATCATTAAGAACTTGTGTTACGGATACTAGATAACGGACTTTTTTTTTAATATATATATTTAGATATTTTTATAAATAAACTTAAATAAATATATAAACAACCATGACTCGCAAACAAACATTCGTGTTCGTCACACAAACATTTGCCGCTACCAGGATTCGAACCCGGACCGCTTGATGTGAAGCCAGCTATACTGACCACTCCACCACGACGGCGTCGAATGTAATGCCCTTCCAATCCCACCACACACACAGCATCACCTTGTTGCGAGTTAACCCGGGTTTCGCCACAGTCTGTGAAGCCTGACCGGCCTTTGACCACGACCTTTTTCGCACGTTCTTGTCGTACGTGATCCACTTTTCATCACCAGTTATCAGCTTCTTCAAAAATGGTTCGGTTTCATTACGTCGTAATAAAGAATCACAAATGAGTACACGGTTCATTAGGTTTCTTTCAGTGAGCTCGTGATGTACCCAAATGTCGAGCTTTTTTGTGTACCCAGTTTTTTTCAAATGCACCAAAACTGTTTTGTGGTCAATTCCCAGTTCTTCAGCTACGTTGTAACTACTGACATGCCGATCTTGCTCCACTTTTTCAAAAATGGCATCCATTTTATCTGTAATAGGGCGACCAGAGCGACGTGCATCTTTGACATCAAAATTTCCGGATTGAAAACGCTTAAACCAAATTTGTGCTACTCTCACAGACACTGCACTAGGTCCATAAACATCGCAAATTTTTTTCGCGGCTTGCGTTGCATTTTTACCTTTTTTGTAGTAAAATTTTAAAATGTATCGAATTTTTTCATTAGATTCACTCATCTTGGCGGTACGAAAAACAAATGAAAATCACACATTTTCCTAATTTGAATTTGGAATTATGTTCTTTAAAATTTAAACTTTCAATGATACCAAAACCAGCCAGAAACAAATAGTATAGCCAAAGAGATTTTATAACAAGTTTTTACATACTATAATGCGAAAAGACTTTTTCCCCAACCTAATACGTTTAATCGACGCTTTTACTGTGAAGGAAAACGTCGTGATAAAACCTGCACACTCCTATGAAGAAGTTCTTAGGTTGTGTGTGAAGTCAAACAACCCGTACTTGGCGAGCGTGGTTGACTAAGGTCTAATCGCCCCTAATATGGGGTATGCTCGAGACCCTTGGTGGGGACATAACCTATATGAGCTGTTGATGATGATGATGATACAGTGAAATTTTATATGTAAATAGTTTGTGTTAACCGTACCTGCCGTGGTTTGTACATTTTATGTAACAAGGAAAGATTTTTAAAACCTATAACCCGGCTACGGAAAAAGGAAGGAATTAAATCGATTAAAATCGGAGTTTATAAGGTAAAATCGACGAACTTCGAACTCCTATGTTACTCGGACCATAATAACGAATCGATTGACACCTTATTCATCAAAATCGGATAAATAGTGTATGGTCCTTTAAATAAGGTCTAAGCAGACGCAAAATCGACCAATTTAATGTAACAGATGAGATGTTGCCTCTCTCATATTTTATTTATTAAACTTAATTACTAATACAATGTCTAGAAATTACAGAGACGGCCATAAACTTAATTGAGCTTATGTCAAATTCCTGAGATAGGTATAGCACTAATTAATAGATATTTGCAGTTGCTATTATTAATAGTAATCAGCTTAGCTCCATTGAATGTACAATACAATATTACTACATAAATAAGGTACTTATATTACTGTTACTAGCAATCGGATAATAGAGATGTGATTACGAAGACCTCGTAGTTTTCTCAAGAAAATATTTTAATAATTTTGGTGTAGGGCGCTCAGGATTCTACGTTAAGTTAATTGTATTCTAGAATCCATATTACTGTTACTAGCAATCGGATAATAGAGATGTGATTACGAAGACCTCGTAGTTTTCTTAAGAAAATATTTTAATAAGTTTGGTGTAGGGCGCTCAGGATTCTACGTTAGTTAATTCTATTCTAGAATCCTTCGCTTCGCTCGTGGTTCGAAGTAACGCCCTCGCCGTAAAAATACTATTTTGCTCCTTTGCCATATCTACTATTGTTGTGTAAGTAGTATAGATTCATAAGTAATTTTTATTTTCGAATTTTGCGGTTTTATTTTTAAATTGTGATGATCTTTCGACAATAGCATGTTATCCCTTATCGCCCTTATTATTACTCATACATACACACCTACCTATAACATGCATAAAATTTTACAAAACTAGCTTTCACACGATAAAATTATTACCTTCTATCCATTTCCGCTCACAGAGTTACTAAATACAAAAGTTAATACACACGTAACAGAGCCAAATACGAGTTATGAATGAAGTTTGTTGACCCCGACATTCAGACTAGCCATATAACTTGCAGGCGGCAGAAAACTTCTAAAAATATGACTTATTACTCTATGGCAAAATATGAAACTTATCGCATCAATATAGTCTTGAGTGTTTTCAATAAAGTTCATTTCGTTTTGTCGTTAATTCTTTCTCTTTTAATCTCGGTTTTGGCATTAATAAGATTCTTACCATTTTTACGGCTGGCCGGCTAACATCAACCCTCCTTGGTAATGACTACTATATTTGAACAACAAGCTTTAAATGCTTTCCGAAGCACGGAAGACAACAGACTTGAAAAAAAAATTTTACCCTTCCGAGGAATCATCTAGCACGTACCTTAGCTTTTGAAATTGCAACAAATACCGCACGACCGCTATGCCATAGATTTTCTAATTTTTCTCTTATGTCATTAAATTTAAATTCTTATTCTTTAATTTAAAAATCTGTTGTTGATAATCATCGTTTGCTTGCAACACCTAGCCATTTTGTTTTGCTGATGAGAAAGGTTTCCAGCGTTCTAGGGATAGGTTATAAGGTCAGGGTTGTCAACACACGCATCAGGCAAACCACCCCATATCCTCCAATGGGTGTCGTAGAAGGCGACTAATGGACCAGAAAAAGGGGTATTGATCACCTTATACTTCGTCCACCAATCCGCATTGGGCAAGCGTGGTGGACTACTGCCTAAACCTCCTTCGATGACAAGGAGAGGCCTTGTGTCCCAGCAGTGGGTCGAGTTATAAAGGCTGTTATGATGATTGGTAAAACACCAACAACCTTCAAGGAGCCAACTCTGAAACCGCGAAAAAAATCGGCTGTTCCATACATAAATACAAAACGAACAAAAATGTAATGTCGGAATGGTAGCCAAAGTTTGTCGGTAGCACCGTAAACCAGCACGCCTAGTCCTTATACGGTAGAACTGTAGAACGCTCTCAAAGACGCAACATCGCGACGCAATTGGAGAGGCTCACTAGAGTATTCTTTACAGCCGCTGCAACACAGTGCAATGATGATGAATGCCCGCTGTGGAAATGTGTTAGTATAAGTAATAATATCTGTCCTGTTTAGTTTGGTTTTGGGTTTGCCTACTTAGGTCTTTTATGTACTCGCTATTATATTTGCTCATGTTATGAGGTTAGCAAACATGCATACGGTCTGCCTGGTGGCAAGCAGCCACCGAAGACCCTTGCACCACTGACGTGACACTCCCGCTCTGCCACACCTTATCACCTTCCCTACCCCGTGGAACTTACTCACAAATAGGAACACAACACCAAAACAATATATTGTTATGTGACTGTGGTCTTCTGTAAGGTGGAGGTACTACCCCAATACGGGCTGCTCCAAATTTGAGCGGTTAGTCCTCTGTGCCTCGACTAAACTCGATATAGGCAAGAGTCTGAAAACCTTTCAACATTTCGAAGCACTGAATGGCCCACATTTTTGTGCAACCAAATATTTCTTAAAATTCTACTCAACTGTTTAGAGATTATTAGCGTATTCTATTTATATTTACCAGCAATAACCCATAAATTTTTGTCTCTTAAAAATCCGGTTCATTGTAAACGCACCTTGAAAGTGTATAATTATTAACACAAGTTTCAGTTTTAGATTACAAAGAGCTATCGTTTATATTAAACAGGAAAACTTAACCTCGTTACTGGAAGACTTTGAGACAGTATAGTTGTCAGAATATCAAAGTTAACACTTAATTCACGAAACATACTTTACTTCGTGGAAATAAGGTAGGTTTTACCCGGAATATAATTTTGACAAAGCTTGTTGTTCTATATATTGAATATAGAGATTGAGTTTATAAAGTGTTATAATATGAACAATGGCTATTTTTAAAAATAATATTATGTTTTCTATAGATTTTTTAGCTATGCGATGTCGGCAGAGTAGAATAGCATCACCCCATATGAGGATATGGGTGTAGTAGAAGGTGATTAATGGATCAGCAAAGGGGTATTGATCACCTTATACTCCATCCACCAATTCGCATTGGGCAAGCGAGGTGGACTACTGCCTAAACCTCCTTCGATGACAAGGAGAGGCCTTGTGTCCCAGCAGTGGGTCGAATTATAAAGGCTGTTATGATAAATAGGAATTTTATTCAGAGGAGGGATCGCAATCGTGCGTTCTTCGTAACGAACAAAAAGCAAAGCTGCCAAACTCAGTTTTCCTTCATTAAGCTTACCGTGCCTTCCGAAGCGCGGTGGACAGCAGGCTTCGACAGCATGGTGGTCCTGTGTGCTGCCGAAAGACAGCAGACGTTGCCAAGGAGGGTTGGTGTCAGGTAAAAAATAAGCAGTATTTCGATAGTAAGACATATTTTCATCATCATCATCATTTCAGCTACATGACGTCCACTGCTGAACATACGTCTCCCCTAAAGAACGCCACAACGACCGATCCTGTGCTCCTCGCATCCAGGCATGACCAGCCTTAATCAGGTCCACCTTGTGGGGGGCCTACCCACACTGCGTCGTCCGGTGCGCGGTCGCCACTCGAGAACTGTTCGGCCCAATCGGCCATCCGCAAGTTTTGCAATTCTTTGGGCTAAGTCGTAAACTTTAGTTCTTCTTTAGACAAACTGTACCGACCACAAAATAAATTAGGAGCAGGGTAGAAGACAGAAGAAGAAGATAATTTTAATAGCAAGCTAAAATAGCACTTAGTCTAACGTACAGATAACGGTTAGGTTACCACAAAATTACATATTTCTCCACTCGATTTTCAACTTTTAAGGTATTTGGTATGAAGTGCAAGCGTCGGTGGCGTAGTGCGTGCGGGCGTTGTCTCCCATCCGGGAGGCACTGTTCGAACCCCGCCACGTACCAATGTTTTTGTAAATGTGATTACTATGGTTATTATTAATAATAACCAGTAATTATTAATACTTACCTCGTGATTTGGTAAATGTGATGATAACTGTGGTGAGGTGTGGTAGGTGCATAAAACACTACTCTCCCAAAAACATTGCACTCCGCCTGGACATAAAAAATAACCCTAACCTACCCATCACTCAGCCACAGGTTAAGAAAGGATAAACCAATAAGGTTTGATAATTATTAATAATAACCGGTAAAAGCAAGTTATAATTAATTACTTTTGCCTTCAATTTTGGTAATTATTGATAATTGTGGGTAATTATTAATAATTATCAATTAATCACATTTACCGTAACATATATACGTCTAATCGACGCTTTTACGGTGAAGGAAAACATCGTGAGGAAACCTGCACACACCTATGAAGAAATTCTAAGGTTGTGTGTGAAGTCGACCAACCCGCACTTGGCTAGCGTGGTTGACTAAGGCCTAATCGCCCCTAACATGGGGTAGGCTCGAGCCCCTTGGTAGGGACATTACCTATATGAACTGTTGATGATAAAGTGCAATTTTATATGCAAATAGTTTGTGTTAACCTTTCCTGCAGTCGTTTGTACATTTTATGTAACAAGGAAAGAGTTTTAAAACCTATAACCCGGCTAAGGAAAAAGGAAGGAATTAAATCGTTTAAAATCGGTAAAATCGACGAACTTTGAACTCCTATGTTACTCGGACCATAATTACGAATCGATTGACACCTTATTCATCAAAATCGGATAAATATTGTAACTTAGCTAAAGAGATAAAGACTTTAAATAAGGTCTAAGGAGACGCAAAATCGATCAATTTAATGTAACAGATGAGATGTTGCCTCTCTCATATTTTATTTATTAAACTTAATTACTAATACAATGTCTAGAAATTACAGAGACGGCCATAAACTTAATTGAGCTTATGTCAAATTCCTGAGATAGGTATAACACTAATTAATAGATATTTGCAGTTACTATTATTAATAGTAATCAGCTTAGCTCCATTGAATGTACAATACAATATTACCACATAAATAAGGTACTTATATTACTATTACTAGCAATCGGATAATAGAGATGTGATTACGAAGACCTCGTAGTTTTCTTAAGAAAATATTTTAATAAGTTTGGTGTAGGGCGCTCAGGATTCTACGTTAGTTAATTCTATTCTAGAATCCTTCGCTTCGCTCGTGGTTCGAAGTAACGCCCTCGCCGTAAAAATACTATTTTGCTCCCTTGCCATATCTACTATTGTTGTGTAAGTAGTATAGATTCATAAGTAATTTTTATTTTCGAATTTTGCGGCTTTATTTTTAAATTGTGATGATCTTTCGACAGTAGCAAGTTATCCCTTATCGCCCTTACTATTACTCTTGTATGTAACAGCTACCTACCTACCTTTAACATGCATAAAATTTTATAAAACTAGCTTTCACACGATAAAATTATTACCTTCTATCCATTTCCGCTCACAGAGTTACTAAATACAAAAGTTAATACACACGTAACAGGCCCAAATAGTTATGAATGAAGTTTCTTGACCCCGACATTCAGACTAGCCATATAACTTGCAGGCGGCAGAAAACTTCTAAAAATATGACTTATTACTCTATGGCAAAATATGAAACTTATCGCATCAATATAGTCTTGAGTGTTTTCAATAAAGTTCATTTCGTTTTGTCGTTAATTCTTTCTCTTTTAATCTCGGTTTTGGCATTAATAAGATTCTTACCATTTTTACGGCTGGCCGGCTAACATCAACCCTCCTTGGTAATGACTACTATATTTGAACAACAAGCTTTAAATGCTTTCCGAAGCACGGAAGACAACAGACTTGAAAAAAAAATTTTACCCTTCCGAGGAATCATCTAGCACGTACCTTAGCTTTTGAAATTGCAACAAATACCGCACGACCGCTATGCCATAGATTTTCTAATTTTTCTCTTATGTCATTAAATTTAAATTCTTATTCTTTAATTTAAAAATCTGTTGTTGATAATCATCGTTTGCTTGCAACACCTAGCCATTTTGTTTTGCTGATGAGAAAGGTTTCCAGCGTTCTAGGGATAGGTTATAAGGTCAGGGTTGTCAACACACGCATCAGGCAAACCACGTGCTTGTTTTCCTTCGTGTTTGCCACCCTTACATTAAAACGAGTGCAAGGATATTTGGTTCCACTATGCAGCTGGATCTTGAGATCTCCATCTCCCCCATCCCTTATATTACTTTATTACCAAAATTTTATGGTTATATTGCATGTTTATTACGACATGCCAACAGAATTGCGAACCTTAAATGGCAGTGGTTAGGGTATATTGCGGGGTGGATTGAGAGCCGTTGGGGCGGAAAGATTCTTGAATGGCGACCACGCACTGTGACGCAGCTATGGTGGCCCCCCACAAGGTGGACTAACGATCTGGTGAAGACTGCGGGATGATTGCATTATTTTTTTAATTACCTGTACGTATGTGTGAAATATTGTAGCAATAACAACGTTAATCATATTGATTAATTATCTTTGTTATTCCTAAAAATAATTATTTTTATTTTTAAGAATGACAGAGCAGATACAATTCAGAAGCCGGGCCAATTTATATGGATTACTCTCTACTATTACGCAAAATTTTGGTCACATATATATCCCACTCAGTAGACATATACGTATATAGCTACGGATACAAGCAGTATATTCTAATGTTTATTTAAACTCAACTTTATTACGGTCATTGCTTTAATTTCGAGGGCGGATATTTCGACGGAGATTTGTGGTGCGTTTATTAAATTTCTTTTGTCCTTCTGCTTATCTTAACTAGATAAAATCTGAGTTAATAAAATGTACAGATTTATGACAAACACACAGCAAACACTTCGTTAATTTTTGGTGGCACGCAATATGAAACGTTATTCCCTTTTCTACTTTCTCGTATACGTAGTTTAAAGGAAGTCTTGTAATCGTAAAAAAATTCGACCTCGAGATTTTGACGGATTTACACGTTTTGGATCTCTCTGAGTCCAAAAATACCGTTTTTGGAATTATGTCTCTGTGTGTCTGTATGTCTGTGCGTTAGCACGATAACTCGTGTATGATTTACTTATTGCAACCAAATTTAACATGCATGTATGACATCAAAATATATGGTTTCTATCAACTTGTGAGTCATCGATCACGAAAGTTAACCAACCAAGTGCGCGAACGGTACTCGGATGGGTGACCAAAATTTACCATGCATGTATGACATCAAAATATAAGGTTTCTATCAACTTTTGAGTCCTTTCCGGTATACGAAAAAGTCATGGGGAGACCACTCCCGATTTTTGTGGTTCTAAATCTACGTTAGGTTCGGTGGAAATTTTGAAGATTTTTAGCCCAGTATGTAAATGTAGGTACTTATGTAAAACTTTCTTTATTGCGTCCTTTTCTTTTTCTTTCGATAAAGTTCTAAGATTGACTGAGCGTCATCATTCGCCTGCCCTACTCCCAATTTTATTTAAGGTCAGTCATAAAATTAATTTAAATAAAATTAATTCTTTCACATGTCTTTTTATGCAGGCGGTTTTTTAGTTTTTACATTAGTTTTTTTATTTGTTTTTTAATATGTATAATCCGATACCTTTTTAAAATACTTATGAAAAGCCCTTTAATTTGATACCAATATTGCCAATTTCTAAAAACTTGTTTCACTTCTAATAAGAGCACCTCAAAGCCGCTATGTTGCATTCTTATACACAATACAATAATGTTTTTATTTCAAATCACAATACGAACTTTTTAATTAAACAAACTCAGTTTTATAATTAACTATCTACCGAAGAATACTTGAAATGCTTTTCATCTCGACTCTCCCATTTACTAATTCGTGTTGTAAATACATTCGCTCGGCTGCGAGTTAATAATTTCGCCCTCGGATATTAATTAAACTAATTCAATGAACTGAAAAACGTAAAAAGAAATGACTGATCCCATTAGATTATATTCACGTAGTTGCAGATTTAGGACAAACTTAAAATATACTAGCTGTCCCGGCCACGCGTTGCTGTGGTAATTTCATACTACTGTCTTATAACATCCATCTCAGCTAATAATAATTATTTAAGTAAAATAATTATTTCTTCGAAATGGTGGTAGGGCTTTTGACGATTTAAAAGTACTTAGCAAAGTCCATTTAAATAAAGAGCTTTTTCATTTAATTTCATATATTTTTGTAAAACGGACCCCAAATAGAAACAGCGTATTCCAGTTGTGTATGTAGTCAAGCGTTTAAAATGGTCACTAGCACGCATTACAAAGCAATACATTTCATATGCTTTACTGCATAGATTTTGTACATGTGCATCTAGCGTAAGATTCACGTCCAGTATAACTCCAGGTCCTTTATTTGGTGGACTCTATCAAAATTAATTCCACATAGAGAGAAGATATAATTACTAAGCGTAAGCAGTCTTTTTTTACTAAAACTAATAATATTAGTTTTACTAAAAAGACTGCTTAGTAATTATACCTACTCTCTATGTGGAATTAATCTTGATTATATTCACATTTATTGAAGCTGCGTTCAAGTATGTTATTATAATATAACTTGAAAAGCGGTCCAGGTCTTCTTGGAACTTAAAATGATCAGATATTTAATTAATTTCGCTGTACATTTTTAGGTCATCAGCATATAAGAACTTGCAATGTTGAAAACAAAAAAAATATTGACATCATTGATGAATATAACGAAAAGCAGAGGGCCAACTAGGTATGGAGCCTTGTGGTACACCTGAGGTTGAGCTAATAAATAACATTATTTTTATAGCAACAGAATTTAATTAGCTGGTCAACTTGACACTTTTTGGCTTGAGACCACTTTATGAACCAAATCGATACCAAATGTTACCTAAAGTTTGACTTCCTTGCATCGCGGCCTCATCGCGGCCAATCGCAGCCGAGCGCGATAGAAGTGACACCCGCAGCTGATGCTACAATAGTCAGAGTATTAAAATGTATGGTCGGCACCATACTTTGCCGTACATTACACGGCTTCCGTGGATCACGCCAGGCGCACGCGGCCGCCGCGATACATTTTGATACTCTGACAATGTCGCGTGCGAGCTATGATGTCATCATCCACTCCATTTTGGGGATTATGAGTGTGACTGTAATTATGTACCTACGCATTTTACAACATATTTTTTTGAAGTTAGGTGCGATATGATTTGAGCATTGGTCCATTGGGATAACATTATCCTTTTGTAGTGTTAGTAATATTTTCAAAGCTCTATAGAGCTTCTATATGCTATGCTGACTTCTTATTAATCATGGGTAGGGCTGCGTTTGAGTCCAATATAGGTACGTAATTTGTTCATTTATAACAATCAACCAAACGATATATGCTTTAGTTAGATACGTTATACGCTTACAAAACATGAACAAAATATGTTCCGTAATGCTGTAGCAACCCACATGCATACTTCTATTATTTTATTTATATTTCACTACATTGGCGAAAATTGAAAAAAGATGGCATAAATAATCGAATAGGAAGAAAAAAGACTAGTTTTCGACATTGCGTTTATGTCCTTAATATTCAAGTAGCCGGACGTATATACTTGTCCTTTTCTTTGCTGTGGCATTAAACATGGCGTCGTCATGCATTTGTATAAAACCAAATTAAATAATATAATTTCGGCTTACTTACTTATGATACGTGACTCCATGAGCTTTATTTATTTTGCTTGCATAATTAGTGCATTTTCGCAAATCACAAGACGATATTTTGTTGCATAAACACGGTTCGCGGCAACTAGGAGGCACACGCGTACTGTCTACTGTTTCAAGAGCGACTAAAGGCCCACAGGCAACACTTGATGTCTGTTGTGAGTGTCCATTACGGCGCCCTTATGACAAATCTACCTCTTTATAATATAATTGACACCAAATAAACTTTTATTCAATAGTTAATCAGTTTTTGCATATCCTGCAACTAGGAATACGCTGTATAAAATAATACACTATAACTGCTCCTTGTTTACCTACATTTGTTTCCAGAAACTCAATGCAAGTATTACGCATTTGTGATTGCTTTCATACTGACTCACTGAATAAGCATTCATTATTGCCCAAAATGAGAAATGTTCGCTCACTGCGACCGAGGGCTCGATGATCATAAGCGGAAACCGCACGACAAAGTATTATAATTATAGTAAGCTAAATGAACATTTTACGCATTCCTGCTCACAGCTTTATCTTGTTTGGTCTATGTTTATTGATATGGTTTTTTTCTCCTACCCTGCTGACGATTTATTTGGGATCGGTGCAGTATCTCTTGATATCGAAAATATTGTTAAAGGTTTTGGAATTAGGGAACAGCTGCTATTTTTCGAGAGCAACCAGGACTACCAGTTTATCACTAATAATTTGTCCTTGGCAACTGCTATTGACACTATTAATTGAGAGCATAGTAGCCAGGCAGATTAAAATAAGCCATACCAGCAAAAAAATCTAATACAAAATGCCTGTTAATATCAAATAGGTTCACGTTTTGACACGCAATTCCGTTTGTTATATTTCTATAAAACCGTCGAAGCCCAAACAGCTTTTATGAAAATAAAAACGTTAAGCTCGTGTCCGTAATTTTTTTATACCTAACTGCGAATAGCATGCAGTTTTTTTGGAAATATTCATTTTCCAAGACTAAAAATTTGCTGATCGAGTAAACTTGAAACTAAAATAGCCGTTTAAACTAATAAGTATTTCTTTTATAACATATATTTACTTGCAGCCTTACCCCCTTATTTATAAAAACAAGTGAATTTATTAGAGATTTACAAATTGTTAGTCTCTGTCTCTCTGGCACGAGATGAATGAGACCAAACACTTTTTAACAAGGTAATAACTAAAATAGGTTTATTAAGTGTTTATGGATAAGGCTGTTAGAGTATACATAAGCTAAAGCTATAGAGCGCGCGCTTGCGAGGAGGTATAAACAGTAAAAAAAGTCAAATTGACTTTCGGGAAATAGTACCAGGTGCCTGCACTGTCGCTGTCGGTCACATTCAACGCGGATTGGCCTTGCGTCCGCATATCTGCACTGAAAATCAGCGCTGTGTTGCGACTGTTTCGTAGCACAGCAACAAGCTGACTGTGGACCTCGTTATCATTAACTGCGACGTGCGATCACAAAAAAAAAACTTTTTGTTATATTAATATGTACAGTCGCAAGCAAGAATATCTATGCACTGTTTACAGTTCACCATCTTCGTTACACGGACCACTGTTTAGTGATTATGTTTACCTAATGTTAGCTATAAGTAGTTCTTATTTAAAATGTTTGTGTAAGCGCGTCGTTAAGTTATGATAGTAAATTTATTTCTATTTCTACCATTAATAATAATAATATATTTCCACGCTCACACCAATTATCTAGCCCAAATTAAGTATCATTAAGAACTTGTGTTAAGGATACTAGGTAACCAACATTGTTTTTAAACCATATAATATATTAAGATATATTTTATAAATATACTTATAAGCAACCATGACTCGCAAACAAATCTTCGTGTTCGTCACACAAATATTTGCCGCTGAACCCGGACCGTTTGATGTATAGGCAGCTATACTGACCACTCCACCACGACGGCGTCAAACAATTATAAGTAAAATTTATCGACCATCATAAGTAAAATTATCGACTGCTCCAGTAGGCATGCTAAATTCCTACGTGCACTTAGGCACCAGTTAAATGAGTTTACGATTACTGCCAGCTAACTCAACGTATTTGCGTATTGGCTACAGTTTTGGCCGTTTTCCTACAAATCCCGTGCCGGTTGAAATTTTAGTTCATCGACATCGGAAGCGGTAAGATTAGTGTTGGCACGAATATCTCATAACCGTAGCATGCCGATAAGAGGGTTGGGCGTAGCTGGCTACGCTTGGGGGCTATTATGGAATCAATCGACAATATTGGTTTCTTTTTGTCTTAGATTTTACTACAGCATCTTTATCACGAACGCGAGTCAGCTATAACTGTGTGTAGATGAATGCGGGTTTGATGCACACAGTGATAATGTGTGCACTCAAACAGTCGTTGGTCAAAAATACGTTAAGTGCTGTGTAGGTACCAGAACAGATAAAAGAGGTTAGATGTCGTATCAAGCGATGTTAATACCAGTGTCGCCACACGCGACATATTTTTTCAATTTAACAGTATACTTGTACTTACCGGTGAAAATAAATGTCTCCATTAGTAAGATTATGAGTCTTACTTTGCTTCCTGCCAGTTAAAATAGCACAAGACGGTGTTTTAAATTTATTTTTTAAATATTTCTCCTCCTCGAAATGGAACGAATATAAGTGTTTACTCATAACCAGCGGCGCGCGCGCCCCGCCTACTTACGACTTCTAATAGGTACCGCCTTTCCTATTTCAGCCGTGAAACAGTTTGCTGTGTTTCTGATTGAAGGGAAAGGTAGCCAGTGTAGAAGGCATTTCATCTTAGGCCTCAAGATGACAACGCACCTGCAATACCAAGTGATATTTTCGTTGTTATTGCAGGTGTTAATAGGCAACGGTTTCCACTTACCAACAGGTAGGCTGTCAGCTTCTTTGTTATCTAGTAGTATAAAAACCGGACAAGTGCGAATTGGACTCGCCCACCAAGGATTCCGTAGTTTCGTCAAGTTTTCTTTTTTTGCGGCATAAACTGCCTTATCTTTTCTTTGCATTAACTTAGAAGTTTGATTTTTTCACAGCTTCAAGGGACCGTAGATCTGATAGTATATGGTTTTCATTTCAACTCGATACCTTTATTCGTTCTCGAGATAAAGGGTCTTGACAGACGGGCAACAAAGTGATCCTATAAGGGTTCCGGTTTTTCGTTTTGAGTTACGGAACCCTAAAAAAGGTATTTATTTTAGATTTTAGACTTAAGGTGCTTACTAACAGAATATGCATTTTTGTAAAGTCTGAAATAAAAAATATTATTTTTATTTATCCACTCAAGCGTTCGGACGACTATGTTTCCACAAAAATAAATCCGTTGAACGTTCAGGCGAAGTTCTCGCGGACTTCATTGCGAAGAGAAGGAATAGGGTGCAGGAAAAAATAAATGTCTTAAATACAATATTGTATTTAAATAACAAATAATTTAAGTAGTACCAAATAACTTCTGCTATGTATAGGCATATGAAATAAAATAACAAAGAATTTTGCAACAAAGCTACGGCGGAAAGAAAATGACTCAATGAAAAATCGGGAGTCGTCTCCCATTGACTTTCTCGTATACTGGAAACGAGTCAAAAGTTGTCAGAAACCTTATATTTTGATGTCATACATGCATATTAAATTTTGGTCACCCATCCGAGTATCGACCGCGCACTTGGTTGCTTAACTTACGTGATCTACAAATCAAAAGTTGATAGAAACCTTATATTTTGATGTCATACATTTCTGTGAAATTTGGTTGCAATAAGTTAAAGCATACTCGAGTTATCGTGCTAACGCACAGACACAGAATTTATTAACGATTACAAGACTTCCTCTATACTACGCATACGAGAAAGAAAAAATGATAAAATGTTTTCAATTATTATTTGAACTTTCATTAAAAAATAAATAATGTTATTTTAAGATTTCTCGAAATCCTACACTTAGGGTTTTAAAATAGGGGATAAAAGTGAATGAAAGTCCGATAAATCTATCTATGTTTACTAACGTATATTGCAATTATGTGTATGATTAGTAAAAAAAATAATGCCAAAAAAGAATTCCACGAGGACGAAGTCGCGAGCAAAAGCTAGTGCAAAATATTTGTATCATAATAATATGTATATTTGTATCACCTTACATCCGCTAATGGTTTCATAATTATACCCCTAGAGCTTAACAAATATGAAGGCCGATTCGGATGTTTTGTTTCTCGTAATTATTGTAGGCTTATATAACAAGAGTAATATATAATTGTCATTTTACCAACCTTGTTATTTTTCAAGCACCTTATGTAAATGTTTATATTTTTCGGTGTGTGAAATGGTATTATAATTCAACAATACCATATTAGACTTTTACAAACTCTATTCAACAACACAATTTCAGCTTTCTGTGCCCTTAATAAAGCAATACCACTTTTCAGAGAATCTCAACGCAAAGTTTTCAGAAAATCCTTGAAATAAGTAGAACGAACGTTTTAGTTATCTATTTTGTCATTTTCCAACTCGCTTTATTAAAGGTCGCTTTCGAAGCGTGAAAATTAAACGCTCCTTTCATGTAAAATTAGTTGAGCTGCTAAAAAAAATGTTGCCGACACCTGCGATTTGGAATTATAGAAAATGAAAAGTATCATTTTTGCGTTTTGAATAATGATTTATGATTGCGTTTAAAATTGTAATTAATCAATGATGATATGCGAGTAATTTAATATTCAAAGCAAATTATTTATAATGGCTGTGTAAATTAATCACATGTTGTGTCTATGAAAGAATGAAACCCAAAAAATTAAAAAGGTTATGTTTGGCGCGGTTTCATAGATTCAATACAATTTTTATGAGTAATTCAAAACTGAAAATCTAATCACACGTACGATTTTAATGTATAGGTTGGTTTTGAAATTTTTAATGAGTTAGAAATGAAACAATGTGAAAAATAAAAGCTTGAAAAAGGTTTTGTCCTCATTCTCCTTGCTTTTCCTTTTAAAGTTGTCATCATTTCAGTCGAGAGATTGGTTGGAAATAGGCCTCCCAGAAGATCTCCTTCTTGATCGATCCTGCGCTGCCCGCATCCAGCGGCTTCCGGCGACCTTTACAAGATCGTCGGTCCACCTTATGGGGCGCCTACCGACTCTGCATCCGGTATGCGGCCGCTATCTAGAACCTCTCCGCCCCAACAGTCTTTCTGGCAATGTGCCCTACCCGTGTCTTTGGGCTACGTCAGTAAACTCAGTTCTCCTGCAGATCTCATTATTTCTGAAATGATGACTCAGTGAAACCTCTCAGACAAACTTTGACAGACCTTGAACTTTCTTAAGAGGCCCATTGTAAGCGACCTAAAAAACTACAAAACTCCTCGATCTTAATCCAATATCTTCATTATATAAATGAATTTTCATCCGACTGAGCTACCTATCTAATAACAGGACGAACCCTAATTTGCTCTAATCTATGTTTTCTTTCAAAGCCAGCGTTGATATTTAGTGGAATATGTATTAAAATTACAGCGTACATTTCTAATTGGTAACTCGTTTTTCTTGTCTTGAATTGTTAACCACTTAGTTCTAAAAACCCTACGTGAAATATTTTGCGTCCAAATTAATTAACAGCAACACCACAAGAAACGAAATTGAAACTTTCGTGATTTAACAAAGCGAGAAATTGTGATATATTTTATTTAACAACAAGTTAAGGTGCTTGCTGAAACGATTGAAATGCACAATTTACTTGTTCGGTTGAGGTTGGGGTAGGCGTGAGTGATACCAGCTGAATCCCTCTATACATTAGAGATCTCGGTTTGTCTAGAACATCATTAAGTTCTGTACTGTAACGAGTATTTAAAGCGGCTCTCTAAGATACCAAATATGTCTGGACAGAAATAATTTAAGGTATAGGAGTGAGGATTGGAGCATCATCTAGCGTCATAAGTCCCAGTCATTGTTCCTTTTGATTTGTCTGAAAGACTTTATATCTATCTTTTGCTTGGTCCGCAGCAAGATTATGTTGGACTATCTCTGTTGCAGCCTACCAACTAAAATAGTCAGTAAGTATGCCGCGAGTTACTGTCAATTTGTTCAGTACGGGAACTAAATGTCTTCACGATACTGAATGACGGTGGCCTTTTTTCCGATGGAAAATCCTTTACGGACCGTACCGCACTGTGGACTAGACAGTGCGGCGTGTGTGGGGCTCTACCGGGGGTTCCCGGAAATACCCACAAAAAACCATCGGCACCCTCCAGCCCTTTGTGTGGACGTTTCGGGAACGGCGCACCACTGTACGCCTCGTCTCCGAAAAGTCTCCAGGCTGTCCGACCTAATAGCTGGCCGGGCTGCGCGAGAGGGATAGCCCTAGGGCACTCGGGTAGGTCTTAGGGCAATCCCCAGACGGGGCGGCCTAATGTAGTAGCCCAGAACAAGATTTTATGAGTGAATATCCTTTGAGCAGTTAGCTTTTCGTGCCTTCTGAAGCACGGAGAAAAATCACCCATCCGAGTACTGACCGAGCACTTCGTAGCTTAGCTTTCGCGATCGATACGAAGAACACACGACCACAGTGCTATCGACCTCCTTTTTCCATTTTTATATCGTCCTTTAAAGTTATCACTGTATTAATAATTCTGAAGGGAAATTTGCAGGGTTGTCCCTGTATCTATCTATCATCATTAAGATTCTACCGAAATCCAATTTGGGATAACCAAACCAACTAAAAACGCTATAAAAAGCGAATTAAAGAAACTCTCTAAATTAATTACGGAATAAATTAAATAAAGTAAGGAAAAATTTATCGCTCCCCGATTCAAGCTCTGGTGAATATCCCTAGTTGGTACGCACCCTAAATCGTTAACTTCTATTCGGTCAACGCGCTAATTTGGTTGCTGGGTAATTATTACCTCTCACTGCGGCTTGGAGCGGTAGAAGGTACGTGTACGAGTGTTACATTAAAATACAAACCTTTTGAACAAAATTTGTGATAGGCATACAACCTGTTTGGTTTCAGTATTTTTGCGCTTAGTAGTATGATCGTAAAAACTAATGCCTAAACCTAATAGCAATATTAAAAGAAGAAAGAAATAGTTTGATCGTATTTTAACCCCCGACGCAAAAAGAGAGGTGTTATAAGTTTGACGTGTCTGTGTATCTGTGTGTCTGTAAGTCTGTGTTCCTGTAGGTTTTTTAAAATATTTTTGGACTCAGGGAGGTCCAAAACGCGTAAATCCGTCAAAATCTCGAGGTCGAATTTTTTGACGATTACAAGACTTCCTCTATACTTACTAGAAAGTAAAAATACTAAAGTAAAAAGAAAAAAATATTTTTGACCTGACCTTCAGTTCACTATTGCGGGACGACTCGGGATCTGTGCACGTAAGCGTAACTATACCCAGTCCGTCCCAACGCTGACTGTCTAGGCACTCCTTGCACCAATTGTTGGCCAGCATCTACTCCTCCACCGACGGCTGCTCGACCTGGTGCGTCCTCCTGACGAGGACACCGGGAGCAGCCAACGGACCGCATCCGGGGGACTTCGGGCGTGGTCGTGGCCCTGAAAAGGGCCGCCCGGAACTAGCCGTGGTGGAAAACAAAAACAACTCGACGATGGCATGTGACTTCGAATGTCACTTGACATCAAAAGCCACACACCCGCCGAGAAAGTTTCCCCACCACGTTACCAGGCCACGAGGAGGCTTCCGGACGTGGACCCCACCTCGACTAAATACCTAACAATGTGATGAGGGTATAACAAATAACACTACATTTTTGTACTGTTGTGTTTCTGTCGGTGTGTAAGGTTGACCGAGCTCCAGGGGTAAATGTTGGCTATACGGGAGTGTCCCCATTATCTATAGACTACGTTCACTATCAGGCGGATAGTAAACTTATTTGTAAATCACAATAACATAAAAAATACGCGTGTACTTCTGATATTTTCAGGAACCGTAGGCAGTGATGAAAAATATCCACGATGCATAGAATTGGCACTTCTAAAATGTCTCCGCATAACCAACTCTACAAGATTTTGAATAAAAGGAACAAAAATCCGAAAACCGGCCTTTAAACTCAAAACTTAAATGAAAAAACTGACAATTACACCGTTTTCCGAATAATATACTTATTAAAATATTTAACGTCCGTGTAAAATAAGTATATATCCTATTAACTTAACAAAAAAAATCTATAACTTTTATTAACATGTCCTACAAAGGAAATAGTGTCTTGCAAAGCTTGGTTTTTAAGTTAATTTGTAATTTTATTTAATTATTAATCTTAAATGACAGTGTCTTTATACTGTCCTATGCCCCCGTAGTCGTATAATCAAATAAATCAAACTTCCAATCATTTTGGGAAATGGGGAAAGAGTAAACACATTATTAGGTAATTTATATTCAAGCTTTTATAAGTGGTACAATCATTATTACCCTGGGTCATTCTAAAGACACGTGAAGAAGCGTCTTGCAGGTCGGCAAGGCGATAGTGGCTAGTGCGGCATTTTATTCCTTGCAATAGTTATATTTGCATTTGGACTCACACTTCTGCATTACCATCAGTTCAAAAGAAATCATTTCCGTGTATGATATTCCTTTGTATGAAAATTAAAAAAAATATATTCATAAATGTATTCATAGTGAAACATTTGCAATTAATTATGTATGTAACAGGACAAAGTTTTAATATTCAGGAACACGTATATAATAACAAGTCCTAATCAAAGGGTTGCAAACTCTACGAGCTTCACGTAAGTCAGAAAGTTCACCTGGAGAAATGAGGTTGCAAGGCGACTCGAATCACCCTGCGAAGGTAACAGCCTCGCCGCGATTAGTCGTCCGCGCGCCGCGCGAAGGCATAGTCGCGTATTCGATCTTACTCAGCCGTACCAAACTAATATGATACGTAATGTTTGGAGTCAAAGTTTTGATTCGATCAACGAAACTGTTACGTGGTTGTGCATGAACTGGAGTGAAGTAAAAGTGAATGAAGTTTTAGGTAAGCCGGTTCTTAATGAAAAATTGTTTTAGAGATAGTTTTTCAAAAATGACAAAACAGTCGACTAAATTATTTGCATTTGCAATCAAATATATGAAAGCTGACAGCGTAGGTGATAATTATTTGTCTGAAAATTTGACGAAGAAAAAATATCCTGTGATTGGAAAATCGGTCTTTTAAGTAATAGTTTTTCAAAACTGAGATTTCTAAGAAAAAACTTATAGTATGTTTCATTTGTAAAATAGTTTGATTATACCAGGGGCTGTGTCATAGCTTTGATAATATACTGGTATAATATTATATTGAATCCAAATCGTATGGAATATGTTATATAGAAATATCTTTAATTATAGGAATTGTAATCATTTCAATTAATATTGATTTTTAAATGCCCATGTCACGCAACGTTAAGTAATTATTTCAATTAAGTTTGGAACATCATTGCTTTTAATCAGTCAGTATATAACTAATGAAAAGGTGTTTTTTATACATCTCCCTGCGCACACCAATCAATTATCAAGCCCAAATTAAGTATCATTAAGAATTTGTGTTATGGATACTAGATAACGGATTATTATCCGTTATCTAGTATAAAATAATTTAGATCTCTCATTAATATATAAACAACCATGACTCGTTACCAAATGTTCGTGTTCATTACACAAATATTTGGCCCAACCAGGATTCGAACCTGGACCGCCCAGGCAGATGTAACAACAAGATGTTATAAATGGAACTATTTATTGGCTTAACACGAACATCATTTAATTCTCGTAAGTTATAAAAACGGTTTCAAGTACCTAGTTTATAGAAACGAAAGTGTACAAAAACTAATTATAGAGGATTTATTACATAACACTATACTCACTCATTGAAATGAAATGAAATGAAATGAAATGAAATGAAAAATGAAATGAAAAAGCTCTTTATTTAAATGGACTTTGCTAAGTACTTTTAAATCGTCAAAAGCCCTACCACCATTTCGACGAAATAATTATTTTACTTAAATAATTATTATTAGCCCATTAACATTTGGCTAATAATGGGCTAATATATTATTATTATATTAAAGTAAAGAGAATGTTATATATATAATATATATATATATTTTCACGCTCACACCAATTATCTAGCCCGAAGTAAGTATCGTTAAGAACTTGTGTTACGGATACTAGATAACGGATTTTTTTTTTTTTTTTTTTTTAATATACATAATAATTTTAGATATTTTTATAAATAAACTTAAATAAATATATAAACAACCATGACTCGCAAACAAACATTCGTGTTCGTCACACAAACATTTGCCGCTACCAGGATTCGAACCCGGACCGCTTGATGTGAAGCCAGCTATACTGACCACTCCACCACGACGGCGTCAATATTATTATAACATTCTCTTTACTTTTTACATACATACATATAATCACGCTCGCCATCCCAAAAGAGGCCGAGCAGAGCTTACACACAAAGCCACAGTTGGCCGTATGGCCCATATTGTTGTACAGCCGTACAGTGTTTATTTTTCTTCGTAAAGTACGTATATAATTTGTATTTTTCATGGTATTTATTATGACAGTTGTATTTTAGAGATTAGAAACTTTTTTCTTTTTCAATTGTAGGTCAATCTTTAATAGTTATTCTTTATTATTTCTATAGGTGTTAATCTGTAAATGGTTTATTTAATTTTAATAAGTTAAATATAATTAAACATATTATTCACATATGAATATAAAATAAATAAATATATTTATTAGTATCCAACCCGCACTTGGCCAGGGTGGTTGACTAAGGCCTAATCACCCCTAATGATGTGGGGTACGCTCGAGCCCCTCGGTGGATACATTACATGAGTTGCTGATGATGAAGATGAAATATATTTATCAATATCAACTTCCAATAATGTTATTACCTATAAGAACTGATCACATAAATAAAAGGCTTTCAGGCTTCAACCTAGTAGTACATTTGAAATCTAATTTGATCAATGAACAAAATAATCATAATAGCTTCAAGCACCCACAATCACACTGAAAAAGAATAAAGGCTTTTGCCAAAAGATAATGTTACTATTTCTAACAAGGTTTATATAAATTTACACTAAACCTTATTACGTTTATTACACAGTAGAGTCAATTTACATTATGTAAAAGTTTTTACCGTTATCAAATTTTTTTACACAGTAGAGTCAATTTACATTATGTAAAAGTTTTTACCGTTATCAAATTTTTTACTTAAATTTAATTGACTTTATGGAATAATTTTATTTTTGCGTTTTTCGTCGATTTTTTTCAGTCGATTTTTTTCCAGTGCATTTTTCTAGTTTTAATTAACTTCTTTATACCGTTGTAATAAATTTATTTATAATAGATTAAAAAAGTAACCAATTTTGTTATAGTGATTTAATATTAATTGGTTACTTTTTTATGTACACACAAACACACGCATCGTAGCATACGCGTGACGTGTAAACTTTTGTCGAAATAGGAATATACTGGCTCCTGTATCATAAGTTTTGTTTTTTTAAAAGCCATGGCATGGAGAAATTTTAGTGGCTCTCGAGCAGAAGCCATTTTAATAGGGAGGTCAATACAAACAACTCTTGCTATGGGACCAATATCGAAATCGCGAAAAAAAAACAGCTATTCCATGCAAAAGTGCAACACCTACACCTACACAACCAAAATGTATGAGCCAGCTTATATTTTTTTGCGCGATTTCGATAAGAGTTTGACAATAATAAATAACAAATGCGAATGGGACCTAATGCGAATGGGACCGAATGCGAATGGGACCGAATGCGAATGGGACTGAATGCGAATGGGACCTAATGCGAATGGGGCCGAATGCGAATGAGACTGAATGCGAATAGGACCACTTGCGTCTGCGTGACAAGTCTACGATGTTTTGCGAATGGGACAAACTGCGTCAAACCGAATTTTAAAAGGTAGGCCAATACCTGTTAAAATTCGGTTTGACGCAGTAAGTTAGCCATCCTAATTCCTCCAGGAAGTCACCCACGTGACACGTGTTGACGTCACCAAATGCCTCCCGGGTATTTTGCCCGGTGCTACGATCTTTAGACATTCCTTTCGCTTTATCTGGTCTCATCAAAGTCCTCTTCTTTATTCGGCGATTTCGAGTAATTTTGATCAGAGGGCCTAGACAAGTGGAAAACGATATAACGTTTCTATCTGAGGTTTCTATGCTTCTATTTAAAGAACTGTCAATTTTAGGCTACTACTTCTCACTAATACAGTCAGTTCCTTATATTATATTATTTTCTTTAGACGTTGAACGCAATCGATTGGTCAGCCCTCTGGTCCTTTTTCAAGATGTTTTCGATTTTATTGATAAACATTCACCTAGTTCCAGCCCCGCATCTTCGATCACTTCCGATTCAAATATCCTTTTTGTCATTCTACTTTAACACATCGTCTACCTTCTTTCAAACTACACCTCTCTCTTAATCAATATTGAACATGTAAATTGGAGTTTATTGCTTATAGAAATATTTCATTTCCACTCACAATACAATACACAAATCTTGTATAGACCTGTAATTACGAAACGAATATTCTTCCTTCGCTTTGATCTAAGTAGGTCATGTTTTGGTAGTTATTCTCAACAAAAGCAGGTACGAAGGTCAGACCCGAATTCGTTTATTCAATTTGGCTCTTACGGCCTCTCGCAAACATCGACGACTTTTTGCAGGCAAAACCTTCGGAATTCAAGCGTTTGACGAAAACTTGTCAAGACGTTTATTACCTCCTCGCATGTTGTAGTATTTTTTGCTAAAGAAATTTCTTTTTTGGACCCAAACACTAGTCAGTAAACCTGTTTTTGAAAGGAGTATTTACTGAATAGAAAATGTGATGGTTCTTGGAGTTTACGTATATGGAAACAAAAGAAGTTTTATGATTAATTTACATATTTAGTATTGTTATATTTAATTTAATTTAAGTTACATGTTTATACATAAATAAACAAACAAAAGGCTTTAAAAATATATAAAATTTAATTATTAATTTAACCACCTTCACCCACTGGTGTCAGAGGTAATAAACCGGGTTTGATTTTCAGATACACAACATTGTAAATAAGTTGCGATGATAATTGAGCGCATCCACGTTGTTCCAAAAAAAAAATACATTAAATAATGTTCAGAGACTCAAATTGGGTATCTTGCACTTATAGAGTATCTCAAATATCTAACACTAGGTATTTTTTCGAGGTTTTGAGTTTCTAAATGTGAGTGAAATTTCTCATGCCTAATGGTAGGACTACAATGTTCCTGCCGTGGTAGAGTAATGGCGTCTGCCTTTACTCTACTACGGCATGAACGTTGTAGACCTACCCTTACATTTAGTCAAGGTAAGGCACAGTAGAGTAGCCGCTCGAATTTGGAGCGCCCGAACTTGGGTAGTACCTTATAGAAGACTACAGTTAAATAACACCACATTTTTGTGAAGTTGTGTTACTGTCGGTGAGTAAGGTTGCCAGAGCTCCACGGGGTATGGAAGGGGATTAAGATAGGCAGTGCGTGAGTGTTACGTCAGTGTTGCAAGCATCTATAGGGTACGGTGGCTGTTTGCCACCAGGTGGGCCGTCTAATTGTCTGCCAATAATTCAACAAAAAAAAAAATATGCTAAACAGTGAAAGATACACCACAGCTCACAATTTTGTAATGATTTCAAGGCACTCAAAATTTTGAGTGTTCCTAAATTAGTTTGCCAATAAAAAAGTCCCATAGAGTCCACAAGCACTTAGCTCTTCCATTAAGATGATATAATTTGGTGATTTGAGCAGTTCCCGTTTTTGTTGTATCTTATTGCAAAAATACTCCTTATGCCCATTGATATCAGATTCAATGGTTCCCAAGTTGCTGCCCAAGGAGTATAAATTTGTGCTGGGTTTGGTTGGTAGTCGTACTTGTTTTATTTTGCCAGCTTTGCTAGCTATTGTCTGGCTAGCTACCAACATCTTGAGTTGATCTGTCGTCATAACAATAGTATAGAAGCATTGTTGTGACAGATTGATCCAGATGCTCAGTAGTTACGTCTGAAGCTCAGTTCTACCTTAAGGCCAATTGCTTTCCGTTAAATACCAAATCTCTGCTTAGAAATTACTTTAGTTCTTTGAAAGGTTTGAATTTGTAGCGTCTTTAGCTAAGCTCAACTTAGTATGGTTTACTAATACTGTTTACCGATGACTGTTTTGCCTAGAAGTCGGTTTTAGAAATACTTTTGGTTATAGAACTGAATCCCTTTCTTCAATAAATGTTTAGCTGAAAAGTCAATAATCAGTTGTATCAAAAGATATCGAATGAATAGGCCCTGTTGCTGAGGTATAATACTACTTTTCTTACTGGGAATATGTAAGACTACCACTTCTTATCCCGTTAAAACCGACTAAGGGAGATTTTGAAACAGATGTAATTTTTGCACTGACCAGAACGGTAAGCGGCTTTCTACTACATGTGTAGATAATGAGATGTCTAATTATCGTAATCTGGAGATTCACAAATTGATATATGCTCGGTTTCAATAACTTATCTATCTACGTTTTTGCTTACTAGGCATAAGATTTTGACAGATCTTATACGAAATGATATGTCCAAATTCTTCCGCTACCAAGGAAAGCTGTCAGTAGTTATTGAAACTCGTCATTAGGCAACAGCATTACAGTGTGTACCGTCCTGCTGCCGTTTAGTTCTAAGTTAGTTTTAAGTTTGTAGGATTAAGTGTTTTTTTTGGCATATCTTCGAAATTTTAAGGAAAATAAGCTTTTTCTCGGTAGCCTTTTCTTTATATATTTATTTTACTTCGTATCGTGTATTTGTTTCTATCTCATCTGTTCTCCTAATTTTGTTAATATTTTCTTTATAAATAATTCATTATTTAATTTCATATCGGACTATGCGTGTTCAAATATGCTATTCTTGTCATTTTTAAATTGTATTTTCATCTCTTTCTATAGTACGGCTACCGAGAGAACAGCATATATCTTTATTCAAAATTCTAAGTTCTTAATTCATCTGTTTTGGCTGCTCTTCGTTTTTCAAAATTATTCATCGGTGACGGCTGTATAAATGAGGTCGGTCGTCTGATACTGGAGTTCAGTCGTCGAGTTTAGCTCGTACACTACGCACTGTGGTGCAGGCCGTTCCCGGGCCATTTGGCATTGGCCCGGGACTCAAGAAGGCTCCGCGTAAATTTGTCTTCGAGAAAATAAAACGAAGAAACTACCAGCCACCCACGAGGCTCCGGATGCGGCTGCTGAAATCCGCTGCGTTACCGAAGCTCCAGGTGCTGTGAGCACCGCCACTGCTGGGCTGGTTGGCAAGGCTGCACCGCCCAGCCGCCGCCGCGGGAATTGGCCCTGGACGTCGTACCCCGCAAGAGTCTCTCTACTCCGCGCGCTCTCTCTTCCTCTCTCCCATATCTCCCTCCTAAATTACCACCGGTGGACCATCGCGAGTGCCGAACAAACCGAACGCGAGTGCCGTACCCATTCCGTCCACGTCTTCTCCTCCTCCCGTCGCGAGTGCTACCATACTAGGGACACTAGGTGTTTTCTTGTTAAATAAATGTACATATTATTTTAATCTCTCTTTTATCTTTTGTAGTTTAGAACTTTCCTTATCTATCTTATCTCTTACTTCTCTCTTCAGTTCTCTCACCTGCTCCGTTACGCCTATTCTCCTCCCGGGAGTAGGTGTAACGCGACAGTTTGGGGCCCCACGTTGGGCGCCAAACTGTCGCGTTAACGCCCGCCGCTCCATGTACCGTCCTGCTGCCGTTTAGTTCTAAGTTAGTTTTAAGTTTGTAGGATTAAGTGTTTTTTTTGGCATATCTTCGAAATTTTAAGGAAAATAAGCTTTTTCTCGGTAGCCTTTTCTTTATATATTTATTTTACTTCGTATCGTGTATTTGTTTCTATCTCATCTGTTCTCCTAATTTTGTTAATATTTTCTTTATAAATAATTCATTATTTAATTTCATATCGGACTATGCGTGTTCAAATATGCTATTCTTGTCATTTTTAAATTGTATTTTCATCTCTTTCTATAGTACGGCTACCGAGAGAACAGCATATATCTTTATTCAAAATTCTAAGTTCTTAATTCATCTGTTTTGGCTGCTCTTCGTTTTTCAAAATTATTCATCGGTGACGGCTGTATAAATGAGGTCGGTCGTCTGATACTGGAGTTCAGTCGTCGAGTTTAGCTCGTACACTACGCACTGTGGTGCAGGCCGTTCCCGGGCCATTTGGCATTGGCCCGGGACTCAAGAAGGCTCCGCGTAAATTTGTCTTCGAGAAAATAAAACGAAGAAACTACCAGCCACCCACGAGGCTCCGGATGCGGCTGCTGAAATCCGCTGCGTTACCGAAGCTCCAGGTGCTGTGAGCACCGCCACTGCTGGGCTGGTTGGCAAGGCTGCACCGCCCAGCCGCCGCCGCGGGAATTGGCCCTGGACGTCGTACCCCGCAAGAGTCTCTCTACTCCGCGCGCTCTCTCTTCCTCTCTCCCATATCTCCCTCCTAAATTACCACCGGTGGACCATCGCGAGTGCCGAACAAACCGAACGCGAGTGCCGTACCCATTCCGTCCACGTCTTCTCCTCCTCCCGTCGCGAGTGCTACCATACTAGGGACACTAGGTGTTTTCTTGTTAAATAAATGTACATATTATTTTAATCTCTCTTTTATCTTTTGTAGTTTAGAACTTTCCTTATCTATCTTATCTCTTACTTCTCTCTTCAGTTCTCTCACCTGCTCCGTTACGCCTATTCTCCTCCCGGGAGTAGGTGTAACGCGACAAGTGCATACACTACCTCTTCCGATTCGGATGCCCTAGGGACGCTAGGCGATCGAGAGACTCCGGGGAGCCGCTCGGTTGTCCAGTAATCCCCTAGGAACGACCGACCTACAGGCTTGAGGACTGCCCAAGGTCTTCGTCTTCTTAAAAAACCCGGTGACGCAGGAAATGTCATCAGTGGCAATCTTGCAGTAGTCAGTCAAAGGGAAAGGCCGCACTACCTCTGACTACTGCTGCAGATGATGATTAGAACTCTATTAGAACTCCACGAGCCGATGATGAGAGAATAGACATCAGTAACTGATCATACGCGAAGATGGGATCAGGATGTAAGTTTTAGTCCGACCAAGACCGATTCACATCTGCGGTAGAAACGATCAACAACAGCATTCCCAAGAAGAGTTGGTGTCAGGCAGGAGGCCGGCCATAAGACTATACCAAAACTGTATGGTGACATTATGCATCGAATTCAAATAAATTTTGATCAAGGTAGAAAGAATAGAGAGAACGAAATTTTATAAAATATTTTATATTCATAGATCAATTTTTATATTCGGAGCTGTACGCCTGATTAAGCCTTTTCGAAAACTTTTCCGTTTACAGACTTGAATTAATCCTAAAACATCGTTGACTTTTCGCCGCCGAAAGCTGAACCTTGAGAGTCTTTGACGAAAACTTGACGAGACGTTTATTAGTTTCCTGAAAAGCAAATGGCTTCTCATTTAGCACCATTGTTCGAGTAGTGTTTAATTATAGATTCGAAAGGATTTCAAGTCGGCTAATTTATTAGGCGTAATCAGTTTTCAAAAATTTACTGCGGCGCTGGGAAATTGAGTTTGGGCAGAGGAGGATGATAAAATTGAATAATGCTTTTTAGGATCGCGTTTTGACGTTCAATTTTGACCTTTATTGAAATATTCAGTCAGAATTGAGCTTATTTATGGATTTCAGTGTCTTTCGATTTATTCAGTAACATTAATAAATATACTTTCTTTAGCTTGCCTATTCCCGCCCAAGTTGGAGAAAGTATAGAGGAACAGGAATCTTTCCAAAGCCACTGAGATCCGGCTTCTTGAGGCTTTAGTTTCCCCATATTTCTGTACGCTGCTGAGACGTGGACTTTGAGTGAAATCGACAAGAGGAAGATAGATGCTCTGGAGATGTAGTGCTGGCATGGAGCGCCTTGGACCAAATTCCGTACCAACAGTTATATACTCCAAGAACTCGGTATAAGCAACGGCTATCTAATATTGTTCAGGCTCACGCAGGGTCCATTGAGCGCCTCGTCCTACAAAGCAGAATAGAGGGCACTAGACCTCGTGGAAGATCACTCATGTGATGGACCGATGAAGTCAAAGCTGCAGCAGGCGGTGCTTTGCACAGAACATAGAGATTGGTGCTTTGCATAAGTCTACCAAGAACACAGCAAACAGAGAAAGATGGCGGGACATCGTGAGGCGAGCAACATCAGCCCCCAAACGACCACTCTGGCAAGTGTGACGAAAGAGAAGAAATAAATATAATTGTATTAAAGTACATAATTACGAGTACTTACATTAATTACGTTAATATTTTTAATCGGCATGATTAAAATTGTTTGAAAATGGAATTATGTTAGGTTTTGAAACGAAAAGACCAAAAAAACTCCGTAATCAAGTGCTGTAACGGAGATCGAAGCAGTGAGTTATTCGGGATTTCACGTTGTGAGGAGTTAGGGTTGGTAGCATCGAGCGAGCTCTCCAGCCACCGAAGTCCGGCTGCAAAGCGACGGAGTGGGGGCTCTGTCACTCGCTTCTGCCACCGAACCGACAGACATAAACGCGAGATAAATGTATGATTAAAGCTTCCTCTATCGCCTGTCACTTATTGATGAGTGGCATTGTCAGTTTTTAGTGACCACGGCGTAAGCTGGTGAAGTAACTTTGGGGCGGTCATCCATCAGTGTCCATAAATAAAGAACTTTCAAATGGCAGTATCGAGTGAGATCTTGCCACTCCATACACGTGTTTCCTTTTGAGGTGAACTTTATACGAAGGACGAAGATAAGTTGCGAACAAATAAGAATAGGCCTCTGTCATTCAAAGATATTGAATGCTCTTAACTTTGCTTTCAGGAGGAACTGTAAAGCTCTTTATATCCATCTTAATTTGAATGTTTGGCAATATTGCTTGTCCGTTTGTACCGTGAAGTGTAAGGTAACTATTGATGAGTTTTTGGAGAGTTGTAGGTATGGCAATTCTTTCCTGACATCTTTTTAAGTGTCTTTTCTGTATACAAAGAAAGAAAAATTGCTCTTCCTAATTTCTCTGTCGCACAACAGAGGTGTTGCGTGTTTAGTCCATTTAGATACTGTTTATTAGCTTTTAAAACATAATTCTTCAATAAATTGAATTTGAGAGTAAATGTCCTGTAGGTCTAGACGAAGTCACATTGTATTGGCGGTTTCTATAATACAAAATTATAAAACAAAGTCCTCCGCCGCGGCTGTCTTTCTTAACTTACGGATTTTCATGCGGTTTTCACCAATAGACAGAGTGATTTAAATGTACTCGTATAGCTTAGTATTATAATATATTATAAGTGGGAAAGCAACTCTGTCTGTTTGTTACGCTTTCATGCCTAAGCCACTGGTAGGGACATAGTTTGAGGCCCTGGTGAGGAAATAGTATACTTTTTGGCATGATAACTGACATTTACGCGAGCGAAGTCATAGGCGACCACTTGTATAAAATAAAAATAGCTCTATTAGTACTGAAACACAAACTAAAATTGCTTAATAAGGCAGCGTTATGTTTAGAAAAAATATTCAATTGAGTGAACAGTAAACTAATTTACATTCAGAATTTTAAAGGTAAAATTACTTTATAAAATATTGTTTCATATGGCGAAGAAAATTGCTGCCTTACAGAGTGACTAATTTATTCTAGATTCATAAAATACTGTGCCCTGCCTAAGTGGCGGCAAAAAGTATTTTCGTTGAACCGTTTATTATTTTTTCAGATGGTTCGAGAGAACAAAATAATTGAGGAAAAGTTTGGATTTCTTGTGGCTTGCCATAATATTATTGTTACGGTTCCGTTTTAATAATTTTAGCTATTAGGGCCAATGCACACTGATCGAGGGCCTTGCAATATTGACGATTAAAAGTAGCACATTATTGGGAGGTAGTTAATTATTACACGTCAATATGATCTTTTTTGCAAATTTCAAGGTCGTATCGGTTCGGGAATGATTGGTTGTTGCATAAAGACTGTGGGGATACGTTTGATATCGCGAGGTATGATGGCGGAATGTTACGGCTGGTAAGTCCGAACAACTCCTCAGAGCACTCCCCGTTATACAAGCGATAGAAGATGCAGAGTGATGCCACTTCTCTAAGCAATGCCAAAGTGTCAAGCTGATCAGAATGACGTTGATGGTCAATGAATCAAGCCGCTCTCCTTTGTATGCGGTTAAAGGGAAGAAGTTTGTACTGGGTACCAACCTGGCTGATAATGTCGGTTTGAAATACCGCTCCAACATACCTAGTCCTGTTAGTTTTTGACCAGAAACGGATCAAGTCTATTATTAAGGGTTTAAGTATGAAATTGCCGTTTTGTATGGAGAATTTAACGAAAATTCATTTTTCCATACAAATATATTTGCGTTTTTTTTAAGGAACCACAAATCTAAATTGTGTGTAATTTTGTGGATATATTTAGACAACATTAAGCTATAGTATACACAGAGAAAAAAAATGTGAATTCATATCTGTAAAAAATTATTCATATTTTTATAACGGAGACGGGCACCTCTTAGGACGAGCTGTTTTTGAAGATGTATTTCTAGTGAAAAAAATAAAAATAAGAATAAATTTTTATACATAAATATAAGTACTTGTAATGAAGTTTAAAATTAAAAAAGAATAATGGACATAGCTATTGTATTAAAGGAATTATACACTAATGAATAATGAGGAAAAAATCGTCAATTTCATTCTTTAACCCCTATTATTTCTTTTCAAAAATATACAAATTTAAATTAGTATTACTTACTATTTTCAATAAAATATTTTTTATAGGTGTCTGTACATTTAATTTCAACAGTGATGCGGCATGAAATTTATTATTTTCCCAAAGTAGGTTGCCAACGAAATTTTCCTTTAACCCATTAACGCCCAAATGAAAACCACCTTTATTTTTTTTGTTTTAATGATATTTGTTGTATTATTAGGGACAAAAGAAAAGGTATTTAAAGAAAAATAGAACAAAAAAGAAATATGTATTGAAATATAGGTATGTACTCAGCCGGGTACACTGGGCGGATTAATAGTGAAATTGTCCGAAGCAAGGTCTTTCTACACATAATGTTTTCACACATTTTTTAAACACATTCACACATTTTTTAGTTCTATTTACTCGTATTTTGCTTGTAGCTCTGAAGCCTAAGGACCGGAGGTCAACGAATAACTGATATTTTGTGAAGAAATTGTCAAAATAAACGATATGTTCACTAGGAATTACGGACATTTTGTCCAGAAGAGATTTTCACCACTCTTGTGCCTAGAGGATTATCAGCTACTTCGTTAGTCTTGCCACAATACACATCGAACGCATAACAGTATCCATCTGAACTTGTGGCTGCCCAATTCCGATATCCGAATAGTAGAGGTTTACCCATTATAAATTGTTTTTCGGGGTGACGGCCGATATATTTTATCATGGATTCATAATATAACATACTGTATAAAGTTCTATAGATATATTCTCATGAAAAATTCCCGATTGGCAAGAGTTTTTCTGTATTTCTTCACACAAAGGTCTCATCTTGAAAAGCTTATCGGTGGAACCTTCAGCTAATGAGTTATCTACGAAATGAAGATTACGTTTTATCTCCAAGAATCGATTCCGTGACATGCAATTTGATACTATAGGAACTCCAAGGTCTTCATCCAAACTCCAATAAGCACATTCAGTTGGTAGTACAGGAGTGCAGGCTTTAAATTTTTCTACGACCACTTTTTGCATATACTGGCTTCATCTTCCTCCACATAGGTTTATTTGATTGAATATTTCTGGATCGTTTCGAAGGCCTTACATAATTTGACAAAGGCTAATCGTCACTATCGGACCAGTCTGAAACATCATGATTGGGACAGCGTGGTATGACTTCTACAGTTCGTGGAACTTCTCTAGGAAGATTAGAAGAAACCAAATCATCATCGTTCCCTTCTTCTTCGTCACTTACAATAGCAGGTTCCGGAGGCCCCAGTAGGACATCATATTCCAAATCATCATTTTCATCTGCAAATATAGAATCGATGTCTTCCTCCAGCTTAGCATAGCTATTTTGGCTTGTGAAGACACGACGGTTCGCCATTGTTGAATAATCAAAATAGCTGATAAAAATATAAATTTGTTATACATATCTGACCATTGTACTCAGCCGAGTACAGTGGAATAAAGTGAATCTAAATGTAAAAATATCGAAATGAAATTCATCAAAAACAAGAGATAATAACAAAATAAAGAGTAACAAATTGTTTGTATCAAATTTCTGTTAAAAAAAGTTCTATTTTGTAATAAAAATTCATTGTTGAAACTTACCATATAAACTTTCTTTGCAATCCGTATTTGACAGTGGCAAAAGTGACATTTATTTTCGCGCTACACTAAACTTTTTTATTTTATCAGACGGGTTAACCATCTGGTTATGAAATAATGAATTATTTGAATGACAACCATAGATTATAAAAACTAAATAATACTTTTTGTAGTTGTACTCGCGCGAGTACAGAAGGCGTTAATGGGTTAAAGATATTTTTCTCATAGCTTTTCTTATTTCGTAGCATTTTGATGATTACACCTGTGTATCCCAAAGGAATTTTTGGTTTCCCGTCCAAATGTAACAAACAGGGGCTCATGTCAGATTTATATTACCGCAATTGTTATTATTTACTGATGATGTTAGATAATTGCGTTGAAGCCATTGTAGTGAACTATTTGCAGCAAAACTTCTTTGTCATTTCGTTTTAGATTTTTTTACTTTCTCGTATACTTACGTAGTTTATAGGAAGTCTTGTAATCGTAAAAAAAATCGACCTCGAGATTTTAACGGATTTACACGTTTTTGACCATCCTGAGTCCAAAAATATTTTTTTTTGGAATTATGTCTGTGTGTCGGTGCGTTAGCACGATAACTCGAGTATACTTTAACTTATTGCAACCAAATTTAACATGCATGTATAACATTAAATTATAAGGTTTCTATCAACTTTTGAGTCGTTGATCACGAAAGTTAAGCAACCAAGTGCGTGGTCGGTACTCAGATGGGTGACCAAAATTTAATATGCATGTATGACATGAAAATATAAGGTTTCTATCAACTTTTGAGTCATTTCCGGTATACGAGAAAGTCAAGGGGAGACCACTCCCGATTTTTTATTTATTATTCCTTCCAAATAAATAACTAAAAAATATAGCTTTTATACTATGCCAAAATCTCAAAACTCCCGAAATATACATTGACATATATAATTGACAATGTGTGTTTCTGAAGTTACGGTAAATTTATCACACAATTGATCACAATCAACTGTGTGGTAAAGCGTCGGTGGCGTAGTCCGCAAGGTCTCCCACCCGGGAGGCACCGGTTCGAACCCCGCCACGTACCAATGTGTTTTCAAATTTTGAATTCATAATGTACTTTTAATCGACGCTTTTACGGTGAGGGAAAACATCGTGAGGAAACCTGCACACACCTATGAAGAAATTCTTAGGTTGTGTGTGAAGTCGACCAACCCGCACTTGTCCAGCGTGGTAGACTAAGGCCTAATCACCCCTATTGTGGGGTAGGCTCGAGCCCCTCGGTGGCGAGATTATATGAGCTGTTAATGATGAATGATGATGTGTGATTAAATAATGAAATATAAAATTGCAATATTATGTTATTTAGCAGTTTAAAGATAAAACATTTTGCTAATAAAATTTAGTAAAATATGACAAAGTCTTGAAAAACTACAGTTCAGTATATTGCTTATTTTGTTATAAAATGCGATGTAAAAAACACGTATAATATTTACCTATACGAGTTTTTTTTCAAACGGACTGTGAAAACCAGTTAAAAAATGGTTTTTATTATTGACAGAAAAGTTTACTATTTCGACACGTGCAGGAAAGTAATCACTAATACTCAAGCGAATTAGTAACTTATGTGTATTGTATAAAGATTCGCAACAGGCTACCGTAAAAAGATATTCCTCTCTTACTTTAAAGAACGTTTACAAAGAAACAACTTTTTCCAGCACCGCAACAGCGGTACACGCGAAGTTCTTAAGTATGCTCTTCATTTCAGCAACTTGAGTCGTTTGAAGGCAACCAACTAAATTGTACATATGCAGAGAATGTAGGTATTATAAAATACAAATATTAGGGCTTATAGCATTTGTCTCACGAACGTAATGGCTCTGTGTATTACACGCACATAGAGATAATCTGCATTTATATGCCTATTGTCTCTATGTAGGTGTCATTGCTTTTAACTTTAATTAAAGTATTGAGCAATAATTTATTAACAAATTTTCATGGCTATTGTTAGGTTTACCAACATCTGTTACATCAAGTAATTAGTAGTAATTTTGAAAGTCTGATCTTTAATTTAATGCATAACTAATTATATTATGTAATCACCTCATGCGTCTTTGTTTAAATTGTTACCTTTGTTTGAAATATTATAATGTCAGATTATAATGAAACTAGCTGTGCCCGCGACTTCGTCCGCGTGGATTTTCCATTTTTGCAACATTTTTCATTGATGCTCAATTCCTATTAGTCGTAGAGTGATGCTATGGAGGTATATAGGCCTATATCAGGGTTTCCCATATTGCGCGTCGCGATGCTCTGGCATCCCAGGGTTCGCGGTTCTATCCCGGGGGCGGGCGTAGTGAGACGATCCACATAGAATGGCTGTCTAGCTGCTATGCGAGCTAGTAGAACGAAAATAAATGTAGAGAAAGAAATGAAAGTCGCGATTTCAAAACTTGAGCCCGGATTGACTGTCTAGAGCGAGCGAAAAAATCGAACACAGCATCTTTCGCAATCCGGGCGGCTGCGTCCGTTTTTTTGTTTTTGTAGGTATGTACTTAACTTTGCTGTTACTATAACGGGGGGAGGGCTCGTTAAAATTGAAATAATCCTAAGGGCGTCACTATGAAAATAAGTTTGGGAAGTCCTGGCCTATAGTCTTCCTCGATAAATAGACAATCAAAGAATTTTTCAATTTGAATCAGTAGTTCCCCTTTTTAGGGTTCTGTACTCAAAGGGTAAAGACAGTTGAAATTTTCTCAGATGATGTAGTTCTGGTGCCGCTATAACAACAAATACTAATAAATAGAATAAAATAAATATTGAAGCTGTTCCCATAAAATAAACGTGACTTTTTTTTGGTCGATTTTCATAACGGCAACAGATAGACGCTTGAAATATTCACAGAATATTTAGTTATATTATTCACTTTAAAAATAAATAATTAAATAAAAATAAAAATAATATTTAAGGGGGCTCAACAACAAACGTGATTTATTTCTCGGTTTCAATAACGATAACAGGTAGAAACTTGAAATGTTAACAAAATATTTAATTTAAAATTCAAATAATTTTCGGACAGTTTTGATAAAATCTATGGCACGGAACCCTTCGTTCACGCGTCCGACTCCTTCTAGGCAGTTTTTTTTTTACTATTTTTACAGGATGTCTCTGATGACCTTCTTTGAGTCACCAGGGGTTTTAGTAAAGGAGAGGACCTCGGTGGGTCCTCAAGCTTTAAGGTCGAATCACTCCAGAGAGAATTCCGGACCGGTGAGCATCTCCCTCGGAGGAGTCTCTGAACCTATTAGAGTCTCTAAGGCGTATGAATCGCCGTATGAAGGCGTATGATAAGCGCGATCAACCAAAAAAAAACAACTCAGTATAGATGCGTGCGTAGTACTTGATCATTATTTACCTGCGGAGTTATGTTAAAACTATGATATCTCTGAAGATATTCATTGAAATCTAATGATGTAAAGAACAATTTTGTACAAAATTAAATACTTGTGATGAATAATGTATTCATTTTGATAAGGAATAATATCATGTTTACAAAAATACCTTCGCATCTTAAGCATTATTTTAGAACAAAATTTATTAACAAAAATAGGTTATAGCGAGTCAACCTTAAGAGATAGATAAATGCTGTCTGTTGCTTGTTTTTAGAACTTTTAAAGGAGAATAATTCCGTCATACATAATTTTTGTGTAACTTTAACCGTTTACGCAGCGCACGCAAAGAAATCTCTGAAAATCCAAATTTATTATTTTCCGTTTATTTCAAACTATGATATTTCTTAAGATATTCATTGAAATCAAATGAAGTCGCGAACTATTTTGTGCAAAATTAAATACTTGTCATAAATAATGTATTTATTTTGATAAGGAATAATATCATGTATACAAAAACACCATCGCAGATAACGCATTATTTTAAAACAAATTTGATTACCAAAAAGAAAGGTTATAGTGGAGCCAACCATAAAAGATAGACATATGCTGTCGCGGATTTTTTTTTAGAAGATTTAATGGAGAACAATTCCATCATACATGATTTTTACGTAACTTTAACCGTTTACGCAGCGCACGCAGTGAAAGCTTTGAAAATAAATATTTTTCTCCAGTATTTGCAACATTCTTCATTGATGCTCAGGTCCTATTGAACGTATCGTGATGTTATATAGCCTATAGCCTTCCTAAATAAATGGACTATTCAACGAAAAAATAATTTTTCAATTTGAGCCAGTAGTTGCTGAGATCTTAGGGTTCAACCAAACAAACAAACAAACAAACTCTTCAGTTTTATTATTAGTATAGAATATAGATATGTGTAGAGTTCAAATGGTGATTGCGAACCAGATGTTTAAACGCAAGTTTATTTTAAATCTTAATTTTAGAGTAATTGGGAGGGTGAGGAGTTTCAATCATTTTTATTTTATTTACTTTTATCATGACAGAGTAGGCTCTTTGGCATCGTACCATTACCTGCCGGAACACAATAATAGTGTTAATACTATTGTTATAGGGGTAGAATTTGATATGATGGTTGTAGTTGTCCAAGCGGACTTAAAACAAGACCCGAGACCTTAGAATCTACTCCAATGGGCTCACTACTAGAAAACTAAGGCGTTATTTTATTAAAAACTACTATTGGTCGCCCGCAGCTTCGCTCGCGTCGATATCGGTTATCGCGTCCAAAAGTACTCTATGTTCTTCCTAGGTTCTCAAAGTATTTCCATTCAAAATTTCATAAATATCAGTAGAGTGATTTAGCATCAAAGCGCAACAGACAGACAGAGTTACTTTCGCATGAATAATATTAGTAGGGATTTTAGGTACTTTTTTTACTATTGTATGTTTTACAATTAACAATACTGGTTATTTCAAAAGTTCGAGAAATATCCATACTAACATAAACGTTCTATTGCAAGTCTATAAATCACATTTAATTCCCACCCCTGACTATTAATCAAATCGCTAATTAACTAAACTTAACGACAAACTACCAAACAATTTACTATGATTTAGTAACTATTCATTAATTGCGGCTCAAGTGAGTGTTTTGTGAAATTAAAAATCTACTAATTGAAAAGGTTCCTTAGTAGTGTGAGGTGGTCACAAGAAACAAAGATGGAGGTACGTCGCATTTAAGGGGATGATAAGTGTAACATACAATTTTTACCGATTTTCGAACAATCGTCACGCGTGTATTACAGAATGACACTCAGAAGTCAAACATGCCTTGAGAATCGTCTGTCACTTTCTATCATGCACAAAGTGATAGAGACGTAGGACGCTCAAGTCTGCGTTCATTCTTGAAACTTATTCCATAATACGAACATAAGAGCGTAAATTTACAAAAAAGTTTGCGTTAAAATAGGCTACTTTTACTAAACGACAGTATCGTAACAGCCTTTATAATTCGACCCACTGCTGGGTCACAAGACCTCTCATTGTCATCGAAGGAGGTTTAGGCAGTTAGTCTACCACGCTTGCCCAATGTGGATTGGTGGACGGAGTATAAGGTGATCAATACCCATTTGCTGATCTATTAGTCGCCTTCTACGACACCCATTGAAAGACATGATGCTATTCTACTCTGCCGGCATCACACGGCATGGCATGCAGACATCACAAAACAGTATGAAAACATTTAATGTACATTTTAGCTTATTAAAAAATCTCGAAAAATAGGTCTTACCAAAAAAATATCAAAACTCTGAAACTGGCGTTATTTTCATATTCGTTGTTGTAAATTTAGCATTTTATCGTTGAAAGAAAATTTAAAATCGGTCCATTACAAGAAACAATCTTTATAGTAGAAGATCCGAACCTATATCGACCTTCACCGAGCTGATAATAGAATGAAACATATTTTATTATTAATTTAGTATATTAGAAAATATATTAAAAATGGGTTGTCTAAAAAAATCCTGGACAGACTATTTTTAATTATTTTTTGAAAAATGATTTTTAAAAAAAAATTAATTAAATATTGCAACATCAAGATAATAAGAAAATTTTGTCCTGACTGATAGTAGAAACCGTATAGAATGTGCAGGCATTGGGTTGTCTATTATTTACCTGCGCGAACTACTGGGTTGTCAGGTATGAACAGGTATGTCGATATCAGTTACTTTCACTCGATTGGATAATAGAAAAAAATTTATATCATCATAAGCGCGCGACCAAATTTTCTTATTATCTTGATGTTGCAATATTTTATTAAAAATCATTTTTCAAAAAATAATTAAAAATAGTCTGTCCAGGATTTTTTTAGACAACCCATTTTTAATATATTTTCTAATATACTAAATTAATAATAAAATATGTTTCATTCTATTATCAGCTCGGTGAAGGTCATTTAGGTTCGGATCTTAGACTATTATAAAATTGTTGTGTAGACAAAATATAAATCTTGTAAACAACTTCGATACTGATACCAGTAACAGAAAAACATGTTTGGGAACCCAATATTAAGTGAGTAGTACTTATTCAAACGCGACAGTGATTTTTATTTTCGTTCGTAGGGTAGGCCGGGATCTTTGCTTTGGACGTTACAATTCATGAAATGTAAATGATGCCCTTTCGGCCTCTTTATTTTCTAATAGTCTATGAATGTTTATTCAGAAGCAGGGCAGAAATTTAAGGCCAAAAGCGCTATTACTTTCATATAAAGACGTACGGCCAACCTATTAAAAATCCAGCTTTGAAATAGCGCTACAATGGCGTTAATCAGACTTCAAATGCGTACGTAACACATATTATACACATACATGAAACTAGGCGTAGTAATACGTAAGAAATATATTTGCTTGCAACAATCCTTATAGATATATTTCTTTCGTTGGAGCTATTCTAAACATCAAAATTTTGTTGTTAAGCTTTTGCATTTTCCATAGAAAACGGTATACTACATGAGATAACTATAAAGTAAGAGATTTTCTTGATGACATGGAAATTTAATTTACATTCTATAGACGTCGTCTTGGTGGAGTGGTCAGTATCAAGCGGTCCGGGTTCGAGTCCTGGTAGCAGCAAATATTTGTGTGATGAACACGAGTATTTGTTGACGAGTCATGGTTGTTTATATATTTATTTAAGTTTATTTATATAAACATATCTTAAAATTTTATGTATATTAAAATGTCCGTTATCTAGTATCCATAACACAAGTTCTTAATGATACTTACTTTGGGTTAGATAATTGTTGTGAGCGTGGAAATATATGATTATATTATATTATATTCTATAATTTTACATTTTAGTTACTACCCTGCTCAAAATTTATTTGGAGTTAGTGAAGTATGTCTTGATTTCGAAAATACTGTTATAAGTTTTGGCAATGGATTTTTAAAGACGGCTGCCTGCCTGGCACAAAGACTCATTGGGAACATTTTAGTTATTGACATTTTTATTTATTTATAATTTTTAATTTAGTAATGTGAAGAATTTAATAAATAATATTTTTGTACACTTTCCGATGTGAGACATGTTACATAACACATATATACTTCGCTTGTAAACCTTAGCATACTCGTGTTTCTGATAAATAATATTATCTTTATAATAGAGAAAAAAGCGCTAAAATAGGCGAGTAAAATGAGCAATCAACTCTCTTCACGGTCCTTAAACCTACACTGTGTTGCCGATATTGTTAACACCTGAGTGCCTAAACAAGTGGCAAAGGTTACAAATCGTTTCTGCGAATAACATCGCCAACTCCTACATTTGACAGGACGGTTGCCATGGTGTTTTTTAGTAATATACATTAGTTATATTCTTCTGGAAGCTGAAATTACATAGTTCAATATTTCTTTCAATTACATTCCTTCAATGTCATTGAAATGTATAAATACGTTTCAGTGCTATTGCCCAATCTCTTTGAAAGCTTAGGTTTCAACTCAAATCAAATATCTTTATTGCGTATCACATAATAAGAAGGGTCTGAAACATAGGCTGTAGTTCCTGTGATACCCCGTAGGGGCACTGCAATTTAAGAGGGTACACTATTTACTTAATATCTATAATCATTTTATTATTTGTCATTTACCGAACGCTTTCAATCGAATGCTCATTGACGTCATTGTTCAATGCGATTGAAACGTGAAAACATGAAGATTGAACGATAGGTCATTCCGTGCTCGGTAGCGAAGCTTTCGCGAGCATAAGTTGGTGTGTCATCGTATTGCGCTAAGTGGACATTGAACAGCATTTAGATGATATACGTGTAAATTGGAAACGTCGTTCAATGTTCAATGCCTTTCAATTACATTGAAGCAAACGCTTGCTTCAATGCTCGATGGAATCGATAGGCCATTTGTCTAGGTTTGGTCTAGCCACTCTCTCTAAAATATTTTTGATATGAGGTCGGTCAAATTGGTATTTCCCGTTCCGCACCTCCACTTACTGTTTCATAATTATACTTTTTCGACCATCTCATTTTACTTATGATAAGTTTAGCCAAAAAATCCTTTTCTCGCTTCGATTCAAACGACGATGATGACAGTATTAATGTAAATTTTACTTCTTGGAAATCACCACCTTGCCTGTCAGTGTTTGTCATTTGTGGCTACCAACCCTATCCCCGCTATTTTTGAATCTGTATAAATAAATTTAATTTAACGACTACACTTAAGGTGTATTATATTATATCTTTGGGCTTGATGGGTCCAATTCGTAATTAGTCCAAAAAATGCAGTTCACTTATTTATTACTTATTTTGCTTGTTATTATAGTTGTTTAGAGTTTAGACCAATGTACAGTTGTGCCAAGTTGCAGTTAGTCCAGAAAATAGTTTTTTTTTAAAGTAAATGTGGCATCATTCATAAATAGCCCAATACCTGGGCATACTGGTTTATTTCACTGTACTTTGGCTTTACAGTTGGTCTAAGTTGCAGTTAGTCCAACAGATAATCCAATTTTATAGTAATGTGGCATCATTCATAAATAACCCAACAACTGAGTATACCGCTTTATGTCAAAATGCCCACAAGATTTTTTAGTTAAATTTTTCCATGAGTAGCGTAAGTAGGGTCATGGTATAACCATGACATCCAGTCCCTTGAAATATTAATCTTTCCGATACTGATGCTAGTCAAGAAAAAATATCTATTTAAGAGTTCGGTGGGGATTTTGGGCGGCGATTATCAGCGTTTAAAAACTCGTTTTTGGAAGCGCGTGTAGGCGCGCCTTATGCCACACGTGTAACTCGTACGAGTATTGCACGCTTATAAAATCCATGTTAATACTAACTCACCACTTCCGGTTCGAGCGAGCACGTCGGAATAAGCCTGTGTACGAGATTGCGGTATTTTGAAGCGCGCAAGTCAGCGCGTACACACGTAGATATAAGCGCTAATCTGAAACCATCTTGTTGGGGATTTTTAACAAACCGACATATCTTTAAAATTCAAGCGCTGAAACAAAAGATCTATCAAATTTGAGCATTGACAATACTGGAGATAATGCCGTTAAAAGAGATGGATTAGTTCAGATCCCTTGTGGTGGCTTTGCGGGATGCGGGTGATTAATGAATTTGCTGAAAGAAATATTCACGGATAAGGCGTTGTTCGTCGTTTCTTAGGTTGTTCCGTTGAATGGGTTATTCTGTTCGGTGTTTTTTATTATTTTATCTAGTTCTTTTTTTTCTACTACCCTGGTTCCAATTAATTTGGGGTCGGCATATCGACAATACTGCATAAGGCTTTGGCATTACATTTTCACGGTCAACTTCCTGCCTGAAACCAACCCTTCTTGGAGATGACTGCTACCTGGGACAACCAGCTTAAGAGCGGGCATAAACCAAGAAAAATATCAGAATTCACCCGCGCGTCTCACCCTTCCCCTCTTGCACATCGCAGTTCGCAGCCGCAAGATGGCACTCGCTTTATGATTTTTCTTTTTGTGATCGCTCATAGTATACGCGAAATAACTAGATAAAATTGGCTAAGCACGATTCTTCAAAAAAATAATTATTGGTAATTAAATCATTTATTCATAAAATATAATGTTACTTTCAGTTTTGATTATGTTAATGTCAATCTTATGTGGCATGCTCAAACCAAGTGGCATGCTATATCACATTCTTGTTATTTATGATAAGAGTTGACAAGATACCACTTTGGATTGTCCAAAGCTAAGACAATGTTCGTAAAATTTTCTGTGGATTTTTATCAAAATCAGTGTATTTTAACTTATAAGATCTTTGGTTACATAAAAAAATATTTACATTTTATGACAGGTACATTTTTTTTGTTTTTATATCATGCATGGAAATTTTGCAGTGAAGATCTGGTGGTCAAAGTAAAAAGTTCCTCATTCTGGGCTAAAATACAATATATTGTGGGCATAGTCGCTACACATTCACGAAGTCTCATCAATGATTATGACAGTAATGCTGTAGAACAATTCAATAGCATAATTGCGAAGTTCATGGGCGGCAAAAGAACAAATTTAATACAACGGCGAACATATCAGTCCAGGTGTGCGACTGCTGTAGTAGCATAAAATACTAAGAGACCATTGTATAATATACAAAAATCGCTTTTAGGCAAGAGCCCGAAATCAAAGTCAAAGTGACATGGTACTAAAGTGATCATCTACTTCTGAAACTGACTGTACGTGTACATACATAAAAAAATACATACAGACGAATATCTCCTCTTTTTTGGTAGTTGGTTAAAAAATACTTTACACACATCACACAATTGAAACTTTGCACCAATTCATGAGTAGTCAAAAGCATCTATTTGTTTTGCGTTTACTGCTACCCGCGCCGACATTGTTACATTGTGCCGTGAGCTAAAACGTCAAATTGCGATATTTTTTGGTTAAACTACTTATATAATATAATAAAAGCAATGTACATACCTCCGACAATTATTCATGAGTTGAATTTTTAAATTTCTAAGCTCTTTCTTAGAGTGTTTTCGCATTTTTTTTTTATTTGCCATAATTGCGTCGAAGTATTTTCTCGGACCTCCAGGAGGCCGCGCGACACACAAGTGGATAAATAATATTCGTGGCTGAAAGGAAACATTCCTTAATTTTCAAATCGGAAAGTTATTGAGTGTATGTGGTAAAATATTATATAGAATACACCAGTCAGCAATAGAAGCAGGTTATCGTACAAACTAAATTAAGGCGGCAACTGTCACGGGTAGGTGAGCCCACTTTGATGAAGGATTTGCTCCTTGCAACTCTCGGTAATATTTTCCTGTAATATTCCCTTTTACGTGGACTGGGAAACTTAAATTGAGAATTGCAAGAAAATTGGTGCTACATTGCAAGTTAGCGGGAAATTGCTTTATATTAAGTATGTCTCTCAACGGTTTTTTTGTTCAAAAATTTGTATTGTTCGTTTGTGTCGACATTTTATGCTTTGAGTTACAAAGGCCAAACAGATGGTATTAATTTGGCCTGCTATGCTAAAAGCTTACATTATCTCTTGCATTAAATGTATTAGCATTTGGACTCCATTTTTGTTTACGGCGGAATGGGGTCATTCCTCGGTCACTATAGACTATAAAAAATACTAGACTTTAAAAAATACAAATATTTGACTTTTTCCTAAAAGTCTATTAAGACACAGTGTTCGTCCTGGTATTTTAGTCTTGAAAACAAACAGCCCGTTAGGTCTCAAATGGACAAAACATATATACTTTTACTAAATTATTTTGGGTTAATTTATGTTAGCCTAAAATTTATTCAATGCAATTTTAATTTTATACCATAGAAACAAACCTCAAATACTGTTTAGGAGGTTCATTTATTTCACAGGAAGCCGTTTGTGCCCAAAATAACTATGTTATGTATAACAAATAAGAGCTTTTGACATCAGATTTGATGTTGTAAGAAAATATACACTATATCAATTTTGTCGCATTCACACAGCACTGTGTAGTTTAGTAGGAGATCCCGAAAGGTCGCGGCTCCGAATTTTATCCGGACGACTGTTTCAAAACCTTATAATAGTTAATTTAGCGAATTTTCTAATATTTCAAATAAATATTAACAAAAATAATAATACACGTTCGTTATTGTGTCACATTATGAAAGTATGTTTCAGAAATAGCCAACATAAAAGAAGTGCGATCTTTCATGTAGTGAAATCAAGCGTGCAAACTCCGATAGAACACAATGGAGCAGCATTGTGTCTGCTCTTTACTGCGAGATGCCGAGACGAAGATGGTCGCCATTGTCCGTGGACCTTTGAATTTTGATTTTTATAACTCGTTCACGACAGCGAAATGAGAGATTTGATTTTAAAAATAAAGTATTTTGTAGCCGTATAGTATTTTTAAGTTCTTAACTTTGATTTTTATTATTTATAAAATGAAGAAATAAGAGATTTCATTTTCAAAATAAAGTATTTTGTTGCCTTATACAATTTTTAAGTTCTTAAGGTTCACAGCCGATTGATCAATCAAAAGCGCTTCTTGAATGTACAGTCAACAGCACGTCGAGCTATACAAAACTGTCAAATTTCTCCAAACTATTTTCAACCTAAGACCATTCAATATAAAGTGCATAATCGATTGGGAAAATTTGACAGTTTGTGGTAACCCAACGTGCTGTTGTCTGTACCATACAGGATATTTGGTACTTGGTATAATAAGTCGACAAATATTAGGTTGGGGAAAAAGTCTTTTCGCATTATCTATACTATCTATCTATATCTATACTATATAAAGCTGCAATACCACTCACTCACTGACTCACTCACTGATTGGGCCATTTTTTCGCATATTTAGAGGCTCTGGATCGCGTTCGAGTGTATGGCCGACTTTAACTAGATTTTTTTCAACGCAGCTTTTTCACTTTAGCGCGAGTAAAATCCAAGATGGCGGCTCGGTTCGAAGGACCAACTTTTTCATTTCGAGTCCTGAATTTTTTCCTTTTCGGTTTTTGGTAGATTTGACAGATTTGAATATGATTTTTTTTTTAAAGTCGAAAATTCAAAATGGCCGCGCCGCCATCTCGACTCGAAGTCGGCCTCGCAGGCGGCAATTCGGAACGACACCACGCAGAGGTGAGACGAGCTGCTGGCGATTTTTCTTCGTCTTCTATCTCCGCATACAGTCCTCTCTCTTGGGTGAGGGGCGAAATTGCAAAATCCAAGATGGCGCCGAGGCCAGCGGCCATTTTGTGATTGCGAAAAAATGCACCATTTTCAGAGTCACTTTTCGGGGGCACGGCGACGTCGGAGCGGAACCGTAGTATGAGACCGGGGAAAGACCTCGGTGAGATGTGTTGCCAGGTGTAAAAACTTTTTTGACATTTTCCCTAATTTTTGACAGATTGGGCAAAATGTGCCGTAAAAAAAATTTGACGTTTCGCTCAAACCGAGTATGCAGTTTGGAGCGCTGGCCGGTACGCAGGTGGCCGAGGGTAATTTTATTTCAGTCCGCTGGCAACACCGCCAGCCAGGGGAAAAACATTTTTTTCGATATGGTGTTGCGCCAAAGTTAGTTGAGGCGACTGGGTGGGTGTGAGAGGAGAGGTAAAAACGCCATTCTATCCGCTATATAGTCTAGAATATGGGAAAAATACGGAGGTTCCAAAATTCAAGATGGCGGCGCCGCTGGCGGCCATTTTGTGATTTTTTGAAAAATTCCATTTCATTTTTGGGAAATAAAAGGTGCTAGATGGTTTTCGATGCAGTCGATGTATGTAGGTCGATTGTGGGAGGTCATGAGATGTATAGCCACGTTTAAAAATTTTCCCCATTTTTCGGGTAATTTCCGAGATTTTTCCCGAAATCTTCGAAAATAGAAATAATGACATTTCGATTCATCCAAGTGCTATACCCTATTGATCGAGACCTCCCAAATGACATTTGACCATTTTCAAGGCCGCAGTGTGGCAACACTGGAAGTTATGGCTGGTTTCAGGTTTTCCAGTGTTTGGTCTCGTGGCGCTCTCCGGTGGGAGCTACGGCGATAGTAAAAACTGCGTTGCACTCGCCATTCGATTGGCTATCCGCCATTGATGCCCTGGTTCCCAAAAACAAGATGGCGGTGGTGATGGCGGCCATTTTGTAAATTTCTAAATTTTTACTTTTTATTTGATTGGGTTTTTTTAGGGGTAAATAATTTTTTGCCTGGGTAAGTTTGGTGTCATTCTGTAGTCGGATAGTGCGGCCACACTTTAGTATGCAGATTTTCCCCAATTTCGGGGTATTTTTTGAGTGATAAAGTTCGTATGAAAAAAAAAAAATTTTTTTGCTTTTTGAAAAATTTTGCCTGAGAATCGTTGTCTGGAATCTCTGATGGCCCAAAATGGTCATCTCGAGTCGATGTGATGGCAACACTGAGAGTTGTTGACGATTCAGTGAGGGCCGGTCACTTCGGTAGTTCCCCATACATTTACTATGAAATCTTTCTTGTATACGTAGTATAGAGGAAGTCTGGTACATTTAGTATGAAATCAAAGAATCATCTTTTTGTTCTCTTTCCCGTTGGTCTTTCCTAAGGGAAAGTTATTATTATTTAGTATGAAATGAAAGAATCATCTCGTTGATGTGTTTTCTAAGGGATAGTTATTGTTATTGCTTAGTTCCATATACATTATGCCACTTCAAAAACTGAAGCAGAAAATTTGTTATGTGTGCTAAAGCTTACACACAGATACACGCACACTACTAAAAATTGGTGTTGCCACAAAAAACTCGTCACCCCAAAACCAGGTAATTTAAATAAAACATGAATACTACTTTTGATTTTGAAGTGAAACTTCTTTAGTAGGTACTTACCTATCGTAATTTCTAAAGTCGATGAAACGGAAAAGCCACGCCAAAGTTTTTGACGGATAGTTTTAGATGATAGAATACCAGGGTATCATTTTCGTGGTTTTCTGGGGTTCCGATTCCGAAAAAAAAAATATATTAAGATCCAAGATGGCGGACGCGCCTATTTAATAAAATATCAATATGGGTATCATTTTCGTGGTTTTCGGGGGTCCTGATTCCGAATACAACATTCATTTGGAGATCCAAGATGGCGGACAAAACTTTTTAACAATATATCAATATGGGTATCGTTTTCGTGGTTTTCGGGGATCCTGATTCCGAATACAACATCCATTTTGAGATCCAAGATGGCGGACACATTTTTTTAACAATACATCAATATGGGTATCGTTTTCGTGGTTTTTGGGGGTCCTGATTCCGAATACAAAATCCATTTTGAGATCCAAGATGGCGGACACAACTTTTTAACAATATATCCATATGAGTAAGTAAAAACGCCATTCTATCCGCTATACAGTCTAGAATATGCGAAAAATATGGACGTTTTGAGATACTGGCGGCCATTTTGTGAATTTTTGAAGAATTCCAGTTCATTTTTGGGAAATTTAAGGTGCTAGATGGTTTTCGATGCAGTCGATATGTATGGGTCGGTGGTGAGAGGTTGTGGGATGTATATTTCCGATATTTTACCCGAAAACTTCAAAAATAGAAATAATGACATTTCGATTCATCCAGGTGCCATTTCCTATTGATCGAGACTTCTAGAATGACATTTGATCATTTTTAAGGCCAAAGTCACTCAGTCCTGATTTTTTTCTTTTTCGGTTGTGGGTAGATTTGACAGTTTAGAAAACGATTTTTTTTTTTTAGAAAAAGTCAGAAATTCAAAATGGCCGCGCCGCCATCTCGACTCGACGTCGGCCTCGCAGGGGGCAATTCGAAACGACACCACAGAGTGATGAGACGCGCCGCTGGCGATTTTCCTTCGTCGTCTCTCTACAAATACGGTCCTCTCTGAGGCTTTAGACAACATGCATTTCGACAATCGCTCTCGCTATAGCTAAGTAAAAAAATGTATGGGATTGACATAAGCAATCGAGTGAGTGGCGAAATTGCAAAATCCAAGATGGCGCCCTGGCCAGCGGCCATTTTGTTATTAAGAAAAAATGCACCATTTGCAGAGACACTTTTCGGGGAGATGGCCACGTCGGAGCGAAACCGTAGTATGAGACCGGGGAGAGACCTACGTAAGAGGTGTTGCCAGGTGCAAAAACTTTCTTGAAATTTTCGCTTACTTTTGGCAGATGGGGCAATTTGTATTAAAAATTTTTTTTTCACGTTTCACTTAAAAAGAGTATCCCATCGCCTGGCGGCGCTTCAAAGGCTGTAAAGTACAATTGTGAGCGATTACGTCATCAGCCCGCCGAGGGGTAGCATGTCGGCTTTTTGCTTTGTGTAACTTCCTTTGTTTATAAATACCACGCATGTGGTATATCTTTAGATTCCTAGATAAACTAACTAAAATTTAAGACTACTTTGAATAAAGAGCATTGTATAATGATTAATTTACAAGCATTTGAAACCAGGCATAAGGGTATTTCCGACTTTAATACGTCCTAAATTTGTTAAATACCAGCCAATACTTTACAAACTACACTTTAAATTTAACAAATTAACTAAACATACCTAGAATCTGATAAATATAGCACATTGACAAACTAAATTTGAACTATCGTTTGATTAACTCGACGTTCGGCAGCCGCCATATTATGACACAACTCGACGTTCGGCAGCCGTCATATTATGGCACGTCACATTTTTAATTTTTCTTAAATGGAGTTATTTTTTATTGAGGCAAAGGTAACTTAAACTTCCATCCTAATTGTAAAATCACACGGTACAAACAACAATCGTAGAGTTGAGACATAACAAATTAAAAAAAAAAATGGTTTTTAAATGTATGACAGCATGCCATATTATGGCACGCGCCCGAATAGTGTATTACAAACGATGTCATAATATGGCACCCGCCGGCTAAGGGGGTATGCAGTTTGGAGCACAGCTTTCCCATACATTTAGTATGAAATCAAAGAATTATCTCGTTTCTTGTCTTTTCTAAGGGAAAGTTATTGTTATTGATATTTTCTTTCTCGTATACGTAGTATAAAAAATTCGACCTCGAGATTTTCACGAATTCATACGTATTAGACCTCCATGAGCCCAAAAAATACCGTTTTTGGAACTATGTCTGTGTGTGTGTCTGTGTGTTAGCACGAAAACTCGAGTATACTTTAACTTATTGCAACCAAATTTAATATGCATGTATGACATCAAAATATAAAGTTGCTATCAATTTTTGAGACGTCGATCACGAAAGTTAAGCAACCAAGTGCGCGGTCGGTACTCGAATGGGTGACCGAAAATATAACATGCATGTATGACATCTAAATATAAGGTTTCTATCAACTTTTAAGTCGTTTCCGGTATACGAGAAAGTCAAGGGTAGACCACTAACGATTTTTTTTAATAAGAAACAAAACAACATTAAAAGATGAAAGTTTTGCTTGTAAGAATTGAAGGGCTTGTATTTAATTTAACACTTAGAAAGAATTAACACCTGCTAACCTAACTTACAAAAAAAGGATAAATGCTTACCAACAAAATGTGTAAAGTCTCACCAAAAGAAAATTGAAAGCGGTAAAACTTGTAGATATAATATAAGATGGAACACCGCCACAGGCACAATACAGTCCGCTAGCTTGAGGTAATGCTGGAGCTCTTATAAATGAACAAAGACCTCGCTCTTGGGCGGGTAAGATCAAAAGAAGCAAGAGCTGTTGCACAGCGATAAACTTAAATAAATGTATAAACAACCATGACTCGCAAACAAACATTCGTGTTCGTCACACAAACATTTGCCGCTACCGGGATTCGAACCCGGACCGCTTTATGTGAAGCCAGCTATACTGACCACTCCACCACTACGGCGGCTTTGGGACTGGCGAGAACCGGAAAGGTACTTTTGCTGGGCTTTATTCAACTGATAATATTTATTTGACTTTTGAAAAAGTGGCCCTTAACCAAAAAAACTCATTTGTTATAGGTACTTCAAAATAAAAAACGGGAGTGGTCTCCCCTTGACTTTCTCGTATACCGGAAACGACTCAAAGGTTAATAGAAACTTTATATTTTGATGTCATACACGCTTGTTAAATTTTGGTCACCCATCCGAGTACTGACTGCGCGCTTGGTTGCTTATGTTTCGTTATCAACGGCTCAAAAGTTGATAGACACCTTATATTTTGATGTCATACACGCATGTTAAATTTGGTTGCAATAAGTTAAAGCATGCTCCATTATCGTGCTACTTAACGCACAGACACAGACATAATTCCAAAAAGAAATAATAATTTTTGTACTCGGGGCGGTCCAAAACGTGTAAATCCGTCAAAATCTCGAGGTCGAATTTTGTCACGATTACAAGACTTCCTCTATACTACGTACGAGAAAGTAAAAATATGGTATTCCTGACTGAATGAGCTTAATCTTGCTGCAAAATTTTATCTTAATCTGATGTAAATGAATAAGAAATATACCTAATTATTAGGAATTAAAGAATCAGGCTTCATTAACATTATTCTTTACTGCTACCAGAAGCGTATTGGAAGAATAGCAAGCTATGATGCTTCGTATTGAAGAACTGAGAGAGCAAGCTGTACTTCAAAATTCACAAACTAAAAATTTGAATTAATTATCCTTTCAGAAGCATTTAAATTAATAGCTGAAAGTGTAGAGTAGGATGAGTCAGCAGGTAAACTTTACATCAGTATTCCCAGTTATAAATGTGATGATGATGATACAATCAGTATTGGCTCCTTGCATCTAAATCATCATTCATGATCATAATGTAAATTTGCAAATTTTTTTATTATTGTACCCTCAGTTGTACCTAATTAATTTGAGACAACATTCTCTATTGTTTCAGTATTGTACAGCTCAAATAAATCCTTAGGTACTAATTTGTTCTGACTTCTTTTGTAAAATATTAAATAGAATATTATAAATATGTGTAGTGTCTCCCAACTTTCTTGTTGCAAAAACACGTGTTGACAGACTCAATTTTAAACTTAATCTATCGTACAATTGATGGTTACCTTAATAAAATTTTCACTTGATATTGGCGCAATGCATAATCTTTGTCACATTGAACGCCATTCACTTTAAAAAAGATTAATAATGTGCCCACAATTGCAGTATAAGGGACTGCCGGCGTACACGTCCCAACTCTAGGTTGGAAAGTCTAGGCCGTTCAGTCCCCACAGACCTCGGTCGCAACACACTCGTGAGCTACCTCTGACAGTGTTAGCACAATATAAGGAACATTAGCCCTGTTGGCTATATTGTATAGTACGCAACATGCATTTCTGATTTATGCTACCATTTTAGGTGAATAATGCAATTTTATATATACCAGTAGGCACCTGAGAAAAATATAAGTAATTATGTTATAAAAATAAATATTATTGTGTTATACTTTAAAGTAGGAGTTTCTCATAGATTTCCCACATCTTTTACCTTTAAGAAATTTAATAAACTTAAAAAAAACTAGAAATGAATGGCAATGTTTTATCTTAAATAATCAAATAAATACAAATGTGATTTATAGGTTGTTTTTATCTAAATCTAGCCTTCAAAACTCGTATGCAACGTTATACATTTCTGGCTGACAAATGTAAATTTTGATAATATTCTTCAGTAGTATCTTGATATTATTAGTAGTATTTTGATAATACTCTTCAGTAATAGTAATATTCTTCAGTATGGAGGTGAGTCTGTTAGAGGTATCATGGCATGGTGGTTGGCCTTAAAGAATAACCAGAGTCACCTGAAATTTAAAATAAAAACTTATAAGCTTATATTCATAGAACTAAAAATGAAAGGAACCCTTTAAATTTATATCATGGGTTGTTTCTTACCTTCGTTTCCGAATACAAAGCATGTCAACGTAAGGTAGGTGGTAGGTGAGTCGTTAAATGCACTATTAATTTCTGAGCCAAGTCCTTCAATAGCCTATATCTTTTCATAAATATTCTCTCACATGAAAGTTGAAAGACTTTGTCTCGATACTAAATTTAATTGGCAACTCGCCGAACAGCCACGGCTAAGTAGTGTGTGTAAGCACATTTTAAAAACTCCAAAATGTGTCATTGTCATTGTCACTATAATTTCTGAAAACGTTGATTGAATAGAATATTTGTTGTGTGATAAAAATATCGTGTATTATTCTGAATCTGAATATAGGTCTGCTAAAAGTAGAGACTGTAATGTAGTAAACTAAACGTAACTTTGACAGACAGCGTTTGTTTCATCTGCGTTTGGATTCGGACCATCTGTCAAATCAGGTTCTTCTTCATCTTTTTTTCTTAATTTTCCCCTGTTACGGGACGGCAAAGGGATCTAGCCCATACACCCAAATCTTCAGTTTTATATCGTCTTTCTTGATTTTTGCTATAAAATGTGGGTGCCACACATTTTAATGCATCTAGGGAGTGCTTGGCGAGAAACGCATGGTACAGATCTCACGTTGGTGACTGATGAGAATTGAATAGTGGGATTTCCAACCACTATACAATTCTCAACGTCATATACACAAAACTTCTATTTCAATGCTTCCTCATAACTGTTCGTCAACACTTGATGCTTATGCAACGAAACGACACCACTTTCACTGCACAAATCCACTCCGAAGCAATTTTGAATTATGGAAATAAAGATCGATATCCAGACGCCATGGTTTCCCGCCAAACACTTTTCTTCTTCTTTTATTAAATGAATGGCGATTGCGACACACAAAGATTACGCATTGCGCCAATATTAAGTGAAAATTTATTAAAGTAACCGACAATTGTACGGTAGATTGAGTTTAAAATGGAGTCTCTCAACACGTGTTTTTACAAAAAGAACTCGGGAGAAACTCAAATCAAGGTTATACAATTTATTATTGTACTCTGTGCAAATCAACACCGCGATACGAAAACATTGAAAAGTTGCGTTTCGTTCGTGTTCCACTTGCGCTCTTGATTGAAGTGATTTACGGCGATCGGGGCCCAGTCTGTTCAGTTGAGCTGTACCGGCGCGTGACGTAGTAATAAACTGTGTTTAATATTAGAAAAAAATGCCGATTTGTGTCGTTAAAGGGTGTGGAAATCAATCCTCACGATATAAAAAAACAGGATGGAATCACATTTCTTATTTAAGTAAACTCGGAAACTAATATTTTCAATACATTTAAATAGAAAAATGGAGGTTATGACTTGGGACACAAAACGCCAAAACGTTGTGGGTTAACTTTGTAATTGGGTAATGTGGCATGTCTAAAGTTACTTGTTTCTTATGATGTTTTATCAGTCTTTTTCAGTTTTTTAATTTTTTAGGTTAAAATGGAAGGAACACTAAGAATACAAAAGTGAAGTAAAAAAATTGTCCTTGAAATCGCTTACTTTGTATTTGTCCCTTTCTAACCTATATAGCACACGTATTAGACGACCACGTGACCGTCTAATACGCCATAGGTACTCAAGAGGTTAGAAAAGGACAAATAGGAAGTAAGCGTTTTCAAGGACGATTTTTTAGACTTCACTTTTTTATTGATAATGTTCCTTCCAGTTTTAGATCTTGTCCAGAAGAACTAATTCGCCACGAATCTTTATGCGCGAACACATACTGAAGCTCAACGAACGAATTTGAAACTCGCGCGAAGCTTGTGGACACAATGTAATAACTAAATATTTGTTCTAGCGTTTTCGAAATATTTACCCATAAATATGGGAATGATATAGGGGATGAAAGGTTGTAAGGGAAGCCAAACAAAGTCACGCTTTCGCGCCTAACACTTGAACTGATTTTGATTTAATTTAACACAAAAATAGACTAGACCTTGAATATAAGGGCTGATTATAATATGTATTTCCTTAGTATCGAAATTAGGGATTCCTTAGTATCGAAAATAAAACCATGAAACCTTAGATGAAAGGAAAAAAGGAAAGATACGTTACCCGAGTAACGTGCGTATGCCTACAAAAGTGAGACCAATGGTCCTACTACATCGCAGTCTCCAATAGAATGGTGAATCGTTTGTATGTACGTGCTTGGACTGTGCTATATTAAAAAAGAAATATCACTAATAGGTTAAAAAATGCCTTTCTGTTATTTATAGGTGTAGTGCACAAATCACTCAATGAATAACGTTTCACGCATTAATACACTAAACAGTAATATTTTCAAGAAGATTCCTAATTAGAAAATATATATTATTCGGACATTTAGAGTAAACGAAACAAAAAATACGCTGACTCTAATTTGTAGTGTAGTGAAGTCTCGAGACTCGCTGACTCGCTCGCGCTCACGAAGTAAATAATCACTCTATCTCGCTTTCTCAATCAGCACTATTCATATAATTAAGGGCTACAATTTCCAAAGGTTGAATAACACGACCACATTCAATATTTTTAGTTATTAAGTTTTCATTGTTGTATTTTAAAGACCTACAAGACATTTGCAGGACTTTAAAATGTTAATAGTAATTTTTATATATATAAAGCGTTAATAGTATTTTTTTTAATTTATATTTTAAAAGCTATTAAAAAAAATTGATTATTATATTTGATTGTATCGGGTAAATTTCTTTGCCACTACTAATAATTTAACCGTTCCTTGGAGTTTTTCCCGAGTTCTTGTTGTAAAAACACGTATTGAGAGACTCCATTTTTAACTTTATCTACGTAATCTTTAGTGTATCGCGACCGCCATTACTTTTAAAGAAGAAGAAGAAGAAGTGACCGTTACGTTTTAAATTTAGACGCTATTCGACAAGTACATTATGACGGTCATTCTTTTCCCGCTTGTTCAAAGGTAAGTTTGACAAACATTTTTATTTTGAAAAGTTTTTAATTATTCATTCTTTTTGTACTTAACATCAACTGAAATAAGTAAAACTATAACAGATAAACCTAGAAAACTATTATTTTAATTTTTTTTACCTAAGATTTGTATTTAGGTACTTATTCTTCACACTTGGATTAAATTTTTTGGTGCGTGCTAATTACCTCATGTTACTATTCAGTGAAATCCTTGATATTTTGATAGTTCTACAGTTGAGAATGTTACTGAGACAGTACCTACCTATTATATTTATTTTACCTACCTACCTCAGTGGTTCCCTATAGGTGCAAAACTTTCATTAAAGTTTAAACACTTGAATGTTATAGGTGGTTAAGTAAATCTATTAAAATAATAACAATGATTTCAGATGGAAAAGAATACTTTCTATGCTTGCGAACCTGACCAACCCGACTCATGCCATGAAATGACCGAATCCTGTTGCATTGCCAAAGGTAAGTTTTCTTTTTTGGTTAAACTAATACTTTACTCCTATCTAGAAACTTAGGTATATGTATATGATAAAGTTGATTTCTCTCTAAATTTACCAGATAGAACTTAAAATCAAATTGAATATGTTGAGTGAGAAGCAAATGTAGTGAAAATATATTTTTAATCTTTGTTTGCATATGACCAATGCCTGTTATTTATAATTTGTTAGGCCTATGAGACTTAGCTTTAATCTTGACATCATTAGTCTAGACAGTTTGAAAGAAGTTGGGTTTAAAATACTTATATGCCCCCAAGCAAAATGGTCTTTAAAAAAATCCATGAAATTTACTCATCAATCTAATAAGTCAGATACACACTTTAGTAGTAAGATTGATATTTGTGTTATCCATCAACTAAGGCGAATCCTTTAAGGGTCCTTTTTAGTTATTAATGTATATGATCAAGTAGTATACTACTCTTATGTGCAATGAAATCGACTCACCGGTATGCTTTGGTTCAGAACTATCTAATCAAAATTATAGGTATATTAAGGTATAGTTAGGAGTTTAATTTATTTATGCAGTTAAAGTGAAAGAATATTATTTTGTTCAAATAGCATTTTGCTGACTAAAGTTCTTTGCTTTTCCCTAATGAAACATGGGTGTGAGGATATGTATGTCATGTATGTTTATAAATGTACTTATCGTCTATGCCTTTGATATGGTTGACATTACATTTTAATATTTTAAAATACAATCATCAACTTAACTATGAATATTTTACTAACTTTCTGTTGTAACAGTCATTATTATTAAAATAATAATTTCTGCATGAACGCTGTCTGTTATAACATGAAGTGAGTGTAAATAAAATGTTAGGATATTTTAATTGTTGATGCATATAAAATATCCTGTTTCATTTATTGTTACAAAAATCGGGAATGGTATCTCCTTGAGTTTCTCATATAACAGAAACGACTCTAAAGTTGATAGAAACCTTATATTTTGATGTCATACATGCATGTTAAATTTTGGTCACCCATCCAAGTACCGACCACTCACTTGGTTGCTTAACTTTTATGATCGTTGACTCAAAAGTTGATAGACACCTTATATTTTAATGTCATACATGCATGTTAAATTTGGTTGCAATAAGTTAAAGCATACTCGAGTTATTGTGCTAATGCACAGACACACGCAATGACATAATTCCAAAAAGGGTATTTTTGGGCTCGAGAGAGGTCCAAAACGTGTAAATCCATCAAAATCTCAAAAGTCAAAATGTGAAATTTTTAATATAGTGTATTGAAGTTTAGTGAATATACCACAATTAGCAGAAATAGTTAATTTAACTATTACATACATTTACTGGAGGAGTACAATTTCAACTTGTTGTTAAAGAACTGTTACTTAAAGGGAACATATTCTAGCAAGATTAGATACATAATATGTCAATAACATTTTATTTTTATTTTTTAATTGCTTATTTATGATTAGGCGGTATGAACAAGTGCTATATTTGGTCGGAGTGTAGCCTTAGGGGCTCTATGGAAAAAAAGACTTAGAAAAATTTTGATGAAATTTTTTTACTACTGATAACCCACCCTTTTTATAGTCGTTTTAGATTCACCTTATCATATGGAACAATTCATGTCATGGCATCGACTGCGTAACTCCATATTTAAAGAGAAATATACGAATAAAGACAAATGCCGCTGCCTGGCCCCGAGAAATAAATTTTTGAAAATAAGTAGGATTCTTGAGCTGACGAATATTGTCAATTTACTCAGAAACTTTAGGGCTCTGGAAGAAATTGCCTAGAGTAAAAAGCGTTTGTTTTGAGCTCTTCTATGCGATGGAATCACAAAAAGTGGGTGTCATTAGGGCAACGCACCGTCTTAATTTTTTTCTAAGTCCTGCGGCCAATTACGATTTTCAAAACTGATTTACTAACAAACTATAGGGCTCTGGAAGAAATTGCCTAGAGTAAAAAGCGTTTATTTTGAGCTCTTCTATGCGTTGAGATCATAAAAAGTGGGTGTCATTACGGCAACGCACCATCGTAAAATTTTTCAAAGTCCCCGCCCCTAAGGCTACTCTCACTGAAGAAAACTGACGAAAATTGTCAATTTACTCTGAAACTATAGGGCTCTGGAAGAAATTGCCTACAGTAAAAAGCGTGTGTTTTGAGCTCTTCTATGCGATGGAATTACAAAAAGTGGGTGTCATTAGGGCAACGCACCGTCTTAATTTTTTTCTAAGTCCTACGGCCAATTACGATTTTCAAAACTGATTTACTCACAAACTATAGGGCTCTGGAAGAAATTGCCTAGAGTAAAAAGCGTTTATTTTGAGCTTTTCTATGCGTTGAGATCATAAAAAGTGGGTGTCATTAGGGCAACGCACCGTCTTAATTTTTTTCTAAGTCCTGCGGCCAATTACGATTTTCAAAACTGATTTACTAACAAACTATAGGGCTCTGGAAGAAATCACCAAGTGCAAAAAGCGTTTGTTTTGAGCTATTCTATGCGATGGAATCACAAAAAGTGGGTGTCATTACGGCAACGCACCATCGTGAAATTTTTCAAAGTCCCTGACCTTTACGAAAACAGTGCACACTCCGCCTGGTCATAAAAAAAAAATAACCCTAACCTACCCATCAATCAGTCATGTGGGAGCATAAAACACTAGACTCTCCCAAAAAGATTCTCCGCCTGGTCATAAAAAAAAAATAACCCTAACCTACCCATCAATCAGTCATGTGGGAGCATAAAACACTAGACTCTCCCAAAAAGATTGCACACCACCAGGTCATACATTAAGGTGAATCTAAAACGACTATAAAAAGGGTGGATTATCAGTAGTAAAAAATTTCATCAAAATTTTTCTAAGTATTTTTTTCCATAGAGCCCCTAAGGCTACACTCTAACCCTATATTTATGATTGAAATTGATACCAAATTAAATAGAAAACGAAAAACATGGAAAAAATCCTGTCATGGATAAGTGCTGAGATGGGACTTGAACCCCGCGACCTTTCGCTATCCGGGCGACTGTTCTTCCAACTGAGCTACACACGACTGTTTGACCACGACGAATTTAGCCATGTCTTTCGTTTTTTTTTTATATTGTCATCAAGCTGACGTACATTTTAAAAATATATAAAATATATCTGAATAATTTAAAGTAATATGATAATTTATTCAGGAGCTTTTTGTAAAAAATAAAACTTGGATCTTTTGGTTCATTAATTCCTATTTAACTAAAATATTACCAAGTAGTAGTTGTTTATATTTTTAAAGAATACAACTATTAAGTGAAATATTCATGTAGTATTTTGTTGATAAATCTTAAGTAATTTTAAAGAAATGTGTAATTAGTAACACATTGTTTTTTAATCAATACATATATCTTTTCTTTTGAAAGAAGGTATTCTAAAATATAAAAATAATACATAAAAGTTGTGTCAATAAAAAAAATTACTTTTTCTTTTTAATTTTGATTGTTATAAACAAAATAAACATATCAATTATTTAATTAATCCTTTTTTTATTTATTACAGGTCGATCACATCAGGGCATGAATCGGTTTGCTGGGGAGAACAGTCAGTGTGTAGCGATGTCAGCTTGTGCGACTGCGTATTCAGTCATCCTCAATAGGTCAGTATTTACACGCGACGACATTGACACTGTTTTGCGCAGTGGAGATGCGTTGTATATGAGTATTAAGCCTAAGTTACCTTCAGGTGTTAGGTATTTGGTTGCGGATTCAGATTTGCCTTCTGAATTTATTGTAGGGAATTATTCTGTCGTTACGTCACCAATGGAGCACAGCTGGAGAGCAAACGGGCTTTATTCAAACGGCGTATCCGAATTGTTAGGTATTTTAGAACGGCGGATTTTTGATGTAGAGCATAATGACCAACGTGATAATTATTTTATCACTGGTCAAGATTTCACGATTTCATTCTGGAGACACGATAATTACTACTATGTTTTCAATAGTCATGCAGTCGACCGCAATAATGATACAATATTAACAAGACAATCGTCGCGCTTGTTTCGCTGTAATAGTTTAATTTTACTTGTTGATTTATTATTTGTAGGACGTGATTTGAGTGGTTCTGTTCCATTTCGCGATCAATATGCGATTCATAAATTACGCGTACAATCATATTCTTTTAATGATGACGTTTTGATACGAGACCGATTACCATTGGATGTAGCTAAACGCGATCCTCTTAAATGGAATCCGATTGTACGCTTAGTTAGAATCCCATTAAATAATATCCCTGCCGTTCCTAAAAAACGCGGTCGACCTGCCAAACGTACGCGCATAACTAAAACCGTGTCTCCATGTCGCGGCGGTATCGGTAAAAATATACATTTTTCAAAAGATCTTAAATTAAAAATGCGGGCTGTTGTTTCCATTGAAAAAAATCATATTGTAGATGACGCTATAGAAAAATATTGCCTGCTTGTTGAAACCGCGATAAAAAGTCCTAGAACGAAACACCGGGATTCTGTTAAAAAATACGCCGCGAAACATCCATCGGTAAACAAAAAGGCTGTTAGCCGTTATACTAAAAATAATCCCTTAGTTAACCGCAATTCCGTAAACCGTTATACCAAAACAAATCCGTTAGTCCATCGCGTCGCTGTAAAGCGTTATACTAAAACAAATCCGTCGATTAATAGAAACGCCGTTAAGCGTTATACCAAAACGAATCCGTCGGTCAATCGTAGTTCCGTGAAAAAATACACTATAAAGAATCCATCAGTAAATAAAGAAGCATTTAAACGATACAATAAGACTAATAGGAACGTCGATTCTGTTTTACGTAATTCAAGTCATTTAATTGGTCAAAAACATGGTAGTGAATTAAATTCTGTTAACACATTTTCTCTTAAGTACGCTTCATTATTTGCTGAGGAGGCCCACGTGTGCGCGCATTGTAGGGCTCGGCTCTTTTTCGAAGAAAAAGGTCGAGTCAAGTGGTGTTGTGGTGCTGGTGCCTACAATGTTCAAAATTTTCTCCCCCTTAACGAGAGTTTTTATACTCATCCTTCCTTTTTGCTACGTGCACGCGCCTATAATAATTTATTCGCTTTCAGCGCCTTAGGCGTTTCGCATGGTTTCCAGCATCCCAATACCGGCATATCTTTTCTCAAAATTCAAGGTCGTGTTTATCATCGCGTTTTTGATTTAGCATATTCAGATTCTACCAATCCTATTGGTTTATATATTCACGATAGTAGTGAACGTGAAAGATTAGCTTCTGGCCTCAGTTTAGATATAGACGTAATCCGTTCAATTTCATATTTTTTACATTCGGTTAATCCCTATATTGATTGCTTTAAACGTCTAAGTCAGGTGTCTTCCGATGACGCTCATATTATTTTCCAACGCACGACGCGGAGCACCCATGGTAACGTTTTAGGAGACATGCCAATCGGAACCGAAGTAGCAGCTATTATAAGTACCGAAAGCGAACGTTTTATTCCGAATTGTATTGCTGTTTGGAAAATAGGTGGTCGGAAACCACATACTGTAGATATATTAAATCCCCTTTATGAAAGTTTTCAATATCCTTTGCTTTATCCTCACGGGAACCCGGGATGGTATCCAAATAAGTTAGACAATAAAAATTTAAAATTAACTCAGAATAAATACGTTCGATGTCTGTTACTTTCGGTACCTCGATTTTCTGAGTTAGGCAGGCTTTCAGAAGAGTGGACCATAGATATGTTTAATAGAATTTCTGAGGAAAGGCTTAGGTTTATTTTCCATATGCAGTGTAGATCTTCCAGTACCGCAGTTAGGACTGGTCCACTCCAGGAAATCGAGGATAGTGTAGCAATTTCGCGACAAATAAATGAGGACGAGACTATCCAAGGGGAGGGCGGTATTGCCCCTGGACGTGTTTACTTGCCGAACACGTTCGTTGGAGCACCACGTTACATGAAAACCAAATATATGGATGCGATAGCTTTAGTTAACAGGTTAGGCACCCCGTCCTATTTTCTCACGATCACGTGTAATCCAAAATGGCCTGAAATTTTACAATCCACCCCTGTAGGTCAATCTCATAACCCCACCATTTGTGCCCGAGTTTTTAATTTAAAATTAGGTCAGCTTCTTAAAGATCTCAGATCGGGCGTCTGGTTTGGAAGATGCATGTACATTATGCATGTCATCGAATTCCAAAAACGCGGTCTACCACATGCTCATATTTGCTTTAGGGTAGAAGGTGGTGGGCCCGTTCAAAGCGTAGATATAGATAAGTTCGTGCGAGCTGACCTACCAGACGCGACCGAAGCCGATGGCAGGTTGCGAAAGGCCGTGATTGATCATATGATCCACGGTCCGTGTGGTGCTCCTCATAGGTTAGATCTTCCTTGTTGGGATCAGGACAAGCAGAAGTGTCTGAGGTATTTCCCTAAGCGGGAAACTTCAGTCACTTACTGTGATGATAGGGGGTTCGTGCATTTAAAACGCAGTAAAGATAATACGGCCACTATTAGGTTTAGAGGTAGGGAGGTAGAAATTAATGATTTATGGGTTGTCCCTTACAATGCCGCCTTACTCTTGAGATACGATTGTCATATAAATTTGTTAGTTTATTCGGCCCGTGCCATTGTTAAGTATTTATTTAAGTATATGACGAAAGGTCCCGATCAATCTCGAATTGCTATCGTAGCCGACTGCGATAGGGATAACGAGATTGAGCAGTATGTCACTAAACGTTACCTTGGTTCTTGCGAAGCGAACTGGCGTGTTTTTGAATTCGATACGACCGCGCGCGAGCCTAACGTTAAACAGCTTTGTGTCCATCTCGAGGGTCAACAATCGGTATTTTTTAAACCGGGCTTAGAGTCTGAAGCCGCACGTGGGGCCTCATCGGATCTTTTAGTTTATTTTAATAGACCCCCCGGTGACCCATTTGATAATCTAACTTATTTAGATTTTTATGAACAGTACATTGTTCACTCCCGACGTCCATCCACAAAAAATATTGAAATTTTCGCGTTACCAAATAATAAATATTTAACAAGACGGCAAAGGGGGGAATTAGTTTCGCGATTATTTTGGGTAGCTCCCAATAGAGGTGAACAATTTTATTTGCGTTTACTTTTAACTTCTTATCCGTGTCGCAGTTATGACGACCTTCGTGCTCTTGGCGGTAGTAATTGTACCACTTTTCAGGAAGCTGCTAAAGCTGTCGGTATCGCGAACGATGAGTCTGAGTACGAACTAGCTATGCACGAGGCGTCCACTTTTTTGAGTGCGCCCCGATTGCGTAGCTTCTTCGTTCTCTTAGCCGTGAACGGGATCCGTGTAGTGTCGATTTGGGAAAAATATAAAACACTAATGAGCTTAGATATCAAACAGCATTTGGCCGATGACGACGAGGATCAAACATTTAAACTCGCGTTAATTCAAATAGATAGGTTGCTCCGTAAGCATGGGACGTCTGCTGTGGAGCAAGGTTTGCCTGCGGTTACGGACGACACTACCGAGTTAGGTCGAGAACGGAACGTGTATAGTGTGAATACATTAAAAGGTTTCGTCGATAATTGGTTAGACAAATTATCCGACGAACAACGTTCCGTTTTCGATTACATTGATAAACTTTTAACGGACAATGTTTTTCGCGATAGTAACGTTAGAGCCATTTTTATTGACGGTCCTGCGGGAACAGGAAAAACTTTGCTTTTGAACGTTGTTGCTGCACACGTACGCGGTGATTTAAATAGTATTGTCCTCTGCACAGCCAGCTCGGGTATAGCGGCTCAAAATTACGTCGGTGGAACCACTGCCCATAGTATGTTTAAATTTCCGTTAGATCTTGTCGATGACTTGGGGTATTGGAACATCACTAATGGCTCTCAAAGAGCTGAACTTATTTACAACGCGGACGTTATCATTTATGACGAAGCGCCGATGGCACACAAATATCTTATTCATTTGCTAGACCGGTCTTTGCGCGATCTTATGAAGTCTGAAATTATTTTCGGTGGTAAAATTATCGTATTCGCTGGGGATTTCCGTCAAATTCCACCCGTTGTAGTTAACGCTCGATCTCCTTCAGATATAGTTAATAGTTCTTTAAAAACATCAGCCCTTTGGCAAAATATTAAATATTTTTCTCTTAATACTACCCAGCGATGTAGAGACGATCCCGAATATTCAGACTTTTTGTTACGATTAGGCTCAAATTTATTGCAACCTCAATCGTATTTAATTGATAGAAGCACAGTAAATTTTATAGAACTTTCATTACTTTCTTTTGTTACTGAGTTAGATGATTTAATAGATTTTGTTTTTCCAAATGTAGTTATAGATGAACCAGATGTTTGTGCCCATCGAGCGATTTTGTCCACTCACAATGATAATGTTCGCGAAATAAATTCACTCATTTTAAATCGCGTACCGAACGAATTTTTGCATTTTTATTCGATTGATGAAGTAGTTAATGATTTAGCAGACAGAGATATTTTTCTAGACGCGGATACGTTAAATAGACTACAGCCTAATGGTGTTCCACCTCATGATTTGATTTTAAAAGTAGGATGCGTGTGCATTATAATGCGAAATTTGAGTTTTTCAGATAGGTTAGTGAACGGAACAAAAGTGATCGTCGTAGACACTTCGCCGCGTTTAATAACCGTCCGCAGGCCGGGAGAAGACGAGGTGTTTTTAATTCCTCGTATTCTCTTCAAAACTCCAATAGAACCAAAAAGTCCGTTAGAAATGACTCGTCGTCAATTTCCTTTGCAAGTTAGTTATGCCATGACTATTCATAAGAGTCAGGGACAGACCATCAGTCGAGTAGGCGTGGATTTACGTTCGGACGTTTTCAGTCATGGCCAGTTATATGTCGCTTTAGGTCGCGTTACCGAAAATAGAAATATAAAAATTTTAGTTCATCGCGATAGAGTCATAAATAATATTCCCGTGGTTAGTAACGTAGTATATCCGCAATTGTTATAGGTAGTTTAGCAGCGTTTTGAAAAGTGTAAAATTGTTCACCTTTACCCACCTTACAATGTTCTTAAGGCAAACCTTTCGTCATAATAATTCTTTGGTCGGCAGACTAAAGCACATAAGTCATTATGGAGCCCATACTGACTTATGTGCTTTAGTCTGCCACCGTTCAATTAGCTTCGCGTTCGCGTAACCGGTCTCACTGCTATCATCCCTTCTCACTGAACGTTCTGCATGTTTTAGTTATTTCTCGTAGTTATTAGATGTAGTCTTTCAATTTCGTTGCTTTATAATTATGTTTTTAGGTTTGATATATTATCTGTTTATTTATCTTTTTGTTTAATATGCTTCTTATGCTTGATAATTGGATATTTTTTTATGTTTCGTTATTTTTTAAAATAGGTGTAAGGGTATTTATCTATTTATATTTTACGTAAGCTCATGATAATTTATGCTTTTTTGTAACTATTGTATCTTATGTTTTTTTACTATAGTTTTTACATCAATCAATTTATATAATTATTTTTTATTGTTTTTAATTATTATTATGGTTACAAGGGTATTTATTTACTTTTTATTTTTTATGCAAAACAAGATTTATTTATTTATTTTATACATGTAGATGTAGTTGTAGTTAGATGGGGAGCAAAAGACAATGCAAAAACACAAAATTTTACTCCCACTAAAATTATAACTACCTGCATACTAATATCAAAGTTTTTTTTTTTACTTAATTTTAATTAATTATTATTAATTTCAGTTTATGATGTGAAGTGTTTCTTAATTTATTGTGTGTCATTGCATGTCATATGCCAACCTCACCTGCTCGTGGTGCTCCCTGCTGTATTAACCGACGAGGCACTGGCTTACTAATAACTAATAATGTTTTTAAAGCTTTTCCAGAATTGTGTTCCTAACGCATTATGTGTGTGCTCTTAATGCAATAACAATGAAAAATGGAAAAAGAAATGAGGAGAAAAGCATGGTAATAATAAAATTCATTTAAAAATTTGTTACCTATGTTAACTCTCAATGTTTTCCTACAGGTGACACTGCAACCACTGGAAAGATGTTAAATACAAGGAAATAATTCTAACAAAATAATCATAATAAAATAGTATGAAATACAATCTGACGAAAACAATATGTACCAACATTGGACACTATAATCAAATATTAAGGTAATACTTGTAATTTTTCCCTTTATTAATAGCCGACTTTTTATTCAACATATTATCTGTACCCGTAGTGTAAGTTTTTTAGTATACAAAACGCACCGATTGTAGTTGCGTTAAGAGCTCAATTTGTATGGGAAACATGATTTGCGCTTCTCTCCGCTAGGGGCGCTGTTCGCGTTTCCTATACAAATTGAGCTTTTAACGCAACCACAATCGTTGCATTTTGTATACTAAAAAATTTACACTACGGGTACTGAAATGAATACATACTCATTCTAACTCACCATTTGATGAAAGTAAATGGTGTCTCTTTCCTGTACTTACATGAAATGATTGTATTACACCAAAAAAAAAAAGTTTATGACCTCAAAAAAAACAAGAAGGAATGTGTAAGTATTTGTTACAGTAGGTATCGAATCACATTCCCCACATTAAAAAGTATTTCATAAAGTATGTTTTAATAATATGTAGTTAAACAGTGTTTTATCGTTTGTATTCAAATTCTAAATTGGTCCCGTGAAACATATAAACCAATTAATAACTATTCAATAACTATAAGATGTTTATTTTAATCTTTGAATTTATTTTCAAAAGATTTATCTCTTATACTTACTCAAAATACTTAGTAACATTGTTAATTTGATTCTCAGAAATGCCAATCTTTTTAGAATAAAAATCGTATATAATTTATACAATATAACTACATTACATTTTATTGTTTGCAGATTAATTACGTTTATTTGGAAAAGAACAAAGAGGAGTGAACTAAAAGCAAGACGTCAAACAGTGCATCATGTTAACTTTTTACTGAACTATTAAACCATTATAATTTTAAACAAAAGAGCATTATTTTTACTTATGTAATTGTAAGCCCCAACTACACACTTAAGCGTCACTTGCGCCTGAAACAGATTTAAAGCGAAAAACTGTTTATAATCAATGGATTGAGAAATACATTTATACAACATGTAAACTAAATAACCAACACCCTGAATACAGGTGGTTTGGGATCGGCTTCAGAGTTTATTACACTATTTGTTTTTGAAAAAAAAAACGATATTTTTAAAAACAAAACATAAAAAAGTACCCAGAAAATGTTGTACAATATTTTCAAAATAATCGTTTTTTTTTTTAAATTATTGAAATCTACTCTGAAGCCGATCCCAAACTACCTGTATTCAGGGTGTTGGTTATTTAGTTTACATGTTGTATAGTGTTTAGATTACATATGATAAGTAACATTGGAACAAGTGGCCCTTAATGTATATCTTGTTAGATCCATAACACGTAGTAGAACATGTACAGCTGATTTTTGATGGCACTGCTTTTAAGGATGTGCCAATTAGTATTTTTATAATAATTAACAGTTTGCACAAGCTTAATCAATGTATCAAACCACTGATTATATTTCACACACACAATTTTTCTAAGGATTATTTTATTTGGATTATGTTACTTTTATGTTGTTGGTATCAATTATAATTTAAAAAATATAATGTGTAATCTATTCAGTGACATGATATAAGATCATATAAGTAAATAAAGTTTATTAAATAGATAATCACTTAATATTTTTACTAAGTATTTTTATAATATTAGCTGCAAATGATACTGAGTGTAAATAAAATATCCTTAGAAAATTTTATGAGTGAACACCAAATTGTCCTTATTAATTCAGCTATTTAAATTGATTAGAATTTTAGGTTTACAAGTCTTAAAGGTATCTTGTTTTTGAAAGAGTCCCAACTAATATGTTGTAATTAAATGATGGCAATGTGGTTGGTAGAATCAGGATTATTTCTTTTATGACCAGCCACAATGTACTGTTAACTATGGTTAACAGTGGTACTGTTTTTGAAAGTAATCTGTTATACATTCATGATGGCGGAGTGATGATTAGTAGGTTCTGGGTTTTTTTATGACCATGCAGAGTGTAGGTAGGTACTGATCTTGAGTCTTACGTGTATATCTACTTAATAAAGTGGTATGTAGGTTCAAGGTTATTTTTTTTTATAGCCATGCAAAGAGTATTACAAAAAGTCTAATGTGTTATGTAGGTAATCCTTGTAATGAAGTAAAATCATAACTGCATTAAATGGAAAAAAATGTGAAGTAACTATGGGGATAGAGAGGTGTCGCTACAGTGGTTAAGTATTGTGTCAGCGAGTGTTTTAATATTATGTCAATATGGGTCTCATTTACGTGGTTTTCGGGGGTCCTGATTCCGAATTCCACATCCATTTTGAGATCCAAGATGGCGGACACAACTTTTTAATAATATATCAATATGGGTATCATTTTCGAGGTTTTCGGTGGTCCAGATTCTGAATACAACATTCATTTTGAGATACAAGTTGGCGGATACAACTTTTCAATAAAATATCAATACTGGTAAAAGTGAGCTCTAAATTATTGTCATTATTAATTCAGCTATTTATTTGATTAATATTATAGGTTTACAAATCTTATAGGTATCTTGTTTTTGTGAGAGTCGAACTATTGTGTTGTACTTAAATGATGGCGAAGTGATTGGTAGAATCAGGGTTTCTTTATACGACCAGCCATAATGTACTGTTTTTGGGAGATTGTAATGTTTTGTACCCACATGATGGCGAAATGATAGGTAGGTTCCGGGTTATTTTTTTTTTATGACCATGCAGAGGGTACTCTTTTTGAAAGAGCTAGACTCTTTCTTTTTAATCCTTGTAATGAAGTAAAATCGTAACGATATTAAAAGAGAAAAATGTGAAAATAGGCGCGACGCCAATTCAGACCGTATAGATCTCTCCGGCGGGAATAGGGAGGTGTCGCTGCAGTGGCTAAGTATTGCGTCAGCGAGTGTAAACGACGTAAACTTTATGACGTAACGTTAAACACAATTCTTTAAAATAAAACCAAGTATTTCTAATGAATTCCGCTACCATTTTCACCGAATACGACCACGCTGGCGGGTATTAGAGGCCCACCATGCAAAGATGAAGCGTTGTACCTACAATATCAACCGAAAAACCCCTACGCAACAACCCAACAGGCCGCACAACCTTTTCGCGGGCTGCTCGCAGCCCGCGCACCCAAGCGACCTCTAGTCTATACTATATAAAGCTGCAATACCACTCACTCACTCACTCACTCACTGATTGGGCCATTTTTTCTCATATTTAGAGACTCTGGATCGCGTTCGAGTGTATGGCCGACTTTAACTAGATTTTTTTCAACGCAGCTTTTCCACTTTGGCGAGTGTGAAATTCAAGATGGCGGCTTCGCTCGAAGGACCAACTTTTTCATTTCGAGTCCTGAATTTTTCCCTTTTCGGTTTTTGGTAGATTTGACAGATTTGAATATGATTTTTTTTTAAAAAGTCGAAAATTCAAAATGGCCGCGCCGCCATCTCGACTCGAAGTCGGCCTCGCAGGCGGCAATTCGGAACGACACCACGCAGAGGTGAGACGCGCCGCTGGCTTCTCTTCTCTCTCCGCATACGGTCCTCTCTCTTGGGTGGGTGGCGAAATTGCAAAATCCAAGATGGCGCCGAGGCCAGCGGCCATTTTGTGATTGCGAAAAAATGCACCATTTTCAGAGTCTCTTTTCGGGGACACGGCGACGTCGGAGCTGATCCTTAGTATGAGACTGGGGAGAGACCTCTGCAAGAGGTGTTGCCAGGTGCAAAAACTTTTTTGACATTTTACCTAATTTTTGACAGATTGGCCAAAATGTGTCACAATTTTTTTTTCACGATTCGCTCGAACCGAGTATGCAGTTTGTAGCGCAGGCCGGTCCGCAGGTGGCCGAGGGTAATTTTATTTCAGTCCGCTGGCAACACCGCCAGCCAGGGGAAAAACATTTTTTCGATATGGTGTTGCGCCAAAGTTAGTTGAGGCAACTGGGTGGGTGCGAGAGGAGAGGTAAAAACGCCATCCCATCCGTTATATAGTCTAGAATATGGGAAAAATATGGAGGTTCCAAAATTCAAGATGGCGGCGCCGCTGGCGGCCATTTTGTAATTTTTTGAAAAATTCCATTTCGTTTTTGGGAAATTAAAGGTGCTAGATGGTTTTTGATGCAGTCAAAGTGTATATGTCGGTTGTGTGGGGTCGTGGGATGTATAGCTGCGTTTAAAAATTTTCCCCATTTTTCGGGTAATTTCCGAGATTTTCCCCAAAAACTTCGAAAATAGAAATAATGACATTTCGATTCATCCAAGTGCTATTTCCTATTGATCGGGCCCTACCAAATGACATTTGACCATTTTCAAGGCCGCAGTGTGGCAACACTGGAAGTTATGGCTGGTTTCAGGTTTGCCAGTTTTTGGTCTCGTGGCGCTCTCCGGTGGGAGCTACGGGGATAGTAAAAACTGCGTTGCACTCGCCATTCGATTGGCTATCCGCCATTGATGCCCTGGTTCCCAAAAACAAGATGGCGGCGCTGATGGCGGCCATTTTGTAAATTTCGAAATTTTAACTTTTTATTCTATTGTTTTTTTATAGGGGTAATTAATTTTTTACCTGGGTAAGTTTGGTGTCATTCTGTAGTCGGATAGTGTGGCCACACTTTGGTATGCAAATTTTCCCCAATTTCGGGGTATTTTTTGAGTGATAAAGTTCGTATTAAAAAAAAAAAAATTTTTTGCTTTTTGAAAAATTTTGCCTGAGAATCGTTGTCTGGAATCTCTGATGGCCCAAAATGGTCATCTCGAGTCGATGTGATGGCAACACTGAGAGTTGTTGACGATTCAGTGAGGGCCGGTCACTTCGGTAGTTCCCCATACATTTAGTATGAAATTGTTCTTGTATACGTAGTATAGAGGAAGTCTTGTACATTTAGTATGAAATCATCTTTTTGTTTTCTTTCCCGTTGGTCTTTCCTAAGGGAAAGTTATTATTATTTAGTATGAAATGAAAGAATCATCTCATTGATGTGTTTTCTAAGGGATAGTTATTGTTATTGCTTAGTTCCATAAACATTATGCCACTTCATAACTGAAGCAGAAAATTTGTTATGTGTACTAACGCTTACACACAGATACACGCACACTACTGAAAATTGGTGTTGCCACTAAAATCTCGTCACCCCAAAACCAGGTAATTTAAATAAAACATGAATACTACTTTTGATTTTGAAGTGAAACTTCTTTAGTATTTAAGATCCAAGATGGCGGACACAATTTTTTAACAATATATCAATATGGGTATCGTTTTCGTGGTTTTCGGGGGTCCTGATTCCGAATATAACATCCATTTTGAGATCCAAGATGGCGGACACAACTTTTTAACAATACATCAATTTGGGTATCGTTTTTGTGGTTTTCGGAGGTCCTGATTCCGAATACAACATTCATTTTGAGATCCAAGATGGCGGACACAACTTTTTCACAATATATCTATATGGGTATCGTTTTTTAAGGTTTTCAGGGGTCCAGATTCCGAATTTAACATCCATTTTGAGATCCAAGATGGCGGACACAATTTTTTAACAATATATCAATATGGGTATCGTTGCCGTGGTTTTCGGGGGTCCTGATTCCGAATACAACATCCATTTCGAGATCCAAGATGGCGGACACAACTTTTTAACAATATATCAATGTGGATATCTTTTTCGTGGTCTTCGGGGGTCCAGATTCCGAATTCAACATCCATTTTGAGATCCAAGATGGCGGACACAACTTTTTAACAATATATCAATATGGGTATCGTTTTCGTGGTTTTCGGGGATCCTGATTCTGAATTTAGCATCCGTTTTGATATCCAAGATGGCTGACACAACTTTTTAATAATATATCAATATGGGTATCATTTTCGAGATTCTCGGGAGTCCAGATTGCGAATACAACATCTATTTTGAGATCCAAGATGGCGGACACAATTTTTTAACAATATATCAATATGGGTATCATTTTCGAGGTTTTCTAGGGTCCTGATTCCGAATACAACATCCATTTTGAGATCCAACATGGCGATCACAACTTTTTAGCAATATATCAATATGGGTATGTAAAAACGCCATTCTATCCGCTATATGGTCTAGAATATGGGAAAAATAATTATGTTAACCCGTCATCCTTAGCAGATTATCACCCTATCTCTATCTTACCACTCACTCACTCACTGACTCACTGATTGGGCCATTTTGTCGGATATTTAGAGACTCTGGATCGCGATTGAGTGTATGGCCGACTTTAACTAGATTTTTTTTAACGAGGCATTTTCACTTTAGCGCGAGTGAAATCCAAGATGGCGGCTCCAGTCGAAGGACCAACTTTTTCATTTCGTGTCCTGAATTTTTTCCTTTTCGCTTGTCGGTAGATTTGACAATTTTAAGTACGATTTTTTTAGAAAAAGTCGGAAATTCAAAATGGCCTCGCCGCCATCTCGACTCGAAGTTGGCCTCGCAGGCGGCAATTCGGAACGAGACCACGCAGAGGTGAGACGCGCCGCTGGCGATTTTTCTTCGTCTTATCTCTCGGCATACGTTCCTCTCTCTTGGGTGAGGGGCGAAATTGCAAAATCCAAGATGGCGCCGAGGCCAGCGGCCATTTTGTGATTGCGAAAAAATGCACCATTTTCAGAGTCACTTTTCGGGGGCACGGCGACGTCGGAGCGGAACCGTAGTATGAGACCGGGGAGAGACCTCTGCAAGAGGTGTTGCCAGGTGCAAAAAGTTTTTTGACGTTTTCCCTAATATTTGACAGATTGGCCAAAATGTGTCACAATTTTTTTTTCACGATGCGCTCTAACCGAGTATGCAGTTGGGAGCGCAAGCCGGTCCGCAGGTGGCCGAGGGTAATTTTATTTCAGTCCGCTGGCAACACCGCCAGCCAGGGAAAAAACATTTTTTTCGACATGGTGTTGCGCCAAAGTTAGTTGAGGCGACTGGGTGGGTGCGAGAGGAGAGGTAGAAACGCCATTCCAACCGCTGTATAGTCTAGAATATGGGAAAAATATGGAGGTTCCAAAATTCAAGATGGCGGCGCCGCTGGCAGCCATTTTGTGATTTTTTGAAAAATTCCATTTCGTTTTTGGGAAATTAAAGGTGCTAGATGGTTTTCGATTCAGTCGATGTATGTAGGTCGATTGTGGGAGGTCATGGAATGTATAGCCACGTTTAGAAATTTTTCCCGTTTTTCGGGTAATTTCCGAGATTTTTCCCGAAATCTTCAAAAAATAGAAATAATGACATTTCGATTCATCCAAGTGCTATACCCTATTGATCGAGCCCTACCAAATGACGTTTGACCATTTTCAAGGTCAAAATGTGGCAACACTGGAAATTATGGCTGGTTTCAGGTTTTCCGGTGTTTGGTCTCGTGGCGCTCTCTGGTGGGAGCTACGGGGATAGTGAAAACTGCGTTGCACTCGCCATTCGATAGGCTATCCGCCATTGATACTCTTGTTCCAAAAAACAAGATGGCGGTGGTGATGGCGGCCATTTTGTAAATTTCGAAATTTTTACTTTTCATTTGATTGGGTTTTTTTAGGGGTAAATATTTTTTTAACTGGGTAAGTTTGGTGTCATTCTGTAGCCAGATAATGCGGCAACACTTTGGTATGCAGATTTTTCCTAATTTCAGGGTATTTTTTGTGTGATAAAGTTCGTATTAAAAAAAAAAAAAATTTTTGCTTTTTGAAAAATTTTGCCTGAGAATCGTTGTCTGGAATCTCTGATGGCCCAAAATGGTCATCTCGAGTCGATGTGATGGCAACACTGAGAGTTGTTGACGATTCAGTGAGGGCCGGTCACTTCGGTAGTTCTCCATACATTTACTATGAAATCTTTCTTGTATACGTAGTATAGAGGAAGTCTTGTACAGTTAGTATGAAATCATCTTTTTGTTGTCTTTCCCGTTGGTCTTTCCCAAGGGAAAGTTATTATTATTTAGTATGAAATGAAAGAATCATCTCGTTGATGTGTTTTCCAAGGGATAGTTGTTGTAATTGCTTAGAAGAACATGCTAGAAGGATAGTTCCGTAAAATATGCCGCTTCCTAACTGAAGCAGAAAATTTGTTGTGTGCTAACGCTTACACACATGTACACGCACACTACTAAAATTTGGTGTTGCCGCTAAAATCTCGTCACCCCAAAACCAGGTAATTTAAATAAAACATGAATACTACTTTTGATTTTGAAGTGAAACTTCTTTAGTACTTACCTACCGTAATTTGTAAATTCGATGAAACGGAAAAGCCACATCAAAGTTTTTGACGGATAGTTTTAAATTGAATGTCAGTCACAATATCCATTTTGAGATCCAAGATGGCGGACACAACTTTTTAACAATATATCAATATGGGTATCGTTTCCGTGGTTTTCGGGGGTCCTGATTCCGAATTCAACATCCATTTTGAGATCCAAGATGGCGGACACAACTTTATAATAATTTATCAATATGGGTATCATTTTCGAGGTTTTCGGGGGTCCAAATTCCGAATACAACATCCATTTTGAGATCCAAGATGGCGGACACAACTTTTTAACAGTATATCAATATGGGTATCGTTTTCTTGCTTTTCGGGGGTCCTGATTCCGAATACAACATCCATTTTGAGATCCAAGATGGCGGACACAACTTTTTAGTAAAAAATCAATATGGATATGATTTTCATGGTTTTCGGGGGTCCGAATTCCGAATTCAACATCCATTTTGAGATTCAAGATGGCCGACACAACTTTTTAATAATATATCAATATGGGTATCATCTTCGAGATTTTCGGGGGTCCAGATTCCGAATACAACATCCATTTTGAGATCCAAGATGGCGGACACATTTTTTTCATAAAATATCAATGTAGGTATTATTTTCGTGGTTTTCGTGGGTCCTAATTCCGAATTCAACATCCATTTTGAGATTCAAGATGGCAGACACAACTTTTTGACAATATATCAATATGGGTATGGTTTTCGAGGTTTTCGTGGGTCCTAATTCCGAATTCAACATCCATTTTTAAATTCAAGATGGCCGACACAACTTTTTGACAATATATCAATATGGGTATCGTTTTTGTGGTTTTCGGGGGCCTTGATTCCGAATACAACATCCATTTTGAGATCCAAGATGGCGGACATAACTTTTTAATAAAATATCAATATGGGTATCATTTTCGTGGTTTTCGTGGGTCCTAATTCCGAATTCAACATCCATTTTGAGATTCAAGATGGCGGACACAACTTTTTGACAATATATCAATATAGGTATCGTTTTCGTGGTGTTTGTGGGTCCTGGTTCCGGTTATAACATCCATTTTGAGATCCAAGATGGCGGACACAACTTTTTAATATAATATCAATACGGGTAATTTTTTTTGTAATTATATAAAGCTGCAATACCACTCACTGACTGACTGACTCACTGATTGGGCCATTTTTTGGATCTGAGACTCTGGATCGCGCTCGAGTGTATGGCCGAAACCAACAAGAGTTTTTTCAACGCAGCTTTTTCACTTTAGTGCGAGTGAAATCCAAGACGGCGGCTCCGGTCGAAGGACCAACTTTTTCATTACGAGTCCTTTCATAGTTTTTTCCTTTTCGCTTGTCGGTAGATTTGACAGTTTTGAATATTATTTTTTTAGAAAAAGTCGGAAATCAAAATGTCCGCGCCGCCATCTCGACTTGAAGTCGGCCTCGCAGGGGGCAATTCGGAACGACACCACAGAGAGATGAGACGCGCCGCTGGCGATTTTCCTTCTTCGTCTCTCTCCGAATACGGTCGTCTCTCTCGGGTAGGTGGCGAAATTGCAAAATCCAAGATGGCGCCGAGGCCAGCGGCTATTTTGTGATTGCGATAAAATGCACCATTTGCAGAGTCACTTTTCGGGGAGATGGCTAATATGACCAGCCACAGTGTACTGTTTTTGGGAGATTGTACTGTTTTGTACCAATATGATGGCGAAATGATAGGTAGGTTCCGGGTTGTTTTTTTTATGACCATGCTGAGTGTACTGTTTTTGAGAGTAATCTGTTGTACCTACATGATGGTGGAATGATTAGTAGGTTCTGGATTTTTTCATGACCATGCAGAGTGTACTGATCTTGTTTTACATGTTATATAGACACCTACTTAATGGCAGAGTGATACTTATGTAGGTTCAAGGTTATTTTTTTATAACCATGCAGAGGGTCTATTTGAAAGAGTCCAATGTGTTATGTAGGTAATTCTTGGAATGAAGTAAAATCATAACTGTATTAAATGGAAAAAATGTTAAGTAAGCGCGCCGCCATTCAGGTGTCGCTGCAGTGGCTAAGTATTGTGTCAGCGAGGGCGAACGACGTTAACTTTATGACGTAATATTGAACACAATTCTTAAAAATAAAATTAAGTATTTCTAATGAATTCCGCAACCATTTTCATCGAAACGACGTTAACTTTATGACGTAATATTGAACACAATTCTTAAAAATAAAATTAAGTATTTCTAATGAATTCCGCAACCATTTTCATCGAATATGACCATTCTGGCGGGTATTAGAGGATTTATAATCTGGCTGATTTTGATGTCATTGTGTAGTCGGATAGTGCGGCCACATTTTGGTAGGCAGATTTTCCCCAATTTTAAGGTATTTTTTGAGTTATAAAGTTCGTATGAAAAAAAAAATTGCCTTTTGAAAAATTTGCCTAGGAATCAATGTCTGGAATCTCCGATGGACCAAAATGGACATTTCGAGTCGATATGATGGCAACACTGAGAGTTGTTGACGATTCAGTGAGGGCCGGTCACTTCGGTAGTTCCCCATACATTTAGTATGAAATCTTTCTTGTATACGTAGTATAGAGGAAGTCTTGACATTAAGTATGAAATCAAAGAATCATCTTTTTGTTGTCTTTCCCGTTGGTCTTTTCTAAGGGAATGTTATTATTTAGTATGAAATCAAAGAATCATCTCATTAATGTGTTTTCAAGTGAAAGTTATTGTAATTGCTTAGAAAAAATCTCATCACCCAAAAACCAGGTAATTTAAGTAAAACATGAATACTACTTTTGATTTTGAATTGAAACTTCTTTAGTACTTACCTATCGTAATTTGTAAATTCGATGAAACGGAAAAGCCACACCAAAATGTTTGACGGATAGTTTTAAATAGAATGTCAGTCACAACATCCATGTTGAGATCCAAGATGGCGGACACAACTTTTTAACAATATATCAACATGGGTATCGTTTTCGTGGTTTTCGGGGGTCCTGATTCCGAATTCAACATCCATTTTGAGATCCAAGATGGCGGACACAACTTTTTAATAACTTATCAATATGGGTATCATTTTCGAGGTTTTCGGGGGTCCCGATTCCGAATACGATATCTATTTCGAGATCCAAGATGTCGGTTGATAATTTTTAATATTATATCGATATGGGTATCATTTTCATGGTTTTCGGGGGTCCCGATTCTCAATACAACGTCCATTTTGAGAACCAAGATGGCGGCCGCGACTTTTTGATTTAATATCAATATGGGTATCATTTTGGTGGTTTTTGGGGGTTCTGACTACGAATAAAACATCTTTTTTGAAATCCAAGATTGCGGATGCGACTTATTGATATAAAATCGATATGTGTATCTTTTGGTAGTTGGTCGTAATAGGAAGGTGTCGCTGCAGTGGCTAAGTATTGCGTCAGCGAGTGTGAATGACGTAAACTTTATGACAATGTTGAAAACAATTCTTAAAGATAAAACTAAGTATTTCTAATAAATTCCGCTACCATTTTCACCGAATACGAACATGCTGGCGGGTATTAGAGGCCCACCATGCAAGGATGACGTTGTGCCTACAATATCAATCGAAAAACCTCTACGCAACAACCCAACAGGCCGCACAACCTTTTCGCGGGCTGCTCGCAGCCCGCGCACGCAAGCGACCTCTAGTAGTATGTATAAACTTGTAATAAAATCTCTTTGGCTATACTATTTGTATCTGGCTGGTTTTGGTATCATTGAAAGTTTAAATTTTAAAGAACATAATTCCAAATTCAAATTAGGAAAATGTGTGATTTTCATTTGTTTTCGTACCGCCAAGATGAGTGAATCTAATGAAGAAATTCGATACATTTTAAAATTTTACTACAAAAAAGGTAAAAATGCAACGCAAGCCGCGAAAAAAAATTTGCGATGTTTATGGACCTAGTGCAGTGTCTGTGAGAGTAGCACAAATTTGGTTTAAGCGTTTTCAATCCGGAAATTTTGATGTCAAAGATGCACGTCGCTCTGGTCGCCCTATTACAGATAAAATGGATGCCATTTTTGAAAAAGTGGAGCAAGATCGGCATGTCAGTAGTTACGACGTAGCTGAAGAACTGGGAATTGACCACAAAACAGTTTTGGCGCATTTGAAAAAAACTGGGTACACAAAAAAGCTCGACATTTGGGTACCTCACGAGCTCACTGAAAGAAACCTAATGAACCGTGTACTCATTTGTGATTCTTTATTACGACGTAATGAAACCGAACCATTTTTGAAGAAGCTGATAACTGGTGATGAAAAGTGGATCACGTACGACAAGAACGTGCGAAAAAGGTCGTGGTCAAAGGCCGGTCAGGCTTCACAGACTGTGGCGAAACCCGGGTTAACTCGCAACAAGGTGATGCTGTGTGTGTGGTGGGATTGGAAGGGCATTATTCATTATGAGCTGTTACCACCAGGCAGGACCATCGATTCTGAACTCTACTGCGAACAACTGATGAGATTAAAGCAAGAATTTGAGAGAAAGCGGCCGGAATTAATCAACAGAAGGGGTGTGGTTTTTCATCATGATAACGCTAGACCTCACACATCTTTAGCCACTCAGCAAAAATTAAGAGAGTTTGGCTGGGAGGTGTTAATGCATCCGCCGTATAGTCCTGACCTTGCACCTTCAGATTTCCACCTGTTTCGGTCTCTTCAGAATTCTTTAGGCAGTGTCTGGTTAACATCACGAGAGGACTGCCAAAACCACTTGTCGCGGTATTTTGACCAGAAGTCCCAAAATTTCTATAGCAATGGGATCATGTCCCTACCTACAAGATGGCAAAAAGTTATCGAACAAAATGGTACCTACATACTTTATTTAAATGTAAATAAACTATATTAAAAAATGTTTTGAATTTTCTTAAAAAATGCGAAGAAACTTTTTCCCCAACCTATTAGGTACCCCCATACAGTTACTTGGTATAATAAGCCGACAAATACCCTTGCGAAAATAGTCAAATGTATTTATTTCACTATTTTCTCATGGGTGTGTGTGTGTTGGCTATGTTCTCTTGTCCTCTTAAAAGGACCTCGTCATGTGGCCAATATAATACTTTACGAATAGAATATAATTTATTACATTTTTGTCTTTTCTTATGTAATTTTATTGTCTGTTGGTAGACAATAAAGTATAAATGAATTATAAATAATTAAACTGATATAAAACCATGGAACTATGTCAAATAAGAGGTAGCGTTGTTATTCACAGTAACGCTTTGTATCGTTTATCACTCTAGGCACTCTGGTGTAATCTAAAATTGTAAAATGGATTTTGAAATCTCTCCTACATTTTGTTATGAGATTTTAAACGTATTTTACTATTTAATTTTTTTGGTATTATGTCAACACTAAGGCAAAAATGTACAGAAGTACATAAACTTAGTTAAAAATTAGAAACCTTAAAAATATTGCAAATATGTAACTGTATACACACTGCAAAAACGTTTACAGCTTTAGATAGTTTTAACTACTGAACATCAATATGTTGTAGAATCTGTTTTTAATAATGGCATATTCTTTTTTCAAAGTTTTAAAAATAGATTTTTATTTGAAAAAATATTCCTGTTATCATAAATTATCTTCATAGTGTAATGGTTTTAAAGTGACACTTTGTAGCGCTAACGTTTCACGTTTATATTCCCAACTACAGCGACTTATCTAAAGATAGACTTTGGACATAAATGAGGGACTTACTTTGTTTCAGGTGGCCGTCCCACGGAGTATCGCCGCTAAAAGAGACCTGAATTATTCATCAGAATATTTAGTCCTGCACGGCGCGTGTGTTCCAGCTTTACATAAAGCGCCAAAAATACTATCTTCTAAATCGACGATGTCGCTCAGTGTAGAGTCGATTACGAAAACTTTTATTTTAATTAAAATGATTCGGGTTGTTCAATGTTCATGAATCAATATAAAACTTGAAAAGGGAAACGTAGGAGTTTCATTAGTTCTAATGGCGACTGACAATAATGCCGAAAAGTCGCGATGTCCCGCGTAGTACAGTGACTTACAATAATCATTTAGAGACAAAAAAAGCAAAACAATAGTTTGATTTCTATAGAATGATAAATAATTTAGTGATAAAGATGCCAAATTAGAAAGTAGTGAATATAGAGTTTTATAGGTTATGTGTGCGTATAGTTTAATTATGAAGTCTATGATAGTGCGTGGGATTTTAACTATGGCGTGGGCGGTTTTGGTGTCCGCTACGGGAGAATGGACTGAAGATGCAGAGGATTTAGGTAAGTTCTTAGTTTATCTAAATAATAATTAATAGCTAGGCGGTGATTATGTATTTAGGCAATTTAAATTAAGAGTATTTTAAATTGCCTAAATAAAGTAAAATTAAAAACGGAATATCTCAAAACGAGTTTTTCCAACAAAAACTCAGTTGAACTCCAAGTTTTAGCTTATAATTTCTGTTATAGACAATTTAATAACGATGACTTAAAAACAAAAATATATAGTTGAATAAGTTTATTATCATATTCTTAAACGATTTGCAGGTATTAAAGTAATAGTTCATTAGAATTCTTAGACTTACGGTTGGTGTTTTTATGTATGGCAAGGTTTAGTTTCATGACATGTTTGTGCATGTAAATGTTTAAGTACACGGGTGACGTGCGAGGCGTAGATTTATTTTATCGGCCTCAGTGCGCTCGTCACAGAGGCCTTCACTCTCTTATTTGGTTTAAGGTAGAGACCTTTACTCTTTTATTCGGACTGAGAAGGAACGGTAATGATTTCATCGTAATAACAATCAATACTTTAATCACGATAATATTGCGAAGTGGTTGATACTCCACGCGTTTACTTCAACCATCAGTGTGTCAATTAGCCGCAGACTGCAATTACGTCACTGGGGCTTAGACTAGGCCAGTGCTTCCCAAACTTTTTAATTGTGACGCCGTTAGGGATTTGCCATTTTTGCGACTGCCCTGACTTGTGAAAAAGTACCCAGAAAGGAGGTATTTATTTTACTTTGTAGGCTGGCTACTAATGAGAAATAATATGTGCTTTCATTTCTTTTTTTCACATAATCTAAATATATATAACTCAAAGGTGACTGACTGACTGACTGACATAGTGATATATCAACGCACAGCCCAAACCACTGAACGGATCGGGCTGAAATTTGGCATGCAGGTAGATGTTATGACGTAGGCATCCGCTAAGAAAGGATTTTTGGAAATTCCTCCCCTCAGGGGGTAAAATGTCCACGCGGACGAAGTCGCGGGCGGAAGCTAGTAATACATACAGTTATAAAACTTAATTTCTGCCAAACTTATGGAAATACCATTAAAAAAATAACATATTACGTTGTTCGATACTTAGTTTAACTATATGTATAATTAATAAACTAAAAATTTATAAAGGGAAATTGATAGTTACGATTTTATTGGAGGTGAAAGTCATATGTTTATGAAAACAATAATTAAACATTATTTCTTAATTATTGTCCAAAGAAACATTATCATTTTTTTTTAGTATTTCATAACAAAAAGTGGCTTCAAAATGTTAGCGTTCAATGTAGCTCACTCGATGCGCACGGACGGACACAAACGAACGGGGCCGCCCCGTCTGGCAAAATTATCGCGGTTTTGCGAGTTGAGTGCAAGTTGAGCGCTTTACATTGCGCGGTACAATTTACATTTTTTTAACATCAAAAAATAAAAATTATTTTCCAGAAATTATTTTTTGAAATGTTTCTTATTTTGATGTATAGAATACACGATTCTCGTTTAACTCGTTAAGCCCCGTTCGCGCTCAGGAGCGCGAGAACACAATTAAAATCAATTGTGTCTGGATATTAATAATCGTCGATGGATTAACTGCGTTTAACTGCTCCTGTCTTTTCCACCCTGTATACTCAAAACATAGAAAATACGGAATATTAAATTAAATAGTGTGATTCCTACAATCTTCAAACTTATTTTAAAAATTACTTACCACTAATAGCTACATCAGGTATATACATCGGTCGAATCACTCGCAATATCAGCCAATCTATCTGGATTGCCTCACGTCACGACGCCCGGGCGTCACGACGCACAGTTTGGGAATCCCTGGAGTAGGCTATTAGTAAGTCCTCTAACCTCGCTACAGGAATTTAATGGGTAGTTGTGTCCGTTACCGTACGCGTTCTTGTGTCCTTTGTACCGATCACGAAAACTAAGCTACTAAGTGCGAGATCGGTACTAGGATGGGTGACCGAACATTTTTCAACTCTATTTTCCTCGGTGGTTTGGAAGGCGCCAGTGGTCCCGACTGCTGTCGAATGATAGTAGTCGTCTCGAAGGAAGGTTTAGGGTCGTCTGGGTAGGTACCACCGCCTTTCTATTTCTGCCGTGAAGCAGTTCGCTGTTCGGATTGAAAGGAAAGGTAGCCAGTGTAATTACTGACCATCCAAAGCATATCATCTTAGTCCCCAGGATGGCAACGCACTTGCAGTGTTATGTGATCTATCCTTACTATATTGCAAGTGTCTATAGGCGACGGTAACCACTTAACACCAGGTGGGCCGCAAGCTTGTTTGCCATCTCGTAGTAATGCTGTATGCTTGTCTTCCAACCAAATGACACAAGAAAAGGTTTTATAATAAAAACTAGAAAAAATACACGACCTGTCGCAGGCGGGAATCGAATCCAGCATCCTCCGCAATCCTGCGAACCGACGGCTGTGTTAACCACTACGCTACCATGGCACTGCTTTTGCCATCGAAATTTGTCAGTGCTTGTTACTTATGTTTTTAGTTTCGGATTTTGCCATCCACGACCATTCGAAAAATTCACACTCTATATAGAGTGGAGTATTTTTTTCAGCGAAACTTTCATCTACTAACAGTAAGACGTCGTCCTAATTGGCAACGATCGTACGATAACACGATGTGTTTTCATCGCACAATTAAAGTAGTCGTGCAACGGTTCAACAGGGGTGTCCTAATTGATTTGAGCATTTTTTATGCTCATGCGATGACTTGTTAGCTTCCATTAGGACACTGAAGAAATCTTGTATGTTGAATTCATTGTACGATGCGAAATTTGCGAACTAGAACGACGCCTAATTTGGTAATCATTTGGCGCTCAAACGCGGTTAAGAATGGATCACAAGTGTAAGTAATTTTAGAATTTTAATGCCTATTGTTTAGAAACAATACGTCTGCGTGAAAGATATATCATTCCAGACACATATACATAGTTCATTTGACATTTAAATGTTATTGTAAATCAGAGTTCAAAAGCTCTTATAGATTCCAATAGGTATATTTTGTGTAGAATAAATATTATACACATTATTTGCTTTGTCATCGGGCTCAAAATGTTTTGCTAATAAAAAAAACTCGTCTCAATTCATCATACAATGGTTGAGTGAACTTATTTTAAACACTCAAGTAAATAAGTATATTATAAAAGAATTTGTTTGCTGAATACCGTCTGGATTAAATTCGAAATCTTTGAATTTTCGTTGAAAATATAGAACATTAGTGACAACGTTGCTAGGACTTATTCTTGTTATTGTTTTAGTAATAAAAGCTTTTAGGAAAATGCATGCGCCAGCAAATTAATCTGATTATAAGTTCTAATTATACGAAGACTTTCGGCGTTGGCATAGTATAAATAGCGCAGTGCTTTAATTGTAACGACATTATTTATGAGTGATTAATAATACATAATTATTACAATAATTTATTATGATGACGAAATAAACAGTCCAACTTGGTTATGCCAACATCCAGAAAGAGGTTAATCGCCGAATCCTAGGCAGTGTGTCTCGGCTAGGCAGTGTTTGCAAGCAACATGTAAAGCTAATTGTTCCCAAGTCTCTGCTGAACCCCTTCTGGATTATGAGCGGAATCGCATCCAATTTGTGATTATCACAAATAGAAGGAGTAACAAAAATAGCATAGAAAAGAGAGGTTGGACACAGCGGATTATTGCCTCGACTTGAAGTAAAACCTGAACTTTAAAGCTGACGCCACATCGCGGACGGGACGGGACGTCGACTGTAATATAAGAAATGTCGAAGAGGCCACACTGCGATTGTTGTCCCAACGTTGTCCCGACGGGAACAACAATTGGATACAATTACGCTCATCCACAAGAGGTTCAGCAGAGACTTAGGCACAATTCAGAATAGAATAGAAAAGAATAAAACCTTATTGCACATCAACACGAAATAAAATCACATAAAAAAATACAAAAAATGTTAACAGAAACATGTACAATGGGTGGCCTTATCGCTAACACCGATCTCTTCCAGGCAACCTTACGATAGACATTATTTGATACAATCAGGTAGAGGGAAGAGAGTGATGCAGTAACTCAAAACTGACAAAATATACTGATCAGATCAACGATATACTTACACTATACACTATAGTGTAAGTATATCGTTGATCTATTATATATATTATATATGTAGGCTTATACGCTATATGTATAAACCTACATACATAATATATTTATATAAACCTATATATCGAATCAGATGGTCACAAGATATAAAACAATAAATATAAAAGAATAAGTATGTATTATAAAATTAAATACTGTTTATGACTTGATTAATATTGAAATGTCGCCAAAATCACGTTCATTATTTTTCCGTATCAAAAATTAATATAATTTATTCGAAAATCATCTTAGGCTATTTCAACCTAATATAAACATTCTTGGAATTGGAGTTCGATCTATTAGCTCGTGTTAATTTGAACACTTAATAATTTATTATTAAGAACGGTTCCAAACTTTCTAAATTCGTTTAGATTTTTCGATGTACGCTTCTTATAAATTTAAAAACCTTGTTATAGAAAGATTTATTAATTTTGTAGGTGTTTTACTAAGTACTTAAGATTTAGACGTGAATAATATTTTTATTTCACAGCATTTGAAATTCTTGTTGTTTTTCTTTTATATTGTGAATATAATTTCAATTTGAATTAAAAGGACAAAGGATTTTACAATATTATCGTTAGGTTCAGGTAAGGCTCGCCTTCGCCTCGGCCGTGCCTCGGCCTTATGATCAGTTACCACTTATTTTGCCCTCATGGTTCATAATCAAAATCTTCCTTGTAGACATTGATTTCAGTAGCACACAGCGATTTCACAAAAGCATTCCATTCAATTATGTTCATTACCAAATAAGCATCATACTGATATCATCTTAACTGTAATGTTGACGTTAACTCAGAATGTAACACAGAATGATTCAATTACATTCTTGATTTTGTTCCATGTTGTTTCACTCTTCCTAATTACGTAACGGCTTGGTAACGAAATTCTATATGACGTGCTAATCCCTATTTGGAGGTACTCGCTAATTCATTTCAGAGGGAATCAATTGTGGAGTAGCTAACGTTGGCGAAAGATAAGCTACTTTTGTTGGTTTATTTATCGATATGAGTGTGTTCTATCGTCTATACTGCGGTGTTTTAGGATATTTTTTCCCTAATCCCACCTCTTCCTCCCAACGAGTACACGTGCTGAGATACGTTGTCAGCGACTAACTGTGGCCAATGTACAAAAGCGGAACTAAGGCCCGTATTACAGAATGACTCTCAGAAATCAATGATGTCTTAAGAATCGTTTGTCACTTTCTATCAAGCACAAAGTGATAGAGACGTACGACGCTGAAGTCAGCGTTCATTCTTGAGACTCCTTCTATAATACGTGCCTAAGAAATCTGGTAAATCATTACTATGTCGCGCAAGACATGGAATAAAAACAATTGAAAAGCGTCACAGGCAGGTAGACTTCATTCTAGATGAAAGAAGGTTGATCCGACAGCCATCGTTAGACCACTGACATGTAGCTCTTCCTAGCACAAGCACATTAGCTTAGCTGGAAGGGTTAACAAGATTATTATTAATGTGTTTGCACATATATACCATTTTCTGCATTCCGCTATCGTTCCTCGCGACGTCTAATCCGTCCCCAGTCTCTCCAACCGTGCGTTTTTCGCGGAGTTTTCTACCACGTACCATAAGACTGTGGAACCAACTTTCGCCAGCGGTGTTCCAGAACCGATACGACCTAGAAATCTTCAATAAAAGAGCGTATTCTTTCCTTTAAGGCCGGTAAATCATCAGCGATTCACTGGTGTTCACTTATCAACAGGAATACACCAGGTTCTCATTATAAAGTACACCTTTTTATACTGGAAAATAGTACTCTAACGATGTGTATTGCAATTTCATTTTAGAATACAGGTAAGCCAAATTAAACATGTTCTAAACAAAGAGCGAGCGCTGTATTTTTAAGTGCACTAGAATCCGAAATCGAACACGTTTGAGCGTCAACTGAACTATGTAACTTCTCGTTACCTACCTAGCTCCCAAAATGCAGCCCTAACAAACAAGATATCTGATTGTACCCATACCTGTACAGAATTTTGAACATCTGTCGAATGCACGATGGTTGCTAAACAATTTACATTTTTATTTTAGCTGCTCCTATCGCAGCGAACAAAAGTTTGAATTGTCCCCGTTTTAGTGCAATCTCTGATCGGGTGGCTTCCTACTATTTCCATACCTGAAGTTGGCGTGACGCCAGACTTTCTTTTGTCTCTCCGATGTTTTCTCAAGTACCATCGATGGTGAATATTTCGATTAGAGAATCGAGTTAAAAAGCACTCTGAGTGGATGCTCGGTGACATTTTTTGATCGTAAAAGAAAATCGTATAGTTTTCTTAAAAAGAAATACCTTAATTTTTAATCTAGCTTATACAGTACTCGGACTACTGGGATTTCTTGGAGTATAACACAGGGTTTCCCAAACTGTGAGTCGCAATGCCCCGGGGCTCCGCGGCATTATCCCAGGGTCGTTGTAAGGCGATCCTCATAGATTGGCTGTCTGTGTGATTCTGCGTGATGCGAGTGAGTCGAGTGAAAAGAAATGTAGAGAAAGAGATAAGAGTGGCGATTTCCAAACTTGACCCAAACTTTGAGAAGCTTTGCTCACAAAAACAAAAAAGCAAGCACATATTTGTCATCAGTAGCCAGCCAACAAAATAAAATAAATACTTTTGTAGGAACTCTTATTTTCTAAAATTATAAATGTTGTTTTACAATTTAAGAAAATTGGAGTTTATGACTTGAATAGCAAAAAAATATCAAAATTACTCAGGGCGTCACAATAAAAATAAATTTGGGACGCCCTGGTATAACAATTATTGTTTTTAATTCTAAAATTATTTAGTATGATAAGAAATGTTTAGAATTTATACTAAATTAAATAGAAAACTAAAGTCAAGAAAACCATCCTGTCATGATAATAGCTGAGATGGGACACATAGGACGTGTGTTTGTTTGTTTGTGAAGGGTTAGTAATTTTTAGTTTTTAGCCCTTTTATGGTAGGCGACAGGCTGGCGGCCTTTCACTGTTCTGAAAAACTGCACGGTCCATATTGCTTTATGTGACTTTTTGTATAGATCCCCAAATGTTTCCTATACCTGCTGCTGAAGGCCTAAATATTCTAGGAACAAGAGGATCAATAAGGAAAGGGGAGACAAAAGATCCCTGTGGGTCAAAGTGCACCATGAAGACACATGTACCTGCGATTTGATAAGACCCTTGTTGTGGACTGTATACGAATTGTTGTGAAGTGAAGCTAGGTTGTAGGAAGGTTCTTGTTGTTTCTTTTGGAAGTAAAAGTCTCATCGGTAGTTCACTTAATTTATTTTTAAACACATTGGCTATATACATTTTATACCTATTGCACTTATCGCTAGTCTCAACGATCGATTACAAGATTCAACCTTGAGTTCCAAAAACGGGAGGGTATATCGGACGGAGGTATTGCAGTTAGTGACTGGTAGACCGATCGCGGCGCGCTGTCCTCTACAGCTCTCCCCCCGGCGTAGACTCGTCGCAGCCATCTTTCACTGGGAGGACGGCGAGCTTGGTAGTTGGACGTCGCAGGATCCCTCCTCGTGTGCGGACGTCGGCGGAGCGCACTCGGCCGTCGGGGCCTGGGTGCACCTCGATGACCTCTCCTCGGGGCCATACGTTTCGTGGCAGGTTGGGGTCGGCGATCACGACTAAGTCGCCTCGTTGGAGTTGCTTCTCTCCGGGTGTGGCGGCAGCTTGACGGGGCACGAGTGTAGGAAGGTACTCGCGCACCCATCTCCGCCAAAATTCGTTGGCAAGCGCTTGACTCGCTCGCCAGACGCGTCGATCGGCTGGGTCGCAGGGTCCCGTGTGTGGTAGGCCCATGGAGGTTCCCAACAGGAAATGGTTCGGTGTCAGCGCCTCCGGATCATGAGGATCGACGGAAACGTGGGTGAGGGGCCGAGCGTTGATACTGTGCTCGGCCTCGGTCAGTAGTGTTGCCAGCACTTCTTCGGTCGGTGTCTTTTCGTGCAGGACGCTGGTCAGCGCGACCTTCACTGACCGCACCAGGCGCTCCCAGGCTCCCCCCATATTAGGAGCCCCAGGAGGGATGAACCGCCAACTTGTGCGGTGTCGCTGGCCAAGGTCCTCCAAGGCGGCGTGGTGTGCTTGTCGGTGCTCCTTCATCACCAGCAGGCCTGTAAAAGGGTGCCTGCCGTTCAGGATCGTAGGCTCCCTTATGTCGCGGGGTACGTTGGCGTTACGTATGCGTTCGTTCAAGCACAGCACGCTGTCCCGCAGGGTGGGGTCCAGCTTGTATAGCGAGCTGGACCGGGTGATTCCCTTCCCATCCTGTAGGCTTCGGATCTTCGCTTCGAAGCTGTCTTGCTGTGCCCTCTGGATCCACATCTTCTCGGCTTCCTGTTCTATTGGCCAAGTGGCCTCTGGTCCAAGCAGGAAGGCAGGCCCGTCGAGCCACCTGTCGTTGGCGGCTATGGGCGTGCTCGATGTGCGCGTCGCGTCGTCGGCTACGTTGTGCAGGGTAGGCACCCATCGCCAGTGTTCGGGCTCGGTGCGTTCGGCTATCTCCCCCAGACGGTGCGCGACGAAAGGCGTGTAGCGTCGTGCGTTGCGTCGTATGCAGTGTAGCACCGTGCGGCTGTCAGTCCAGTAGACAGTACGATCTGGTACCCACTCGTGCTCGGTGACGACAGCGTCGGCGAGGCGCGTTCCTATGACCGCCGCCTGTAGCTCTAGGCGGGGTATACTTTTTGTCTTGACGGGGGCCACCTTGGCCTTGGCTGCGGCCAGGGTGACGTCGATGGTGCCGTCGATGCGTCGCGTCCTCCAGTATGCAGCGGCGGCGTAGGCTTGCTCGCTTGCATCGCAGAAGACGTGCAGCTCTCTCTGTTCGGCGGCTCCGTACCAGCGTGGCAGGCGTAATTGCGCGACGCTGCCTCGTAGCGTTCGCAACCAGCATGCGAGGTCGTCAGCTTCGGCGTCAGGCAGGGGCTCGTCCCATCCAAGTTTGTGTCTCCAAAGATCCTGCAGTATGATCTTGGCTCGTATCGTGAAGTAGCTCAGCAGGCCCAGCGGGTCGTATAGCGACATGACCGCACATAGGGCTTCGCGCTTTGTTGGTGTGCGCTGTCGCCCGATGACCTCCTCTGGAACTCTGTGTAGCGTCGTGTTGAAAGCCAGCTGATCTAGCTTAGCGTCCCACAACAGGCCGAGTGTCTTGTCTGGTGCCGGCGCCAAGCAGGTGGGGTTGTTCGATCGGAGCCCCGTTTCGATGTGTTCTCTGACTGCGCGTGCATTGGAGTTCCACCCGCGCAGCTTGAACCCTGCTTGTGCGTGCACGAAGTTCACCTCGTCTCTGACGCTGACGCGCAGCGCGGCGTCGAATACCAAGCGCAGCTTCCCCGGTTTGTTGGGATCGAAAACCGTGAAGTGCGGTAGGTACCACTGCCTCTTGCTGCTCTCTTCGGTCCCGTCGCATGGCTTCATCAGCAGTGCCTCAACTTCGTGTTCGTATTGCGAAGCGAAGCCTGGCTCTCGTTCAAACTTCTTTTCGATTGGTTGCAATCGTCCAAGTGCGGCGTTGCAGCTTGGCAGCGTGGCGACATCGTCTCGGCGCCACGGTAGTTGCACCTCGAAGCGGCCGTCTACTCGTCGGGCGGTGGCTTCGAAGATCTCGACGGCTTGTCGTTCGGAGTCCGCGACCCCCGGCGCGTCGATTTCGAAATGTTCTTCGACTATTCTTTCCAGTCGCTCGTTCTCTGCGTCACTGTGGTTCGGTGTGAACATGTGCAATATCGACGCGCAGTCTCTGCCATATAGAGACCGCGGTGCGGTGCCGTGGATTGTCCAACCGAGTTCGGTGAGAGAAGCGGCCGGTTCGTTCTTGCGGCCCATCTTCACTCGCCGTGATACGATGAGGTGCCAATTGTCGGCGCCTATCAGCAGTTGCGGCTTCGTCTTCTTGTAGCAGACTTCTTCTTTGTTCAAATCCTGGAGGTGCGCATGACTCAGCAGCGTGGCCGGTACTGCTTGACTGTGCAGTACCAGTTGCTGTGTGGTGCGCATCTTCACCCGGTGACTGTCGGCGCCTCTCTTGCTCTTGATCTCTGCCTCGATGAGCTGGCTGTTGACTTCTCGGCTGCTGGATGTCGCGCCGTGAATGTGAAGCGGTCGCGTCGGCCCCTTGAATCCCAGTCGTCTTGCCAGTTCCTCTTCCATCAGCGACACGGTAGAGCCTTCGTCCAGTAGCGCGTAGGTGTCCGCTTCCCCCTTCGGGCCTCCCACGGTGACTGGAACCACCTTCAGCAGCACCATGCTTCTGTCTTCGGCGGCGGCGACAGCTACTGACACGTTCTCTTCGGCGGCAGTGGCAGCGGCGTGTTCCGGCGTCCTGGACTCTTCTCTTCTTTCTTCGAAGTGTAGCAGGCGGTGGTGGGGGCGGCGGCACTCGTTCAGACCGCACGCTCCCCTGTTGCAGCGTTGACGTCGGTGGCGGCTCTCCAGACACTTGAAGCACACGCCGTTGTCCTTGACAATCTTCCATCTTTCGTCGACGCTGGCTGCTCGAAACTTCTTGCAGTTTGGCAGCAGATGTTCTTCGTTGCAGCTCGTACACACGTATTTTCTTTCTTGCGGCGGTGCTGTGGCGTCCGTCTTCTTCACAGGAAATGCGGTGTCTGCAGTAGTTGTATATATGTTGACCTTCTTCTTCACGGCGCCCGTCGGAGCCGATGTTGCTAGTCGGGACGTCTTCGGTATCGCAGCCGCAACCGGGTGCGACGAGTACGTAAATTGTAGCGCCAGGTCCGCTTCCTCCATCAGGAACTGTGACAGCAAGACGAGTTGTGGGTCGCTGCTGCGCATGCGTTGTTTCGCGTAGTCGCACCACCGGGCGCGCAAGTAGGGGCTCAGCTTCTCCAGTACCTCCCTCGGCAGCATCGGGTAGTGTAGATAGTCACGGCGATCTATGTTTTGTAGCACACATACGATGTTTTGGAGTTTTACTGCGAACGTGTTGATTTCGTTGGCGGAGCTCCCCAGGCGCGGCAGGCGGCGCAAGTCTTCCATCGCCTTGTCTATGATGAACTCTGGTCGACCGAAGCATTGTTCCAGTGTGCGCATTACTTGTGCGGGGGTTGATACGGTACACAGGAGACCGGCGACTGCTTCGCGAGCTTCCCCTCGTAGACAGTTTCGAAGGCGGGCCATGTTCTCGGTGGGCGCGAAATTGTAAGTGGCGGTGGATTCTATCATCGCCGCTTTGAAGGGTAGCCACTCGTTGACGGCGCCGGAGAATGTTGGCAACTCGGTGGCCTGCCGGGGCGCGGGGCGCACCCGGGACATCCTCTCGAACGCTTCTGTGAGTTGCTCGATCCCCTTCTGTCGTCGTGTTGGCGTCGGTGATCGCGGTCGGCGAGCGTCGTTCTCATCGAAGTGCACCCGTTCGTGGTGCCGCTGGGTTGCGTAAGTCGGTTGCTCCCCCCGTGCGGTCAACGGGGTCCGCAGCGCCTGCGTAGGGACGGCGTCGTCGGTTGTAGGCGCCTTGTGTCCCGGAGTAATTCTCTCCCCCCGTCGCACGGAGGGAATTTCGACGTTCTGTTGCAGCCAGCTATCGATGCGCTCGTTGATGTCGGCGACGCACGAGCCTTCTACGTCGACTTCTTCTTCTCGAATGTTCTCGATGTCGACGGCTAACCTCTTCCTGATGAGACTTGTTTCAATTGCGAGTTCTTTCTTCCTTATGTCTGCTAGTCGCTCTTCCGCTTCCAATTGTGCGTTTCGTATGCGGGCCACGGCGCTGCTAGTCGATCTTCGTGATGCTCTGGACCTCGAAGGTGACGGGCGACGTGGTGACTCAGCGCGTTGAGCTTCGCTCGGACGAGAGAGACGCGAAAGGTGCGCAGAGGTGTGCAGCGCTTCGGCGCTATAGCCCCCCCCCTCGGCGCCCATGGCGACAGTCGCGTCTCTGTTGTAGTCCGCAGGTGCGTTGCTTGATGCCTCAAGTCGGTCGCGAAGAGTGGCGTCGATCAAACCACCCGAACGTGCCGCGCCTTGGCTTGCGTTTGCCGACGGAGAACGCGGAGGATCCGTAAATACGGTTTTTGGTACGGGTTCTTGAGAGCGTGTCCTCACCATTTTTTCTTGCATTAAATATGGTGAGCGATGAAACCAGGAAACTGTTGTGTCCTGGCGCGGGTTTCTTCAATCTGGCTAACGAAATACCAGGAAAAACTGTTGTGTCCTGGTGAGAGTTCTTAAAATCCGGCAATCGATGGACCAGGAAACTGTTGTGTCCTGGTGCGAGTTCTTGAAATCCGGCAATCGATGGACCAGGAAACTGTTGTGGACTGTATACGAATTGTTGTGAAGTGAAGCTAGGTTGTAGGAAGGTTCTTGTTGTTTCTTTTGGAAGTAAAAGTCTCATCGGTAGTTCACTTAATTTATTTTTAAACACATTGGCTATATACATTTTATACCTATTGCACTTATCGCTAGTCTCAACGATCGATTACAAGATTCAACCTTGAGTTCCAAAAACGGGAGGGTATATCGGACGGAGGTATTGCAGTTAGTGACTGGTAGACCGATCGCGGCGCGCTGTCCTCTACAACCCTTTTAGGTTTTCAGGGTACAAATATGTATAGTCAGCTTCAGAAGTAGATGATCACTTTAGTACCATGTCATAGCAACGCCATCGTTTGTGCAGTAATAGTTGCGACAGTTATGTATGAAGTATTATTATGACAAGGTACTAAAATGATCTTCTACTTTTGATGGTGACCGTACATAAAACAGAAGTCACTCATCTCTCCTATTTTTGTGTTAGTTCGTTTTCAGATTCATTTACTATGCTCCAGAATATTTAAGAAAACAGTCTAGCAGCATTATTTCGCATTACTGGCATGTTCTCGATGAGGAATTTATATCCGAATCGAATATTCCAATCGCAAGAAAGCGACAGAAATAATCGGCTTTAATAAGATTCACATCGGCTTACGGATCCCAAGCAGTATTAAAAATGTTAAAAGTTATCTTCGATATGTTTTCTATTCATTACGCCACCTCATGTGAATGCGGACGTCATTTTCCTAACACAAACTCATTGGACAGCAAACTACGCGAATCACTTAAACTTATGAATAGATAATCAAGCACGTAGGACCTAAAGGTGGATATACACTAGAGCATTTACTTGTAACAGAACTACGAGCATTCGCTGTTTTTATAATTTATAATTTACTCAAACCACGCTTTGAACATGACGTTTTATGTTTTGGTAAAAACTGATTTTAAAAACCATCGACCGCTTTGGTGCACAAGCGCGGGTGACGGCGAGTGTGAAGTGCACGGGCTGAGGTAGGTCCGACATTAATTTTGACAAAGAGAGTACGTGAAGCCGGGTCCAGATATGTATCATTTGCCCGATCCGATCAGCGTATCCGTATCGCCGACGCGTATCATAATCGAATATGTGGAAGAGTAGTGATACGCATATCATGATACGCGATCTTGATACGCCGTTATGATACGGCCCGTCCCAAGTCCTGTAGCTTTCATACGGTTGTCATACGGAGCAAATCGAGGCATCCACATTCCACAACTTGATACGGGGCTTGATACGTGATACGCTGATACGGATACGCTGATCGGATCGCGCAAATGATCATATCTGAACCCGCCTTAAGGTAGAAAGAAATGTTCCAGGTAATTGCTCACTCGTCTTGAACACCAAGTCAAGCATTCGCAAGAACGTGACAATACAAGCAAATGGCCGAGAAAATGCTCTAGTCTATATGCACCTTAAAACGTACAAAACCACTAAGTAAATGAATATGCACTCTTCAATTTATAATGGGCGCGCGAAATAAAGGCGTGGAGGCAGAGTGCTGGTGAAATTAGGCACTTCCATTAAAAATGCATTAAAGGGTTGTGTTAATTCTGAAATAGCACTTTTTAATTTGATACGTTTGCTTGATTTTAGATAAATTTTGATTAAACATGTAACTCTAATATTGAATGAAATACCATCACTATTTTGTATGTTTTTTTAAGAAGTAATCATTATTTTCCATATTATCCTATTTTAAATTGTTCAGTGACTCCAAATGTTAGTTAAAGCCGTGGAATTTATTTGTAAATATAAAAAATAAATTTTCGTGGTAAAGTAGAAAAACAATCCGTGGACTTGTATCTAATCAAAACAGTTAACTGGACTTTTTAACGGGCGGACGTTAAATGAAGCATGACTCTTTGAAAATAACTTTAATAAATGCTTTGGCGTTACGCCAGTTTCTCTTATAAAACAGGTTCTTGTATGTCCATAACTGAATCGGACTGAACAAATAATCTTTTTAAACCGATTGCAAATGCCTTGCCAATTTTTATCACGCATTAAGCCGCTACTGCGGCGCACGGAGAGTGTGTCAAACTTCGCTCTGTATGAAAATGGTAGTGATAACATCCACTGCAACTCACGGAAACGCTACGCATAATATAGCGTCATTGGTACACGCGTGTATGGATCGGATATGTCATCCATACAACTTTACGCTGCTCACGCTACACACGCAACACATACAGAGGCTATGCACGGTAGCTGCGTGGGTTCATCGGGCCACTAATATTGAAACACGCCCACGGCTACGTGCACATCGCGATCGTGCTCCACGTGCACAGTGTGTGCTGCGTTGAACTGCGTGGTTCAGTCCACGTCATTCATGAATTACATGTTCGTGGGAGACTACGAATTTTATTAGTAGTAGAAACATCGACCCACGTGGGCTGACAAGCGGACACAGGCAGCTAACGTGGGCGTGGACATCGTGTACCGTGCGCCGCAGTGAAGCAGCTACGTATGCAACACAAAAGATCCAGTAATCTTGATTCATCTTCTTTTTAGTCGGACACTTGACCATGGAAATATCATTTAACCACAATAAAAAACTCTCAACGTCGTATTCACCAAAAAAACTGTATTCCAATGATTCCTTGTAACTTATCATCAACACGGATGCTTCTGCATCAAAATAACACCACTTTCACTACACAAAATCTACTCCAAAATAATTTTAAAGTTTCATAACATAGCACACAAATCTTCCCGACTTCGCGCCAAACTCACATTCAAAAATTGTTAAACTAAGTGCTTGTAAGCATCAAATTGGATCTGTGATACATATTAGGTTGGGGAAAAAGTCTTTTCGCATTATAGTATGTATAAACTTGTAATAAAATCTCTTTGGCTATACTATTTGTATCTGGCTGGTTTTAGTATCATTGAAAGTTTAAATTTTAAAGAACATAATTCCAAATTCAAATTAGCAAAATGTGTGATTTTCATTTGTTTTTCGTACCGCCAAAATGAGTGAATCTAATGAAGAAATTCGATACATTTTAAAATTTTACTACAAAAAAGGTAAAAATGCAACGCAAGCCGCGAAAAAGATTTGCGATGTTTATGGACCTAGTGCAGTGTCTGTGAGAGTAGCACAAATTTGGTTTAAGCGTTTTCAATCCGGAAATTTTGATGTCAAAGATGCACGTCGCTCTGGTCGCCCTATTACAGATAAAATGGATGCCATTTTTGAAAAAGTGGAGCAAGATCGGCATGTCAGTAGTTACGACGTAGCTGAAGAACTGGGAATTGACCACAAAACAGTTTTGGCGCATTTGAAAAAAACTGGGTACACCAAAAAGCTCGACATTTGGGTACCTCACGAGCTCACTGAAAGAAACCTAATGAACCGTGTACTCATTTGAAATTCTTTATTACGACGTAATGAAACCGAACCATTTTTGAAGAAGCTGATAACTGGTGATGAAAAGTGGATCACGTACGACAAGAACGTGCGAAAAAGGTCGTGGTCAAAGGCCGGTCAGGCTTCACAGACTGTGGCGAAACCCGGGTTAACTCGCAACAAGGTGATGCTGTGTGTGTGGTGGGATTGGAAGGGCATTATTCATTATGAGCTGTTACCACCAGGCAGGACCATCGATTCTGAACTCTACTGCGAACAACTGATGAGATTAAAGCAAGAAGTTGAGAGAAAGCGGCCGGAATTAATCATCAGAAGGGGTGTGGTTTTTCATCATGATAACGCTAGACCTCACACATCTTTAGCAGCTCAGCAAAAATTAAGAGAGTTTGGCTGGGAGGTGTTAATGCATCCGCCGTATAGTCCTGACCTTGCACCTTCAGATTTCCACCTGTTTCGGTCTCTTCAGAATTCTTTAGGCAGTGTCAGGTTAACATCACGAGAGGACTGCCAAAACCACTTGTCGCGGTATTTTGACCAGAAGTCCCAACATTTCTAAAGCAATGGGATCATGTCCCTACCTACAAGATAGCAAAAAGTTATCGAACAAAATGGTACCTATATACTTTAGTTAAATGTAAATAAACTATATTAAAAAATGTTTTGAATTATTATTATGATTAAGTATTACGCAGTACAACCTTAATTGAAATGACAATTTTAGACTACAAGCACTTTGGCACTGAGAATAGGTTTGGGCTGGGCTTTGTTCCATTTTCTAGAAACGCACGAATATACTATTATCAATCTACTCCACATAGACGTTTTACAAGTATTACAAGGAGTCCCAAGTTAAATATCAATGGAAAATAAGCCTTACCGTAATTATGATAATCTTTTGCCGATTGCTGATGTTGTTTCCATTAATTTTAAATACTAATAATTAATCTGCCATTATCTGTATCTGTCTACCTATATTTCTATACATTTTGAAGAAAACCTCCCAATTAAAATATTTATAATTGGGATAGTAGAAAATAACCTAAAAATTATTGTGAACGAAACTGAAAATAACAAGTAAATCCGGGTATAGCAGTGAAAAGTAATGGTTGATATTGTTAGAGCGGTTCTTTTTCTACAAACTACAACTGGAATCGTTGAGGCACAAGCATAATTAATTTGGGCCTATAGTTCATACAAAGTTGGCCAATCTCCTTTTCGAAGATTGCATATACTGCAAGACGTTGAACATCCATCAGTTGAAGAAATGCTCTTGACGAGCCAAAGTAATTGTCTGGCGTAGCGCCAACACCGTTTCGAAGACTGGTGGACTCGGGACTTTTCTGTGCAGCCATGAAAGATGTCTTCGGTTGACGATTAAGAGTGGTTCGTATTTTATTAGATTCAATCAATTATTATGAGTGAAAAGATCACAAGAATAGTCTACATGGCATCAATTCATTGTTATTCTGTATTTATTGTTTGGGTAATTAATTAATACCTCAGTAATTAGCGTGAAACACTTTGTTAAATTAATTAACGTGACCAAGAGAAGACAGGCATAATATTATTAAAAACACATACATTGGCAACGGGAGTGTTGCCATTCGACTAACAATTTATAGGGTGGTAATGCCTTTTTAGTTTCCTTTTTTTAATGCCTTTTCGTAATAGATGACATATTGATACATAATAGATCACATTGAATGTTAGCTTTTGTCTTAACTGATAATGCGTGTTAATTAGGCTGAACGAAGGTAAAAAGAGCTTGGCACGTGGCAACCGTGTCTGGTCAATCATGGACTAATTTATACAAAATGTACATTTATTTGACCGTGTCCCGGCCGTGCCACGGTTCGGACTCTGCCCAACCCTAACACAGGAGTAATGTGAATCATGATTAAAACAAGCGGTGCGATGTATGCCATTATAGCCCTAAAAAGTGGGATCGATAATTGAAAACGCATCCTTAGTAGCATTCTAAACAAAAATTTCATTAAAAACCGCGTAGGCCGAACAGGAAAATAAAAAAATTACTGTTGGAATTTGTACCAGGCAACGTCGAAAAGTAAATCAAATTAAATTGAAACAGTGGTTTGTGGTAAAGTTTGGCGTTGTACACATTATAAATGGAATGATAAATTTTGGGAGTAATTTTTAATTCGAATGAAATTGGTCACCAGACAAACGTTCGGATTGCGGATTTACTTATGGCACAAGCCTTTTAAAAATACCGTTAAAATTTGATGAATGGAGTGGAATCGATAATTCTAGTCAAATGAATTCATCAGAAATATTAAACTAAAATATTCAAGCTGGAAAATCAGCCTGAATTAGTGTAGCTTCTTTCTATAGCAGACGACGATCTTTTTGTGCGTTCTAGTTTGCAACTTTATCTTTATTAGTAAGATCGTAAAGTTGAATTTGTTTGCCTACAATAATTACATGACCACTAGGAAAACTATGTCGTCTATTATGGTCCTTACATACGAAAATTTGTCAAGACAGACATCAAAAGCACTAACACAGAATTAGTGAACAACGGAATCTAGGCAAGACACTAACAAAGGGGAGAAATGAGTTTCTACACCTCATAACCAACTAGAATTCAGCTATGCGTACACCCAAACAATGTCCTGGTGTAATTGAATTACCAAACTTTGAACTACAATGCAAAATTCAAAGAGGAAAACAAAACAATTATTTTGTTTAATTAAACATTGCTCTCAAGAAATATCTATAAATCGAAAAACAGCGAGTTCGAGTGCAAAGTTGATAAATTTGTCCGACATTAATTACATCAAACTAAAATGGGGTAAACAGAAGTTCTATGTTCTTTATTTTGGTTTTTCCTATAATTAGATTTCGCCCAGCCACTATAGAAAATGAGATTTTAATTTTTTCATGCCCGTGTCGACTACTCGAAGACTCTGGTTTATAGTAATAATCGCCACAGTGTTCCTTTCAGCGCAAATAATTTTGAATAAAATATTTTATACCTTTATTAATTTATTATTTAATTGCTCCAAAGTTAGTTACTTCTTAGTTATCCAGCTAATATTGCTAGTCGCCCCAAAAGTAATTATTAATGTAATATAATTTTATTTCAATTCAATTTAACTTTTTAATCTTAATGAAATTTAATTTAATAATTTAAACTAATAATAATATGCCTATTATATAAATTAAGAATGACATTCTTATAATTTACTAACATGGATTAAGATAAAATTTGTTACTAACAAAATATGGACAACAATGTCATCATCATCATTATCATCAACAGCTCATATAATGTCCCCACCGAGAGGCTCGAGCCTACCCCACATTAGGGGCGATAAGGCCTTAGTCAACCACGCTGGCCAAGTGCGGGTTGGTCGACTTCACACACAACCTAAGAATTTCTTCATAGGTGTGTGCAGGTTTCCTCACGATGTTTTCCTTCATCGTAAAAGCGTCGATTAAACGTACATATGAATTCAAAATTTGAAAACACATTGGTACGTGGTGGGGGTCTCGAACCAGTGCCTCCCGGGTGGGAGACGACCCTCTTACGCACTACACCACCAAAGCTTTTTTTTAAAAAAAACGACAACAATGTAATTGTCTCAAATAAAAGTATCTTTTAATTTTTTATTTCATTAAATTAAGTATTTCAACTTAAACTTTCAGTACCTTTAACCGGTCAAAGAAATAAATTAAATTCATTTGTTTTGGGCAACAAATAACGAAATATACAGGAACAGGTTTAAAAAACGGCATAACCCAAAAAATCATCATCATATCAGCCGAGACTCGTCCACTGTTAGACATAGACCTCAAAAATATTTTATTCAAATTGATTGTGCTGGTGCCTGGTGTTATGGGATAAAGAGAGTAAGAGACTTTCCAGAGGGGTCATTTTATTATGTATTGATAAAAACTTAATTTCAAAGTTTTTCAAATTCAAACTTTGTTGAATTAGTAATTACGTCACCTAAAGCATTCGAAGTACATTTTATTGAAACGAAAATAATAAATTATTATGTATTTTACGTACTTACTCATTTCGACGATTTTTTTATAAAGTATGCAATAGAAGATTTTAGTGATGGAGTGGAATTATGCTCGTCGGTTAAAACGATTATACGTATACGTATTGATATAAATTTCCATCAAAGCCTTTAAAACTTTAATCGATATTATTTAATATAATAATAATATAATATATTTCCACGCTCACACCAATTATCTAGCCCAAAGTAAGTATCATTAAGAACTTGTGTTATGGATACTAGATAACGGACAAATATACTTAATAATCTAGATATTTTTTTTAACTAAACTTAAATAAATATATAAACAACCATGACTCATGAACAAATGCTCGTGTTCATCACACTAACATTTGCCACTACCAGGACTCGAACCCGGACCGCTCGATGTGTAGGCAGCGTTACTGACCACTCCCCACGGCGGCGTCATTTTGTTTAATGGTGCCGTAAATAATTTCAGAGTCTTGTCACCGTTTGAATTTTTCATTGAATTTTAAAAGTAATGTAAGTCCAATAATGTTTATAATTTTTGACCTATGATTATAAGAAGGATAGCATTAATTTTCCGGGTCAGATGTTTATAGGCTTGTAGGTAATTTATGTATTTTTTGCGTAAATTAACGCTTGTTACTTTAAATTCATTCCTCCATATCAACGCATTCAAAAATATGACATCACGACGAAAGACGAAAGGACGAAGTATATTGTGGATATTTAGAAAGTGTTTTATTTTAATGATGCCCAATTTGAAAAAGTTCAAATCTAATCATATCAAACAAAATACCGTTTGTATTATTAAATTTTATTATGATTAGTATCTATTTCTATGATTAAAAGCCCCATGCTAATGCAAAGCATTTTCCCCAATAACCTCAAAGCTTTAAACTGGACGCAATAATCATTCTCGCATCGTGTCGGTGCTCAGCCAGTCGCAACGCTGTGGCGCGCCCGCTGCGCGGTTACCACCGTATTTGTTCAGTAACGGGCGCCGGTTTAGCCGTGTGAATTAATTACACATTTGGCGTACTGTAATTATGTTCGCGCGGGGCTCGACTCAATATGACCCAGTTTTCCTGCGTCCAGTAATTAACAAAAATTACTATGCGTTTTTCAGCAATATTGTTATTGATTGCGCAGCAGATTAAAGTATTAAATGCGCTTGCAGCTGTTTATAAATAAAGTCTGAGCGCGGGTTTGTATTTAATTTCGTTATTATCCATTGTGTCGCGCAACGCCGGTTTTCAAAAAGTTCGTAATGGATATTTGATATTTTATTCGGCGAAACTTACTCACGATTACTACAGAGATGTTTTAATTATTTTGCGTGATTATAATTAGATTAAATTTAAATACAATCTTTCTGAATTCGTGGCTTTGACTAATAGTAATATTAATATCGACAATCCTCAAATGGATTAGTTATAATATAAAAATTAATTAAAGTTTCTTAAAAGCAGTTTAAGAAATAGTGCTAATACCCAATGCTTCACGACAACATAATAACAAAAAAATACTCCAAAAAAAAAACCTTTTATAAAGAATTCCAATAGAACATAGAATTAAAATAGTTTTAATTTATTAGCACGATTCATAAATTTTAAAACTTCAATCTAACAATAAATATAAAATTACTTAAATTTTTTATCATTCACAAAAAGGGCGTTGTGTAATTTGATGTGAAATTATTTTACCTACATTATTTATTAATAAATCTAGGTTTGTATTGTTGTGGTGTTCGAATAATTCATGATGTTTTATTCATGTACTAATAATATTCAATTTTACAATTACAACTTTTTAATAGCGTTTCTGACTCGCCGCAGTCGTGAAGAAGAGAGGTTACAAGTGTTGCTAGTTAGTAAATACACTAACGTACTATGGTCTCTTGTATTTATTCTTGATAGTATAAAACGAAGTCGCTCTTTCCGTATGTAAGCTTAGAACTTTTAAATCACGCAACGGGTTTTCATGCGGTTTTATGCAACAGATAGAGTGGTTCAAGAGGACGAATTAGACGTTTAATTTGTTAAGGTTAAAGTAAGTACATAATTATCCGATAGTACTTAGAGTTCACTAGCGACCCGTCGCTAGTCCCAAACACTACATTAATTAAAGGTGTCAGAGCTACCGGACTCCATTCCCATGGGGTACACATTTGTATTCGATTTGTTTGGTAGGATGGCTTATTTTCAATCTGCCTAGTTGGCTACCATACTCATATAAATATTGTCAATAGCATTGTGTTCCCACAGACAATTATTAGTGATAAGGTAGCCGGTTTCTCAGTGGTTGAATGAAAGAATACCGCACATACCATGTAGGCCAAATCTAAAAAATGTAGCCTAAATATATTAAAAACTACAGCTGTAACTGAACCCCCCTTCATGTAAAATAATATTTTACTATATGAATAATATGAATACTCATATAAATTATACAAGACAGAATATAAGTAATTTGTTTTCAGGAATTAAGAATTTCCTAAGGCCAATATCGTCTAGTACCCATGTTGTGAAGTAGTAACCAAGATTCTTTTAGAATATAGAGAATGAAATATGGACAGCATAAGAGAACTTATAACGTCGAAATTTAATAACGTTCTTTAGTAATTGCATAAAAAAAAAAATAAGGAAGTTGAAGCTCCATCCTCGCTTCAATCGGTGAGTGACAAGGCCAATGTCAATCCACTCCCCCCTTCCAAAACCACAGGAAGTTCCTCATTAAGAAAACCTAAATTATAAATATAGAAACGTTTGCTAACACTTTGCCATGGACTGTGAATGTGGTGTGATTTTAAACCAAAATGTAAGGTTGCAATTGATTAAGATTGAGTTCACCAAACTTCTGACATCCTAAGTTTGAATGAAAATTATTCCAACCAAGAATATTTAAATTCTGAAAAGGAACTGAGTTGTGAGTTCAGCCAGCGCTATTCGCAATGTATTGTTTGTGTTGCAATACATCCCTTCCTTAATCTAAATAATTCCGTTTTTTTGTTTGAATTAGATCCATTCTGATCGTGTCGCGATCACCGTAATGTATCGTTCAGAGAACTCGCACAAAATAATCACTCGCTTAATTTTGGAGCATGTGGAGTGTATTTAGTCATAGTCTCATCTGCGTGTAGAGTATTGGTTTTATTTTGGTACGCAAAGTCGTTCATTTAAACTGACTTATTTAACCTATGCCCAAACTAAAACCAGGTGTATATCCATAACGAAATGTCTCCAAACTGTCCCCATACTTACAATGTTATTAAAGAAAATATAAAATTACATAATTTAATTTCGATAGTTATAATTTCTTGAAATATGAGTTTATATGAAAGTTGTTCTTCATAAGAATATTAAAGAATTTATAACTAACTATCATGAAGCACAGTCATAAAGCAAATTCTCGAATGATCTGAAATTCATAGTAGATAAATTGGGTAATAATAGTTTAAGTATAGTTTTTAGAATAATCTGGAATTCACAGTAGGTAAATTGAGTTATAAAGGTTGAAGTATAGTTTTTAGAATAATCTGGTATTCACAGTAGGTAAATTGGGTTATAAAGGTTTAAGTATAGAGTTAAAATTATAGTTTAGATTATTTCCATATTATATTAGTATAGATTCAATAAAAGTTTTGGTGAAAAATTCAAGTTAATAAATTCTACTTTATTTTATTACAGGTTTAATGTAATCACAATTAATATCTTATTATATTTTTTTATGTCGTTTAGATTTACCCTAACCATATTGTAATAATAATAATATAATAATAAAATTACATTTTCACGCTCACACCAATCATCCAGCCGGAGGCAAGCATCATTTAGAACCCGTGCCACGGACACCAGATAACGGACATTCTTTTTTCCAATATATATAATAACTGTAGATATCTTTATAAACAAACCCAAACAAACATACAAACAACCATGACTCGCAAACAAACACTCGCGTTCGTCACACAAACACTCGCCGCCACCAGGACTCGAACCCGGACCGCCCGACGCGCAGCCAGCCACACCGACCACTCCACCACGACGGCGTGTCCCTTTATACATAACAAATATTACCTACCTACACCCTAATCCAAATCAAATATTAATATTAAAGTTCCGTATGAAATAAACTCAAAACGTGAACCAACTGGACCGAATACCCTTTGTTGGTTTATTACATCGGTACACATACGCCCATAAAACTACAAAACGTCACTTGTCACGAAATTTATCGAATAATCCGTAATAACATAACAAGAAATACATAGTATATCAAAACAAAACAAAACACAAAACAAAGTAATGAAATTGAAAAGGAAAAAAAGTCAAACCCATAACAACCACCACCTTGTCATTTTAAATTGAGTAATTACATTATTTACTTTGTCCTAAATTATATCAAAACACTAAATCACTCAATTTTGAAATGACCTGACTTGCTTGGTTTCGAATATATATACTTTATATTTATGTATATTTTCAAATGACAAACAAAATTGTCAATACAATTATGAAATAATAGGACTGCAATATTTCAAACCAAGCTAGTCTAAACAAAAAGCACAAACCTACGTAGTCTTCTCGATCTTGGGTCTCCAGCTATTTCTGGAAGAAAATAGCTATAAAATACACCCCCAATTTAACTACCTAATAACCCATAAGCATGGAGACCCCAGATCTATCTGGATCATCGGGAACATTTCCTTGAATCCATGCCGGCCGCCAAATCACTAAACCACTCCACTTAAAAATCTCCTCCAGACTCCTCGCAGTGCCCGCCTTGCCACCTGACCACTTTACTTAAAAATTCAAGACTAACTGTCACTGTTCGCAAGTTTTTGTTTCTACGTCGTCTCGAACCAACGCCCTATTTCCCTAACTTATGGGCGTATGCATACATTATCATCTACAATTATAAATCTTAATGCTTGTTAAAACGAGAGAAATTTGCTAATCACATTCCTACTTACCTCAAACAAAACAACAACAAAAAAACGACACGCAGGTTTTTTCCCAAAAAAGGACTTTACCGTTCATATTCGTTCCTTATGTTCAAGAATTTAAGGTTTATTTCTATTTAACCTGGCCTGAGACTAAATCACTGTGGGAATATTAGTGTCATAAACGTACCGATTTATTGTCTTTTTTTTTTGTGGAATCTTCCAGATATAATTTCGTATCCGACTACACTATCGAAATGAAATTAAAATATTATTTTCCTTAAACTTGTTAATTTACTTAATATTATGATTTTTATACGTATACAGTATTGTCTAATTGATTAATTTGATTATACCTACTATTAATATGATTATAACTACTCATAGAGGCTTGTCCGTTACACAGCCATAAAGTGCGGTCCATCAGTCCCCATAAAAATTAAACTAACTTTTAAACTAAAACCCGAGAAATAAAAGTTTTATGTTTAAAAAACTTAAAAGTAGGTAAACAATTTTTTGAGGTCAATGCCAGCCTCAATATTTGGAATAAACGTTGTCAGTTGTCTTTGGCAAGAAAGAGAATAAGATTTTGAGCTTTGACTCAGTCAAAGTTTAAGAGTTGATTTAATTTTTATTAATTGTTTTTTGTATTACAACGACCCCAATAAAAATTGGGAGCAGGGCAGGCAAATAATGACTGTTTTTTACTTCATGTTTTTATTAATGTAAAAATTTTCATCATGATTCTAAGAGTCTAACTGCATGCAAACATTGACATAGCATGCTTATGAACATGTTTTAGAATTTACCCGTTTTGTTCGTGACTGATACACACTGGACCCTCTATCTCAAAAAGTAGTAAACGTATTTTGATGAAACTTGCACTGTTCCCTAAGTTGGACTATACCATTTGGTATAGTCAAATAATAACTAAAAAGTTATTTTTGGACTACAATTTTTTGGATATGCGGGAAAAAACATACATAATACAGTCATGCAATTTGGTAGAGATCATCTAATCTAAAATTGAACGCCCCTATATTGTCTTCCTCTTACATGCACAATCAGTGTACAGAATCGGCCTACTTAAATTAGCTGTAGCCATTGTTCATTCAGTTGATTCAGTCGCTGGCTAGACACAAACAGGGCAGCACGCTTCGATCACTCATAAAAGGACCGTCAGCATCAAGTTTAAAGTTCAGTTTTAGATTAGACGACCTCTACCCGTGTTTAGTAGCTGGTATATACTAAACTCATACCTAAAAAAACTGTGCAATCATGATAATATTACATACACATGGGTCGAGTGAATAACCTGCTTTTTTGAGTCGGTTAAAGATGCTTCGAAAAGCTTGTCTGCAGCTTTCTATTATGAAAAAAATATATCAATGTGTGCATCCGTGTTTGCCTCGCGATATTTTATAACTGTCCGATTCAAACCAAGGGGTCAGCACTCGTGACAAGTGAAAAACGCTGCAGCGAGCCACACTGCAGGGCGCTCTTTGTTCACGTCACCTGCTAAGCCCTATTCCGATATTTCATTTCGAGTTTTAACGAATTTAAGTAGACGCTTCGTAGCCGCCATTCCGTAGCGTTCATAGTAAAAGTTCAATTCAAAATTAAAAACAAAGAAATAAAAAAAATGATTATAAAAATCTAAATGTTTTTTTTTTGAGCTCGGTCCCAATACAAGTGACAACGTTCAAAAAATTGAGGTTGGCACCGACTGGCATTTCGATTTTTTTAAACAAAATTTTCATTTCTCCTTTTTTAGTTTCGAAAATAATTAATTTTTTGCTTTTTAGTGTATGAAGTATAGAAATATTTCCGAAAACTATCTCGAGATCTTTTGGACGCACAAGTGATAACATTACTATATCATCGATGTCAATTAAATAGGCATTATTAGGGATAAGCTGAAAACTGCTCGTCAGATGTCGATCTTTAAATGGGACCACCATGACAAACACCAGCTTCCAAATTTCGAAAGAATCTTTCAAATCGGTACCCAGTAAAGAGTTATGAGGTAAGAAACATACAAAAAATACAGTGGAATTGATAACCTCCTCTTTTTTTAAAGTCGGTTAAAAATACTATGATTTTAACAAAATAAATTTCTATTAATAAATGTAGATCGAAGACTAGAAAGGGTGACGTGGGTACCAATATTGCCCGAGGCTATCGTTTTTATTGCCTTCTTTAGAAAACATTATTTTCATAACAATTTATAGCCTTTGTAAGTATGTAACACCAACGTTTTTGCAAAATTGTAAAAGTATAGGTTGGTACAATTATTATGACGTCGTAAAAATTAGATTTTTCGTGTCGGTGCGATAAATTTGCCAATTATATGGCCGAGATTTTACAATTATAACATGTTTGCCAAAGATATCGATTAATAATATTGACTTTAACCCATATTTTATAACGTTTATCACCTTAAAAATTGGTCTGACAAAAATACACTGATATGACATCACGATGATAGGTCCTAAGGATAGGTCGATAAGTTTCTTTTATTATCCGCATAGCGTCTCTTCTGTCAGTTTGCGCTGGTAGCACACGTAGATTGAGAATAGAGTATAGATAAGTCATCAGCGTACACCTAAGCGAGATAGCAATGTATCTACATACTATACCTATAGCTACAACAATAGACTAAGTATTGGCTTTTACAGCCAATTATACAACAATTCACCATTACTACAAACGAAATCACACAAAATACTGCATATTAGAATGATTAGATTGTTAAAACTGACATAAAATCACTTAAAATCTTGAGAAATATCAAAGCACCACGCACTTGTCTGCCACCAAAGCAATAGTGGCAAACATAAAAATCCGATACGCAAACAGAGACAAAAAAAATGTTTTGTCCTGCTCTCCCGTATATATCAGACGTATAAGCTTTCTCATTCTAATAATTATTATTCTTTAGTAGCTCATCTATACTCTATTCTCAATCTACGGTAGCCTACCTCTGCCGCGAAATCAAAGCAGTGAAAACGAAGACTTTCGCTAACATCTCTATATTTCAGAAGCGAAATGCACTTGCATTATGTTCACATTCCCTATACATGCGAAGCACACGCAGTTTCGCCATTTTGTAGCGGCTTCCGGGGATGATCGACGAAATGACGAGAGAAAAAGATAGAATAATAGTCAAATGTATGTGTTAGAACAGGCTGTTTTACTCGTATTTCGCTTGCGTTACAATGGAAAAGTCGTGGCGAAACTACTGCAGTTTCACTGCTATGGTTTCGCGGCAGAGGTGTGCTACCGGCGTTAGTGCTGCCACCTTTCGTTCGGGCACATAGACAGACTATACGGCGTAACATTCGTCGGTGAAGAGTAATTCGTTCAACAATACTAAGCTCAGGAAGATAACCCCTCTCGTTCAGCTGGAGCAAAACTTCGAGGAACCGAGGCACTAACCCTTTAACCGCTGAAGTCAGATTAATCCGATAAAAAACTTTTTGCCGTCGCCCAATCGTCGTATTCCCCGACAGAATTTCGTAGTTTTTGCCTTTCTACTTCCGTCGCTGCAGTATGTAAATTAAATTGGAGTTTTTTGAATAAGCAAATTCATGATTTAAGAAATTTTATTTTGCAATCTCCAAGTATGAAAAACTATTGTTAGTTTTTATTATAAATCCAGAGTTAACTAAAAGTATTGAAAATTCCATACATATATACTATTATGCTCAGAATCTCGAAAGGGGTGCGCGGTGCTTAATGCAATATAAAAAATTACATTTTTGGTTATACATTAAGTCACATCCGGCAGTATGGGCCAAGAAATGGCTCAAAATAGTGACTGTCTGCAAGCCTGTCGCCTGCATAAAAGAGACATCAAATATTAAAAATATCTACACCCTTAACGAACTAACAATAATAGACCTTTGAAGATGTTACACCTTAGAGAGTTCGTTCACGCACTACTTGCAGCTCCGATTATCGCAGCGCGTTGTTTGACACTTTTGTCAGCGATTTTGTTAGCATCTAAGATTCCGCCCATTCCATTTTACAGCGACAACCGCGTCGTCCTGGCGGTATGCCGCTATTTTGTTTATGAGCGAATTGCGCGTGGGCAGTTTAGTATTGAACTCTGTACGACAAAATAATCGCCCAGCGATTGTCGCTCGTGGGCGAGCTCCTTTAAGACATATCAGCCTGATCTCGCACTTCAAGAATTTTTTATCTGAAAAACAAAGACTTGAAATGCTTAGAGTTCATCACCTATCATTCACCCCGAAGCTTACTTAAAATCGACTCATTCATAATCAATAACACTGATGTCGTACTAGAATTAAGTCAAATTAACGTCAGCTGTGATTAATGGGGAATAATGATCGTTCGTGTTACAAGCAACTTAAGCGGTAACGAAATGAAATTACTGACGTGCGTAATTACCACGCGCGGCGTGGTGTCTGGGCGACACTTTTATAGGTCTAGCAATAACATTAATTGTTGACTCTGTTCTGACGTGCTAAGTGACCTCCTAAGCCTAGGTGGGGAGAATTTCACATTTTTAGGATTCCGTACCTCAAAAAGAAAAACGGGACCCTAAAAATGTATAATCCTCCCCACCTAGGCTTCACTGATTTTTCTCCGGCTACGAGTATATTTGATACCATTTTTTATATATAGCGGAGTGTGGCTATGGTCACCGTAATAATACTCTGTGTAAAGTTGCCAGCGCGCGGGAACCACGTGCCTAGGGCAAGAACTTCGTGTAGGCCGCTGCGCTTAATATTAGCAGCGCGCGCGCTCTGTGGGGAGCAGTCTTGTTAGAGACATCACTGCGTGAACATCTGTACCGAAGCTATGCCCAATAACTATGTGTGTGTTAAACTACTTAGAGAGGGTAGAGAGGTGAGTGCGAATGCATTGTTAAATTGCGCCCCAGTATACCACACCTAAGCCACAAGTCCTAGGCACTACCCCTGGTTCCCCTCGATCGTTTGATTTTGATTTCGGGCATAAATCCTGAACAATTCCCGTTATAAATAAAAAGGTCAACGACTCCATTCCATGTGATGGTAAGCAGTCGTTGAGTCTCAATATAAATATAGCTAATATAGATATAGCCCCGCACTAGCCACCCTGGCCTTGCTGACCTGCAAGGTGCTTCCTCACGCCTCTTTTTAATGACCCAGGATTATGAGACGGGGGAACTCCATTGAATTCCATTTCTTGATTGTGCGGCAAAGAGATGAGTTACCAAATTTCTTAGCTCGCGTTGGAATAATAGCTACAGTTTGTCGGTGGCACTGTAATGGTCCTTAAAAAACCGTCTTCCAAACTAAAAACAGAGAAATAAAAATTTTGTTTATAAAAATCTTAACGTTTTTTGAGGTCAGTCCCAAATACAAGTGACAACGTTTATTCTAAATATTGAGGTTGGCACCAACCTCAAAAAAACATTTAAATTTTTATTAACAAAATTTTTATTTCCCCATTTTTAAGGCGTTAGTTTTGAAGGCGGTTTTTTTATTGAAAAATAATATTTTGCTTTTTAGTGTTTTAATTATAGAAATTTTCAGGAAACTATCTCGAGATCATTTAGACACAAGTGATTACGATATCAACGATGTCAATTAAATAAGCATTACTAGGGATAACTCAAAAACTGCTCGTCAGATGTCGATCTAATTTAAATGGGACCACATGACAAGCACTAGCTTCCAAAGGTCGAAAGAATCTTCAAAATCAGTACACCCAGTAAAGAGTTATGTGGTAACAAACATAAAAAAAACATACAGTTGAATTGAGAACCTCCTCGTTGTTTGAAGTCGGTTAAAAAGGGAGATGGTGTGATAACGTAAAAAAAACTCCAAGCACTTGCTTGGTAAAGACGATAGAACGCACTTAATGACGCAATACAAATAAAAGTTTGTACTTTTTATTGTACGTCGGTTGAAGAAACCAAATGATTTATTCAGTTTGTTGAACGACACATTCTGCATACGACAGTTTCCCACGAGTTGTGTAAAACATAAAAAAATGTCTAAACGAAGCCAGAGCTTCTATTTTCCGAATCCCAGCCGTGATTCAGCTGTCAAAACTTTCTCGGCTGAAGTCGGTAATTGGAACAAGCTGAGGAAGTTTAATGCCGATTTATAAATACGTTATTATTCGACTAAAATATAACGGGCTGTTGCCTTTTTGCTTTGCCCCGGGCTTGCTCGGGTTAACCCGAGTTTTTCTTTTTCAAAACCAATGGGTTTTGTTGAAGCATATATCCTTTTTTATCGCTATCATTAACTTGGAATCCAGCGATAATGATAAGAAAATTAGAAAAAACAATTGATAAGGGGTATATTGATAAGGGGTAAATACGGTATATTGATAAAAAACAAACAACGGTAAAATTGCAAAGACTAGTATCAAAACACACACTATTCTCAATAATTTAAAAACTAAAAATTAAAACCATTCATCGGACTCTCAAGGCTGCGGGAAGTCGTTGGATGCCAGCAGTGCAGGACCCGTTAGGGTTGGAGATTCCTGGGGTCCCACTCGCTGAGGAGCCTCCTTGTGGCGGACCCCGGGCAACGGTCCTCGTGCAGCGGCTCCCCGTTTGTGAGGAGGGTTGCACGCGGAACGGCTGATGCCTCAGCGCAAACAGCCGCTCCCGTTGTCTTCGATGGAAGATGCGTCAGGTTGAGCGGCTGATGGTGGCGGAGGCATGCAGCCCACAGGGGCTGGTGGCAGTCGGTAGCCCCTGTGGGCTGCTGGCCACAAATTGGTGCAATGGAGGGCCCTGACGGGTAGCGCTGGTGACGGTCTCGGAGTTGCATTTACGCAGATCCCGAGCCGTCCCCATCATAGCGCACCGGCGTCAGGCGAGGAGGATGTTTAATGGTCCCCCTGCGGTTGGCACCAACCCGCAGGGACTATGCGTAAAAAGCATTTGACCTCCTCGTAAAAAAAGGGTTGGAGATTCCTGGGGTAGGCCTATGTCCAACAGTGGGCACCTCTTGGCTAAATGATGATGATAAGGCGTAATATAGAATAGAGGTAACCATGTCCCAGTCTTCACCGGGTACCTATGTTCTGTACAGAATTTCGCCTATGTTAAATTTTATTTGAATTAACGTGTCATCAGCAGTAGCTGACATTGATTTTAATATCTTCCATTCGCTTTGATGTTCTAGTTTCAGAATTGTTATTGATTCGGGCGAGCTTGTAACCAAGGCAGAACATAAATTATTTACGAATTAATTATCCGTAATAGATCAAATCAATTAACGACATTGAATGAAAGACAATTTGAGTCACATCAAAGTGCCGTGAAGCTTGATAATTGGGAAATATTATTTAAATTTATGTTAGAATAAGGTCTATGGCAATTATTGAGTAGCGTTATTAATTCCCATATCCTTCGTATTTTTTATGATTACGCTAAAATACAGGTTGATTGGTACCTGGTGTTACTAGCGGGCATGCACTTAGTCATTTTGCGTCATTTTACATCATAGTACTATACATTTTGAGACCGTTATGGCGTGTATACACTATGCGGGGCTGCCTTGCGAGCCGGTGTGGAGCAACTAGAGTGACGCTTCGCAGGCTCGGCGTGGTTCGTGTTGACTGCGTAGACGGAAATTGAGCGCACTGTGAAGCTGCCTCTGGACTACTGCTCAAACAAGCAGTTTCGCGAGCTGATGTCGATACACGCACACGGCTTGGTCCTAACTCAGGCGTATCATAAAGGAGGTCAGGAGTGACGAGGTGGCTTCCCGTCGCTTACGGAGCTCAAACCAGCGTAAAGAAGATATTCCAGGTATACTCGTGATGTCTTCTGAAACTTAGGCGCCAGAAACGGCCAACCGCAGACAGAGTTCTACTTAGTTTCTCGCGCGGCGGAGTCGACATGCGGATGTCGAGTGGCCCAGTGGTTTATAGTGAGTATGTCGTTCCTAATCTGGGAGTCTAAAATAATCCTGACTGCAGAACCTTATCGCATCAGAGTAGAACTAAAATCTTTTCAACCGTAAAAAGGTGTATCGTGGAAGAATAGGATAGAAGGGCTCCGACTATAGTCTGAACCGGCTATAACCAGATAAATGTACACTACGTCGAGGCATCTTTTAAACAAAAGTTTTGTTTTAATGTACTTAGCTTAAGTTTTTTACCGACTGAAATATTTGTATGAACGTCTATATTTATCAGAGGTACATACAGCACTACCAAAGAAGTGAGTACTAAGGAAAAGAGAGATTTTATATGTCTCTTCATATTAACATACGCTTTATATTGTGATACATGACCAAACTAAGGTGCCCTTCAAATAACCAACTTTTGTAGAGTCACGTCAGTGTTGCGAGAGTCTATAGGCAAAAAACGTATAAAAGTGAATGTTTTAAACCTATGAAAAGTTTTAAGTACTGGCTGCGAATTTAATTGTTACTTGATTCTCTAGTGCGTCTCAAGTGGATCTCACATTGTGAATACAAAATAGTAATCTTCATTACTCTTCGAATAGTTACACTTGAACAACTGCGAAGATTATTATTTGGTTGTATTGGTGAAGTTAATAACGCTGCTAACACAAGAGGTCGGAATTAGAATTCTGGGAAGGGCTAATGTTTGTGTGATCATACAACGATTACGACTTTGATTCTAATACTTTTGAAGTGAACCTTCTTTGAAATGTTCGATGTGGTCGAGAAACATTTGCCTAAGCTTCCAATTCGTATATCTTTTCTTCTTATTTATGGGATTACGCATTAAGCCAATGTCACGTCAAATTAGTATTGCTTTACAAGATTGTACGGTAGATTGAAACATTAATGGAGGCTCACAACACGTGTTTTATCAAGAACTCGGCTGAAACTCTATACATATATACTTTTTGGTAATTTTCTTTCAGTTATTTTTTCTACATCAACCATCTGAGTGTCCTTTTATCAATTCTTGTTACTATCTTCTCTAAAATCACATCTCTTTATTATCTTAGACTTCCTAATATTTGTACTTTACTTCGTAAAAGTTAGCTCAGTCTTAGTGATTCATCAGTCGCTATTTCAGACTTTATACTTGTGTCGAACGACTACCATATTTAAGCTGCAATGTTCTTGTTCACTTATCCAAGTACAGACAGCCCACCAAGTTGCTTAGCTTTGGGGATCTTTATAAAGAACGTACGAATGATGACATCAACAATCCAAGTGACTGACATTAAAGTTGTTTCCACAAAGGTTATGATTCCCAAAACCAGCTGTGTCGGAAACAACAAATTAAATTCAACTCAAGAAATTTTATAGCGATAAGGCCCGACCACAAGTTCCTAACAACTAAGATTGGAAGACGTGCTTGATAAACTCTCTTTGTGTCTTTTGTGAGTCGACGATAATCTAGTCACAATGGGCAGAATACGGGCTTCGTACGCCAACTTTCCAGCGATAATTTGAACCGCCAAGTCGTGAACAATGAATGGATCAATGAGAGTGATGAACAAATTGATGAATTGTAAAGTTTGGCTCCAGCAATTACGGCCGGCTTTGTTTTACTATCAAAGGTCTGTTCCCGGTAAAAATGTTTACTTAATTTTCGAACTAACCCAGTGACCTGGAATAATCTAGCATTGATTTGTTCCATTGCAGTGGCGCGGTTTGCTGTTTATCTTATTACTAAAATGTGAATGGCTGCGAATTCCTCGCAATCACCAAGCTAAACTGATCTCACTCATCTGTTGATATTAAGGCACGGGAGGTTCAATGCTTAGCTGGATGTATTGAATATACGTAAATGAGATTTACTTTTTCAATAATTACAAATCCATATACCTTACTTTTGAAAAGCAAACTATATACCTTACTTTTTTATCACCCCGAATAATGTTTAACATGTCACAACATTAGCTCATAGAGTCCATTATTATGAAAATATGATTAATAATTTATCCAACTTATTTTATACTCAACGTAAAATCTGTTCGTTTATGTAGGTATATTTTGTAAACTTTCACTTCATAATTATAAATTCTATGGGTAAAGTAGATACTAATTAGTGAGAAGAATAATGATAATAATTAAACCTCCTCAGCGTAATTTTATAAATTAAAAAACTTAGCAAAATATTCGATATTAATAAAGAGAGTGTTGTTTAAACAGATAACAAAAACGTTCGAACCAAGAAAGTTGGGAAAAAAAGTCATTAGTGAAGTTCGCAACTTTCTCCGCCGCGATGGGAAAATAAATATATCCGAAGTTCTCGGGTAACAATTGCACTTTAGTTCAGTCTTTTGACGACAGCTGGTGATGGTCTTATCTATATTATTTGAAATCTTTTTTTTCAATTGTACTGCTAATAATTGTAATTTATATGTTTGTTTACTTGTAATAATTGTATGTTTGGTGTGTTATCTGTCGTTGATAACAACTTTTGTTTTATAAATTCACTGAAGGTTTATTTAATAGTTTATTACACTATAATTACAATAAAAGGAAAACATTTGATTAGAACACATCTGTGTTATGAGACAAGTTTAATATACGTGGATGTCGCGTGTACTAATATATACTTACACATATTATTAAAAGTTATATTTAGTTTTTTTTTTTAGTTTTTCAGCGTACCTTTATCAGTAGAACACAGCCTGTCACTATTTCGAGGCACTGGAAAATATGGCTTTATGTGTAACCAAATAATTCATAAAGTTTTGTTCAGTCCTTTTGGGATTATCAAAAATTCTAAATTGTAAAATTAAATTTTAAATTTTTCATACGTTCTGTTCTACCAACCGAACTATTTGTACGGAGATTATGAGATTAACTATAACATGTACTAAACGTTCTGTATAAAAATATACTTTATTATTCACTGGATGGACTAAAAGGAAATGTATTTTAAACTACCATTATCTTCTGGAATAGATGTAAGTAAATCGTAGCAATGAGAACCGTATGCAAATACGCGCAGAATTTTTCAAAATTAAGTTATATGTAATATAGGCGTGTAATGTCGGAGTCATTTTGAACTCTTTTGTGTTTAATCTATTATGGTACCTAATGTCTCGAGTGTTAAATTGTATGACATTATTAACTAATATATTAGACGCTATTTTCCTTCTTTCTATGGTTTTAAATATTAATTTTAAACTGCATTTTGTCTTTTCCTATTTTTAATCTTTTATTTTTGTTGGCAACAAATTATTTGTATTTGTCTATATACATTTTTATTTAATTTTGTGAATTGAAAACTTTTTAAAAGTACCCAGTTCAGTGTTACTTTTTTTTGATAATTATCCTTTCTTCGTTCAATTAAACATTTATCTTTCTATTTTATACAAGCCTCAGTACACGTATAAGCCTAAATAACAGGGTATTTCTAAAATATTTTAGTTAATTTTCGTCATAATTCTACGGACCAAACAATAAACTCTCTCTAGGCTCTCTAAATTTGATCTAGCACAACGAAGCAGTTAATATTTTTAAATAGGCGGTACTAAATTGAGAAGGTTTTTCGGGGCCGTGAATTTTACGCACCGTAATTTCTCTGTACTAAATGCTCAATAAAAAAGGGAGGGCCCATTTCTTGCGGCTCGGGAACAGTAGCTGTAAGGAAGGAAGACATTGGAGTGACGTTAGTTTGATATACGACCGAGGTCTTTTGTGTGCTTGCCGTTAATACGAGAGCACAATGCTCTCCGACAGCCTGCTGGAGTTACGCCCGACTTTAGGACGCGGCAGTTACACCGTCGGGCAACTTCTAAGATTTGTATATTTTAATAACAAACCTTTTGTTAATATAAGTCCAGAATCCCCGTACAGAGACAAGCTTTGAGCCACTGAAATGAACTAACAAATTGCATTGAGAACGAGAAACAAGAACATATCCTGTCATGATCATGTCTCATCAACATTAAATCATCTGAGAGAAGTCCTCTGTTGGACATCAACATCAAATCATCTGAGAGAAGTCCTCTGCCTTCCCCAAGGATCTCCACTCCTATCCGGTCGGTCCTACGCTACCCGCATTCAGCGACTTCCTGCAACCTTTAGATGATTTATCTTTTGTTAATATAAGTCCAGAATCCCCGTACAGAGACAAGCTTTGAGCCACTGAAATGAACTAACAAATTGCATTGAGAACGAGAAACAAGAACATATCCTGTCATGATCATGTCTCATCAACATCAAATCATCTGAGAGAAGTCCTCTGTTGGACATCAACATCAAATCATCTGAGAGAAGTCCTCTGCCTTCCCCAAGGATCTCCACTCCTATCCGGTCGGTCCTACGCTACCCGCATTCAGCGACTTCCTGCAACCTTTAGATGATTTATCAGTCCACCTTGAGAGGCCTACCAAAGCAGCGTCTCTCTATACGCGGCCGCCATTCGAGGTTCTTTCCGCCCCTCTGTGCACTGCCACTTAAATTTTGCAATTCTATGGGCCATGCATGATTCCAAAAAACCACTCCAAAAAGAAGAAGAAGATTCATTTCTTGATTGCCAGGATGTTTTAATTAATAAAATAAAATATAATAAAATATTTATTGTACCAAGAAAGTTACAAAAGTAAATTGTAGCCCTGACTCCTAAACTAGTATGAACTGTATTTCAGGAGTCAGTTCCTTCCCAATAAAGTTCACAATTGTTTTTCATTATCTATTTAATTTGGTACAATTTATACAAGTTAAATTGACGCCGTCGTGGTGGAGTAGTCAGTATAGCTGCCTATACATCAAGCGGTCCGGTTTCGAATCCTGGTAGCGATTAATATTTGTATAACAAACACGAATATTTGTTTGCGAGTCATGTTCGTTTATATATTTATTCAAGTTTATTTATAAAAATATCTAAAATTATTATGTTTATTAAAAATATCCGTTATCACAAGTTCTTACTGAGACTTTGGGTTAGATGGCGTGAGCGTAGAAATATATTATTATTATAAATAGTACTTTGATGACAAAGCAACATACCTTTATTACGAATTAAGTTGAGATCGGTTCCATCAGAAGACCAGCGCTAGGCGCAAGGCTGGCAATATGCAGAGCTGGGACAGTTTGAGACAACCTTACTATGTTTGATATTTTTGTTTGGTTGTGGTATTGTCTCATTAAATGTTTCTTTCTTTCTATTAAATTTTGTTTGGAATACTGTTTTGATTTCAAGTATATAAGAAAACACAACAAAAGAAGAAACATGAATCCTCTCGTAGAGTCAACTCTTCAGAATTTTGCCTATTTTTTACTCGAATTGTTACTGCGACGAACTGGCCATGACGCCGGCCGGTGCGTTTTTATTCCATTTTTACTTTCTCGTATACGTAGTATAGAGGAAGTCTTGTAATAGTCAAAAAATTCAACCTCAAGATTTTGACGGTTTTACTCGATTTGGACCTCCCTGAGTACATAATTTTTTTTTTTTGGAATTAGTCTGCGTGTTTGTGTCTGTATGTCTGTGTGTCGCTGTATCTGTATGTCTGTCTGTCTGTGCGTTAGCACGATAACTCGAGTATGCTTTAACTTATTGCAACCAAATTTAACATGCATGTGTGACATCAAAATATAAGGTTTCTATCAACTTTTCAGTCGTTTCCGATAGGTATACGGGAAAGTCAAGGGGAGACCACTCCCGATTTTTTACATTGATGTCTGGGCCATGTGGGTGGTCATTATTTGGGTTTTACGCTGTTGGTCGAGCTCCTGTGCTTTCTCTGTTTTTTTAAGTAGCATTGTTGTTATTATTAAGGTATTTTATTTTGAACTCCTCTCCTTTTTTCCTTACAATCCACTTGCACACCAGTTTTTTACATTATATTCTGATTATATTCTAGTATTCGCTAGAATGTTTGCTGTATGTGTAAATGCAGCCAAACATTCAATCTCAAGGAGGTGTGAGGGCATAGTTAATTGTGGCCTCTGTCAGTGTCAAAAACGTGGCACTGCCGACTTGGGTCTTCACTGAATATAGGAATATGGAGGGCAGGGAGGGACACCCCATTTTCGCATTTCAAAGACGCCGAAGACGAATAAAGACGATTCACTTCAGAACACCCATTTTAGGATATTGTGAATTCAAGTCCAATATTTGCGTATTTGTAATTGGCATTCATTGTATTGTTGTCTTGTATTCTGACGTGTAGTGTTAATATCATAAACGCGTATGATTTTTTTTTTGAAATATTGTCTTATCAGCCCCTAACGTGACTCAGTAGTAGGTACCGGTTTTCAGACATTAAAGAAAAATACTTTTGAATGTATATCTTTAGTAATATTTTTGGCAACTTTAGTGGCCAATAATCCAGTGGTCTATATATACGTGGTATTGGTTAAAATAAGCTAGTGAGTGACTATTTATTTGCATAATTGTTCATTACTGATCGTTAACAATGATGCATGCAAACATCCAAATTAGTCTTTTCAATGTGTAGAGAAGGCGTAGGGAATCATTCACATACATTTAGTTTTAACAGTTGAACGCTAGTCAGCTAAGGCTGTTCGTGGATATACCTATTTTTAACACGCCTATATTAGTTTCACCTGTATGTTTGTTTGTATGTATGTAACTGACTCGTTTGGACTCGATTTTGACCCACTTTAAACGGTCAGATTTTATTTAAACCTTATAGACTTATCAAAGACCGATGACATTACAATAATTCGATAATAATATCCCATTATCCTGATTGGAATCGCCAGGACTAATAAATTAAACGTTTGGAATGTTAGTTCACTCGATGGCGTTGTCATTAAGTAAGTAGCACCAGACGCTTTTCTCTAAATAGTAATTATACTTTTTGTTCATCATTTAGTTTCTATACTAAAAAGTTATTTTTTACTTTTTAGTTTTTTATTTAACATAAAAACGCGTTTTTTTACTTTTTTTAAACTCTTATTTTTACACATTGTCTTTGTTAACAGCACACACACACACACACGTAGAGCTTACAGTCAATATAGCGTCGGAGTCAGTCATGACCATCTTTAAAATTGTAAACGTAGCGAACCATTGAAAATGTAAATAAACTGCCAACGTCCAACGTCATTTGAACATTATATTCAATAAGGACTATACGTATTTTTTTAGGTTTTATAATTAATTATACACAGTTACAATTTACAAAACTGAAAGAATTTTAGAAAAATATTGCTGAATACCGGACTTACAACCACATAAATCTGCGTGTTAGATAAGGAGATCCAATATAGACTGTGACGTCACATTACACGCCCGCCATACATATTTCATATCAAAAGTTGTTTTAAAAAGAGTCAGGAATACTGCAATTTCTTATTCAAATATCTCGGGTATTTTTTGGCTAAATCAATTCTGTTTTCACTATTAGTAGTATAAATTTACGTTTTTTATTTTATAAATGTACTGGCTTAAATGTGTTTTTTTTTGTTGTTTTATAATGCACCAGTATATTTTTATTTTCATGCATATTCCCTATATTGTTTCGCCATTTTATAACGTAAATTTTCCCGTCTCTTCGACAGATTATAATTATCTAATAACTCCACTATACAAGTCCCTTTTCTTGGCAAAACAGTTTAAAAATTCTATTCTTTTCCATTTTTCAATTGAAAACTATTCCCTTGTCAGTTTTAAATTAAGAACGGTCCGCGTTATGTGCACGTCAACAAGCGCGCGACATTATAGTCGGTGAAACGCTTAGGAAATAATTGTATGCACATAATTATTTGTGCAGCCCGCTTTGTGCGGCGCCCGAGAAAAGCGAGAAAGAGAAGGAAAATGACGACTGAGATACTGGACTAATGGATGAGACTAAAAGACAAATACATTCTTTTAATTAACTTTCTGAGATCTAACAAATATTTTGTATAGGATAAATGTGCGTTAGTAAAACCTCTTCTTTACTTGTTACAAACGAAATAAGCAAATATATCTTTTTATTACGTTCTTGTGTACGTATTATCTAGGAAGTCTTTTAATCGTCAAAAAATTCGACCTCGAGATTTTGACGGATTTACACGTTTTGGACCTCCCTGAGTCCAATAAACCGTTTTTAAAATTATGACTGTGTGCGTGTCTGTGTATGTGTCTGTGCGTTAGCTGCTTTAACTTATTGTAACCAAATTTAATATGCATGTATGACATCAAAATATAAGGTTTCTAACAACTTTTGAGTCGTTTCCGGTATACGAGAAAGTCAAGGGGAAACCACTCTCGATTTTTTCATACTAGCTGATCCCCCACACGCTGCTGTTGACTAAATAATCACAAATGAACAAAGTTGAATTTCTGAATGCCAACGGGACGAGCATCGAATGTTTGACGGATAGGGAAAAATTATATTGCTTTCCCTATTTTCTTCGTTTTTTTACATTTTCTCACCATTTAAACTTTTCCTGGACTTCCACAAATATTTTCAAACCAAAATTAGCTGAAGCGATCTAGCCGTTATAGAGTTTTAGCTAGAGACAACCAAACAGTAATGTATTTTTATATACATTACGAATGTTTTCCTTTGTTCAGAAGAAACTTTTACATACAATAAAATAAATCCTTTTGATTGATACACTTGTAATTATTCGTTAGTATTTTGTGGGTTTATAATTTGGTCTTTCGTCTCGTCTAAGATATATTAATTATATGGAGCAATCTTGCCTCACGTTTCATACTTTACAATTCTGACAATTCCAAAGTTACTTGAAAGTTATCACTTTTAACTATAAAGGCGCCCTTTGTAATGTACAATTAAGTTCTTTCCTATTCTATAAATAAATCGTTGTTTATTATGATCAATATTGCAACAAGTTCCCGTAGCTGCTACATTGTAAACTCGTAGTAATTCTGCTACGAAGATTGACTACGAGTTGGTAGTTCGTAGCTAATCCGCTACGGTAGTTTACGTGCGAAGTCGAATTAGTTTTAAGTCAAGCTCGAGAATAGTGAGAAATAATAATATGAGAATTAAGTTAAATGGTTGTGCGATAGTCTTGTTCTGCTTCTGGCGTATGTTACTTGAGAAAGTAGAAATGTTTCTTGCAGTTCTACGGAATAATACTGCTATTTGTATTGTTTTATAAAAATAGTGATAGTGACATCTGCTACAGTTTATTTAAACGTTGATAAAATAAATTGGGTTAGGCCTATAGTACTGGCATATTATCTGTTCAAAATAATAATTTTCTGGTTTTAATTAATGAGCGTCTTGGAGTTACGTGCAAAGTGTTTATTTTGACCACGGTTGATTCACGTTATTAAAATGTGAGAATATTTATTAAAAAAATATTTTTTCACAAAAAATGTATGCAAATTATTTGATAGAAAACCTTTTTATAACAGAGCTAATGCATCGCGTATTAAATTCTGCTATTAAATAAGTAAAAGGTGTCGAAATTTATTTGGTACATTCAAGCATACCGACATCCACTTTCATGTATAGATATAATACACTTTAAATATGATTCCATCGGCTGAAGCCACTTAAGGTTCTCGATATTTCGATGATGATATTTTTTGTTTATTGCCACACAACTCCGCGGGGAAATCTTTTATAGTAAGAAGAAACATTCGTCTGTATAAATATCCACATTTATCGTATGCCGTAAAATGTTATAATAATACATTTTCAAGCAAATTTTGTTGGATTTAATGTTCACATTTCTCGTGAAAGGGAAATTTTCTGTTTAATTTTTCTCTCATGTGATTTCACAATCACTGAGGGAGTAATAACGAAGTTTTTTTATCTGGGGAATCTCTTGATGATCATCGCACCCGATGAAAAGTATTATAAGCAAAGTTCACCTGGAACCTTCAACCGCTGTTTGTCAATGGAAAGTCGGAGGAGATGAGGAAGGGGGAAGTATTATTATTATTTTTATGCTTGACAGGGAAGTTCTTGACCTTTATCTTACCTGCTGGTAAGTTTTGGGGCTATTTGCGTCACTGCGAACTATAAATATCTATTGTGTATTCTGTTTTACACAGAATTTATTGTGCAGACTAGGTGGTAGACCCATACGTAGGGTAGGTACCACCGCCTTTCTTATTTCTGCCGTGAAGTAGTTCGCTGTGCTTCGGATTGAAGGGAAAGGTAGCCAGTGTAATTTATGGGCATGGAAGGCATATCATCTTAGTCCCCAGGATGGCATCGCACTTGCAATGTTGAGTGAAAATAATAATAATTCTTTATTTCAGACAACAAAGTTTAAAACATTAGGCCCATATAATAAATACCTTAAAGACTAACATACATAATTACTCGTATAAAAATAAAATACACTTAATTAACCACTAGGCACTATCATCTGCGTCTAGTTTAATATAGGAAGTGTCTATAGGCGACGGTAACCACTTAACACCAGGTGGGCCGCGGTGGGCCATCTCGTAGTATAAATAAATAAAATAACACCTATGAGGAGCATTATCGTGAAGTTGATATATTTTTTGGTCACGCAATCGTTTTAGAAAAGACGTCGTTATCGCATGTTCATTTCTTCTACTATTCCATATTGAATTGTGTTCAACTGACTTACTGAAATTCTGCAATTCCTTTTGTATATCTACGTCAACAAAATTTGTAATTCAATTTGAGAAATTTATAATTGGCTGTTTAAGGTTTTTATAACGTTATTGTAAGGTAGAATTATATGCTGTAAAGTTTGCTTACAAAAAAATAAATTAATTGTGCCTCCAATTAACTCCTATTGAGGCTTTACATGTACTCTTTTAGCTGGGCACTATCAAAAATGTTACAATATTTCCAGCTAGGATTGTTTTGATGTCATATGGGTCGAGAATGTGTCTTCCCAAAATTTCGGTTTCTTCTGTAAATGAGAGTGTGACAAAAACACAGAAATTGCTTTGGTGTTTCACACAGTGCTCCTATCCGCAGAATCTGCAAGTATCAGTATCTTTCATCTTATGTTATAGAAAGGTCTGTTCATGTCTGTAGAGGAAGTACTAGTCGAACGTTTATTGCTGTAAGGAGTACTAGGCTGAAAACTTGAAACTGGCGAGTATGCAAGAGGAATATAATGAAAGTAGATAAAGAAATATGTAAGGTCCACCGAAAGTGGTAGAAATAGACGATCTCTGCCTAACGCGATGGAAGAAAGTCGTGACTTCATTTAAGAAAGTAGGTATTAAAATTTAGTCTTTCCAGAAATCTTATCTCATTGTAATCGCGACAAACCGCAGGTGTTTCATTATTCCGTTTTAATGGCGTCAGCGCCATCAGGTTACGCGTTACTGTCCCACGTACAGTGAACATCACTTGAATTACGGCAATGGTTTTGTAAAATTGTACTTTGTAGCAACTGAATAAGGTAGTTTTCAAATTAGAGGTAACCGAATATAGGTGCAAGCCACTTAGTATCTATTTAAAGTACCATCTGTGTAATTCCTGTACACCATTAGCTAAATGCAATATTAATTATTACCACTAGTTGAAATTATATGAAGCTTAGAGTAAAAATTAATTTATTAAACTTAGCTGGAATAATTTTATTTTTGCGTTTACAAACGCGTAAATATAATACTAGAAAAATGCACTGAAAAAAATCGACTTGCCTCAGGCGGGACTCGAACCCGCACCTTCCACCCGGATTGTGGAAGGTGCGGGTTCGAGTCCCGCCTGAGGCAAGTCGATTTTTTTCAGTGCATTTTTCTAAACTTAGCTGCTTAAATCCTTCTATAATAATGATTTCAACTCAACATCTCTCGTAATACAAACGTGAAACTGGTCTAATCATTCGTACTTTCCATAATTATTTAGTTATGGAACAAACATGGTCGGTAAAGAAAGCGAATCGTGATCGCATAAGCACGTTTGAGATGTGGTACCTATTCAAAGAACATGCTATAAATTCCTTGGGCTGCTTTTCGTACCACAATGTACCCATCCTGCGTCCAGAATGAAAACCAAACTATCCATAATCTGTCCACGAAGTGTTCGAGTTTCTGGTCCGAAAGACAAACGCAATCTTATGCATCTGATAGTCATGGGTAAGTTAGACGCAAAGCGTTCAAAAGGTCACAACCCCGTCAGATGGCCGCACCAAATAGGAAATGGTGAATGCCGGCGTTCACAAAAACGTCCATATTGCTAAAGATTGCAGTGGGAGAAACTTTATCAAACGAATGATTTAGCGGTGGAACACGAAAGAGAGAAAGATTATACTTCATAAACTTAAAATGGGACCTGAATCTGCGAAAATAAACACTAGTTTTACCCACCGACTTCACTCCATTAATATACATTTATAAAAATATTATTACTCTATCCTTCGGAAACATTCCTTTTTTTAGATGTAAGGTATATTTTTTAGATTACCCTATGTTATTTTCTGTACCCCTGACAATATTTGTCGAAAATTTCATGATGAATGGATGGTTAGTAGAGCTTAATCAATACACTCCTATTAATTAGCATCCATAAAATTATTAAGTCTATTTTTAAAATGGTAATCATTATCATTGTATAGCACAAAATTTTGTAGCAAATTGGATTATTTTTGATGCATCCTATTTTTATTCTTCCAGCTTTTAACTTCTATTTTATTCATAACATTCCACATTAACGCATTTCACTGGTTTTCCTTATTTCCCTCGCCGTTGCTTACAATTTCTGTATTTTCCACTTAAAAATCAATGTAACAATCCCGTCATATTTTGCATGTAATCAAATAACATTTTTTCGTCTTCTCTTTAAGAGAACTAGACGTATTATATTATATTTAAAAGTAATTTCGCAAACTTCGTACCAATTCGAATAAATAATATTTCAATTCGGAATCGATACAAAAAACTGTCTCGCTTTTCACCCTTCACCGATGAATTGGGGAGGATATAGGTGCTTATAGTGGCAGAATAGAACCGTCAAATATCATGACTGCGGATGATAATACGATATTATGTAAATTGTTTACGCTACTGGCTGCGAACGGGGCTGAACTTTGGGCACAGTGTGTGTGTACTCAGTATGACACGTTGGATATTTTTATGTAAAGAAAGAGAAAAAATATAATGTAAGTAATATATTTTCTTGCCATTCTGTTCTACGTTGTCTTATTTATTTATGAAATTATTTATTGCATAATAGCAGCATAAGGCGTCGTCGTAATTGGCAAATGATCATACGATGATACGATGCGTTCTCATCGCACGATGAGTTTAACATAAAATATTTCTTTGGAGAGTCCAGATCGAGCTCAATCTGTTATCACGCGAGCAAAAAAACGTTACATTCATCGCGCGATGAAAAAGCATCGTGGCAATTAGGATGACACCTACTAATCGTCAAATAGACTTTTATTTGGCTACCGATGCATAAGTAGGACCGTTTGTTGGTGTTACAATAAAATTCGTATTGAATATAATAAAAATCGTATGCATGTATCTGGACACCTTCAAGGCCAGAGTGAACAAGCATCTAGGTGAGCGTGTGTCATCGTAGGCCTCAATCAGGCGTGATTGTGGTCGAACGCCCAGCTACTAAAAAAGGTATTACCTACCTGATATTTCTGCTTTTTTGATAACAGAAACTTATTTATATCATAATTCCACATAATCAAGTCACATTTGACATAATTTAGTACACATCTCTGAAAAAACTTATAATTATTTGTCTTAACTATGCAGACGATGGCGAATCAGAAAAGCACAAACTGTTAATTTTTTTCAATAGACTTTGAACTCTATGAATAAGAAACTAATTAATAGAAACTGGGTATAAGAATTCGTATTTTGAAAAGATTTCTTCATGTTAATTTGCAACAGATGTGTACTGCGACAATTTTCACTGTGCCCCAGGTCGCGATTCTTGTTACGCTAGAGTTGTGACGACGCCAAAATATAATCCATTTTGAGATACATTTGCGGTCTCGGCGCAAACAAATTGAATTACAAACAATTACTGAGAAGACATCCTTGAATCGGCGAAAACAATGGCAAGATTCCGTATAAATTAATTTGTTCAAACGAAAATGGATTTCGCCACTTAAGAAGTAATAAGTCAACTTTTGCAATCAAATGCTCCAAAGGGCTATCAGGCTCTTTAATGAGATTGTTCTTTTTGTAAATTACTTTCAGGTAGTGTTTGTTAAAAGGGTGCTGTACACGCAAATGGCTGGAGGTTGTTACGGTAGCTATTAAAATCGTTAGCAACACTAAATTTGTTGAATTGTTTTTAGTGTAACACGATTTCAGGCCATGAAAATGACGGTGGAGAAAAGAGCTTCAGTGAGATAGGGCAAGCGGACTAGCGACTAAAATTTGGAGCGCCCAAACTGGAGTATTACCTTTCAGAAAATCACAGTCAAATATCACTACATTTTTGTAGTGTTGTATTTCTGTTGGTGAGTAAGGCTGACAGAGACGGTACGGGGTAGGGAAGCGGACTAGGGCAGCGCGCGAATTTCACGTCAGTTTTGAGAGCGTCTATAGTTTACAGTGACTGCTTACCACCAGACAGGCCGAACGCTTGTAGAGATCGTCTAATCTAAAAGTGAAGTTTAAACTTGATGCTGACGGTACTTTTAAGAGTGATCGAAGCGTGCTGCCTCTTTCGAGTCTAGCCAGCGACTGAATGACCAATGACTACAGTTAATTAGAGTGTGTTGCATCTGTCCACTGATTGTGCATGTAAGAGTAAGACAACGGAGGGGCGTTCAGTTTTAGATTAGACGATCTCTAATGTAGTATGCTTGTAACCAAATAACATAAGAAATTATGGATAGAATGCAGCGAAAATGAGAATGGAGAAATGGATGTGTGGAAAAATAATGTGAGCAGGAGTTTGAAAGTAGTTCCAGTGAGATAAAGTTAATGTGCATTTGTATAAATTTGATAATAGCTCTTGACAAATAAAAGTTTCTAAACAAGGAATAGAGTGAGATTTTCTTGCTCCGTCGCACAAAAACTTAAGAAATATTTTACGTTCGTATTCACAACTTATTAGTTCACGTTTTACTATCGAATTAAACGCCCATCATTCCAACGCGAGCTAAGAAATTTTAACAACTAAGTATTTCGATGTCGGAATATCAAGAAATGGAATTCTCTGCCAGAATATCGTCTTCTACCATTTCAAAAGAGGCGTGAAGAAGCACCTTGCAGGTAGTCAAGACGACTAGATGAGGGTGACTATTTGGATGCCATCAGATGAAATGGAGTCATTTATTGACTTTTTCTAAAAAAAAAACAATTTTATGCTCTACATTAGTCGCCCTTTTAAGATTTCTCTTCACAGATAATCAGTATTCAACGATTAACAAAATAAGAAATAAAGAAAGTATCTTTAATGTCTTTAAACCCCATATCGGTTTTGATATGTCATTGTCAGTGCGAATCAATAAATTCAACCCTTTTTATGCCTCAGCCGTTCTTTTTTATCGGTGTACTACGTGCATCATTCGCCGACGATAAAAATTCCGAGCAGCTCTTCATGCCGCATATGAAAATCGAAATAAGTTCTCTTTTTTGTGATGAATTTCACGTCAGCATTTACGGGTTTGCTTAAATACATTCAGTGTTGGCGTTATTACGACAGCTATTTGATTGAATTGAGATGTTTTATGCAATACTTTGTGTGTACAGTCGAACCAACTGAATCATGACCCACTTGGCCGATCATTCCTTTACAATCATAAAGGAGATGGCCCACTCTCCATACAAAGTTTGCCCCACAAGCAAAAATCCATGCGTCACAATCAAAGTTGGATTTTTGAGTTAGTTTTACACTCTATTATAAGATTAAATATTAGTTATTGCTGTATATAGCGGGGTTTTAAAGTTACAAGCACATTTTGGCACCATGAAATTGAGATCATTTTACTAAGTAAGTTCTAACATATTATGCTTAAATCCATTTTAATATTATTTATTTTTTGAATAAATAACATTTTTCATTCATTGTTTAATCACTGAATGTACCTACTACCTTTGGGTGGACAACATATATCCCCCAGTTAGGGTCATCAAATAAAACACAGTCTCATAATTTATTCTGTTTATTTCTTTAATCATCTTCAATTACTATGTTATCCAAAAATGCAGCAGGAGGATTTAAGCTATCCGGATTATACCTAGCCCAAGACAGAAACCATAGAATAACCATTACATGAGAACAGCATCCAACAGTTCTACTACCTGCTTTGCAGTTACAGTAATAGCCTGTTATGCTATCTTCTGTGTGTTCTATATTTTGTGATTCATAAGTCACATAAGTATAATATACTTTAGTAGAATGTCGAGAACTTATACGACCACGAATTAAAGGTCTACTTATGTGTTGACTTTCAGGCACTTCCAACTGTGAATTTATTTCAATTATAAACATTCCACCGTCTCTCACATGCTCTCCATAATAGGAACGGGCCTGTTTTATTTGATACGTTCCTAGAGCAATCATTTCTAATTGACTCATCGTCAAACGAGGGAAAGTGGAGAGATGTGGTATATGGGCGCTTATACTTCGGAAACTAGCTCTTTGTCTATTCATATTCCTATGTATTACATAATCTCCTAAATAGTTTGGTTGATGCAATCTTCTTAATGCTCTGTCAGCAATATTACTGGCATCTGGTCTGTCCTGCAGAAGTGGATGGAAGTGATTTATTAATGCACCAGCTATTGAAAAATCAATAAAAATATGTGGTGCCGCAAGGTTAAAAAAATCTTGCCGTAATAACTTAAAATCTCTTTTAAAGCGTCCATTTACCACTTCTACCACCCACCTGACTAAAGTGATATGACGTGTTTTATTTGCCTGTAGTGTATTTAGTTGAAAGTTGCCTTCGAGTACGGATTCCGGCATGTGCACATTGTAACCATAACTCTGTAAATCTTGAACAGCATCCCGGAATCCTCTGTCAACAATGAACACATCTCCGGCTCTAAAAAATGACCGCATTGGTCCGGCACTATCAAGAAAGGCATTTTTCATGATTAAAGCATCAGATTCTTTGGCAGCATATGGCCCTAAAATGTCTAAAATGTAACCATCTGAACACACAAGCAAAAAAGGCTTTACAAGATTACGATACTTATGTAAGCTGTAGGTATCTTTTTGGAACTTATAGTTACTACTTTTCTGTGTATAACTATAAGTTCCATCACAAATTACAACAATTGGCTGTTCTCCAGTAATGGTTAAATGTCTCCCAAATAATTCACTGGGTATAGTTAAATTATGCTCACTAGCTTGTTGAGCCGTCAAATGGCCCAAACCAAAATGATTTTGAACATAGTTCTGCTTTAAGCAATCTCTAACAATTGTTATTTTTCTATTAAATGTACTTTTAGAAACACCAAAAATTGTTGAAAGTCTTGCATCTGAATCACCTGTTCTTAATTTGGCTAAATACATAGCCAATGCTGTTTTATATTTAATTATTGCATTAATGCTAGCTGTGTCATTTATAATGTCATAAAACTGCTGCACTGTAACCCCTATCCAATAATGACGTATGTGATCATTCATATTCTCAATATTTTCAAAGTCTACTATTTGAGTGCCTTGATTATTTTGGGATAAGTATAACATATCCTCAATTTGATCACAGGTGAAATTGCTTATTAAATATTCATGTTCTAAACTGTCCCAATTATTATTTAATAAATGATCAGAGCAAATACGAGCACAACGAGGAATATATATATTATAATCGATTAAAATTCTTTGCCTTATGACCACTGGTATTAAGCGCAGTATTCGTTCAATGTTAAGACAATCACTTATTATACACCGTCTTGACGTTGAAGAAACTCTTCTATAATTCGGCAATGAGATAGTAGGCCTTTGAGGTTGTGCTTCTTGTTGCTCTGGTACAAGTATAGGTAGTTGTGGAGGAGCTGGTGGAGCTGGTGGAATCAGTGACTCTTCATCTACTTGAACACCAATATCCACATTCAATAGCATCTCAGCATCTCCCTGCAGACAAATAGATATTTTTTCTATATAATAATATATCTTCTTAATTTATAAAGGCGCTGCAGACTACCGGGAGTCTTAAAATAATCGAAAACCCAATGTGTCTGGAATGTGTGGTTTAACAGATTAAAATATGTATATAGTACTTATTATTTCCTATTCTTTTCAATAATATGAAAAAATTAATAGTAGTATATAATAATGTCTGCAAAAGTTAAAATAGCTGTGCCATAGTAATTGACACCCGCCTCCCCATGATATAAATCAGTGGGAGGCGTGTTCAATAAAATTACAAAAGGTTACTATTAATAAAATATCACATTATTCTAATACATACCATTTCACTATCAACATTAGGCAAGCTATGTTCTGGCTCCTGTTCTGCTGTACTGTCTACAATTGCCACTTGAGCCCTTGTTGCTCTTCTCCAGCATGGTCTACAAACTCTTGTAAATATTGGAAGATCAGCCTAAAGAAAAATAATAGGTATTTCATATAAAATCATAATTCATAGATCTTACTTCACAATAAAAAATAAGCTAGTTGTGCTTTATTAAACGTACCTGAATCTGAGGCACCCATGCTTTAATTATTGTATATTCTTGTCTATTTCTGTTAATGGGAATACTTCTTGCTCTTAGAACAGACACACCACATCCTAAGCATACTGATTTATGCCCATAATCTCGTGATGGTTCATCAACTTGAGCTTGTAACTGAAGAATAACACAGCATTCTTGACAAACTCGATGTTCTGGTAAAATCTGCAACATAAATGTAATATCAGAAAAAAGTTGAGGTGCCATAAGAGGTATAATTCAATACAACCAAAGATCAAAAGTGATCAATATATTTATGAGATAATTCTGTTAGTTCTTTGTCCCAGCTCTTTTGACAGCCGCCGAGCGAGGGGTTATTGACTACTTTGGATTTGTTTATGAACGATGCATGTCCCCAGGAAACAGATTCAATGTGTATTCATAATCTAAGGTGTATGGATGATCCATCTGGGCGTTTTAAGGATTGTAACTAGTAACAATGATCATTAGAAAGGCAGGATTTACGATAGGTACATCTACAACTATAATAAAAATGGTTTTCAGTGCGGAGCTTGTTATTAAATCTTAGTTAATTGTTTGTGTGATACGTACCTCCCTAATTGAAATCCAAGACGTCAAGAGATCACGCAACGGTGTGTCTAATTCTAGCACTCCTCGAGATGCAACACGGAGATTGTTGAATGTAATAGAACAGTTAACACAACGGTTTAGAAACGCCATGTTTACACTAGGTGCATACAACACAAGAGTCACTATCTCAAACTAAGTTTTCACTGTCACGATATGTTTGAATGCAAACTTGACAATACCACGGAGGACCATACGATCAACTCGACGTAGACTGTAAGAATTACACTGAAACACGCACAAAATACAAGAAGATAACGATAGCACACATTAATGCGGCACAACGAAATTCCTTGTGAAGAAGACGCGAGCAGAGCAACTTCCGTTAAAATTCAGTTTTATTAGATTTTTTTAAATTCTATCTATTACGGGACGGCAAAGGAATCTAACCCATACAGCCATATCTTTTGTTTTCTATCTACTTTCTTAATGACTGGCTTTAAAAATGCGGGGGTCACACATTTTATTGAATCTAGGGAGTGTTTTGCGAAAAATGCATAGCAACAGACTTCATATATTTCTTCATATAGGTACTGATACTGACTGGTGTATTACATGTGACTCAAAAGCCTTGAAGACATAGCCGTAACGTAAAGGAAACTAATACAATGAAATGTAGATTTTTTAAATCCTTTTTTCAATTCATTTTAAATCCCGCTAGATACATAGTATCCATTTATACACTAGCATTTTATAATTTAAATAAAGTTTTTTCAAAATAACATTGTCAGGTCTCTTCATGTTTTTCAATATTCAAACATAAAACGACTTTGGGGCAGGAATGGGCCATCTCCTTTAGTTAGGTTTTCTTCGCTATCATGCGTGTTGCACTTAGTACGTTTTAAATATGAATATAAATAAATATATAAAAATGTGTCATTACGGGTCATAGATCTATGCAATTTTACTGTTTGTTATCATTGCAATAAAGTCTCAATTGGGATTTCAAATAAGATGCCGTTCATAATCTAAACTCTTTCCACTACTGAGAAAAAAGAATAACTATTATATTTTTAAAAATAAAATTACGTTATGTGTCAGATGTCAAGTAGTAGTTGAAAAAATTTTAATAGGCCATATATATTAGATACTGTCAGTGTCTAATAAATTGATAACAGGTTCGTTACTTAAGAATTGTATGTTCAAGCGAATTTCAACCTACTTTGTATTGATTGTCTGCAGGAAAATGATCTTAAGGTGGGTCATGATTCAATTTGGTCAACTGTACATAATAATAGTAACTGCACTATTCGGACAAGTTATATTGTAGCTTAATATAATTTGAGGTAGATGTTAGCTTAAAATAACAATGATCATTGATTATTGTGACATTTAAACATGTTAGAAGTAGATTAACGCTTTACTTCCATGACATATTAACGCCAGCGCTTGTGCAGTAATAGGTACTAAAGTGTAGGGCGCCTTCAAATTAGTCGCTTAGCGCCGCGCTGCTGCCGTGCAACTAAATTGAAGACACCCTTAACAGTTACCTATTATAAGTTTAATTATTAGTCTTTATATTATTATGACTAGAACTAATGAACTGCAAAAGGAAGATAAAACTTGCAGAGTTTCTTGCCGGTATACTTCTGATACCGTACCTGATACTGTACAATAATTGTTTATAATGTTATTAACAGTAATCCCTACTAATATTATCAATGGGAAAGTGAATCTGTCTATCTGTTACTCTTTTAAAACCAGTGCACCGACTTTGGGATGGATGAGATTTGGTACAAATATTCATTAGACGTTTTAAAAGGATATAAGCTACCTTTTACGCGAGAATAGGCTTGAAGGGGCTGAAATAAGGGATGAAAGTTTGTATGGAAGTTCGTCATTGTTGAAGATAAAACCATGAAACTTTGACATTAGGCACTAGTTTAAAAAAAGCGTACAGATATTGTCTAGACGGAAATGACAAGACATTTTGCTACCTTTTGTCGAGAAAAAAAGGTTTGAAGGGGTTGATATAAAGGATGAAACTTTGTAAGGAAGTTCGTCACTATGGAAGATAAAACCATGAAACTAAGAAATTTCTGAGAAACATTTGATAAGAAACAGATAAGTATTTGTCGTAGCGTTTTGAAATTGTCACCTAGGTATTTGAAAATCGAAACAAATTCCAATAAATAACTTACCCTCGCGGATGAAGTCGCGGGCAAGAGCTAGCTGAGTTTGAGTTTTTCGTAAATTTCTATCAATTTATAAATAAATGTTGTCAAAAACATATTTTATCCTAAATTTATAAAATAGATAAAAAAGGTATAACAAATATACCTATATTTTAAGTTATTACATAATAATATCTGTGATAATATAATTATAAAGTAATTTATTTAGCCAAAACAAATCAATTTACACAATAGCAATAGTATTGGACCTAAGCATTAATTAATGAGGTTAATGAGAAACTAATTGTATCAATTTAGTCCTTAGTATAATGTTATTGTGTGGTAACGGACCCTTTAATTAGGTACATTGGGTTGATTGGTGGTGTAGGTACGCTATTTTACGCTGGGATCGATTTCCAATAAACTGTCGCAATTGCAGAAGAAATTTGCAAATTGCTGCTGCAATTGTGGAAAAGTCAGGATGGATTACTAATAAAATTTACTAGGTGGTAGACCCATATGTAGGGTCATCTGGGTAGGTACCACCGCCTTTCTTATTTCTGTCGTGAAGCAGTTCACTGTGTTTCGGATCGAAGGGAAAGGTAGCCAGTGTAATTACTGGGCATGGAGGGCATATCATCTTAGTCCCCAGGATGGCAGACGCACTTGCGGTGTTAAGTGATTTACACTTAATATTGCTAGTGTCTATAGGCGGCGGTGACTACTTAACATCAGGTGGGCCGTAAGCTTGTTTGCCATCTCGTAACATAAAAAATATATATATAAATTATACCAAATTAAAATGAAAAACAAGAAAGGAATCCTGTCACAAACAAGCGCTGAGACGCTACATTCCGCCACCGTACCTCATGACGTCAAATCCGTCCCCGCAGCTTCCTGGTTGTCCACAACCGTGCGTTTTTCGCGCAATTTTCTACCGCAAACCACAAGACTGTGGATCCAACTATCACTAACGGTATTCCCGAACCGATACGACCTCAAAATGTTAAAAAAGATCGTACTCTTTCCTTACACCGGCAACTATCAGCTGAACCGTCTGCTCGTTTTTCCACATTTTCGAAAAAAAATCAGATAAGGAACTTGATTAAATTACTCGTGTTTAGCTCAGTTATAAGAGCACTCGCCTGGATAGCAAAAGGTCGAAGAGTCCCGTGACGTCTCAAGCTCTAGATCATGACAGGATGGTTTTCTTGTTTTTAGATTTATAATTAATTTGGTATAATTTTCAAATCATGCTACATCTACATTTTTACTCGTTCAAAAAGTACCAAACACGTTTAACCATTGCACAGTAAAAATCTTTAACAATTAATCAAACTTAACACTTTGAACTCAATAAATGTGACACATCATTTCGAATTTTATTCGGTTCACAGCTGCTCCACAGTTGTCGCGGCTCGAGAATTATTACATCAATCGTCGGTTACATTATTCATTGGGAAGAAAAATTCATTCATCAAACGTGTGTTGGAAGTGTATGAAATACGATTAATCGAACACAAGGAATCAATCATTTGCACATACCTCCATAAAGAGTACTGACATATTCCCAAACTCGTGTGTGGTTGTACGTTATTATAGGAATTCGGGACGGACTAAGGGATTATTGTGGATAGAAAATTAAAACAGAATTTCATTTAAATACATACATACACACAATCACGCTCACAATCCCAAATGGTATTGAGCAAACAGTTTACACTTGTGTTCAACCTTCATGTGTTCTCATATATGTACGCAATTTAAAATCCATCATCGTATCAGCAGAGAGACGTCCACTGTTGGACATAAGCCTCTCCCAAGGATCTCTAACCCGAATGGTCCTGCGCTGCCCGCATCCAACGGCTTCCCGCGACCTTTATCAGATCGTCGGTCCACCTTGTGGGGGGCCTACCAACACTGCGCCTCACGGTACGCGGCCGCCATTCACGAAGCTTTAAAATAATAATAAAAATCCATAATTTTCAAAACAGTACAGAGTTTGCAGTGCGGAGTTATCTCTAAAAGACGTACTACCAGACATTGAAAGTAAGGTAATTATGATATTTTTATCTCACGAACGCGAATGAGTTATGACTGTGTGCACATATAGATGCACATTGTATATGTGTGCATCAGTGCGGGAGCGATCAGCGCTGGCACTGTTAGACCGAGACAACGGGCATGTCTATTTATACCACAGATTTATAATTACTGACGTTTATAGATTAGCAATGAATCAACTAGGGCGATACAAAAAAAAATAAAAACTAATGTGTGAGTAATGCGCATGTGTGCGTGAATAATGTACTGCACTCTGACAGTTGCTGTCTTTTCTACGTTTGAAATGGTCTCGTCTATCTGTCTCGCTTTAATATACGCATTAGTATGCTCTTTCTCTTTCACATTGCCGATGTACAGTTTCCTATGTCTATGATTTATACAAAAAGTCATGATTCGCGTGGATTTGTGGGATTAAAATACTATACTAAATTGAACTATGTAGAATAGAGAGGGTGATAAAAAGACTTGAAGAATTGTGTTACTGTAACTGCCTGTACTCCGGTAAATCTTAAGATTTTCAAGTAAATCCTTAGATTTACCAACTTTTATTTGCAAAATTCCGAACTGTTCTGTGATAGTCGTTCATTTCGAAATTTTACCATCATACACTAGGTAAATAAGATTTACTTGAAAGACACGGTAAAGGTTGAAAAATAGGCAAGTCTTAACGTGTTAGATGCATCGTCGCGTACTCGTGGGCAGTGGTACATAACACATTAGACTCTCCCAAAACAGTGTACTCCGCATGGTCGTAAAAAATAACCCTGAACCTACCTATCACTCGGCCAACTGGGTACAAAACATATTGGACTGTTTTATTACAAAAACAAACATTTACCAACCGTCATTGGTAAAAGTTAGTATGTCCCACACTCTAAAGGTAAAAGCCTGAAAAGCCGTCTGTTTTTATAAACTCCTTATATTATTTGGTAAATCTTAGGATTTACCAAAATTTGTTGGTAAAACTAATGTTGTTAATTCTAATAAACCAATTTACGGCCTTTAACAAAAACAGATAACATTTTTATATACACGACATAATAAGAAATGACTTTACCAACTAACCCAACTAATGATGCATGACGCGCCGCTCCATTCACAATTCGTAACATCGCCTTTTTCAAGCCTCACTCTTTCCGCTGTCAAACCCTTCAGTGTTGTCAAAAAGGGGCCAATTTGCTCAACAGTTGAGCCCAATTACTCTGAGTCCGTCACTGGGCCAAAGGTTGTATGCCAGTTTGTCCACCGAAAAACGGTAAGCATTCGCCGCGAGTGGCGAGGCCCAGTTCCCAGGAAGATAGCCGGGATAACGCCGGCGTTCAACACTCATTTGTAACCCGGGTTTAATGGAACTTTTTTAGAGCCCGTCACTTTTCTACGTCAGTTTTTGCGACCGTTTTAATTGTCTTACTTTGGTAAATATTCCAGTGTTGCTTCCACGGGCATAGGACTACATGAAATCAACAGACATATTCGAACCAAACCTATCAAACTGTCCACTACCGTAATTTTAATTAATACATACACAAAGTATAAGTTGTATAAGTCTAAAATTACAAGCAATATAATCACGGAATGATTTACTTAAGATTGAAGCTTGATCTAATTTTTGATACACAATAGCTTTATGTAGGTACGATTGCACGCATATCAAGGGTAGCAGTCATCAAGCAAAACCAGCACCTGTTCACAACGGGATAAAGTCTAAATGGTTTCGTTCTGTATTCTATAGATGTGCCCAAAATTTTAACTTTGCTTTAATAACTTTTGTTCAACACACTAGAAACAGAGCTTAATGGAATTGGTTTTAGTTTGATTTTGGTAAAACTATTAAAATTGTTTTCGGTGTGTGTTTGAGTAATGGGTTTACCTGCGATCTAGATTGTCATTAAATATATTGTGCCGAAGTTATAATATTAAAATAAAAGGTATTTGTTTAATACCACATGTTTTTTGTAAAGAAAGATTCGGGATAATTTGTCCTCAAATTTAAAATATTTTCATATCTTCAACTGTCTCCGTTTCAAATTTGTGTCTGGATGGTGGTACGGTCTTGTTTTGGTGGTTGACTGCTGTCGAAAGATAGGCTCTATGGATAGTGACATTAAATAACCTTTTGCACTATTTAAAATTTAATGCCACTATTTGTTTTTCTAGTGCCTACTACATGGCCCATAATGATCATCATCATTTCAGCCACACGACATCCACTGCTGAACAGAGGCCTCCCCCAAAGAACGCCACAACGACCGATCCTGTGCTCCTCGCATCCAGGCGTGACCAGCAACCTTACTGAGTTCGTCAGTCCACCTTGTGGAGAGCCTACCCATACTGCTTCGTCCGGTGCGCGGCCGTCACTCGAGAACTGTTCGGCCTCACTGGCCATCCGCTCTCCGAGCAATGTGCCCTGCCCCTTGCCACTTAACTTTTGCAATTCTTTGGGCTATGTCGTCAATTTTAGTTCTTCTGCGGATGTCCTTATTCCTGATTCGATCTCGCAAAGAAACACCGAGCATAGCCCTCTCCAATTGTGGCTTTTTAACCGACTTCAAAAAAGGAGGAGGTTATCAATTCGACTGTATATTTTTTTTTTTTTTTTTTTTTTTTTAATGTTTGTTACCTCATAACTCGTTACTGGGTGGACCGATTTTTAAGATTCTTTTAACCTTTGGAAGCTAGTGCTTGTCATGGGGTCCCATTTAAATTTTATCGACATCTGACAAGTAGTTTTTGAGTTATCCCTAATAATGCCTATTGACATTGATGATATCGTAATTTTATCACTTGTGTGTCTAAAAGATCTTGAGGTAGTTTCCTGAAAATTTCTATACTTAAAACACTAAAAAGCAGAAAAAAAATTTTTTAAAATAAAAAAAAACCGCCTTCAAAAAACGGAAGAAATAAAAATTTTGTTTATAAAAATCTAAATGTTTTTTGAGGTCGGTCCCAACCTTAATATTTGTAATAAACGCTGTCACTTGTATTTGGGACCGACCTCAAAAAACATTTAGATTTTTATAAACAAAATTTTTATTTCTTCCGTTTTTTGAAGGCGGTTTTTTTTTATTTTAAAAAATTTTTTTGTGTAACTAAATGTTACCCGATGCCAGCCCCTTTTGTTATCTTGAGTGTGATTGTATGTACCTAAGTATAATTTAATGTGTTTCTATTTTTATATTTCTCAAATTATTCATAATAAACCTAAATATGTGTAAATTCAAATTATAATAATTAGATATAATGGCTATTTCAATTATTACTGTTTGATATTATGATTAATTACTATGATTACTGTTTGTAACGTTTAAAAATCTTTTTTGATATTGACTGTAATGTAATTCCTATTTAAAGTAAATTGTAACAAATCAAACAGGAATCAAGTAATTAAAAACTTATTTAAAACAAAAACAATGCCCTGGACAACACTAAATAAATGTGATTTGTTTGTTTAATTAAGTTGAAAAATATTTCTTGGGCGCTATATTTTTTGTCTCCCTTCCGTAAAGAATTTTAAGTAAGTACAGAACCGTTAATTTACCCCCAAAAAGACTGTTGAAAGGTCGAATGGACTGTTTGTAAAACAAACACGTTTTTTCTCCACTTGAAAAGTGTATTTAACCGGAGGAAATAACGGAACGGAACATCGCTGATTGTGTTCTCTGATAACGCAAACCGTTATTTACCACGATAAGGTCCCGATGATTTAAGGAACGAAGATAACGCAGCGATTTAGTGCTTAAAATAAGCTGTTTACAATATTTTCTTTGAGGATTTTGACGCGTTAATAGCTTTAACACAACTCAATGGAATTGTTGAGTTGCGATACCAAGAAATGGAAATTGTATGATAATTATGGAGTTGAATTTGGAATGAAGGGCTGTGTTTGTGTTGGTTTTGTCTACGATGGCTGACCGTGAAGGTCAGTTTTAAATGAGAATATCTGAAAGGCATATCTTTAGAGATTACTCTATGCGTAATTAATATATTTCCACGCTCACACCAATTATCTAGCCCGAAGTAAGTATCATTAAGAACTTGTGTTACGGATACTAGATAACTGACATTTTTTTTTAATATACATAATAATTCATTTTTTAATATACATAGTAATTACTTACTTGCACTCTAATGACAATAAATTATAATCTTATTTTGAATGATTTGACATGTTATGCAGTTCTGCATAATATTTACTACTCAAAAGGGAAACAAACCCCAAAAAGTAATAAAGCATATTGGATGTTTGGTTCGCGTTCGTCAATAGATGGCGCTGCCTTTTGTTGTATTGCGGTACCAAAGCAGTCTCTGCTGTTATTACAATAAAGTTTTGCCTTTGCTTATGTTTTGATTCATTTAAATTCTCTCTCTTCGTCGAGTTTTTGGTATTTTGTACTGATATTGTACACCTTCACAGTTAGCCGACAATTAGGACAGGCGTTACAAAATGTAACACCTGTCCTAATTGTCGGCTTTCCTTTCTTCTTTCAGTGTAACTTACACTCTTTCTCACACCTTGATTATAAAACATGCTGTCACTTTTATTTGCTGAATGAAAGACAGAGAATCTCGGTTTTTTAGTAGCATCAGTTTTAAACTACGACTACCATTAGTTTACAATAAATTGTAATGAGGAGGTTAACCATTAGAGGATAATCGAGGTAAAAAATCCTAACCCATTCGAGTTTACGATCTGTGCGCACAAACTCGGGTATATTCTCTGTATAATATTTATTATCTATATAGTTATTAAGAATCTGTTTTAAAACTTTTTATTCCCTCTTTTTAATCTTCTTTTTATCTTTATGAACACTCCTATTATTATAACATTGTTCATATTATGCTACAACACCCCTCTTTCACTGCAATAATTTCAACGAATTTAGCTATTACAACCATTTTATAATTTCATCTCAACATTTAACAATCGGTATTATTCCTTTCACGTAAACCTATAGGCACTTCTATAAAACGTGGAACAAATTTCATTTCTACTAAAAGGCCAAACTTTCCCAAAAGCGAAGCTGAACAATTTATTTCGAGGCTTATAACTTACTGTACTATTAAGTTAAATAAATCTGAAAGAAAAAGCCCCATTACATAAATGCACAGCTGTTGGCACAACGCATTAGTGGAGTCGCCGTCAACGGCGCTCGCATTCTTTTTGTGCATATTTTGCAGTGGAATGCGATTTAACATTCGTATAAAGTTTTGTTTTGAGTTTCATGTGCATTTTATATTTTAGTAGCGACCTGTGTTATTTATTTTCCTTAACTGCTATTATTAAGCAACTCGTTAGTCGTGCCCTGGTGTTTTATAGTATACTATAACTAGGCGTCAAACATTTTCTTGTTAGTCAGAGCCTGCGATCAACGCATCACCCCGTTTTTCTCGGAATTGATTGACACATTTCACATTAAAATTCTATTAAATACAATCAAATACAGCATAAACCACTCAGGAGTAATGTAACATTCTACTGGTGAAAGAATTTTTAAAATTGGTTAAGTACTTCCAAATACTACTTTCTACAAACAAAATCTTGGCCTCTTTATAATATTAATGTAGACCACGAGGCTATGGGCTCAATTGAGTTCGTATTTGAGCAGAACTCAAAAGTGTGATAACACTATTTTCAACATACTTGAAGGGCAGAAAATTAACCTTATTTTAGATTTTGGCGGTAGTGGACTCTCAAAATACTTAAAGTTACTACGTAAGTGTAATGATAATTCTATCATGCTAATTTCATATTTATCTAAGTTTGGATGTTTATCCACAACAAGCGACAAATTTTCAAAGGATTTGGATGTCGCAACCTGCAATGGAAGATAGGATTTTTTACCAGTATTAACCCGGAATGTTGAGTTGATTTTGTTTGTTTGTTTATTAAAGGCTTGTTACTTTTTTGGGTTTGGTGCCTCTTTAATGTGGGCGACAGGCTGACAAACTGTCATTGTTTTGAGGCAGTGCATGGCATATACTGCCAGATGTGGCTTTGGTGTAACGAAATATTTCATAAGGCTCTACTCAATCCCTTTTGGAACTACGATGTATGTATTATGTTCGTGTGAGATGAATTAACTGCTTTATGAGAAAGCTATGCATACCAAGCAACGGCACAAGCATAAACATAAGTTCGGGGTGGTTTTAGGCGCGTATAGGAGTGCCTTCTGCCACGCGCACACTAGTGTTGAAGCGTTTATAAGTTCGTATAATCCATGTTGATATTGACTCACCATTACCGGTTCGAGCGATCACGCCGCGCCGGAATAAACCGGTGTAGCGCGTAGCGCAGTATGCTAAACCTAACGTACCTATACGCGCAGAAAAATGCTAACCTGAAACTGCTCAAAGATAACACTGTTTTAACAACAACACAACCTTATTTTTTTCAGCGTTGCTAAAACAAAGGTTCTGTGTCACATATCAGCATCTTCACAGGACCGCTGATGGTCTCCCGAGACACCAAACGACACATCACGGATAGGGCGACTGGCAGTTTTGCATCAAGGTCAAGAAACCAACCCATCACGTAGGGACGTGAGCAATAAAAATGGCACGAGACGCGATGCGACCCGACTTTGAACGAATAAATCAAAAAGTAATTGCACCGATACATACCTTAAGTTAAAGTTTTGAAAGAAGACAAATAAAATAATTTTGATATCTTAGGACAATGACTTAGTCCTAGCTTAAAAGACTTTTAATAGCGGCAGTACTAAACCGGTCATCAGATTATCCCAACCTAACCAACAAACATACTTAGTATGTATTTCTGTTGTAATTGGACTGGTGGTCCTATTATATCGCTTACCCTTGTTACGTGTTCATAGAACGACGTATAACAAAAGTATATCAAAGACTTTCATAATTGATTTTTGCCTGCAGCTACTTCTCTAATCCAAAAACGTCAAATCATACATCATTGGTCAGGTTAAAACTTTACGTTATAGAGGGTCCGTAGAAAAAATCAGCTACGTAGCAGATAATCCAGCTTCTTATACATTTCCCTCCCTCAATGGAGGGTTGACATGACGGCCGTGGTCGTATGATAAAGTGCCAAATTCAACCCGCCTTTCATGTCGGCGGAACTTTCGTCTCCCTTGGAGCCAATTAGGGATTCGGATGTTTATGAAAGAGTGAAGACGTGTTTATATGGCTCTTGAGATGAAAGAAAGAATATTATATCATGGGAACTTGCGTTTTTAAAGAGATTCGGCGAAGGCATGATAACGTTAAATAAACTGTACGTATATTTGTGTAAGAGACGGTCAGTAAGGCGCGGTCGTTCTTCGTAAAGCTAAGCTACCAAGTGCATGGTCGTAACTCGGATGGATGAAGAAAAATTTTCCAGTTCGATTTTTCTCCGTGCTTCAGAATGCACGTTAAGCTGCTCTCGAAAGATAGCAGCCGTTCCTAAGGAGAGTTGTAAGCCAGGCAGGCGGCCAGCCGAAAAAATCTGATGTCGAAACATATACCAGTATTATTTTTTTTGTGTAAAGTTCTATCCAGACCTTCCGTACACAATGTAGGATTTAATAGATCCCAAGTAAAAATGATATTGGTTTAGAACCTTCTGCAGTATAGGTATTTATTATATGCATAGCCTGTTAGTCTAAATCCAAAGTCTAAGGCGCAAAGCACACTGATCTTGCAGACGGCAAGGATACGGCGCGGATATCATTCTGTTTCATTCAAATACCATACCAAACACACGGCAATAAGGTCATTCATTGAACAAATTCAACGGCCCTCATCGGACGCGCACATTTCGGCGTTGAATTTGTTCAATTAATTACCTTATTGTCATGCTTCGCGCCTAAGAGTTCTCGCCCACGGCGCCTTTTTGTAGCAATACCAAAATCATCGCTGCTAAAGCGCGTTAGTCGCATTTGCAACGCGATACAGAAGCGATGCCAACGCGCTACTAACGCGCTGCAGCATCGCCACTGTATCGATGAAAACGTGCTACCGTGTCGGACGACATCGGGGTGATAAAGGGGGGAGGGTGCCGCGTGAGTAGAAAAGCGAGCATAAGTGCAACATAGGCAGGTAGAGTTCTATTACCAATCACGTGCGCAAAATGGTGTCGTTCGACACAGAAAAAAATATTATGGCAATTCAAAACTATCCAGTAACCATATTACTGGATAGTTTTGACTCGACGATAGAAGCGCGACAGTATCGCGCTAGCATCGCGACAGTATCGCGTTTGCATCGCGACTGAATCGTGGTTATGTGGGCGAGGGAACACAGTTAGCAACCGCATCGCGACTGTATCACGACTGTCGCGATGCGAACGTGCGACAGCATCACTACAAAAACTCGCCGTGGGCGTGGGCCCTAAAAGTTCAAATCTCAGTGAAAAAATAGAATACTGCATGTAGAAGACTAACAAGCAACCTAAACTTTTCTTACCATAATCATACACGGCTATTGGACGAGTTTCAATATCTTTTAAATTATTTATATGAAAATTTAAAACGGGAAGGCGTAGTTAAAATATTTTCATTGGCTATTTCCAGCGATCGTTCATCGGTTTGTCGGGGTGTTTTATGTGCCATACATAACGAAATGTCACGCGACAAGCGTGAAGTATACAACTGCCGCATGATTTAAAATGCTGATTTCAATGAGCTTATTTCTATAAGGAATTGCGGACTTATGAATGCCAATTCATTTTATAAATAACAGAAGGCAGGGCTGTGAAGCCGAAGTTTCAGGCCAGGTATGATAGATAATAAGCATTTTTAATCCCTGGCCCAAAAAAGCGACTACGGCCTATATGACTACGGCCTTTTTTGACTACGGCCTTACTATATAAATAAAGTTTACTATATAACAACTTTACTAGATAAAAAGTTTAAAACCAAACCAGTAGTTGCACCCACCCTCTGAAAGCAGAGGCGTGTCAGGGGCTTACGAACAACTTGTTTCACTCAATACAGTTTAATAAAATCGTCGTTCTTCTTTAATATATTAAGTATAGCCAGTAATATCACAACAGCCTTTATAATTCGACCCTTATTCGACACTGCTGGGACGCAAGGTCTCTCCTTGTCATCGAAGGAGGTTTAGGCAGTAGTCCACCACGCTTGCCCAATGCGGATTGGTGAACGAAGTCTAAGGTGAGCAAGTTGCTTATCACACGGAAGTAATTTTCTATTCAAATAAACTACTGTTTCACACGTAGACAGAGAAACCTATAGACAGCTAGTAAGCGTGTCACTGAAAGGGACAGAAAAAAAAGTACATACTAGATTTAGAGTTGCCAGGTAAGGATAAACTTACCCCATACCTCTGTTCCCTTTTTGTATACAAAAACTAACATGCTAATACTTAGTAGGTAACGTTACATGTTAAAAATATTACTAGGAAACTTTTTAATCCATTATTAGAACTGACAAATACATACCTAGTTTCAAAACATCGGAGATAAATCTTTTGAATTAAATACGTATTTGGAGAACTAACAAATTGTTTTATTATTTTAGATAATTTACATTGCACACTGACATGACTTAAACGGTTTACCCTTGTTTGGTATAACAACGTTTGCTCGAAAATCGTTTCGTCTAATTTCAGTTGCAATAAAGTCATTTCGCATAATTATTCATTTGACCGAATATTCAATTGGTAGAATTTTATTTAGCATAATTATTTATTTGACATAATGTCATTTCACCGAATTTTCATTTGCACTAATTTTATTTAACCTAATGTTTAATTGGTAGAATTTTATTTAGCATAATTATTTATTTGACATAATGTCATTTCACCGAATTTTCATTTGCACTAATTTTATTTAACCTAATTTTTAATTGGTAGAAAAAATGCCAAATAACTAATGTCATTTCATTTTATTTAAAGTGAGTAAATAATTATGTGATGTATATCAATGTGAGAAACGCCCTAAAGTCGCTTCTGGCACTCGCCGGCCGCTGCCGCGGCACGCTCGCTTCGCTCGCTCGGCTCGTGCGCTTTGTTCATGTCAACCTAACTCGCTCGTCGCTTCGCTCCTCGCTAACCTATTGTTCAATTGAACATTCGATGAAATGAAAATTATACCACCTGAATAATACATCAAATGAACATTATACTTTTTGATCAATAGCGCAAATGTTGTTATCGCAAATGAACATTCGATGAAATGAAAATTATACCACCTGAACAATACATCAAATGAACATTATATTTTTTGATCAATAGCGCAAACGTTGTTATCGCAAATGAACATTCGATGAAATAAAAATTATGTCAATCGATATATACAAAGTGATTATTTTCTTAAACGTTATTCGAAGAAATGATTTTCGACTAAACGTTGTTATACGAAACAAGGGTGAACCGACTTAAACAACAACCCGCTGCCTAGCAACCAGTAATAAGGCTATATGCCTTCACAAATATTTAGTAATATAAGTCATGGTAGGTACTGATTATTATATGTACTTCAAGATAACATGCATTTTTCAAAGGAATACCTAATTCTGCTAAGTATTCGCCAGTGAACATGGAAAAAAACATAGAAGAAAGGAAAAACTACAAATGTAAAAAAAATCGGAAGTGATCTCCCCTTGCCTTTCTCGTAGGTATACCAAAAACGACTCAAAAGTTGATAGAAACCTTATTATTTGGAGTGCGTTCCAAAACCAGGTGAAGCCTAGTAGGCAGCGTAAGAAAGCTTTCTAATTGGTGTAAATTAACTATAGATTAACAAAACTAGCCAATGGTGAAAGCGCTTCTTAATAACGACCAATAGTGAGCTACCATTTACTCTACCCCGAGTAAATTGAGATCGTTTTGGAACGCACCCTTGATGTCATACACGTATGTTAAATTTGGATGCAATAAGTTAAAGCATACTCGAGTTATCGTGCTAACGCACAGACAACATAATTTCAAAACCGGTATTTTTGGACTCAGGAAGGTCCAAAACGTGTAAATCCGTCAAAATCTCGAGGTCGAATTTTTTGACGATTACAAGACTTCCTCTTTACTACGTACGAGAAAGTAATAATGAAAATGCTGTCTCTTTAAAACTGCCCGTATAAAGTCGTATTTTTAATTAGACGAAGTCAAGTGACGTTTACTGGGTTGTCAGGTTTTGATAAAACAAAAATAGTGTTGTGACAAAGTGAATGAATGAAAAAATCGCAACTCGGTATGAAATTATTCTCATAATGACTAATATTTATAACTATTAACGATTTTAATTATAATTCTATATTTTATCCTTTCATTGCCCTAACAGGGTACATGGGTAGGTAATGTTTTGTAAAACATAGCATTAAGACATATGTATGCAATTATGCATTATGCAAACAAAGAAATAATAACATGTATGTATGTACATACAATAATAAATAAAACAACTTTTACGGATTTCATCATCATCATCATCAACAGCTCAAATAATGTCCCCACCGAGGGCCTCGAGCCTAACCCACATTAGGAGCGATTAGGCCTTAGTCAACCACGCTGGCCAAGTGCGGGTTGGTCGACTTCACATACAACCTAAGAATTTCTTCATAGGTGTGTGCAGGTTTCCTCACAATGTTTTCCTTCACCGTAAAAGCGCCGATTAAACGTACATATGAATTCAAAATTTAAAAACTTTCTTAACACAGATCAAAGGAAGCGTGCGGTAAACACTTGCGACGTGTTTACACGCTGGTGCATTTATAGCCAAAAAAAACTTAACAAAAACAACAAGTAAACACCGTATGCGCAGAGAAAATATTCGAGCAGTCACACCAGAGGTTAGAAGACGCATGACACAGACAAAATGGCGACCGACGCGTCCGAATTTGTCTTATTTTTAAGAAGGTAGTAAAAAAAGTGATTATAATTAAATACCAGCAGATATCGACCTACTTTTATACAGTAAAATAGAAATAGTTTCTTTTTTTCGTATAAGTAAGATAAGATTAACAATGTACTCATTCATATCATCATTCATTCCTGAGAGTGAACGAAAACTGAACCCATCACTATTACATAGAAGATGGCAACATTATTTCACAAAGTGACATTAGCTGCTGTCAGTTTACTTCGTCTAATTAAAAATTCGACTTTAGTAAAGAAGTATTGTTGGAAATAAAATAAAAGCAATCGAAAAAATAATAGGATATTTTTATTATATTCACTAATTACAATTTATAAACACTCACAAGTAACTTTTCATACAAAATAAGTAATTTATAAGTTATCCCTTTTTGCTTAGCTTAAGACATTGCCAAATTAGATATGTATTTATTACAAAATATTACACGATTTTAGATGCTGGAAATATTTTATTTTTTGTATGTTTGTAACGAATAAACACAAAGTTTTGCTTCGTTTTCAAAAATTCTTTCGCCATTAGAATGCTACATTATAATTGAATGAAACATTTTACTCGGATGAAACCGCAGGGTGGAAAAGTAGTATAAGATATTTTTACCCAACTGCTCCCGAAGGAGGGTTATGTTATTTGAGTGTATGTTTGTAAATTTTTATATTCCCTGCTACAGCCTGAATTGCTTGAAGGATTTTACATACGAGGTGTCGTTAGATTAGTCTTGATAGCGCGACTGAAACTGAGTACATAAAAATATAAAAAACAAAGTGGCGGATTTTAGACGCCAAACCTGCAGTGATTTAAAACATATTATAAAGTATCTGTAATACATTAAAATATATTTCTTGTTTATGTAGGTATCAAATAAAATATAATACACGGTGCATACATTCCACAATAAATCATGGAGCTTGTTTTTCACTTTTGAGTGGTAATTTCATGCAGTCGAGTTTTTTTTATAATTAGTATTTTATTAACAAAAGTTGCTCAGATGTTTTTTGTTCAATTTTCCATTTCCTTTTTAATGTTCGCAGGGTATAGTCAGGAGATGTACTCTAAAAATAAAAATATTGATTAGTTCCATGAAACTTACTTGATAACAATTATTATTGCTGAGTATAAATTGATTATCTATTCATCATCATCAACAGATTAGGAGCATGTATATTTGTTTGAAAAGAAAACTACTGAACATTCTTATGTGAATGATGAGATTTCTTACAGTCTTAACTGTTCCAGGTGTATTTTGAGTATTTAAAGCACTTGAATCTTTTTTCGCCACCGAAGATACAGATGTTGCTTGCTGTAATACTTGTTACATAAGATTCGTCCATCTAAAAATTAAAATACATTAATATGTATATTTATTTGTAGAGAAAAATAGTGATCATATTTTTGTGAATGAAGAGATTACTTACAATCTCAACTGCTCCTGGTGAATTTTGAGTATTTAAAACACTCAAACCTTTTTTCACCATTGATGACACAGATGTGCTTGCTGTGCAACTGATAACATCAGATTCATTCTGGAAAAAAATAAAATGTATATAAACATTAAAAATAATTATGAGACAAATTTAATGTGTGTAAAATTTCATTACTTACACAATCTGTAATTGGGCTTTCATGACACATGATTTCACAATTTTCCACTTCCATCGGCTGAACAATATTGGGATGTGCAAAATCTGTAAGGTGATAGATATTTTCTTTAACAATATACTTTATAAATAAAAAGCGAATTGTTTTGAACTGTGATTGAGGATGGACAAACAACTTAAGCATAAACTGAGTAACCCTACCGGTTACTCAGTTTATTCTTAAATTGTATATTAAGTAATTATTAAGAAATCATTAGGTTATTTTTAACTGAATACATTATTACCATATTAGGAACAGCGATAGGATTGAGATATGTTCTATTCCCTTTCTTCCATAGTAGTTTTTTTATCAAAGTGTTCACTACATATTTTTGAACTAGGTTTTGGGCTCCAATCTGTTCTTCTGGTAGCCGCAATCCACAAACTACTCAGCTCAGGATCACCAAGAAATCTAAAAATGACAATACAAGATACCCTTAAATTGACAATTAAGAATATTGCCTTATTTTAGGGAAATTTTCTACCAAAAAACTAGCAGTACTGACTTGAGAGGTTATGTTGACAAAAATATTTAAAATCTCACGTATTGATCAAAAACATGATGAGTCTTAATATCATTTGTTAAAAACAAACTAAAATTAGGATGTTTAACTATGATAAATAAGTAAAATAGTCGGGAATAATGTCTACTTACGAATGAAAAGACAACCCACTAATTTTTCTCGAACTATCACTTTTACATCCTATTATGCTGCACCGCACCATTTTCTAAAGATGCACTCTGTACATAACCACCTTCAGGCACATAAATAGCACAAAACAGTTATTCGTATTTGAAGAAACAAACCAAAAACGTAATAATTAGTTTGTCACCCGTAAGAAACGTCAAAGTTTGTTTAGCAACTGAGTTGCTGGCCTTGAAAAAACCGGCCACGCAGTGAGGGACAAAAAATGATTCTCATTGTCTCTTTTTTTCATCAGCCACGCGTATATGAGCATCCTTTTCTAGTGTAAGTGAAATAAAGAATGTCCAGCAGTCTATAGTTTTCTCTGTCTACGGTTTCACATAACAATATAATTTTTCATCTACAAATTTTGTGACAGAAACAACGATATAACAACGTTAGGCGATATGGTGGTACGCGGGTTAGCCGAGAGCGAGAGTGTGCGCTCATAATAGCGATTAAAATTTTTGCAACAGTGTGCACGAGTGAGTAAATGTGTGCTATGTGTGTTTGAAATTAAATGAAAAATATTTATTTGGAGCATAATAAACGGTACAAAAACAGAGAAAAATAAATTACTAATAATATGCATCCAAAATGGCACTCACTCAGCTTAATGTCACGGAATGCTGTGACGCTGGTTTTCAATGAGTCCAGTTACTGAAACGGCATCCCGTGACGCTGGTTTGATTTTTGACGTTTGCCTCAACCCCCGCGAAAAACGGTAGAATGTTTTCAGTACTAAATGGTCTAAGGTATTTTGTTTCTGTTGTTGAGTTAGGTTGCCAGAAGCTGAAGAAAAGGGAATGAGGGTTGGCAACGCGAGTGTCGCGTTAGTGTTGCGAGCGTGTTTAGGCTTCAGTGGCTGCTTTTCAGCAGGCAGGTCATATGCTTGTCAGCCAACCAAATCTAAATATATATAACTCAAAGGAGACTGACTGACTGACATAGTGATCTATCAACGCATAGCCCAAACCACAGAAATTAGGCATGCAGGTAGATGTTATAACGTAGGCATCCGCTAAGAAAGGATTCTTGGAAATTCCACCCGTAAGGGGGTAAAATGTCCACGCGGAAGAAGTCGCGGGAGGAAGCTAGTCACCTTAATAAAACTCGCTATATTGTAACGGTGAAATTAAATACCTCATCTGAGCAAATTAACCTAAGAAGATTCAACGCTTCTAATTAGATAAGTTATCTTAACTGAAATAAAATGTTACATAATTATGCAGTAAATTTAAATACGAACCTACCAAAAACATCTTTTTAATGAAATTCGCCTAAACGTGGCTGCGATAAAATTATCAGGGTTAAAATATTACACGCGGAAGCCATAAAGTAAATTTTATTTAATGAAGATAAGATTTTCGGCTCTATAGGGAATTGTTCTAATACCTCACCGAAATGTATTTAGGTACGGTGCCATTAAGTATATTTGATCGCTTTGTAAAATAATAAAATATAATTTAGAAGGTATTCTATGTAACGATGAACCTTGTAATTTCGTCGTGTGGGTAGGTACCACCGCCTTTCTTATTACTAGGTGGTAGACCCATATGTAGAGGCGTTTGGGTAGGTACCACCGCCTTTCTTATTTCTGCCGTGAAGCAGTTCGCTGTGTTTCTGATTGAAGGGAAAGGTAGCCAGCTTAATTACTGGGTATGGAAGCCATATTATCATCTTAGTCCCCAGGATGGCAACGCACTTACAGTGTTAAGTGATTTACCCTTAATATTGCAAGTGTCGATAGGCGACGGTAACCACTTAACACCAGGTGGACTGCAAGCTTGTTTGCCATCTCGTAATATAAAAAAAATCAGCATCAAAGTCCTGCGTTAACTACTATTTTTAGCGAAATATTCGTAGGTCGTGCGTCCTGCATAACGATTGCCAAAGCTAAGATATCAAGTGCACGATTGGTACTCGGAGTGGTCAACCGAATATTTTTCAAATCGATTTTTCTCCGTGCTTCGAAAGGCTCGTTAAGCTGGTGGTCCTGGCTGTAATGTTGTTGAAAGATAGCACTCGTAATAACAATACACGTCAGAGCCCAGAAATGGCAACTTGTATAACTCTGAAACCAGGCTAAAGTACCTGGTTAACCAATAGAAGAAGAAGAATATAAGGTTATTAGAGTACACTCTACTGGTCGCAATTATTACAGGATCACTTTTACTAAAGTTTTGTCAAAAAAGATCTGGTCAAAACGAACAGAGGAAAAAATCAAAGGTGTAAGAGATCGTCCTTTCACTGATGATTTTTAGTTACAAAGTTTACGCTAACAATATAAATATTGCAAGTGTTAACACGTTCATTATTACCATACAAAGTATGTATACGTACCAGTCACCATGTAGGTACGACCCGATCATAAATGATTCAGTTTTAGGTATGTAACAGAAGCATTTGCCCCTACCGGTATTTGTACTGGGGACTTCTCACTATCTAGGTTGCGAGCTTTACTTAAGTCATCCACTTTTATTTCAGAGAACGCTAAAACATGAGACTAAGCGACAATAATTCATTCTCATTGGACTTCAAGAAGCTAAATAACTTTGTGACCTAAAGACGAATACTACAATCAGCGTAAAAAAACGTGTCTCCGCTTGAGAAAAATTGTTAAAAACGTGACTTAATTAAGTTGCCTGAATAGCCACAAAATTTATTTTTTCGCATATCCGCAGACCTTTTGTGTCTCCCGGCGGAGGGCTTTACATTTGCATTGCTTCGTGCTAATAAGAAAAAAGATAACCACAGATAAGACTGTATAGACTGAGTTTCCTTTGTCCAAAGAAAAAAGACAAAATAGGAGTTATTTTTTAAAAAAAATCACACACGTCATTGTTCCTGGTGTAAGTAGTGAATTTCTGTAAGATTTCTGCATATGGAACTCATAACTCTTGTTCGCGAGGATACATCGGGCCTGCGTGGTGGTTTTGGCCAGAGAGGAGAAACAGAAGACGGCGGCGTGACAGATGTTGTCTTCGACTCAGCGGCACAGCGCTATTAATACGTTTCAATATTATATTTTAATTTATTGCCAAGTCTACATAAATGTTCATTATTAAACATCAAGAAGGTATTTTATTTAGTTCACCTCTTCGTGAGTTGAACAACGAATCTGACGATTTTAAAACGGATAATTCGGGAGCATTCTATTCTATTCTTAATAATGGCGTCGCGATACATTTTCGTTACACATTTTACCAATGTCAAGTGAAAAAGGAATTAAGTAACTAAAAATTGTAGATTTGAGTTAAATATGGAGTCTCTCAACACGTGTTATTGCCGCGTAACATGAACTCGGGAGTAATAAAATAAGGCAAAATCAATTTGGGCGCTACCAGACCGAAGAATGCGCACGTCAAACTTATAACACCCTCTTTTTGCGTTGGTTAAAATTACCGAAATTATCAAGTCTATATGTTTTAAGTTCATATCTGGTTCGAATAATAATTGTCGGCACAACTTGATCTGTCCTTTTGTTTGACTCAACTGTATGAGATAAAAGAATCACTCTCAACCCTCGTCTTCACGCTAGGATAAGGGTGTGGTAACCAGATGGTTCCCTTTATATGAGACAGTTGTCTGACTTATTTTTTATTTCTACAGCAAAATGTCTTTAAAAGAGTAGTGTTGAGGGTTTGTTTATGATTGCTTGTCGTCGGTTATGTATTTACTAAGTGATTCAGATATCAACAATCTCCATAAAAATTAAACGTTATCCTAAAAAACTTATTAACACGCATACCAGCCTTATATTCGTAGCTACAATATTAAATATTAACTAGAAATGTGATTATCACTCGCGTCTACCTCGGCAGGTACTTACCCGTAGACTGATTAATATCGAAAAGCATCACGTAGAGAGAGTACGCAGCCACCTTATTTGCAAGGCACTTACGAACCCTTATGGCCCCCTTTAATAGGTCGCAAGGAACTCTAGACAGCTTAATGAGCTGTTTCCACGCTCACAAAGGCTCCGTTGCAACGTGTTAGTTTTTATGCGTGAAATTAAGTTACTGTTACTGAAAAGTTTGGGTTTCAAGACAATTTGTAAAGACGATACGGCGAATATGCTTCTTTTACTAATTATATTAATTTTCAAATTAATCAAATGAAAAATACTTTTATTTCTTATCGCTCGCGGTACTGTCGGTTATCATATTGCCTATAACTTCCCCGATAAATGGGGGAATCAACAAAAAATCTTTTTTCCATTAGATTTCCTGAGATTACCAGTAGTAGAGCACCAACCAGTAGTTGAGCGCGTTCAACCAAACAAGCAATAAAACTTTCAGCTTTATAATTTCAGTATAGATTCGAGCCAATTGAAAAAAAACAGGCTACGTTATTTTTTGTTTCAAATAACACAACATCTGTCTAGTAATTATGTAAAAAGCGATAAGCACCAAATATCAACACTGTCCCTAAAGAGAATTAGCGGTGTCGTTGATAAAAAGGTTTATTATGTTAAGGCTGTCGCGGACGAGACACGGAAATGAGCTGCCGAAACCATTTATCTTCAAAGGGAAACCTCTAATAGAGCGGTAGAGTCCATTCTGTTAGGAAAAACTATGTCTAAAAAGAAATGTAGACATATCTAGCAAATATTCCTTAACTATTTGTCTCTTTCTATATTTATGCTCCTAATTTACTTGTGCAGAATGATATCGAAATACTGCTATTCGGTTTTGGCATTAGATTTTAACAGCCGCACGCCTGTTTGTGGTGAGATGATGGATCATCGAGAAGAAGGGTCAAAGAAGAAAATATTAGAATCTTGTAATTTAGGTGCTTAAAAATTATCAACAAACCAGAGTTGTCACAAGTCACAGATGCAGGGGCTCCATCTAAGGCATTAATTTTAATGAATGCAAATAATTTAATAAAAATCAGCTTTTAAATATAAATTAATTGAAAAGAAATATTTACAGATTTAAATGCGATTATCATTTAAAACTTAGATATCTTTTTGTATAAAAGACATCCATATTTAGGCGGATATATTACATACATTTACGATAAATACATATCATAAATAAATTGAAATCTTTTAATCACATTAATATTATTAATTGTTATTTATTTCAGGCAACCAAACGCGTTAAATATAAAACATTATAAATAATTCCTTCAGGAATGTTTGCAGTTTATCTATCGGCACGCTTACCAAAAATGAGTTCAAATGAACACCAAAAATTTAGACATAAAATATGAACTATAAGAATCAAAGGTCGATGACGACTTTTTCTAAAATTTATTTTATTAATCGATCAATCTACCACATTAATTTTTTCCTTTTCTTTTAGGATATATTGCTCATAATTTAGCAATCATCAGCATGACATTGCTGTATAATATTGATGATACTTCTTACTTTAATAGCGTTACAATTTGTGACCTTGCGTTTTCAATCTCTAACCAGTTAGGTGCTTTTTAGGACAGTTAATAGAAGACATGCCTAGACCTGCCAACTGATGTCGGCAAAGTAGAATAGCATCAACCCATATCCTCCTACGGGTGTCGTAGAGGGCGACTAATGGATCAGCAAAGGGGTATTGATCACCTTATACTCCGTCCACCAATCCGCATTGGGCAAGCGTGATGGACTACTGCCTAAACCTCCTTCGATGACAAGGAGAGGCCTTGTGTCCCAGCAGTGGGTCGAATTGTCATTTGAAAGAACCTGTTTTTGATTAGTTAACCTTTTTTTAACACTTCAATGAACAGAGTATCAATTTTAAAAAAATGCAAGAGCAGTCTCATATTCTTTGCATTCCTCCACTCCTCAGGGCGTTAACACTGGTCCAACAATAACCAAAACAACAATTCAACTAAAAGCGTTCTAATGTCAGCAATATCGGCTAACGTAAGCTTATAAAACTGCCACTTAATCGTTCAATATACGCCGAAAGCATGCCAGCTCTACTGACACCACGTCACCTGAGCAATAATGCGTCAATAAATTACAAGAAACGACCACTATTGGGTATAAAAAGGTCAACTAGTATATCATAGATCGTCCTGGAGCGTAACGCCCCCTAATACGTTTTTACAATCGCGCAGTGGTAATAAAACAGGGATAGGACGCGAATTAAGCTCGTTTATCATTCGTTGTGATGGCCCTTTTTGCTGTAATCATTCATTTTTCTTCCGTCGTTTTCTGCTTCCTTTGCGTTTAAATGCCTTTTGTTGGGATGTGAACTCTTTTATGAAATTAACTCGAGAACTTTCGGGTTGATTTGGTAGTCGCAGATTGAAATGTTGGTAGCAGTTGCTTACCCCTGTTTTTATTATAATAAAATGTTTTATTTACCCGCCGATGCTTCGCATAGGTGCAATGTAAATACGTAAAAGGATGATACATTTAAACCTTCCTCTTGAATCCCTATATCTATGAAGAAAACTGCATTAAAATACGCTGCGCAGTTTAAAAGATCTTAAGTGTACACACAGACGGGGCGTTTTTGTTTTATACTACGTAGATATTGGCTCTATAAACAACTAAAATTATGCCAAATATAACATTTCATAATCAGCCTCTTTCCAAGATAATCGTCTGCGTGGGTTTGATCTAAATTATTCTTTGAAAGAGCGGGAGATAAAAAGCTTTAATATTCTGAGACAAGGTCTAACTATGTTCCAAGTTTTATTTTAAATTTAATTCCTTAGACAATTTTCATGTTTCTTTACTACATCAAAATGTCCATAAACTCATTTCAGTGCTCGCGTGATGCGTTGCGAGCTCAGTCAGGACACTAAAGAAATCTTTTATAATGTACTCATTTATTTATTTCATCATCATCAACAGCTCATATAATGTCCCCACCGAGGGGCTCGAGCCTACCCCACATTAGGGGCGATTTGGCCTTAGTCAACCACGCTGGCCAAGTGCGGATTGGTCGACTTCACACACAAACTAAGAATTTCTTCTTAGGTGTGTGCAGGTTTCCTCACGATGTTTTCCTTCACCGTAAAAGTGTCGTTTTTTTATTTAACCAGCTTAATACTACCATTACAGATAATTGATAACTTATCTACTAACTTAAATATTTTATAAACACAAAAATTCAGACAAATAACCACAACTAACTCGCGAAGAAGCGTTCGTATTCATCGCCATAACACCTAACAGCATCAGGATTCAAGCCCGAACCGCTTTAAGCGCAGTCGGCGTTACTGACCCCCCCCCCCCCCCCCCTGACAGCATCAAGGATTATAGTCATAGAAAATTAAATAAAGTGTAACCCTTGCGAATTCACTCATAGTACACATAAACAAATCTATATCTTTGCGTATATAATAGTGCGATGAGAACACATCATCATCATCGTGTATCATCGTATGATTATTTGCCAATTAGGACGCCTATCATTGGTCGCCATTATGTTTTTTTTATATCAAATGGGTAGCTGAAAAGCATATGCCATGCCTGGTGATAAGCAGCCAGCCTATAGACGCCTGCAAAACTGACGTGACACTTGCGCGCTGCCAACCTCATTCCCAACCCCGTGGATCTCAGGCGGCGATTATTACTGACAGAAACACAACACTACAAAAATGTACCTACTGTTATTTGATGATTTCTGCCAACCCTAAATACCATTCCTGACCCTATGGAGCTCAGGTGACGTTACTCATCAACAGAAACACAACACTACAAAATGTAGTGTTATTTGATGGTCTTCTGTAAGGTAGAGGTATTACCCCAGTTCGCTGCTTCAAAATCGAGCTGCTAGTCCTCTGTGCCCTAACTCGACTATTTGAGTAACACGTTAGTTTCATACATTATATTCTTTCCAATAAACGTTGGACGCAATCGAATGGCCACTTGTTGCACTCTGGTAACCTCACCATTTTGAGGCACCGCATCATGACACATGAAACTATAATTATGTAGGTTCTAGAAGCCCACAAAACACAGTAATTGTTGGAATATTACGTACCTTGACGTTTCAGTCGCCTTACTTACCCTGGTGACGAGTGCCTAGTGCCTCGCGGCGTCGTCCAGAAGAGCTGTGTCATCTCATGTCAACATTAACAACCATTTTTACAATATCATCTTTCATACAGCCTTGCTATATTTCCCTCTCACTCTATATCCAATTATCCATGTACACTACAAAATAAAATGTGTAGTGGTCTCCTCTTGACTTTCTCGTATACCGGAAACGACTCAAAAGTTGATAGAAACCTTATATTTTGATGTCATACAGGCATGTTAAATTTTGGTCACCCATCCGAGTACCGACTTGGTTGCTTAACTTTCGTGATCGACGGCTCAAAAGTTGATAGAAACCTTATATTTTGATGTCATACATGCATGTTAAATTTAGTTGCAATAAGTTAAAGCATACTCGAGTTATCGTGCTAACGCACGACACGCACACAGAAATAATTCCAAAAACAGTATTTTTGGAGTTAGGGAGGTCCAAAACGTGTAAATCCGTTAAAGTCTCGAGGTCGAATATTTTTAAGATTACAAGACTTCCTATAAACTTATTACGTTTATGAGACAATAAAAACACTACAGTTTTGTGGTGTTCTGGGTCTGTTGGTGAGCAAGGTTGTCACGGGGTACGGAAAGAGATTAAGGTTGGCAGCGCGCAAGTGTCACGTCAGTATTGCAAGAGTCTATAGGCTACAGTGAGAGTCTATAGGCTACAGTGACTGCTTACCGGCAGCTCATATGCTTGTCTGCCAATCCAATAACTTAAAAAAGAAAAGACGAAATCGAAATAAGTAAAATTAAAAATAGCACTGTAAATATTACTCTTTTGAAAAAGGAATAATTTAATTGTTTTCTTTTGGTGAGTTAATAACCTACAAGATTTTTTTTCCGAATCTCTCGCCCACACCTCCCGTTTGATCTCTAAAAAATTCCGGTGAGTTGGCATTTTTTTATTTTATAAAATGTGCGTGAATTCGGAGAAGTAACAAACCGAGTTATGATCGAGCGACAACCGTCGCGTGTTTCATCGACATTAAAATCCTTGTACTCTTAAATCAATTACGGTAGGCTTGGGGTGTCTAAAAGCCTTAATAAAACTGCTAACAAAGAGAACTAAAACGCTGACTTTATTTTCTACTCGATCCATTTCTCGAGCTCTTTTAAAATATTAACTGTTTCTTTACATCAAAATGTAGGTAATTTGTGATGGAAAAGATAGCTGTGAATTGTTTTTTAATGGGACAAATATTTTAAAATATTATTTGTTGAGTAGATTTACATTAGAAATGCCGAGGTTGATAACCAGGGAACTGTGAATTGTTTTTTAATGGGACAAATATTTTAAAATATTATTTGTTGAGTAGATTTACATTAGAAATGCCGAGGTTGATAACCAGGGAATACATATTTGTGCTTTATTTGGTTGATGGTTGAGCACATTTACGACCAATTTCCTAGTCACCACCATAGAATAGAACATACTTTTATTGTATCTCAACTAATTCCAAGATAAATACAGAATTACCATCATAGAGCAGTGTAATTTGCCATCTTAGGCAAACCCATAAAAATAATGATAAGATTTTTGTTGTTCCCACAGTCGGCCAGACATTCAAACAGCTTTAGTATAATATGCTGAAACTGCTCTGTATCTAATTTTTACAATAAGATAATTTAAAATTGTAATTGTAATGAAAATTCACAGAAATGGTTGAGTTCGTCATATGGACATTTAATTTTGCCCCTTTTTTTGATGAAAAATTCTTTACGGACGGTACCGCACTGTAAGCTAGACAGTGTGGTGTGTGTGGGACTCTCCGGGAGGTTCCCAAGAATACCCATTAAAAACCATCGGTACCCTTACAATGGAGACAAAACGGCGCAGAGTATCCACCTCGTTTCCGGGCCGCCCGACCTAATAGCAGGCCGTGCTGCGGCGGAGAGGGATCACCCTAAGGCACCAGGGCAATCGCCAGACATGGGGAGCCACTCCATGTGCATGCCTCACTTTAGGAATGGAGAAGACTGGCAGTCGTTGCCACCCGACTTCTCCTGCCCGTCCTTCTACGCCGGGTGGTAGCGGCTAGAGAATAGTTCTCCAGCACCCTCTCAGCAGCCTCCTTCTACGAGATCACCGTCTCGCAGAAGGAGGCAATAGCCTCCAAGACTTGATCAGAGCCAATGAAATGTTTTCTTCACCGAGCGCTGATCTTAACGCGTGGCGCTCATGTCATCAGGACGAGTATACTATTAATTTGTGCTCAGCTGTGTCGTCCGGGGAGTCGCAGTGATGACAATGCGTTGACTTCTCCTGACGTGCAACACGGTGCAGGTAGTGACTGAAACACGCATGTCTGGTCAGTAGCTGCACCAAGTGAGGCTGGTGCTCTACCGACTTCTCTAACACCGGACGAATCACCTCAATCTTCCTGTGGCCAGCGGCTGGGTTTGCAAGTGCTTTGCCCTACTGACGCAGAGTCTAGGCGTGGACCCGCTCCACATCCAGAAGGTCGCTCATCCTTCAACTGCCCTGCAGCCCTGTGTCGATGCACCTGGGCTAACACCAGGGCATCGACATTCCACGGGGGCATAGACATTTATTCTTAACAGGATTCAAATCCGAAACCCTTGGTGTGCAAACCATGTCACTAACATAGATAAAAAAAACTGTAGATCGGCGATGTAAAAGAGAACGAGCATACTAGCCCGTATATTAGAGTGGAATAGAGGGACGAGACTATTTCACGAACACATAGGCGGCCTTACTCGGCCTGTCAGTTGCGTGGAAAAGACAGCAACTGTCATACCGGTGTACTATTTATTAGGTTTTTTTAGGTCTCGTCCTAGTCGATTCATTGCCAATCTATAAATGTCAGAATTTATAAATCTATGGTCACTAACCACTCCACCAAAACGGTCCTGTTTTTTTATTTATTTCCTTCTAACTGAAACCAACCCTGTCCTTTGCAGCTACGTAGATAGTATTTTTACACAAGAACAAAACTAAATACGTTTTCATCCTCGTAAGAGAAGTTTGCAATAATACATACGTGCTTTTAAGAAAGTTCTGAGCAAAACAAAGATGGCCGCCTGTCATGGCCGAACTCTAAATCAATTAAGCCCAAGACGCCGTCCCGGAGGTTTAATAAGGACTTACGATGACAGCGCCACCCATAAAACGTTGACCATCGGCCCTATAGACGTTCGAGATAATGGAAAATAGTCTAAAGGGATTTTTTTATTATAACCCCGCATCCACTCCGTGCTGTGACAAGAATTTGTGGGAACTTTTTTCTTATTACCTTTATCTTCAAGCCTCTAGAGCCTTTAGATAAAATATTTTTTGTAAAAGAAGCCTGAAATTTCCGGATATTATTTTTGTCCGTGTTTTATTTGGAAGTAAGGCTATGTAATTTGGTTCACCCTTGTTTGGTATAACAACGTTTAGTCGAAAATCATTTCTTCGAACAACGTTTAAGAAAATAATCACTTTGTATAATATCGATTGACATAATTTTCATTTCATCGAATGTTCATTTGCGATAACAACATTTGCGCTATTGATCAAAAAGTATAATGTTTATTTGATGTATTGTTCAGGTGGTAAAATTTTCATTTCATCGAATGTTCATTTGCGATAACAACATTTGCGCTATTGATCAAAAAGTGTAATGTTCATTTGATGTATTATTCAGGTGGTATAATTTTCATTTCATCAAATGTTCAATTGAACAATAGGTTAGCGAGGAGTGAAGCGACGAGCGAGTTAGGTCGACATGAATAAAGCGCGCGAGCCGGGCGAGCGAAGCGAGCGTGCCGTGGCAGCGGCCGGCGAGTGCCAGAAGCGACTTTAGGGCGTTTTCACTGAATTATTACTGAACTGAATATTCGATACGATCTTTCGACCAAATCATTATTAGTCTAGTTAAACATTAGGTTAAATAAAATTAGTGCATTTGAAAATTCGGTGAAATGACATTATGTCAAATAAATAATTATGCTTAATAAAATTCTACCAATTAAACATTAGGTTAAATAAAATTAGTGCAAATGAAAATTCGGTGAAATGACATTATGGCAAATAAATAATTATGCTAAATAAAATTCTACTAATTGAATATTCGGTCAAATGAATAATTATGCGAAATGACTTTATTGCAACTAAAATTAGACGAAACGACTTTCGAGCAAACGTTGTTATACCAAACAAGGGTAAACCATGTAATTTCACTTCCTCATTTATCTCAGCTGACTAATGTGCAACAGAAAAAGCTTAAAAGTAGTTTTAATAATATGCAAAACAGTTATTTTTTAAATAATTATTTTTAACAATCATACTTTAAAAACGAATTACAATCGCATATCATGGCTGTTACATCTGTTACACTTTGTATAGGTATAATTCCTGCAAATTATTAATAATTCTATATATTTGTATCTTAATATTTTGTCTAACTTTTGTTAAGATCAAACCGGCCACATGTTTATTATTAAAAAAAATCAGAGACAGATAGATAGCTGGGCAGCTTCCATTAAAATTTGAGCTACATCACTGACGGGTAGTTTTTGAGTTCTCCATCATAATGCGTATTTAATTAACATGGATGATATCGTTCTCATTTTTATCACTCGACTCTCGAGATAGTTTCCTGAAAATGTATATACTTACAACACTAAAAAGAAAAGAATGCAAATAAAAAAACCGCCTTCTAAACTAAACAGCAGTGAATAAAAAAAATTTTGAAAAATCTATATATGTTTTTGAGGTCGGTGCCAACCTCAATATTTGGAGTAAACGAACTTACTCACTTGTCTTTGGGACCGACCAAAAAACAAACATTTAGATTTTTTCAAATTAAATCTTTAATTGTCCGTTTTTAGTTTTGAATGAAGTTTTTTTATTAAAAATAATTTGTATTTATTTGAATTTTGAGGTACTGAATGACTATACTTTCACACGTGGTTTTATAAGTAACAAAACGTTACCATAGACTTTTGGGATTACGTGCATAATAATTAACTATAAGTAGCTAAAGTACGTATTACTTCTGAGAGTAGTAGGTAGTTTATCCGATGCGTGGGAAGCGAAATAAACTAGAATATTATACGGTAAGAATATCCCACAGTTACCTATGAATACTATCTAAAAAAATCTGGCTTGATAAATGTCAAGAGGAGAGTGTAAGTACATCAAAAAACGTGTTTTTGACGTCTAGAAAGATAAAATTCAGAGCTAAAAGATATTTTTTTTGCGAGTTATTTCTTTGCGTGAGAAATAATGTAATTGCTTTTCAGATATAATATATTTCGTAGTTGCCACTATTTTAGCCTTCGCCAATGACAGGTTATCCATTCACATATTAGTACCAAATTTAGGTACCTATTGTCTGTTTTCAAGGAATTTCCCTTTATGTATACTCAGTTTATGAAATGTCGAATCATTTCGACGTTTACTAAAGGACTATAAAATAGAGGTTTCTTCGAAAACTTCAATAGGTCGACCACATATATCAATCTAAGGAGATCGGTCAAATCGCTGAGTTCATAGGAAGTCCGAGTGACGCGATCAGCGGCCGTACTACATTACATAGTTCTAGTTGAGCATGCCGTAATATACACTATTCATTGCGCGCCACTTAAGGACTGCGAAGCAATGAAAGTTAAGCACAGCCGCAAAGGAGATCGGTGAAATGGCTGAGTTCATAGGATGTCTGAGTGACGCGATCAGCGGCCGTACTACACAAAATGGTTCTAGTTGAGCATGCCGTAATATACAATATTGATTGCGCGCGTATTAAGGACTGCGAAGCAATGAAAGTTAAGCACAGCCGCAATGTAGTACAATTTTTAAGATAACGCATAATTTTACGTGTTTATGAATAAAAGTCGGACTATTGGTGTAAATATTGTTTTTTAAATATAAATCTAAGTTTTTCGGTTCTTACGTGTGAAAAGTCATCCACACGGTGCATTTTGAAAGTATACTGTGCTAGCACGCAGAACAATACTCGCGTATAGATGACGATTATAATTGCACGCCTCAGTTGCAGAAATTATACCTTCATCATCATGTCAGCCAAGAGACACTGTTGGACATAGAAGCATATAAAAATAATATCTGGAAAACATAATGTCTTAGCAACACTGCGCAATAACTGAGTATGTTTCCTATATTCCATTTTCCCGCATAGATCTATCGTGCTTGGTCATAAAAAATAATCATATAATAACAAAAAATAGTATAGTTACGAAGTGAAAACTATACTCGAGTATCGCTGATAAATTGAGTATATTTTCAACACGTGTATTTTAAACTGCACTATTACAGTATGAGTGCATAATGGCGCAGTTTATTTTTAATAAACGTATTCACACTTATTATCAGGCGAGCCGTGAGCTTTATTGCCACAATCTCCTTTTGCAAACAAAAGTAAATTAGAAATGCAGTAACTAAATAAAATTCTACTTTCCCTCAATCATTAAGGAATAGAATTATTTTTCTTTCAATCTATAAAACATTTTTCGCTGACTGATATCTTTCTCAAGATTGCAGAACAGTTGAAGAAAGATAAGACTCCGAAAAACGCGGGTTATCAAATAAAAGAAGCGACGTTTCCAGTATTCTTTTGTTCTTTATCTCGACAATAGCAGTCTTCGCTGCGAAGATTCAATCGGACCTTCGAACGGCAAAACGCACGAACTGAAGATATCTCCGTTTGGTAATGAAAGAAAAAAGTCCTGACGTTATCAATTCCTTTTAAAGTTTTGCTTTTTTTAAATGGCGTTCGGAACTTTGTTTTATTGAGTCTGTAAAAGCTACTGACAGCGAGGATTTTTGTTGTGAGAAATTTGTTTTTCTTCTTAGTGTTCAGATATACGTTTTCGCGGGCGCTTGAAACGGGTGTTGAGCTGTTTGTGCTCAAACTTCTCTGGTAATGAAAAGTAAATTGTGCCGCGTTCGCGAAGACATCAATAAAACTATTCGTTGTGACTCTCGAACGGAAAAATATTTACTTACTCCAGTGGCAATTTAGATTTTATAGCTAACTGGCGGTCGTATCAATATTTTTCTGTGGCAAACTACAGATATCTCGATGTTACAGGGGCATGAAACATCTATCTTCTGGAGTACTTTAGGTTACGTTAAAGTAAATATAGGAAATATTGGTCTAATATAAGTGCTCATTGAAAAATATAAAATATGACCTCACAATCACCAATTCTTCTCCTTCTCTTTACCCTGCTCTCAACTAATTTGGGTTCGGTACGTTTAAGGGTGCTGTGCTCCTCATAATAAAAAACGGATAACGAATTACAAATATTTTTCTTTTCTTGACAAATAAATCATGCAACGTTTTCAAAGATTTAAAATATTTAGACTTATAATGTACATTCAAACACAAACTCAAATTCCTTATTATTATTCTCATGCATTTCTAATAGAAGTAATTGAATTTTATGAACTAGGTGTTTGGTTAAGGTGCAAAAATAGCAGTCGCAATGAAAAAAAGAAAAAATATTTCCTTGTAATTATTATGAAAATTTATGGTGTAATAAATTATGTTACACCATAAATATAAACGTAACAACACACCTGGAAAGTACACACTTAAACCAACACCATGCAGTGACGGAAAACCCATTAAAAAAAATATAGTTTTATATTTTCATCTCCTTGTTTAACGGTACCTACGTTTTTATTGCGATTGTTATTAAAGAGCCATTACTCACGAAGCTATTGTTATTCAAAATAGGTGTACATAAAAAAGTTACGATTCGAAAAATATTTGAGTATTCCTGTAGCAATTTTGTTTTAATAGCAAACTGTCGCGGCGTCCGTTTCCATATTTACCGCAGCTATATTGGCGACGTTTATCATACGACTGCTTTGCTGTCCAAAGATTTTTGAGTTGAATTTATCGTCCGCACAGGTATTACCAAAAAATCGTCGAACTTTGTGAAAAATTGGACCGAATATAGGACTTGTGTTGTTCTATCTGCATGAAATATTAACCTATACTTCTAATACTTACATACAGTCCACGCTCCTAATAAAATTCCAGACGAGGTTGACAGAGTTATAGATCACATTTGGTTAAACATAAAGCAACATCTGGCAGTATGGGCCATGTACTGCCTCGTAATAGTAACATGTAAACCATCAGTAAACAAACAAAAGTAATTTTAAATCATCAATGCTTGGAAATCAATTGCATTCAAAATATTAATAAGACATCTAATTAAACGCAACGACCGTCGAGCGTTGAAACAAACGACAAACACAAAATATGCCCAGAAGAGATCGCATTTTGCGATAAGGCTGCCCATTGTACCATAATCACATTGTAATTTTAAAAACAACTCAAACAAACCACTAACAAACAAGCAAGTAGTCTGCGTTGCCCCTTTTACCAATCTCACCCTATTCTCACATCTATAAGGTTCACATTAGCTCAAAAAACTTTTAGCATAGCTAAGTTGACCGCACTCCCGTACAAAATGTCTGCATAGGAAGGCTTAGCCCGTTTCCTGAAACCTCTCAAGAGAAGCCAAGATGTTCTATAATATGCTCGTAGTTGCTAAGCTCGTTACTGGAGCGAAATACTAAGTGACATCATCTTTTGTGTCTGTCGCATTAGGTAAATGGCATCTGACATGTTCATTAATATTGTATTATGCTTAGACAATACCTCAATACAAACTTTGATTTGAATTAGTTTGAAAACTGGTTCTTAAAGACCACACAGCGTTAAAGTAGAAATGTATTGCATTTTTATCTCACAAATGCGAGTGAGCCATGGCGTCAGTGTGAGACTATATCTTGACAAATATCCGAAAGCTTATTTATTTGTATTTTTAGTAAGATTTACACCGTCAATAATCTCCTCCTCAAAATATGAATATTAAAATAGGAATAATAAACAATAAAAGAGTCTTAATGAAGCTACTACATAAACGTGAACTCAGGTAACTTAAGGCTCTGCGCAAATGGGCCACTGACCACAGACACTGGAATGGTCACGCGCCACCGTTAACGGTGGCGGCTACGAGCGGCGAGTGGCGGCCATTGCTGAAGCCCGTGGGCGCGACCGGCGACACGTGTGCGGAGTTTATACAAAACGGACGAATAAAAGTGTCCACTGCTTATGGTGGTCTATTCGCGCAGAGTCGTATAGATTGACATCAAAGTTCAAGAATCTAAATCAAATCAAAAATCAAAATATAATTTAGTCATAAGTCGCTTTATTACCCTATGTTATGCAATGCTACTCATGTTAACATAGTCCTATAAATAGTATGGTGTTGTCAAAAATTCTAAATTGAATAGTAATATATTTATAGCTTCGTCCGCATGGAATAGTTACATAGGGCAGCATTTTATATTGGTTGGCTACTTAATTTTTTATAATCATACACATATTTCCAATAAATAAACGTTTAGTAAACATAGATTTGTCTGCACTTCCATATGAAATTTCATCTCCTATTTCATTCTATTTGTGTGGGTCGAAATTTCAAAAACGCTAGAGCCAATTATGTACTTATTTATTTTTTATCAAGTGCCTAAATTCAAAGTTCTATAAAACCCATATACCAATCTGTATGGATTTTACTATAAAAGTTGGATTTCCCACACAAACTTTCATCCTCTATTTCCTCCCCTTAGGGGGAATTTCGAGTAATCTTAAAATATTTCGTTCTTAATTTTTAACGGAAAAGCCATAAAACAGTTTTTTATCGATTTTACTATAAAAAATACGGACTTCCCATACAAAATTTCACCCCCTATCTTAGGGGTTGAATTTCCGGAAATTGAAGAGCAAATATCAATTTTGAATTTCTGATAGCACACCATTCGTATGACTATGTTAGAATGGGTAAGTTTGTTACCATGTACAGGCGACAACAGATCAGGCTACTTAAAAATCTGCAATAAATTTTTTACCTAAAATTACTTCAAAGTCAATTGACGAAATTTGGCAGTTTGTAGTAGTCTGATCTGTCGCAGTCTGTACTAAACATGCCTATATTTTAAATGTAAAATAGCACCATGGATGTCGGATTCACGTAAACATTAATTTTAAACTTATTTATTTCTATTTAATAAAATAATGCTTCCCGTAACATTTCGTAACCAGTCTTCATCATCTAGACGTAATTGCTATGACATCAGCATACTTAATCCTTCCCCTTGTATTGAGGTAGTGACCCGTCATCGTGTCTCGCCCCTCTAAGGGTTCTTGCGACCCGCTTAAACCCTCACCACTTAAGCGTAGACCACTCTATGTTGCTACGTCGCATATGTTATAAGTCGATCGTGTTTCATAAAATAATGGGGATATAAAATTTCTTTAATGTGCCAGGGTCAATTTGGCATCGGAGTGAATGATAGAGAGTATTGTTTTGTGATGATCACTGTTGCACACCGGGTCACCAGTCTTTACCAGACTACGGAGAATATTTGTATTTACGTATGTACCTCCGTAGTGCCTAAAACTATTCATTCGATTTTCACGAATAAGGTGTCAATCGATTCGTTATTATGGTCCAAGTAACATAGGTTAAATCTAACCACACTTTCACAATAAGAGGAGTTGATTTAATCATGTGACCCCGATTTTAACCGATTTCATTCCTTTCTTTTTCCGTAGTCGGGTTACAGTTTTTTTTACTTTTTGCTTGTTATCTATTATATAAAAAGGACCTAGATACTGAAAATTCGCACAAAGGTTCCTTTTATGATGTAGGCTATAGGGTATAGTACAGTCAGCATCAGAAGTAGATGATCACTTTAGTACCATGTCATAGCAACGCCAGCGTTTGTGCAGTAATAGTTGCGACAATTATGTATGAATCATTATTATGACAAGGTACTAAAATGATCATCTACTTTTGATGGTGACCGTACACCTTTAGGTGTAAAATAGGGGATGACAGTTAACATACAAACTGGTATATGGCTTTTCCGTTAAAAATTAAGAATGACGTATTTTAGGATTTCTCGAAATTCAACCCTTAAGTGGATGAAATAGGTAGAGGATTAAAGTTTGTGTGGGAAATCCATCACTTTTATAGTAAAATCCATACAAATTGGTATATGGGTCTTATACAACTTTGAATTTAGGCACTCGATAAGAAATAAATATTCGCATTATTTGCTCTAGCGTTTTTGATATTTCGACCTACATAAATAGGATGAAATAGGAGATGAAAGTTCCTATTAAAGTCCAGATAACCACAACCAAAATTAAAATGCTGCTCTATGTAACTATTCCACGAGCACGAAGTTGCGGGCAAAAAAAACTAGTAATCTAAATTTTATTTTAAGTCGGAGATCAATGGTGCCGCGGTTGCGTGGTTATAAGCTAAGCTACCAAGAGGCGACCGAAAATTTTTCAACTCAATTTTCCTCCGTGACACGTTAAGCTGATGGTCCCAAGTCCTGTCGAAAGATCATTCCTAAGGGAATGGTGGCAGGCAGGCGCTCTGCATTAAAAATCTAATGCCATATCTTATAGCAGTATTTCGATAGCACGACATACTGTACCAACCCCAAAAAATGTAGCAGAGTAGGAGTAGGAATAAGAAGAAGAGTCATGGTAGTTGTTTTGTGCGATGCTGTTGTGAGAGATTGGCCTATACTGCCAGATGTGGCTTGATATGTAGCCCTGATGCTTCGCTCACCCCTTTTTGATATTGTAAACGTGCTATAAGTATGTCTGCTATATTCCTAGCCATTGAAGTCACGAACTATAGAAAGTGAGTTACATATTACCCATGACGTCACAGATCAGCTTAACTTGAAAATACTTTTTTACTAGAATTATTTGTTAGTTTCTGACCTGTCATCGTGACTTCCCGAGGGCTCTTATAACCCGCTTAAACCCTCGAGAGGGTGACATCCACTTTAAACAGAGGTTACGTCGGTATTTCGTATCTTTAAAGGGAATATTATTCACTATACAAGAATAAACTAAACTAGGTGATATGGATGTAATGCACTGATGGATGTGACATGGAAGTAAATAAATAAAATAAAATAAAATTTCCCCTAAATAATGAAATAAGTAGTAAGTTGTTAGTAAGTCATTCTAAGAATAGAATAGAATATAAATAAACTTTATTGCACATCGACATAAAACTAGTACATTTTTATAAGATTTTAAGTTTGACAGCCTTATCGGTAAAAGCGATCTCTTCCAGGCAATTTTAGGATGGATAGAAATTTTACATAAAATAAAATGGGAAGATGGCGATGTAGCAGCAACCTACTAACAAAACATAAATACTAATACACTATATAAAAGTGCTAATAAATACATACATACGTATATTAAAAATACATACCATTACAAACTACATACATACATTATTAGATATATAATCACTACATAGTATAAAACAGTCGCTTCCGCCGTCTGTCTGTCCCTATGTATGCGTAGATCTTTAAAACTACGCAACGGATTTTAATGCGGTTTTTTTTAATAGATAGAGTGATTCTTAAGGAAGGTTTATATGTATAATACATGCATATTTACATAAGCATTGCATCCGTGCGAAGCTGGGGCGGGTCGCTAGTACTACATAAAACAGTTATAGTGATAAATAGTGTTCCTTTACCAGTTTTTTACATAGTTGGTAGTATTTATTAGTTTAATTAAACTACATACATACATTATTACATATATAATACTACACAAAACAGTTATAGTGAAAAATAGTGTTTCTTTACTAGTTTTTTACATAGTTGGTAGTATTTATTAGTAAACAGGTTTATGGTTTTATTCTTGAGCAACGTTTCTCGAGCTTATGTGATAGTAAAGTTATAAATTTTGTTGCACTTTTTTGTGCACTCTTATCCTAATAAAAATATTCGATATTCCCCTTCTCATATTATAAAAAAGATTCACATTACATAACTATGCCTTTCTGTTTGTGTAACTTATCTAGTATTTTTTTCACAAATAAATTCTTTGTCTATCTTAACATAGACCCTATTCGATAGATTTTGTCACAAATGAAACTGATTCAATTAGCAAACTTAATAGCGCTTACTAGTCTTTATTAATACAACCCCCGAAAAATTACGGTAGTTCCTGCACCCTAATACACCGTTTGAACAAACGCCTCGTCTACAGACATTAACTTACCCAGTTTCATTTTCGCCAAGACCTTTCCCATGTTTTCCCTTAACCAAGTTAACTAAATTCCTCTCACATCGTCTTTTGTGACGATGATTTAATAATTTAACAATAGTCTACTTCGGTGTCGACGAATTTCATCTCATTTCTTTGCGAAAAATATGATAAGATGATAATAATCGGATTTTAGACGCGGGAGTAATAAGTTGGTGTTTGTTAAGGGAGTTTGTATTATAATTTTTTAATAACAAGCTTTCGAAACTCGTGATTGCAGTAAGAAAGTATTCATTATTATAGTCGTTTGGTATTGATTTTATCACTTATATTAAGTCTTTGTTTACTTACCCAAATTGTAAGTGTCTGAGGTGGAAACTGTTTTGGCCATTGTGCAAATGTTTATGTACAAATTTTATCGGGTTGAATATCCTTGGGGGAGGCCTATGCCCAACAGTGAACGTCTCTCGACTGATTGACGATGAAATAGTTCGGTCAGTAAAACAAAATGTAACTATGTTACAATATAGAATTCTATATATGTGGCTATGATAACATGGGTAGTTGCGCCCTTGTTACCATGTACTAAACAGCCTGTATATACCAGAAAAAATACACTGAAAAAATATCCTGTATATATTAATAATTTCATTTAAAAAATGCAAAGCCTACATTATTATTTTCTGCTGATGTAACAATTCACGTCAGACGTTTGCAGATAAGCGTACTTCGAAACCGCTTTTATAGCCAAAATCAAACGCTGTAAAATAAGGTTACATGACATCGTTAACCTTTGTTGATAACTGAGTATCGTGATTATGCGTTTTTAAGGGTCAATAATCCGGCAAGGGAATAAAAAATTATGCGTATGTTCAGAATAATGAGTGACATGTCAGTGATAAAGCGAAAAGATAACCTTAAAGACTGGTGGATAATGTTGCATTTAATCGATATCCATACATACATACAATTACGTTCATAGTCCCAAAAGGGTTTGAGCAGAGTCTTAGGTAAATAGTTATTTGTTCAATAAGTGAGCAAAGTTATTTTTTGCTACGAGTGCCAATATTAAATCACGAACCAGCGAAGAATTCTAGAATTGAATCACGAGCATATCGAGTGATTCATAAATAGACTACTGAGCGCAGGGAGTGATATAGGTCTTTTGGTGCTGGAGAGGTGAAAAATTAGTTATACATAAACCCACATCACGCTGTATGGGTCATGCATTATTTGAAAATAGTGACAGGTTTCCAGCCTATTTCCTACATAAAAAGGGCAGCAATACCAAAAAGTAACCAAACTTTCGGTGAACCAACCAGGATAGATATTAACCTTTACTCTAAATAGTATGTTTTAAATCTTAATTTTTATTAGTGGTATTTTTTGACGTATTATAAGTATAATAGTACATTTCGATACAAGAGCAAAAATTATGTCATTTCTTCACGAGTACAGAGGGCCTAGACAAGTGGCAAACGATACAACGTTTCTATCGAACGAAATGATAAAAGCCCCCCATCCCCAATTCTAGTGAATGAGCAAAACGCAAAAGAATGATGGTGTTAAAATCTCTTCGTCCCCTCTAGTCAGCGCTAGTCGTGAACAATATGCTGAGCTGGGACGATTTGAGACATAATTACTATATTCCTTTGATATTTTGTTTTTTTGTTGGTGTTGTATTGTGTCAATAAATGTTTTCTTTCTTATAATTACTTAATTTTTAAATAATTGGTAATGTGGAGTTTACACGAGTCGATTTGCCATGCAACAAGTCACTAGTCGCATCGCTTGTTAAAATTGAATCGCCACACCATTTACACCTGTCGACAAATATCGCATGCGACTTGTACCGAAGACAAATGTAATGTAAGTAGGTGTTGAAACACACCTCATGCGGCTAGCGATCACATACAATTGACATGGTCAATTTTACCCGCCTCATGAGACTTGTCGCCGAACGGCAAAAGTCGGATGGTAGACTACTTTGGGATTTGCACCTTCAGTTATTTACGTTCTATCTGAATTACAATTAAAACGATAAATTTTTGCTTTGCAGCGTAAATCACGCGGCTCTAGTCACCTCTGTAAGCCTACAAAAAATACACATCAAAATAAACCGCGAATAAAAGCCACGAAGGATATAATTTACACTTTTCCGACTTCCCAATAAACAGCAGAACAAAAATAACAAATTTTCGTAAGATTTCTTTGTGTTACTAGAAAAGCGAGTATCACGCCCCATCATCCCTATATTGTCTTCTTTGAAGCACCGCATGACTATGCGAAACCTTTCAGTCCCCTGGCGTGTTTGTTTTTCTGAAGGAAATATTTTTATCTCACCCCGGGGAGGTTCCGCGGGTGTTTCGTTCGGGGCCCGATTAAGCTTTTCTATCGGAGCGTAGTTTACTCACTTATGTCACTCACTTCTGCTGTTTGCTTAGCGTTCGGTAACGATCCCGCTGTTCGAGAATGTTGGCTGTTCACTTGACTTGTTGTTGATAATACTTGTGGTGTTTTATTGGACTCGACACGGTCAATAAGGGTGAGAGTGACGGCGACACATCTAATTTAAAATTTCGATTTTTCACATCATCTACGTTGGATGAAGCGTCGGTGGCGTTGTGCGTAAGAGCGTTGTCTCCCACGCGGGAGGCACCGGTTCGAATCCGCCACGTACCAATGTGTTTTCAAAATTTGAATTCATAATAATTATGTACGTTTATTCGACGCTTTTATGGTGAAGGAAAACATCGTGAGGAAACCTGCACACACCTGTGAAGGAATTCTTAGGTTGTGTGTGAAGTCGGCCAATCCACACTTGGCCAGCGTGGTTGACTAAGGCCTAATCGCCCCTAATGTGGGGTAGGAACGAGCCCCTCGGTGAGGACATTATATGATCTGTTGATGATTTTTCATATGAGTATCTTGAAATACCAGTGTGTACTTCCCAGACACGAATAGGATCGTTTGCATGCTATGGGTGTCCCAAAAGCTGTATGAGGCAATTTCTGAACCAGCCAGCATTAAAGCAAGTCCTATCAATCTTACCGGGCAATACGTACTCACCGGGAGTAACCCTAGACCAATTCTGGTGGGCGAATCACTAGGCCAATGAGGTGGTTAAGAAATATAATCCCCATTGAAAAAAAAATTTAATTGCCTACAGTGACTGTTACTATGTTTGTTAGTATATTTTTGTATATTTCAAATCAAATCAAAATCAAATCAAAATGTTCTTTATTTAAATTGACTTAAGACTAAGTGCTTTTAAATCGTCATAGTGAGGAAATACATAAAATTAAAATTTAACAACAACAATCAACATTACAAAGATTACAATTTTTTATTTAAATAAACCGTTAATGTGCAATTTATTCACTCCCATGCTTTTTTATCAGTAATATAATCATTAATTGTATAATAAGCTTTTTTAATCAGCTTTGTTTTTATTAATGTTTTAAATTTGTTAATAGGTAGTGCCCTTATATCAGTTGGCAGTTTGTTATAAAAGCGTATACATTGCCCCATAAAAGAATTGTTTATTTTGTGGAGACGGGTAGTGTGTCTAACAAGATTATGCTTCTGCCTTGTATTTACATTATGTGTATCACATCTTTCACTAAATTGCGTAATATTTTTTCTTACATACAGTAGATTTTCAAATATATATTGTGAAGGTACGGTTAGAATATTCACCTCCTTAAACTTTTCTCTGAGTGAAAATCGAGGGCCTAGTTGGTAAATAGCTCTCACGGCTCTTTTTTGCAAAATAAAAATAGTATTAATTTCAGCAGCGTTACCCCAAAGAATAATTCCATAAGACATTATACTATGGAAGTAACTGAAGTAAACAATTCTAGCCGTATCGACATCAGTAAGCCGCCTAATAGTTTTAACTGCATATGCTGCAGAACTCAGTTTACCTGATATTTTCTTAATGTGTGGACCCCATTGCAATTTATTGTCTAACATTATGCCTAGGAAAACCGCCGACTGAGTAGGAATCAATTCTATACCATTTAATTGAACATTGGTATCTACTTGCCTTACATTGGGCGTAGAAAACTTCATTAATTTAGTTTTATTTTCATTTAATAATAAATTGTTAACAGTAAACCAATGTACAACTTTTGTTAGTGCATTGTTAACTTCGTCATAATTTCTCAATTGTCTATTTATTTTAAATATCAAAGAAGTATCATCAGCGAACAATACAATATCTTGATTTTCCTTTACATGGTACGGCAAATCATTTATATAAATTAAAAACAAAAACGGACCAAGAATTGAACCTTGTGGTACACCTATAGTTACTTTAGATCCAGAAGATTTTGTTCCGTTAATATCAACCTTCTGAATTCTGTTACCCAGATAGGAAGTCAGAAGGTCGAGAGCCTTGTTCCTAACGCCATAGTGGTGTAATTTTCTGACAAGAATATCATGATTTACACAGTCAAAAGCCTTAGATAAATCACAAAAAATACCCAGAGCGTCTTTTGACTCTTCCCAGGCTACAAAAATATCTTTAATTAATTCTATTCCCGCATCTATGGTAGATCGACCCCTCCTAAAACCGAACTGTTTTTTATGAAGTAAATTGTGTTTATTATTTATTTGTCTAATAAACCTTAAAAGACTTACTAATTTAAAAATGCGCACTCTTTGGTATTACGTACAATTAATTTTTACACTAAAACGCTAGTAAACCTACAAACAATAGCCGACAATTAGGACAGATATTACACTGAACATCTCTCATCTTGGTAAATACCGAGTACGTTATTCAATGCCGCCAATCAAGTCAGAAGCCTGACCTCTTAAATGTTAACTCGAAATTTGAATAACACAATGCTCCAGAATTTTCTCCTTAACATAGTGATTCTAGTTCATTATTTTGTAACTGACTTAAGTGGGTCG